>CM036316.1:2504016-3704016 GCA_020567845.1 Rhododendron henanense subsp. lingbaoense | reverse complement strand
ATATATATTGGAATTAATGAAGTTTATTTACGACATTTTGGGAGGGGAAAGAGTAGGCAATTTTGTTTTGCCTATTGAAAACTGGTAAAAAGATTTTTTTTTTTTTTAAGAGAAACTTTTTTACGGAGCCGCTACAAATCAGCTCTCGTCCGTTTCGACATTGGACAGCCCGGATTAAAAACAATCTATTAATGGTAATAGATTTTTAATCCGGATCGTCCAAAACACTTTTAGACGGCCAAGATTTAGCTCCATAAACACTTGTTTACCGCTGCCTATAAACAAGATTTTCTCTTCTTTTTTTTTTTTTTTTGACAAACACCAGTCCTCAGAACTAGTCGAAGTGTGAAACCAGTTAAGTCATTTGGTGTTGATATTAGAGTGTCAAAGATTCCCAGTTTAACCAGTTAAGAGATGTACAATGACCTCTCTCTGAGAGATGTTGCCATAATCTCTTTACTTCTCTCTCAAGTTTGTTAGGAAAATGACACTCTGGCCCCAATAGCTTCCTCTCTTTTTTTTTTTTTGATAGGCAATAAATTTTATTAAAACTCGACAAAGGGTACATCGAGGGTTTTAAAAAGTCATATCCATGCCTCATTAGGAAGATGAGGACAAGGTAAATGACAAAAGGAAAATAACAAAAAAAGGAACTTACATCCAACATAAAATTGAAACTAGTTCTCTCAACAGAGAATACATCTTGATATTGGAGTGACAAGCAAGTTTTAATATTTCCAAATTCTTGCTTGTTCCACGATTTGAGCTTCTTCTATCTCCTTGTGCTTCTTAAATATTTGGCAGCATGCGCATCCATAGGTTGGCGAATTCTCCCAAGCTTCTTTGGTAATAGAACCGCAGGAGGTTAAATCAGTTGGTTGATCTGCCCCCTTGGAGTGGAGCAAATCTGTTCTTTTGGAGTATAGTGTATTCCTTGGCTTCAAGTTCAATCATCTTTTTCACAGCCAAAACATCAGTCTCCCCAAATTTTATTCCCAGCTTTGTCCCTGTTTCTATGGTATGCTGAAGTTCCTTTTCTATCATGTATTGTTCCTGCCTTTGTGAGTTAGAACTGAACGAGTCTTCATGCACACTTTCACCTGAGCTCATGCATTCTTCATAGTTTTGGCTTCTTGTAGTTTTCCTGATGGCACTTGGGTTGAGATCTACTAGGAGTTCAATACCTTTCAGTTGAGATGGACGAAAGTTACAATCAGATCCAATCACTGTTGGGAAGTTGTATCCCATAACTGTTTCTTGATCCATTTGGTTACTAAAATGGGCTTCTTCATCTTGGGCTTTAGCACTAGAAGTTTCACTTTCAAAAAGTTCCTTTGTTGATGGGCTGTTGGAGTCCTGCACAAAGGAGTCCAATTCGTGTGAAGACGAAATTGAATTTGAAACATTATTGGTTGCACCTGCATCTGGGGCTAATACACCAGCCGACATTGGTAGAAGAGAATTATGGTTATTCTCAATTGGTGTAATAATTGTTGCTGCTACCAAGCTTGTTTCTGTATCGGGAAGTGCTTTCCTCCTGGGGCTTGACTTGTGGCTTTGAATGTGATCATTAATTTCCACCACACGTTCCACCTCATGCTCCACATCATGTTCAGTATCTGCCATGTCCTTTGTTGGTTGGTCCTTGCTGGCATCCAAGTCATTACCTCCTCTGTCCACGTCATCGTCTTCCCTACCCTGTCTCGAACCAGAGCTGTAAAATTGCTTACTTGAACACACTATTCTGAATGTCTCTTCTTCTTCCACCCTTATAACATAATTCTTTCCTTCTATAATCAGTTGAATCTTCCCTTCAATTCTTTTAGAGCTCTCAGTTGCAATCAGAAATCTCCCTTTTTCGAAGGATTTTTCTTTCAGCGTATTCTCATCAACTTCTAAAAAATGGCCCCATTTGCTACCAATAGCTCTGAAAGAGGGAACATTCCACGCGTTGAGGGGCATTCCATAACAGGCTACCCAAGCAAAACGTTCATCCTTTGCTTGATCCCCATTCCATGGTTTCAGTTCTTCAAACCAACACGTTGGCCATTTTTTGCTAATAATTTCATCTCTGATCTCCTCAGCCTGAAAAGTTAGTATCAAGAATCTACCACCCATGGGTTTGATTTGTACATCACTAACATTTTCCTTCCTAAAGATTTCTTCCATTTCTGATGCTGAGCACAGCCTTCTCATCTTCCCGACCGCACTCCGGAATAGCCAGCCATTACCAACTGGTTGAAATTGAATACTACCACGAAATTCCTGTTCCTCTTGGATCTGATTACCCTTTACTTCTCCTTGCTTGCTCGACTCTGGATTTCCTTTCCTTCTCCAAACTTCTTTCCCCCTATTTTTTATGGTTGGTCTGAGGTTGGTGTTCCTTTTCGAATTTGGTATTGGGGCCAATTTTCCCCCATATCCTTGCTTCTGAGTGTTTCCTTTCCTCTGATTAGTGTTATCCCTCTTTTCCTTTATGTTTTGAAACCCCAACCTGTTTTGATCTCTGTTCTCTTGCCATTTCGTGAGATTTCCGTTATCTTCTTTTTGCCAAGATCCCTTATTACTGTGTACTCTACCTAGATCCCTCTCACTTCTTCTGAGAAACTTTGCCTTTGATACTATCAGATTATGCTCCCATACCCATCTTCCGTTTGTCTCTGCTTCCGCATGCTCTGCTGCTCTGCCGTGTTCAAACTTCACGAAGCCAAATCTATGGCCTGTGATCTTACTCTTCTTCTCAGGAATGAAGGACTCTGTGATTTTTCCGAATCTGGAGAAAAGATTGTGTAACCATACTCTTCTAATATTATCTGGGAGATTATCTACAAAAAGGGTTGAGTTTCTTTGAAGCTCACTCTCTCTCTCTCTTGCATAGTGCATCTCTCTCGACCCTTGTTTTGATTTAATTTATCTTAGCTATTGAAGATGAAATTTCGACTCTCTGGCTAGGAGGTGAAATTTCTCATCATCTTCGTAAATTCGAGACGACTTGGGCAAAGCCGACAAATGTCAAGTGAATCACCCATATTTTATACAGACGGCGAAAGACTGATATTAATTTCTCCCCTCCTCGCGGTGGACAAAACGGAACCAGGATTTCGTGAACGCGGAGGGCCGAATTATGAACAGCTAAGTTTTGAAATTTCAAGGTTAATTTGGGAATCTTTATTAGTCTGTTTAGTTTGGATTTTGAGGGAGGTTTTATAGGTAATAGCTAATAGTAGAGAAATGGGAAGAAAAATGAGATTAATAGTTGAAGGAAAAACTTATGAGAGACCTTGCGCAGAGACAAGGGTTGGGTTTTGGAATCCAAAATGATCGAAAACATTCTTAAAGTATTTAAATGTCTAAATAACACCCAATGCAAAACACACTATATAGGCACTCTCAACAAACAAAAAATCACCAATATTAGTATATATTGAAATTTCAAAAAAAAAAACCCGAAACTTCGCTACACAACAAGAATAGCTTATTCACACAAGAGCCGTGAATAAGTTATTCACGAAAACGCTCAATTTCGGCCGTCCATAAGTGTTTTGGACGATCAGGATTGAAAATAATGTCTATTACCAGTAATAGATCTATTATAGGAAATAGACATTATTTTCAATCTAAATCATCCAAAACACTTTTAGACGGCCGAAATTGATCTATTACCGGAAATAGACATTATTTTCAATCCGAATCGTCCAAAACACTTTTGGACGGCCGAAATTGAGCTCTGTAATAACTTGTTCATGGAGCTCCGTGAATAAGTTATTCTCTTACACAAATGCTTGACTTTTGTATCGATGTTTGCTTTCCGTTGGCTTTGCCAAGCTATATATAAGAAGGCAGGCCATTTCGATTTCATTGCAATTTTCCCTTACACCTCCTCAATATTATACATAAACGTCTTGTACCATTTTCGAGTTCATAAAATTCTCTCTTCTTATTAAAGCAAAGCTTAAATATTTCGATATGATGAACGAGATAGAAGACGCGGGGAGAAGGCTCAAAGACGCCTGCTTGAGCGGGAGCGTCGCAGCACTAGAAACATTGATCGAAGAGGACGAACTCATTCTCAACCGAGTCAGCTCCCTCACAGGCTTCTTCATCAATGGCACCACTCCTTTGCACGTAGCCGCTTCGCTCGGTCATTTGGACCTCACGAAAGCCCTTCTAGCTTGGAAACCAAAACTGGCCACCGAGCTAGACTTGGCACGGTGTTCGCCCCTCCACTTAGCTTGCACCGAGGGCCACTTTGAGATCGTAGAAGAGTTGTTAAGGGTGAACAGCAATGTCTGCCTCGGTCGTGATGAAGATGGTACTCAATGTTATATTTCTTTCCCATTAGTTGCTTAAAAACAAATTAAACAGTAGCAACTCCAACATCTAACCCGATTAGCAACTTTCCTCCAGTGTGTGTATACTTGTCATGCACGTGCGCGCACACACATATATGGAACAACATATATTTTGTATATATTTTGAATTCATTTATAGGAATGTATATAACTCTCAAACACATGTACTCCAACAGGTAGAATTCCTCTCCACTTGGCGGCTATAAAAGGGAGAGTTGAGGTGATACCAGAATTGCTTCGAGCTGTACCAAAATCGATTCATGAGAAACTAGACAGATGAGAGACTGTTTTGCACTTGTGTGTAAAATATAACATGCTAGAAGCTTTAAAGACACTCGTACAATATCTGCAGAATAATGAGAAGGAGTCTCTCCTCAACTCCAGAGACAATGATGGCAATACCATCTTGCATCTTGCTGCAGCCCTCAAACAAATGGATGTAAGTATTTGAGTATACATGTAGTTACCCTCACTGATATGAGGATAAAGTAGGACCAAACTAGCGAATCTAGTGTGATCAACAATCCTTAGTAAAGATTATGGTGCCATGTAAGTGAGACCCTTCATTCACGTGAGTGCATGTATAAGTATTTTATGTAATTTGTGTGCTTATTCTTAGTGTGTTTGTTTGTAAGGTCCATTGTGGGTGCCATGTATTTGTTGTATGGTTTATGAGTATTCAGTTTGTTGTATGTTATTGAAAATGGTCAATGTTTTTCAGTTCTTCTACTTTTATTGAATTGTTGTTATTACTTCTAAAAAAGAACGCAAGGGTGTGAAAAATTTATTGTAAAAAAAGTCCCTCATACGTTAGCCATATATTAAGGTCTCTCTCTCTCTGTAATTAATTCATTAATAAAATTAAGTGTTTACAATTCTAGGGTATGAAGCCTTAATCAAATCTGCATACAATAAAGCAGCAATTCAACTAGGAAAGAAAAGGTAGATGTATAAATCTACCACCGACACCGAGGCATCATTTGCCAACGCATATGCACAATGATTTGCTTTCCGGTAAATATGTTTGATGTCGACCACATCAAGCTCACGCATCAAAGACCTACAATCAAGCAATATATTCCCAAGCGGGTGGTTCACTGCTCAGTATCATGGTGACGTAGCGGAATTCACAAGAGACTAGTTAGCGTACTAGTCCAAACAAGATAAACGACTCATAGCAACGAGCAATTATGGGGTCAACATTTTGTAGTACTTTTTTGTATTTGTCTCAAACGAAAAAAAATTCGACAATTGTAAATATAGTTATCGGGGCGATTCCAGAGACACGTAAAAAAACATCTAAAAAAATACCCCAAATCTCAATCTCATAGTTCCCGATCAAATTTTTATGATCCAAACCGTTCAATGTGTACAAAATGTGATTTTATGGGTGCCCGCGAGAAATTAGCAAAAAATATGTCCGGAAAGTGTTTGTTTTGAGCAGTTTTTAATTGAACAGTTCATCAAATCTGAGCTAAAAACTGCTCAGATCAAGCCATTCCCGGTCTTTTTTTTTTAATTTCTTGCGGGTATCTTTAAAATCACATTCTGATCACATTGAGCAGTTCGGATCATCAAATTTTGATTGGGATCTATGAGATGGTTTTTTAGGTGTCCCCGGAACCGCCCTGGGTATCAATTGTATTATTAAAAGCTCACTGAAAATGAAAAAACAAAAGACAGGAAAATTCTAATCAAGTCAAAAAAATTTAGACCTTTTTTTAGATAGGCAAAACAAAATGATCAACTTGCTAATGATTAAACAAATAGCTAGTAAAAAAAAATATTGTAGAAGAATGATGTGGCGCTGTCAACGTTTGACTTGGGAGGGGAAGAGTAGGCAATTTTGAAGACATAATTTATTGGAGTTGAGAATAAATTATATACACCGGCAATGTAAATATTTATTTCCTCCAAATCAATTATATTGCGCCACGCACGTCGTCAAAACAGTGGTCTCAATTAATAAAACATGGCGACATGGCGCAATGTAATTGATTTGGAGGAAACAAATTTTTACACCGGCGGTGTAAATAATTTAATCTCATTGGAATTAATGAAGTTTATTTACAAAAAAAATTATTGTTAAATGGAAGGGAACAAAATGCATTAGTCACAAAATTGAAACTCAATTCAACTGGAATAATGCAACAAAAGAAACCAGTCATCCAAATTACTTTTCTCAACGCCGATGAACATATTTCTAAAAGATAGCAGAGGTTACTTACCAAACCAATAGCACTCAGACAATACGGCAACGCCTAAACAGAGCATCACCATCTCCAGATTGACCAAGGATTAACAGCTTGCCAGTTTTTTGACCCTAGCCTTGGTTCTAAAACAAAGGACAGAACCAATCACATTTCCAAACCAAAAACAAAATCGTAAGCAAAATCAGTACAAATTCATTTCGAAATCTTCCAAGGGAATAAATCCCTACAAAAATCAGTAGATTAGCAAACTCAGAAATTACTAACCTAACCAAATCGGTAGATCTTCAGTTCGACTACAAAATCCCTAACGAAACTTGACGAAAAGGAACCGAATCAGTTTAGCCATACAAAATCTCTAAAATCGAAAGCCTTACGAAACTTAATCGAATCGGAACACAGAAACCTAACAAAGTCGGAATACCTGACAAACGGAGAAACCAGCAAAATCCTGAATGAGAGTGATCGATCGACGAAAGGAGATAGTTATCATCGGAATACTTTCGTCTAAATCAGTACAAATTCATTTCGAAAGGAGATAGTTATCATCGGAATATTGAAGGAGAGAGAAGAGCGAGAGACGAAGCGGTGGGTATAATGTCGATGAGAGAGAGTGGATCTGAAATGTTGTTCTCTTTTGGCGTCCTTATTTTGCCGTTAAGTGGTGTAGTAATGAAGGTACAGCTAAGAAACGGCGTTAAGGTATTACTCGGCGTTTTAATAAATGCCTTGACAGCTGGCAAAACAGGGCGCCTTCAAAACGTTGGCTTAGCAAGCGCCGTTTAAATTGCATTTTCTTGTAGTGATGGTTTGTTTTGCCTATTGAAAACTGGTAAAAGAACCCTTTTTTTTTTTTAATTTTAGAGAAACTTATTTACAGAGCCGCTGCAAAGCAACTCTCTTTACGGAGCTAAGCGATCTCAACCGTCTGTTTCGGCGTTGGACAGCCCGGATTAAAAATAATCTATTAACAGTACTCGTCTAAAACACTTTTGGATGACCGAGATTGAGCTCCATAAACACTTGTTTACAGTTGCTCCGTAAACAAGATTTTCTCTCTTCTTTTTTTTGTTTTTTTGTTTTTTGACAAACACCACTACTCAAACCTAGTCGAAGTTTTCCGGAAAAAAAAAAATTACTAGTCGAAGTGTGAAACCAGTTAAGTCATTTTGTGTTGATATTAGAGTGTCAAAGATTTCCAGTTTAACCAGTTAAGAGGTGTACAATGACCTCTATCTCTCTAAGAGATATTGTTGCCATAATCACTTTACTTCTCTCTCAAGTTTGTTAGGAAAATGACGCTCTGGACCCAATAGCTTCCTCCTCTCTCTAGGATGTGAAATTTCTCATCATATTCGCAAATTCGAGACGACTTGGGCAAAGGCGTCAAATGAATCAACCATATAAAATACGACGGCAAAAGACTGATATTAATTTCTACCCTTCTTGTGGTGGACAAGATGGAACCAAGATTTTATAAATGCGGAGGCCAAATTATGAACAACTAGATTTTGAAATTTCATGGTTAATTTGGATTTTGAAGGAGGTTTTGTGGGTAATAGAAGAGAGATAGGAAGAAAAATGAGATTAATAATTGAAGGAAAAACTTATGAGGAACCTTGCGCAGATATAGGGGTTGGGTTTTTGGACCAATTTAATTGTCCTTCGTTCTATTCTAACCAGCTAATTAAAAAACTAGTTATATTTTTAAATCCATAATAAATTTCATATTTAATATGGATATTATTTGATAGATTTCAATTAGTTCCATAATACAATGTTTTCGAAATCACATAAAATATTATAAATTACAAGATATAATCAATTTAAAATTTGCACGAACTCCCAAAAAGTACAATTAAATTGGGACGGATGGAGTATTCTCTTTACCCGAATCTTCGCTAGACAACAAGAATAATTTATTCACGGAGGAGCCGTGAATAAGTTATTCACGAAAACGCTCAATCTCGGCCGTCTAAAAGTGTTTTGAACGATTCAGATTAAAAATAATCTATTACCGCTAATAGATACTATTACCGGTAATAGATATTGTTTTCAATTCGGATTGTCCAAAACACTTTTGGACGGCCGAAATTGAGCTCTATAATAACTTGTTCACGCAGGCTCCGTGAACAAGTTAGTATTCTCCTACACAAATGCTTGACTTTTGTATCGATGTTTGCTTTCCGTTGGCTTTGCCAAGCTATATATAAGAAGGCAGGCCGTTTCGATTTCATTGCAGTTTTCCCTTACACCTCCTCGATCATTATATATAAACTTCTTGTACCATTCTTCGAGTTAGTAAAATTCTCTCTTCTTCTTAAAGAAGAGCTTACATATTTCGATATGATGAACAAGATAGAAGACGTGGGGAGAAGGCTCAAAAACGCCTGCTTGAGCGGGAGCGTCGCAGCACTAGAAGCATTGATCGAAGAGGACGAACTCATTCTCGACCGAGTTAGCTCCCTCACAGGCTTCTTCATCAATGACAGCACTCCTTTGCACGTAGCTGCTTTGCGCGGTCATTTGGACTTCGCAAAAGCCCTTCTAACTCGGAAACCAGAACTGGCCATCGAGTTAGACTCTTCACGATCATCGCCTCTCCACTTAGCTTGCACCAAGGGCAGCTTCCTGTGGGTAATCTATCTTTCGAGCAACTATTTCTACCTGGATAATCAATCCTCTCTCTTTCTCTAAACCCTTCTCTCTCTATATATATATATGTTGGTGAATGTGTTATTTCTGAACCTAGTCGCCAATCACTTTAGGTGAGTATGGTTGGTGTGTTTGTTTTAAAAAATGTGGCACAGACACGACAAGAGCACGAAAAAAGCACGAGCATGAAAAAAGCACAGAAAAAGCACAGGCACAGAACGACATGAAAAACACACGACAATATTAATGTTCGGAAAAGTCACTTAACGATATGCGATCGAGCTAATTTTTGGTACACTTGTTCTACTCGACGAGCTCTACGAAGTGAACGTTTTCGATCATCAGAGCGAGACTGGAGCGGCGGCGATTTGCCCCACACAGCCCCGTGCTGCGCACAGTCCCACAATGGTATGCTTAAATTCTTCCTCAGTTCTACTTGTGGATTCTTATCTCTCTCTAGCCGTGGCTTGTGTAGTTTTTATCCATATTGTGGTCTATCACATTTATGCTACTGGTTCTTTTCAATTTTTTCCCTACAATGCAGTATTAAATTTTTGTTCTTGATTGAACACTCCAAAAAAAGATGAATTCACTTATAGAAAAAGCCAAAATTTCAATTACTGACAGTGGTAAACGACCCAAAGCAATTTGATTATAATTCAAATAGGTAAAAAAACGTGATAGTTATTCAGAATCTGAACCCCTGCTAGTACTCCTTCCCTTCCACACCTTCGTTTACTTCAAATCCAAAGCAATTTGAACCTAGTCGCCAATCACTTTAGGTGAGTATGGTTGGTGCGTTTGTTTTAAAAAAATGTGGCACAGACACGGCAAGAGCACGAAAAAAGCACGAGCATGAAAAAAGCACGGGCACAGAACGACATGAAAAAAACACGATAATAATGTTCGGAAAAGGCACTTAATGATATGCGATCGAGCTAATTATATTTCTTTCCTATAATTAGTTGCTTATAGAAGTTTTTTTTAAATCGTCAACAAATTAAACAGTAGCAACTCCAACATCTTATAACCCGATGATCATAGCAACTTTCCTCTAGTGTGTGTGAGATTGTGTATACTTGTCACGCACGCGCGCGCACACACATATACAGAACAACATATATTTTTAATACATTTCTAGGAATGTATATATTTTGTATATAACTCTCAAACACATGTACTCCAACAGGTAGAATTCCTCTCCACTTGGCGGCCATAAAAGGGAGAGTTGAGGTGATATCAGCATTGCTTCAAGCCAAACCAGAGTCGATTCTTGAGAAACTAGACAAAGGAGAGAATGTTTTGCACTTGTGTGTGAAATATAATAGGCTAGAAGCTTTAAAGACACTCATACAATATCTGCAGGCTAATGACAAGGAGTCTCTTCTCAACTCCAGGACAATGATGGCAACACTATATATCTTGCATCTTGCTGTAGCCCTCAAGCAAATGGATGCAAGTATTTGTGTATACATGCATGTAGTTACCCTCACCGATATGAGGAGGACTAAATTATTCAGTTTGTCCATTTATGGGTCCTTCTCGGGTCTACTTTGATAATGGAAAGTTCTTATTTCAAACTCAACAAAACCAATAAACTACGTCAGAAATAAAGATGAAAGATTTTAAACTATTTAATTGACTCATATTGCATCACTACAAGCTGCAATTTTTCATCCCTTTATCCCCTTTTGAACATTTCTAATTGAAAAGGAGAAAGAGAAATTAATCTCTGAAAAAAGCAAGGACAACTTGTAAACAATCTCAACCTCACAATGTCAATATCTGATCATGAACAACTTGGATGTGCAGACCATAAAATATATGTTGGAAATAAAGATTGTCAAAGACGACGCCAATGTCAAGAACCGGAACGGATCTACTGTTTTGGATTTTGTGGAGCACTGTCCTAACAGAGACCTAAAAACCATGGAAATCCTAGAGTTGCTTTTCCAAGCTGGTCTTCATAGACCTCCTTGCGGTGGGTCGAATTCCTTGCCCGAATATAATCCTCCTCAACGTCGGAGCAAAGCTGGAGAAGTACTGCAACTTATTTATATGTGTTGGATCAAGTATTTCAAGGTTAACCATACCAACTGGCTCCGAGAGGTATGTACTGTCGGATGGTTCACACACACACTCTCTCCCTCTCATTCCAATGAGTTTCCACAGTTTGATACAACTACAGTACTCATACATATGCATAGCTATAAATCATTCAATCAAATCCTTTCTACTGCTTTTTAAAGCAAAATTTAGAGTTTGCGAAGTGGAAGTCACCGGACTCGGCATGTGGTGCCCCGAGTCATTCTACAACCACACACAATTTGCACACTCAATGTGTTGTATAATTGTGCGTGGATTTGTGTGTGGTTGTATCATTTTTTGAGGTGCCTCATTCCGAGCCCAAAAAACTGATCTAGATTGTTTATTTTCTTTGTGGCTAGTCGAGTACTTTGACTCGTACGTAAAAATCACATTGTCGGATACCAGTATTAGTCTTCAAAAAATTAATGGCTATTACTCATTCCGTCCCAAAATGATAGTCCCTACGAAAAGACGTGCAATTTTAGAGTTAAAAAAAAAAACTTTCCTACATGATTTTTCATGTTTTTTTTGCAGCAAATTAAAGATCTCGACTAGTTCTTTTTCCTAGTAACCATGACCCAAAATCTCAAATAAATTCATCTTTCATGCCAACAGGTACGCGGTCATTTAATAACAGCAGCCACCCTAATAGCAACTATGGCGTATCAAGCTATTTTGAGTCCACCTGGTGGTTTTAGGCAAGAATCTAGTAAAGGAACCAAATTTTGAGTCCACCTGGTGGTTTTTGGCAAGAATCTAGTAAAGGGAACCAAACTTTGAGTCGTCTTAAGGAAAAACCCGGTGAAACGGGCCAAGGTGCGGGTACTGCCGTTCTGGACACTACTTCTCATTTTACGGTGTATTACAACTCTAATAGAAACCCTCTCGCTGACTCTATGCTTGTTAACACTCTGGTTTTAATCGGATCGTTGTGCACTATTATGCTGGCCTTGAGTGGTTTCCCCGCCACCAACAAGTTTTTAATATGGCTTCTCACATTCACTGTGTACATCACAATTTTTTGTATGTCTAGTGGTTATTTTTGTGGTTTGTGACTGGGGTCTGAGTGGCTGGTTTTATAGAGGGGAGAAACTGATTCATTTAAAAACTATGGGCTGAGCTAATAATTTATGTTGGAAGGCAAAAGGTAGGATTTGAGCTGGGGGGTTAGACTTAGAGCTACCAACCTAGGGGGGGGAGAGAGAGAGTATCAGATCACGTGGTAGGGGAATTTTACCAGACCCAGTAGGGCAAAATGTGCGGAGCGAACAGTGGGAGGGTGAGTTTGAAGGGAATTTTACCTCAAATGGCTGCGGAACAAGTTTGCAGACCTCGTAGGGCTATGGAACAAGTTTGGAGACCTCGTTAAAACATGTTCTGGAAGTATTTGGCATTATATTTCGGGCTGAGGATTTGTGGATTGCAGGCCAGGGTGGATACTGCAGACTAGCGAATTTGGTGTGGTCAACAATCCTTAGTAAAGATTAAGGTGCCGTGTAAGTGATCAGACCCTTCATTCACGTGAGTGCATGTATAAGTATTTTATGTAATTTGTGTGCTTATTCTTTGTGTGTTTGTTTGTAAGGTACATTGTGGGTGCCATGTATTTGTTATATGGTTTATGAGTATTCAGTTTGTTGTATGTTATTGGAAATGGTCAATATTTTTCAGTTCTTCTACTGTTATTGAATCATTGTTACTTCTAAAAAGAACGGAAGTTTAGTTTAGAGTGCATGCATGTATTGATAATAAACTAGTTTGTATTTTGTAAATATGTAGTAAAAATATATTTTGAACGAATGCTAGCTACAATAATAATAAGGAATGTGCGAAACTTGAGGTTGCATATAGCCCTTATTTAGCTTCACCACAAAAATAAATAAAAATAAAAATAAGAGAGTCCACTTTCCATCAGTTGACATTCGGCACTAAACAATAGTGATTGCATCCGCACATCAATGGTAAACTAGAGGTCGGGTGCACACCATACGTGTGCAAGTCGAATTATAATAGGAATATGCATGCACAATAGTTTTCAAATTTTAATCTATCTTTTTTCCAGCAGAACACATTGGCCATCATTTTGAAGAAAACTGTTTTTGTTTGTGGATGTGGAACAGTTATTGTGAACGTGGAGTATATTTGTTTAAATTAAATTGACATTTCTACCCTTACGGTTATAGAAAGGTGAGGGTAATTCAAGTGGAATTAAGTGTTTTGTTTTGGTAATCTGGGGAAAAACTAAAGTTCGTCACAATGACACATTTTCATCTACACCAAACATGTGCTCTCCCTTTAAAATTCGTTTCCAACGTCCTCTTGGTGTAGCGTTTTGGCCCAACTTTGCTTTTTCCAATCTCGATTCTTCTCTACGAAATGGATTCCAATTTCTTTTCATCGATGACCAAAAATACTACTTAAAAGACAAATATTCTTGATTAAAAAATAGAAAATGAAAACCAAATTAATATTAGCCAAAACCAACTTTTCTTCTTTCTGAACGGTTTTTAATTTTAAACCGTATTTGTTTTTACTCTTTTATTGCCTACTGTTGAGACAATTTAATTTTTCGAAAACAATCCAATAGCACACAGATACAGGTGATAAACGAGCCGAATGAGTGGCTTGAGGTTGTTTGAGCTTGGTTTAAAAACTTAACAAACATGAAAAATATTTTCAAGTTTGATTTGTTAATGAGATGAGCCAAACTCAGATAAATTTTTATCAAAGTGAGCACGAGCTATTATTGAGTGTCATACATTTTTTGTGAGTTATTATCCAAACAAGTCGAGAAGTAGTTCGTTCTAACTTGGTTTAAAATTTTAACGAACTTAAAAAAAAAAAAAAAAACTTGGTCGATCTTTTAATATTGTAACAAATCGATCTTGAACGATCTTTTAATTAGCGAACACAAACTCATATAACTTGATTTGTTTATGAGCTTCGCACGCAGGAAACATATGCCTTGTTCTTCCTAAATTATTTGTTAGAACTATGGCTCATATGTAAGTATGGAGAGATACTAAGGAGTTCTAGAAAGAAGGCTAGATGCCGGAGCGGAGTAGAGCGGAAAGTGAAGTGCAACGAGTGGAGCGTATTGGTTCCAAAGTCAGGTGTAAAATTGCATAAAAAAAGGTAGGAGAAAAAGACTAGTTTGATAAGGTTATAATCAAGTGTGATCAGCTAATTTTTTTTCAATTTTTTTTGGAACATATCTTCTCCGATTAATAACCCAATTGGTACTAGACTGAATTCATACTTTTCAGAATTGTCGTAATTAACATGTTATACAATTTGGACAAATCAGATCATCAAATTAATTCCAAAATGAATTTGAAAATTCCCAGAAAAGGGTGAGAGGCCTTCTTTATGTCACTTCGCAATTTGAAGATGAGAAGTCCATTCAATAACAAACTCACGTTTCATACACACGTGTTACTTTTTTTTGCGGGCCGGTCTAGCCGCAATCTCTTTGCCGATTCAAATCCCCTCTTGGTTCTGTACGCATACACACGTGTTATTTCTTCTTGTTTCATTAGTTCTGTGGAACCTCGAGCTCGTGATTTTCACGTGCTACAAAGCTAGTATAAATCACGAGCGTGTACCTTGTGAAATTAATGAGCTTGAAGCTAGTAAAAATGCACAAAATGCCTTTACCCCAAGACCCATGAATAGATCTATTCATGGGTCTTGGGGTTAAGGCATTTTGTGCATTTTAGGTGTTTGTTTAAAGTTCTCAATGAATCCGGTACAGGAACCACGTTAAACTAACTGAATGCATGTATGTACATAAACCACCCACGTAAATGAATGCGTTTCGAGCTCGGCTCGCTTGTAAACAAGTCAAGCCTATCTAATTTACCTAACGAGCCTCTTGAAACGCACCGAACCTATAGAATGAGCCGATCTTTTGCGAAACGACCCGAGCAGCTAGAATGATATTGAACTGGATAGCGAAGTATACATGGCTAGTCATCGAGGTTTTATGCCTGTTGGTTGGTTTCACATCGAAATGGTATCTGTTTAGTATTGCTTTATCAATTAGAATGTATAATAAGCATGTACAACCTATTTTTTCCATCACAGTGTGCCCTTTTCCTTTGAAAATCATGCACTCACATATGATTCGTGCAGGAACGTACATTTTCTTTTTCTTCTTGTTTTTTCGAAAAAGGTCTGAGCTCATGAAATTCACGAGCTCCAACCTTCAGAAAATACTACGCTTGACTCTTGTAGTGCTTTAGGTTGATGGTGTCCCTGACTAAAATCTAGTGAAACAGATACCAGTGGTTGGGAACTGAGTACTTGGCGACCCCTCTTTGGCCAATGGACTCGGCCTCACTCCCCCAATGAGGGCTTGATTGAGAATCATTTTGAACGATCACGTTTTCCTGGTGCTATCAAACATCTCATGAACGAAAGGTACTATTTTGCTCCAACAAATATTTGACGATGCCCTATGTCATAAACATAGCCTAAATTGGAATGTTGAAGTTTTCTATTTCTACTAAATGGATGAATATCGTGCATAGATAGCTGCTAAGAGAACCTTAGTGGAACAGGGCCTAAATCATTCAGTATTTGGTAATGGGGTGGCCTCTCTTTGTATCTACTATGCGGTATCTGTCATTTGCTTGTAAGTTGCAACTATCTCCTAAAGTGGGGTTCGTTGTTGATTACTTGAAAAATTAGGTGAGCTATTGGGCAATGTAGACCTTCTCGGGTGATGAGGGCAAAAGAATATATATATGCCAAGTTAAGATGATTGAAGTTTATGAGGCCTAAGACGATGCTACATACTGTACTATTTAATTGACTCGTACTATACCCTGTGATTTTGGTAACAAAGTATATTGCAGGATTGGAAATGCCCTATGGTTGACTACTCAGTGAAAGAGTGGGGAATTACTTTAGAGTCTAGACTCCTAATTTCTATTTTATCGTGCCTTATGTAACCGTTTATACTTCGACCAATTGGGTTCTGTTTCAACCTACTGTTTTTGAGATCTTCTGTCTGAAATTTTACCTTCATTGCACAGGAGTTTTTTGGTGTTCTCCGAACTTTCAGTATGCTACTTTTTCTTTAGTCATGTTAATTCCTAATTTAATTCAACCAGGGACACATATGCTAAGAACTAGTAGAGTTTACTTTTCTGAAATTATACAAAAAGGGACTCTTAAATTTATCCTCCCCTACAGAAGCTTCCTTTTCCTTGTAGAATAGGTTAAATAGTGAAAATTTAAACAGCATTTTTCATCAACTACCGCTGGATCTACAAGGGGAAAATGGGCTACCCCATTCTGTTGCATCATGCATGTGTTCTGTATACCAAGTGAATGCCATTGGATGTCATATGTAGGTTCCCTTGTCTACCTTTTATTGGGTGGTTGCATCATTCACTTGCTTGAGGATATAGTTAGGATATAAGCATGGTATGAGTCTCACATCGTTGATCCAAGTTTTAAGCAAATTGGACCCTCTTATCCTTGGGTTGATGGTGGAATAAGAACATAAAGAAGCTTCAAGTTTTTTGGTGATGCCTGGTTTATCCAGTGGAATACTGCTAACACATTGGTATGAGTTTTTTATTGTCTCTTTTTTATTTCTTTATTTCCCTCGTGACCTGTGAGTTTTTTTTTCTGGTGTTTTGTTGGACCTGTGACGTATAGCTGTTGAGGGCCTAGGCTGTTTGGCAAGCTTGGTTTGTATCTGGGGTATGCCCCTAAGAACTTGTATGTTTGGTCGAATGAAATGAGTACTTATCAAGAAAAACAAGACGACGATGCTTAGAGTTTCTGCCATTCTCAAAAATACAAAAAGAAAAAAGAAAAGAAGAAGAGAGTGTTTCTCTTATTGTTGATTCCTATTTTGAGAGCATTCTCCCACTTTTATTCACCACCTCCTTTAGTTTCAATTCTAGATTTCTTGACAGTATAACCTCATATGTTCTTTCATTACGATGCACCAAATACACGACTACATTTTCTTGTGTCGGATTGGGACATGCCCAGATATACATACCCGGCTTTTGGGTTTGTTCCATTCCATGCCTCGTATCTGAAGAGTTGGGATTCATAGAGATACGATACGATAGCCACACTTCAGTAGTTTCATATTCATGCTGCCTCACTTGCAAACTTATGTTTGAAGAGTCATATACGCATTGAAGTGCATGGAGACCTAATATTTAACTCATTAGCTGTGATCTAAATTTACTTAGAACCCAATATGGGGTTGGGATTCCATATTTCCACCGTTGCATTTTGCAATTTACAATCTGCTTTGCCATTTCGACATACCACATTGGGCTGAGAAGAATATATGAGATTCTAGTTACTAATAAAGCCTAGGTCCTTTAATCGGCATGAGACTAGTGACATCCATATGAAGACTCAATCTGCATCTGCATTCTACTGCCCCTCCCCCACATCATGATTATCTTCATTATCTATATATATTTTCGTGGTTACTGCATATTATTTTGCTGCAGGCTAAGCCTTTGGACTCGTGCGTTTCTGGGGTAAAGCGGAAATCTGAAGCACCAATAACTGAATTTGTCAACGATACGCCCTCAGTCAATTTGAGTAAAAAGTTACAGAAATTGTGGAGTTGTTCTCTGTGCAAGGTCGCTGTCACATGTGAGCTTGATTTGAAGCGCCACTTACAAGGAAGGAAGCACAAAGCGAAGGAAAAGGCAATAGCAGAAACCAACCACTAAACAAAAATGCTGACAATTCTGAGGCATCGGTGGAGGAAGCTGAATATTCAAAAGAATTCATTTGAATGTTTAGCTTCTTCCACCATGAACAAGAAATGAATGATGTCAATTTTGACCACAGACACAAAAAAAAAAAGAATGATGTCGATTCGGTTGAATTATGTATTGAAGCTAAAAGGGGAATGGAGAATACAAATGATGGTGCTGAAGTGAGTGAAAATGAGATCATTACAGATAAAAATAATGATTTCAAATTCAGGTGCAACTATGCAAGTTTGGAACCAATGCCGAAGAGGAGATGGCCAATCATCGGAGGGAGAAGTGTTATGTGACTCTGTGCCAAGTAAGCATGTAAAACCAATGCTGCAGCAGCTGAGGAAAGGAGGAATCAGATGTATAGTAGAATGATCAGAATGCAGATGGCTAATTGTTAGTTGTTTTTTGTCTTTATAGTTAAAAACCTTTATAGTTAATTTTTCTTCTGTGAATAGGTGATGGATCTTGTTGCTTTTGCATCCTTGGTTTGACGATGATAACACAGTTAGTTACGTTTAGTGCTTCCCTACACCTGTTTTTTTCTTTTTTTTTTCTTTTGTGTGTGTGTGTGATGGTTTGATAGAAATCGGATTCATGGGCTTGGGATTTTCTATTCACTAGTCATTTGGTATGAAGTAGATGATGTGTTCTTGCTTTCCTTGGTTTCCCATCTTATGTCATTCTTTCTCCTATCCTCAGTGAAGAAATGTTGGTGCGCTTGTAAAAATTCTTGCTCCGCCGTTGGCGTGAGTCAACTGTTTGCAAGAGCCACTAATAGCAGGGGAGATAAGGAGTTGGTGGTTATTCACTAATGTTTGTGTACACTAGGTTAAAATAAGTTGTAATCGAATTGGACACGAGCCAATATGGCAATATCTAGTGTCTTAAATTTCAAAAGAGTCAAAAACCAAACAATCGAGAAGTAGTTCTCCGAGCTTAGCTTCATAATTTAACGAGCTTCAAAAAATTTCAAACTTGGTCTGTTTAGGCGACAAATTGATCTTGAACAATAGAAGATCGAACACAAACTCGATCTCATATAACTTGATTACTTTATGAGCCCTGCAAATTACGGGAATCCAAACACTCAACTACTTCTTCCTGAATCATTGGTCTGGTACTTTCTTCGGTATCAGTTTTTTTTTTTTTTGATAAGTACTTCTTCGGTATTAGTTACTGATGAGTAAGTACGTATATTTTTGGACACGCCTCTCCGGGCTCTGAAAATGTGTCACGTGTCAAGGGACTTCTGCTCGGCGAACAAAGTCGGCTGCGTGAGTCATATTCTGCTCGGCTCACGATTGGTCAGTCGGCACGCCGTGGCGCCCCCGTTTCAGGCCTTGCCTTAGTTTTAGAATCACCACTCTCCACGTTCTCTTACAAATCTCAGTACCATCACTCCATTAATGAACCAGACATACTCTGCACTTCTATATATATAGCCGCGACTTGGATGGAACATGTACGCACACTATTACACTTTTTGGTGGTCATTCGTACTCTCTTTTGCCTATCCTAACTTGATCTTTGGAGAGTCCACGACCAGAAACACCATCGGTCCTTGGACTTGTTACGCAGGAAATCCTTCCAATACTGATAAAGATTAACAGAGAAACCTCGGTACAACACCAAAAAAAGAATTGGCTGCATTGGTTACCAAAAATATGTGTAGCTAACACCTCAAGAGTACGTAACTGATCCCAAAAAAAACGCGTGACTAACTAAAAAGATTGTCTTATTTTGGGGTTTACACTTTACAGTACACCCCTACTCGTGACTTGACCAAAACATTACACAAGTAATACCATAAAAATGCTTAAGTAATAGCCAAAAATTATGTTTACCATGCACCAAAAGTACGTGTCATGCTCCGTAACAATCATACCATACACTTCCAAGGTACACTATTGCGTAACATTTCTATGGTACACTACCTGAGTGTACCATAGTTTTTCTCAAAAGATTAAAATGCAAAAGAGAAGTAAAAATGATGACATAAAAGAAAAACAGAAGAAGGCAGTACTTTGCAATTCTAAATATCCTCTTTGATGTAGAACTCCTGAAACATGTTGATAGCATTAATATACAAAAAGAAGCAAAGTTGACTGACAGTGAAGAACAAGGGACTGTGTAGTTGTGTGCTTCAAGATCCAATGGTCCTTGTACCTTGCCTTACAATAAGCTTCTTCATATGCAAGGAGAAATGGTTTCTCTGCGCTCAATCCACTTTTCATTCACTTATAGGCTTAGGAGATAAGCATGGTTGGATCAACCAAAACTTTCTCATTCATCTGTGAGAACCCAGAAAACTTCAAATGAAAGAATGGGTTCAAAGCTATGGATACCGATTGTGCTGCTTATTTTCGAATCAAGATTTCACACAATTAAACCATAGGCCGAAAAACAACTTCCTTCATAAGCCAAATGTCAAACATGTGGAAGGCATGATATACCTTGCATCAATTTCTGACCGTGTGGGTGAGTTAGACTTGGATGCCGATGGTCTCTCATTTCGGAACGGAGGGATTTGCAATGGCGACCGGAAGGAGGGGAGAAAAAGGAAAAAAAGTCCTTTTGAGTTGTAATCAAGTGTACCCGGCTCACTTTTTATCAATTTTTTTCGAGATATATCTTCTCCGATTAAATACCAAGAGGCATCAGATTGAATTGATACGTTACAGAATAATTCTAATTGACAAGTTCCACAATGTGGACAAATCGGATCATCCAATTGATTGCGAAGTAAGGTGTAAAATTGCAAAAAAGAGTAGGAGAAGAAGGCTAGTTTGATAAGGTTATACTCCCTCCGTCCCATAAAGTTTGGCACTTTCACTATTCCAGCCCTATGAAAAAATTAACTATATCTTTTAATCCGTAATGTTTTTTATAAGCAATATGGATCTTGTTTGATATATTTTAATTTGTTCTATTAAACAAAGTTAAAAAAATCGCCTAAAACATTATAGATTGAAAGATATAAGCAATTTAAAAATGGCACGCATTCCTGAAAATGCCAAACTTTATGGGACGGAGGGAGTAATCAAGTGTGGCCACCTAACTTGTTTTCAATTTTTTTCGCAACATATCTTCTCCGATTAATAACCAATTGGCACTCGACTGAATTCATACCTTTCAGAATCATCATAATTATCTTTTTATACGATTTGGACAAATCGGATCATAAAATTTATTACAAAATAAGTTTGAAAATTCACAAAAAAGTCTTTTTGGCACTTCGCAGGTTGAAGATGCGAATTTTAGTGATGACCAAACTCGCGTTTTCTAAACGCGCGTTACTTGTTTTTTGGAACGATAAACGGACCACGACGACGAGAAGGAGAAATCAAGTGTACCCGTCTCACTTTTTATCAATTTTTTTCGACATATATCTTCTCCGATTAATAACCAAGAGGCATCAGATTGAATTAATATGTTACAGTATAATTCTAATTGACAATTTGCACAGTGTGGACAAATCGGATCATCAAATTAATTCCAACGTCGGGTGTAAAATTGCAAAAAAAGGCAAGGGAAACCTTCTTCTTCTTTTCTAGCTTGATAAGGTTATAATCAAGTGTGTCAAGCTAACTTTTCTTCAATTTTTTTTGCAACCTATCTTCTCCGATTAGTGACCAATTGGTACTCGACTAAATTCATACTTTTAAGAATCATCGTAATTAACATGTTTCACAATTTGGACAAATCGGATCATCAAATTAATTTCAAAATAAGTTTGAAAATTCCCAGAAAAGGGGGAGAGGCCTTTTTTTTGACACTTCGCAGGTGGAAGATGAGAAGTCCATTCAGTACCAAACTCGGGCTTCGTACGCACGCGTTACTTGTGTTTTTGGGACGTTAAAAAATTCTTTCTGATAGCGTTTTTCCGGAACACGATTTCAACATAATATATATGTTCTCTTGACCCATCGATTGACGAACTCCTACAAGGCTTGGATTCTCTCTCTAGGTCTCTCTCTCTCTCTCTCTCTCTCTCTCTCTCTCTGATTAAAACTCTGTTTGTCGATGTGATTTTGCAAACCCTAACAGCTCCTTTTTATTGCTTATTGGGCAATAATTTTCTGAAATATTAGTACCATGTTTGGGATTGAATTGGGGTAGTTGACCTTTCATCTATTGCAAATGATTTCTTCTAACATTTCGTTAATATATGACTTGCTGCAGTTTGATTCCAGAGAAGTATCACTAGTATTTGACCACGCTTGGCGTCCAAGGATTCTGATCACCGGAATACGTACGGTGAGTACTATTGCGCGGTGATGTTCTTGATATGTTGTTCTTGGTATCATTCGTGTAGAAGCATCACTGTTGTATTTGTGCTTGTGTGAAAAAGGCATTGATTTGAGCATTTGAGGCTGCAAATCCTTGAATTCATATTTGATGATATTCTTTAACTGTTAATCGATTTGAATCCTTCTAAGCAGACTAAGTTTTGGCTCTGTGACTTGTCAAAATCAGTCACATGATTAGCAGGACCTTTGTCCATGGTAGATATCCAAGATTATTGGCTTTCTTTGGACTGTTGATCAATGTGAATATAGATCCAGAAGCTATTGGAATAATTTGGAAGTGTAATAGAGTTGCTCACCTTGATAGCTTCAGCTTTTCATAGAGGAGTCTTACCAGTCAGTTGGGTTTGTTCCCATCCTCTTTACCTTTCTAATCTTTGTAATTCTGATTTGTTGAGTTTTGGAAGTTAATGAGAAGTTTCGGCTGTTCAGAAAGGAAAAAAAAAATCATGTTTATTTTTTTAAAACAAGTTGACACAAACATGTTTTCCGCTTTCACTTTTTTTTTAAGAAAAGTAGCAACTGGTTTCAACAAATAGAAAACAGGAAACAGAAAAGTGGCAGTGTTACCAAACAAAGCTAGGTGTTCGACGACATTCTTGACCCAAAAATCCAGAGAGAGAAAGCAAAAAAGATGGGGAAGAAACGATCAAACAAGAAGCCACCCAATTTCCCTTCTGGATCGATGCCTTCAATGACACTGAGAGAGGAATCTATTAGGAAGAGGAAAACCAGTGTGAACCCCAAGTCCATGCTCAAACTAGATCACCTTCAAAACCTCGCTGTTTGGGCCAGCGGTGAAGCGTCTATACCTTCTTTGGGTGCCTTTTTCGGGCACAGATTGGCTGCTGTTCGTGAGGCATTGGGGGCACCGCCTGACCCATCATTGGTTACTTGCCATAGGTTCGGTCTCTCTCGCGCGCGCGTTATTTTTTGTATGTATGCGCTCTCTCTCTCTCTCTCTCTCTCTCTCTCTCTCTCTCTCTCTCTCTCGCGTTTTTTTTTTGTATGTATGTATGTGTGTGTATGCTCTCTCTCTCTCTTGTTATTTTTTGTATGTATGTATGTGTGTATGCGTGTGTAGTATGTGTAGGGGTGATAAACGAGCCGAACAGGTTGTTCAAGCATGGTGTGAAAAATTTAACGAGGTTCAAAATATGTTTTGGCTTAGCTTGTTTAGGAGACAAGCCTATCTCAAACAAGGTTTGATCAAGCCGAATACGCTGATCTCGAGTAGATAACTATAAGTCAAACGAGCCGAGTAGTAACTTGTTCGTTTAGCTATAAGAATATATGTTCGAGTTTTTTTTTATTTTTTTGTGGACAAGTTTTTAACAAGCCACGAGCTCGAACTTGGGTGGCTTGGATCGTTTAGGAGCCCTGCTGCATGTGTTATCGGCTACGATATCGTGTGTGTGCTTAATCCTAGCTAGTTTATAATTCTTTCCGATTAGATACTTATTGGTACTTTATATTAGCATTAGTTCACACTAAACTATTGATTTCAATGCTTTCTACAATGCTAAAGATTCAGATCATTGCAAAAATTGAGGCCCCGTTCTGCTAAGGTTCTTATTTTTTAAATACTTATTTTTCGCTTTACGAAACAGATCATTCTCCCATAATACATTACCTTAAATCCAAAAAACAAGTAGTTACTTTGAGCAAAATTGCACAAATCGTCAATTAGTTGGTGAGAAGCCATGTCAGAGCATTTTGCATCTTGAACATGCAAAGTTTACAGAAGAAAGTGTATCAATGTATATAAACACAAAAGGACTTGGCGTTCTAGTTCTTCTGCATCAGCTAGAGCGCATTCGAAAATGTTGAGCACACGAAAAATTTTAGTATTGTGATTGCGAGAGGAAACGCATGCCCTCGTCCCGGTAAGACAGACAAATAAAGAGCAAAAAAGACGAAAAGGAAGAAGGCCGGGATTTCCTTGTTCCCATAGTCGTTTCACTTTTAGGAGTACTATTTTGTTTGCTTGGTCTGCAATTGAGAAGACCAAGCAAGATAGCTTTGCATAGGGTGTCTTAAACTTTTTCAATTTTGTGGTTCTCAGACAAAAATTGGTTTAGACTTCCAAGCTCCATAGCAACATGGCTTTGCTTTATTATGGTACTTCGGTTGAACATTTGTACGTGGCAAATGCAGAAACTAGTAGATATATACATGAAGGATTCTGCAATTGAGAAGACCAAGCAAGATAGCTTTGCATAGGGTGTCTACCATCACCTTAAGCTGCTGCTTGTTTTTTCCTCTTTGCTCGATTCCTTAAGTTGCATCTGTTTACCCTTTTGTGCTGCAGTCTACATATCTTCTCAGCACAATATGTCTTTTGGATTGGCCAGTCATGCTATGCTAATAGGCAATAGCCGGTTCTGAACATCGATCGTGTTAGTTGTGGAGGTGGTGGGGACTGATACATTCTCCTCGGTTGAACATGTCATATTGCAATTTGCAGTTAAGTAGCACTTCCAACCAGTTCTTGTGAAATCTGATCAGAAACGAGTTTTGGATTGTCAACATAGAACCAATGATTTGGAACTATATATGCTGATCGATGTTTGTTTATCATCTCGTTTCATTTGAGTCATTTTGCAAAAGCAAAAAAGGCAGTACGAGTCCAAATTACTTGTTGGATTCGTTTTTTATGGTTAAGACTATATATCAGATCAGATATATAATAAATCCTTTTTGACAGGTGCGAATCCATTCTTCAGCCTGGATACAATTGCTCTCGAATTGAAAAGAATACAGCAAAGCGAGGTGTAGATGCGATAGGCCATGATATTCCTGGCTCAGAACAATTTTGTTTACAAATTAATGCCCACTTCTGCTCCCATCGGAACCTGAACAGGGGGACTCCTCGAGGCCATACGAAAGAGATGTTTCCACCAAAGGCCAAACCATCCATGAAATCGAAATCTTCGCCTTCAATCATCTTAATGTCTGTCAACTCAGAGGAAGTCGCAACAAACAACCCTGAGTTCAAAAGGACGGACGGATGAGATTGCGTGTGACCAAAGTAGCTGAATTAATCTGAAAGTAATTCTGCTACATTTGATGCAGAAAAAATCTGTCAACACGGCAAACAAGCCGAAGACGATGTCGGGTTTTGCCCATGGGAAAAAGGGCAAAACGCAAAGGAAAAAAGAGAGAAAGATTTGAAGGACATAGGAAAATTAAGCAGCTGTGTAATGGCTCTGAGTACTCTTCTATATAATTATTCGTGCGGCTTCGTGTGATAGTGAGAGGAAAAAGGCAGAGTGCACAGAATAGTGGTATACGGTGTGGGTGAGATCGAGGGCAGGGATTGGGAAATCCCTCCGCCGAGGTTGTAGTGCAGCACACGAACCGTCAATCTCGACAATGAATGGGTAAGATATGTTTTTTTTTTAATTTTGCCCAGTAGGAGTAATTTTTACTGGTCAAAATTGATTTTTAATCTGGACTATTGATTGATGAAATCGACGACTGTGTGCCGCACTACAATCCCTACAGGGCAGAGGATCCCCCGATCGGGCTTTGGGGCTTGCCGGGGTAACACCTTTCGCGAGGTGAGAGGAGATCAGATGTGAGGGAAAAACAGAGATATAAGGGGTGAGTGAAAAACATTGTAGAGAACCATGGTGTTTTACAAGCTCGAGAAGGGGGGGGGTTTTTTTTTCTCACATTTAAATCTTCTATTTTTCATATAGTAGTGGAATCACTCTCTCTCCTATGGAGTAGGCATTGGGGCCAACCATACACGTAACTATTGTGTGTCCTTTTTTTATGAGTGTTAATTTCTTTAGGGGTTTTTACGGTTCAGTGGCCCTTGGGGCAAATAAATCCTAATTGATGGACTACTTTTTTGAAATTCATAAGTCATGGGGAGGAGAACATTAATTCCCGAAGACATGGAATTCATAATTTATCAAGACAAAAAACCCCCTGATTGATATTGAAAAATACTTTCCAAGACACCATTGACGCCAAACTCCATTGACGCCTTCCTCGACGCTGATGCCGACACCGACGCCTTCCTTGACCTCCTGCCCCTCATCCAAATCTGAACTCCCGCCTCCGACGATAGGCCCGTCGCCGCTTGCCAAATTCGTTTTGCTTCTTAAAATCAATTTCCGAAGATTTCAAATCCTATCTCCAACATTTTGTAAGAAAATCAGAAACATGGGATTAACCCATATCCTTCCAAATCCCCAACCCAGATTTCCAAATCAGTGGCACAAACACCTGAACCCATAAAAAAAACCTCCACTTTCTTACACTTCTTGCTCAATTTCCCAAATTCCCTCACCCAATTCATCCTCCCCCAGCACAACAGTGAAAACCCATGTCAATCCCCCTCACTTTCATACCTCTTGTCCATATTATTTGAGGTATAAAAGAGCAAGTCATTAATTATAAAGGACTACGTTAGGTATTAGTAAAGACCAATCTTTACGTTAACGTCGACCAAGCCATATTTTTTTAGAGAATTTTTTCCCAAATAATTGACTATTGTTTGACGTATAAAAGAGCAAGTTATTAATTATAAAGGACTACGTTAGGTATTAGTAAAAACCAATCTTTATGTTAACATCGACCAAGCCATATTTTTTGAAAGAATTTTGTCCAAAATAATTGACTATTGTTTGAGGTATAAAAGAGCAAGTTATTAATTATAAAGGACTACGTTAGGTATTAGTAAAGACCAATCTTCATGTTAACATCGACCAAGTCATATTTTTTTGGAGAACTTTATCCCAAATAATTGACTATTGTTTGACGTATAAAAGAGCAAGTTATTAATTATAAAGGACTACGTTAGGTATTAGTAAAGACCAATCTTTTTGTTAACATCGACCAAGCCATATTTTTTGAAAGAACTTTGTCCCAAATAATTGACTATTGTTTGAGGTATAAAAGAGCAAGTTATTAATTATAAAGAACTACGTTAGGTATTAGTAAGGATCACGTGAACACTACCCTATTTGCACCCAAAAATTTACCCACGCCCACCTTGAAAGCTCCGCCACTTAATTAAGGCCTCACACCCCAATCTCATCTTTACAGCTCTTCCCCTGTGAGTTCCCCATGCTCTCTCTCTCTATCTCTCTCTCTCTCTCTCTCTCTCTCTCTCTCTCTCTCTCTCTCTCTCTCTCTCTATATATATATATATATACTAGTGTTAACCCGTGCCTACAGCACTATGCATCCCTGTTGGAAGGGGATGGCAGTTGTGTGATTTGTGTGTTTTTTTTTTTAAACTAGCTTTGAATAATTGAGAGAGAGAGAGATAGAGAGAGAGTCTCGTTTCCATTTAGTTGAAAATGATCGTTGTGGAATGAGGAAATCAAAAGGACTGAATCAAATTCATTTTCCACTGAATTAGGTCCCACTTTATTTGGTGACAAAACAAGGGCCTAATATTTTGGGATAGTAGCTGCACGGGTCTTAATTAATTCACTGGAAGTCTGCTAAAAAAACAAACACTTCACTGGAAGTCTGCTAAAAAAACAAACAAAATATCTCAATTGCACATTGAGAAGAACTGTGTGGAGAGCAATTTTTGGCTCAAATTCATTTGTTTGTTTGTTTGACGATTCGTCCATTTATTAGTTTGGATTGGAAAAGCTGATAATCTCGCCTTGGCAATTTTTTCTGACTTTTGACTCTATTTTGACTTCTAATTAATCACTTCGGAACGAGCTCAAGTTATCTAGAGTTGATCGGGTTTGATAAAACTGATAAAACCTAATTTGTGGGTGAATACGTTTTTGTTTCTCATTACTTTTCCAAAGGCATATTACAAGCATTATATAAGAAAGGATTACAACTAATTAGGAAGGGATTGATTTGGAAGGAGAATAACTCTCCTACAAATATGGGATTGAGTAGTGATCCTAATTGATTAATTGCTGCGTAGAATCCTTGGAGATCTTGGACCGCTAATACTCCCTCTCAAGATGGAGCATGGAGAGATGTAATGCCCAGCTTGGACGTCAAAATGCGAAATTGTTCGACACCTAAGGCCTTGGTGAAAATATCGGCTAACTGGTCAGCGGAGGCAATGTGATGAAGCTGAAGAAGGCCTTGTTGGACTCGTTCACGAATGAGGTGACAGTCGATTTCAATGTGTTTGGAGCGCTCATGAAAGACTGGATTCCGTGCGATATGCAGAGCGGCTTGGTTGTCGCAATAGAGCTTGATTGGTGAGGATAGAGGGACCGTTAAATCACTGAGTAAATTCCGAAGCCACAATAACTCGCAGGTGGTGGAAGCCATGGCCCGATATTCGGCTTCGGCGGAGGAGCGGGAGACATGTTAACATCGACCAAGTTATATTTTTTTGGAGAACTTTATCACAAATAATTGACTATTGTTTGACGTATAAAAGAGCAAGTTATTAATTATAAAGGACTACGTTAGGTATTAATAAAGACCAATCTTTTTGTTAACATCGACCAAGCCATATTTTTTGAAAGAACTTTGTCCCAAATAATTGACTATTGTTTGAGGTATAAAAGAGCAAGTTATTAATTATAAAGGACTACGTTAGGTATTAGTAAGGATCACGTGAAAACTACCCTATTTGCACCCAAAAATTTACCCACGCCCACCTTGAAAGCTCCGCCACTTAATTAAGGCCTCACACCCCAATCTCATCTTTACAGCTCTTCCCCTGTGAGTTCCCCATGCTCTCTCTCTCTCTCTCTCTCTCTCTCTCTCTCTCTATATATATATATATATATATATATATATTACCCACAAACATATCCATTCAGAGATTCGACATTTTCGAATTTTAACTCCGTCACCCACCACCAACGGCAATGGGTTGCTCTGATGACTCTCAGGCCAAAAGGTCTCGCATCCTCGACCTCTCCCGCAGGCAATTTCCCATTTGTTTTTAACCACGTTCAAAATGATTCACATTTTTTTTGGTAATTGGAGTGATTCACATTTTTTAGCACAAGGGTTTTTGTTTTCTCTCTGCTCTGAACATTTCTTCGAGAGAGAGAGAGAGAGAGAGAGAGAGAGAGAGAGGGGAAGAAGAAGCAGCAGCAGTTGGCTTCGTACTGAGAGAGAGAAGAAGAAGCTTAGGATTTCAAATGTGTGTAGGCCGTTATTAAAAAAAAGGAGTGTACAAATCAATTTCCAAAAGAAAAAGTCATGCATATATTAATTATTAGTTGAAAAACTTAATGTCATAGACGGATCTAGGTGTGGTTGTATGGGGGCCACGGCCCTCGCGTTGTTTTGAGGTTTTTTTTAAAAAAAATTTAATTTAATTTTAGTTAATTTTTTTGTATTGAATGTTATTTAGGCATTTAAACTCTTTACAAATGTGTTCGTTTTAGGTCCCAAAACCCATTTTCTCTCTCTACGCTACAGTCTTCTATAAGTTTTTCCTTCAATTATTTATCTCAATCCTCTTTTTATCTCTTTCCACTTACTACTCAAAAAATCCCCCTCAAAACCTAAACCAAACAAACTAGTATTAGATTTCCAAACCTTGAAATTTCAAAATCTTGTTCATAGTTCGGCCCCCGCATTTACGAAATTCTGGTTCCGTCCCTGCTTAATGTAGTATTTGTTTTAGCCGGAGAAGGGATATTTGTGAATTTTTATGTGGTTTTCTTTCTCTTTAATCCGATCGATATCCATACATACATACATACTCATTCAACGAATTAAGACTGAAAATTAAGCCGTAGAAAAAAGTGAATACAAACAAGGCTAATTAAGGTGGTCCGGCTCCAGTCCATTCAGAGAGTCCAAATCAGTAGCTCGATATTTTGGTGGGAAGGTGGCATTCTTTTTCAGTCGTATTAAAATTATTGATTGATGATGATATATATATACTCCTTACATACGTGTCGTGCATGAGGATCGAGTACTACTACTAGAAGAGAAGAAACTAAGCACCTCATCTCTCTTGATCAAGACTTAGAACCCAATCCAACAGGCTTTGCAAACTTGTTCAATTCCATTTCTTCTATAAGAAGGTCGTGTCACGCCCTTTGTAACGATCCGGATTTTTGCCCAATTTTTTTTTAATACAAATTTGTATTGTTAAATACTAATTCAATAATTAGTTAGATTAATTAATTAAAATACATGATTACGTGTATAATTGATATTTACCCAATTAAATGTAGGGAGAATTTTTCCCAGGTCCACTGTACCACTTTCCAGACCCACTAAGTCCACTCCTAAATTCTATAACCCCATAGGTCCACTTTCGACTTCCATATTCCTGGTTAGACTAATATATCCCTAATTTTCAAAAAGAATGTTGCCCCGTAATTTACTCCATTTCAGTTATTTCCTCCATTTCCTTTTTTTTCTCCATTTGAAACAAATCAACCCCCTACAAAACCCCTCCCCCCTCCCCCCCTCCCCCCCCCCTTCCCCCCCCTCCCCCCCTTTTCCAGACGAACCAGATTCGTGAGAAACCAGACGATTTCCCATTACGAACGGGACTCGTCGGCGTTCTTCGACCGAGAACGATACTCGTCGGCCTACTTCGTCTCCCCTCTCAAAACCCCTCACCCCCGCTCATAACCCCACACCCCCTCCCCACTCATCGACGTTCTTCGACCGAAAACGAACGAGAGGAAGAAAAGCGAATCGGTTTGCTCCTCCATTCCTCGGTCGCCTACAATTTGTCGTCGTCGTCAGACGTTCTCCTTAGTCCACCAAACGGCGCGCTAGTCGCCGTCATTCTGCATTCTCGTCGCCGTCGAAACCCTTTGCCGTCAATCTCCTCAGTCTGCTTCGATTCAATCGGTATGTTGCTTAGAAACACCCATTGTGAACTTTGGGTATATATGGTTATATATTTGTTAGGTTGTTGTTTGGTAAAGTGATTGGTAAACATGAAGTTTTGATTGTGTAACAAACATGGGCATGTAAAGTTAGGGTTTTGATAAAGTGATTGGTAAAGTTAGGGTTTTGATTGTATAACAGACATCGGCATGTAAAGTTAGGATTTTATATACGAATATTGGGTTATATAATGTTATATATAATATAATGTTGTATGCCCTCTGTCCGGTATGTTTCTTAGAAAAATGAAGGTAAACTTTGAGTATATATGGTTATATACTGTGTGCGAGTCAACATAGGATTTTGAGGATGGCTATATATTCGGATCAAGTATGCCGCTGCGCGGACCATTTTAATAATGTAATTATATGGTGATATGCTAATGCTTATGGTTGCCTTACTATGGTTGTAAATCCTAAATGAGTAAACATATAATGCAGTATGTTTGCATATGTTTCACTGTTTGCTATATGTTTGCTATATAGATTTGATTTAATACCATGAAAGTGCTTTGGGCTTTGTTTCCAATTGGTGTTTTTTCCCATCCATTCACGAACAATATCAATACCACTGATGTTGTGCTTCCTACATGTAGAAAAAATACGTGGAGAACTACATGAAGGCCAGGCATGCTGAGCTGAAGAACCAAAGTACCGGTATAGAAATACTCTTTCACGAACAAAATTTCGATGCTCCAATCTGCTCACCTTCAAATGCTCCACAACAAGAAAACACATCGTAAGCTTCGAAAGTCCATAAAACAACTACATACAGCAGTTTGCAAAGAACTCCAAATAAACTTATCATATTTATTGGCCTCGAAACTATGCAGGGTTGATTGTGGGGTAATCGTCTGCATACTCATGGACCTACTGGCGTTCCTTGAGCCAATCCCAAAAAAACTGCCGAAGACTGAAGTTGATCAGTTCAGAGTGGGTTTGGTCTCTCGATTCTTGAACGATGAAGGTAGAAGCTGGACAATAAAGAAATGGGAAGCCAGACGAATGGGGAAGGGGTCGCACTGACCGTTCCTGAGATGGAGAGAGATGATGGTGATATTGTATGGGGAGTGAGATAGTGTCCTCGGGACAAATGTCGTTTTAATTTTTTTTTGTAAGGATAGCAGAAAGATTTTGTTGGGTCTTAGATGGTACAAAACTTCAACTTATACGGCCGGAATTAAGATGGTGTCTTATACGGCTGCAATCTGATATTTCCTACAGCTCTGTATCAGATTTGTGACATGTTTTACTTCGTATATATGGTTATATAAATGTTGCTGGAATTAAGATGCTGCTGTTCTGTTGCGTGCTGCAGTTGTAATGTTCTATTTTGCTTTGCATACTGCTGTTCTATTGTCTTCTACTGCTGTTCTGTTCTGCTCCTGGTTGGCTATTGTCTGTCCGTTGGCTGCTTCTGTTATGTGTTGCAGCTGCTGAAACATGTGCTCAAATCTGATTCATTTTTTGCTACTGTCAGAATGTGCAGCCTACTAGGACTGCTATGTTGTTGTTCTAGCTGTCATGTCATTGTTATATAGCTGCTGATGATGTGATTATGGTTTAAGTCTTAGCTACCTGCTGGTATGTCTACGGCTGTAATATGGTTTGAAGTGTGGCAGCTCTACTACGTAGTCTGTTTACGGCAGTAATCTGGTGCTGTATGCCTTTTGCTACTCTGTTATGCTGTATGTTCTGTTCTTCTACAAGCTTATGTTGTCCAGAACTGCTGCCGGTTGGAGGAATGGCACACACAATATGTCATATCCGTACAACTGATAAGACAATGCACAAGTTTTAAATTGACTTGTCAGTAACATAACTTCCCATGTACGAAGCATCCCTTTTAAAAATTGGTGCTGAATTAGTAGTTACCAAAATCTGGACAAACATTACAAACATATATGGTTATATATTTTCGTATGTCATACGTAACTCTTGAAAGCAGCCGTCTGCAATGGTATATAACGTTATATACCTACAATAACGTTACGTACAGTGTATCTGAACAAGATAATTGTGAATGTTATATAACGTTAATATCTCAAACTATGCACAACTCATACCTCCAAAACATTAAACTCTTTATTTATTCATAATCCAAATGAAACTTGTTCAATATTTAAGCATGAATAAGAAAAAAAAACAAAAGAAACCCCAACTTTATTCGAATATTCGTCCTACTCTCTCCTTTATTCTCATATTTGACTCATTCTCTCATATATCGCTTGGCTCTTTGCATGTTCTTCGGTTGTGCTTCGAAGCCTTGTGGCACCTCCCACATTTATTTGGCCTAGTATATGACTCTTCACCCCTTGAACGAATGCGTTTAACTTTGGGCCTACCTGCTGGCCGCCTATTCCGTGGCGGGTTTATAACCCGGTCACCTTCCTTCGTAAAATCAGGAATATCACTCTCTACAACTGGATATATGGGTTCTTCATATGCATGCCGATACGCATCAACAAGGTATAACGGATCCATGTGGTCCACCAAATTTCCTTCCCCTCCACAAGCTTTTATAATAACCGTTGCAGCATGCCTACACATGAAACCGTTAGACTGCCAATAACCACAAGAGCACGTCCTTTCCTCAAGACATACTACCTTCGGGGGAAGACAGCGCACCTCATACAAACCCCCCTTTGACATAATGATCCTCCACGACCTTCCTTTGTTGATAAAGCGAGCTAACTTCTTATCCATCTTCGGGCAAAGCACTGAATTCCATTTCATCGACTTTACTCTCCTAGCTGCCATCTGCTTCATAATTTTGCGACGAAGCTCATCAACTAAATAAAACACAGGCATCTCCCGAGCTTTAAGAATCCAATTATTAAACGACTCCACAGCACTAGAGCTCATCTCGCCATACCGTTGCCCTTCGAAATACGCATTACTCCAATGCTCTTTGGGGACACTCGCAATAAATGTCCGAGCTTTATCTCCACCAAATTGGTAAAACTCTTCCTCAGCAGCTTTGAATCTCGTCACCGATGAAGCATATGCACATTTGTTGAACAATTCAACAAGCCTGGTCCGAAAACCTTTCCTAAACCGACCCGGAAAGTGATCCCTCAAATTAAACTGTAGGTGATAAAGACAATATGCATGATGACAACCGGGGAACATAACAGGAATGTTGTTGACAAGACCTGCGTTACGATCAGTAATAAAGGTAATTGGGCGAGGTGACAATGTACTCCTCAAAAGGCCAAGAAACCAAACCCAATTCGCATCATTTTCGGCGTCACAAATTGCAAAAGCTATAGGGAATAAACCTGCACATGAATAATAACCTATTAAGTTATAAGGAGAACTTCTAACATGTGTAGATAAAACTGTACAAATGAAATTTAAAATATATAAGGTAAAAACATAAACAACCAACACAAACATACATTGATTTGCATCTTTCCCTGTCGCAGCAAGTAGTGTTCCTTTGAATCTACCTTTCAGATGGGTCGCATCAAGACACAAAAAAGGCCGACAGTAGTTGAACCCCTTGATACAAGCGTCAAACGACACAAACAACCGCGAAAACTCCTTGGTTACAGGATCAGATTCAAGCCTCAATATACTTCCCGGATTCGTAGCCCTTGCAGCTTCAACGTACCACCGAAGCCTATCAAAAGAACCTTCATAATCTCCATATAATCCCCCCCTTGCCTTCTCAACACCTAACCACGCACTATGATAGCACAGATCAAGACCATATTTATCCGTAAACATATCCAGCATGTCGATTGGAGAAGTCTTGGGTTTTTTCTCGACAATCCCAGCTATCTCATCCGCAACCAGACGGGATGACACGCGCTTATGCTTATTGGTTCGGTACGTTGAACCACAATTATGCTCATTATGACACTTTTTAATATGAAAGACTCCACTGGTTCTATTTACAATAGCATGCACGTGCCACTCACACCTTTCAATAACACAAACAGCCGTCACCCTAAGTTGGTCATTTTTCACGAAACGGTACATAAAGCCATTCTCAATCGCATATTTAGCCAGAACCGCCCTAAACTCCTTCACACCTTTGGGAAATTCTTGACCAACACCCTCTATCAAATGAGCCCAAGCTTCTGTCAAATACCTAGTCTCAGCATGTTTACAATACTTTTCCGTGGGGTCCATTCTATCCACATATTCGAACTCATCATCAACATCCTCATCAACATCACTCACTTCATCAATAGTACTACCAACAATTAACCTGCTACTATGTTCATTCTCATCAACCTTTGCATTTATGCGATCACTATTACTAAACAAGAAAAGCATGTTCTCAAAATCAGATTCATTCTGGAGAGCACAATAACCATCCTCATAAGCATATGAAACAGAAAATTTTCCGACAGAAAGATTATTCCACCTGTTACAAATGCTGCTTAAGACATCCTTAAGCCTACCACCACCCGATAACCTCACCGGAAGAATCTGCAATCCATACTTACAAAGAAACATAATTGTTGAATCCATGACACCTGCACACACAACAAAATAAAAAATCAACAAACCGAAAAGCAAGGTTAGATATCAATGACAGAACAAAGTTACAAACATATACGGTCATATATTCGCATAAGCCATATGTAACTCTACAAAGCAGAATACACAATGTTATATAAAGTTATATAAGTACAGTAACGTTCCATGAGTGTAATCACGTTATATAAGTACAAAAGCTTTATATACTGTCCATCCGAAAAATAGAATATACAATGCCATATAACGTTATATAAATAAAATAACGTTGTATATGGAAGTGATATATTTACATAAACCATACGTAACTCTACAAAGCAGAATACACAAATGTTATATAACGTTATATAAGTATAAGAACGTTCTACGAGTGTAAGTAATGACAGATAACTTTAGATACAGAGTATCCGGAAAAAAGAGTAAGGAATGTCAGATAACGTTATATAAGTATATCAAGATCAAAAACTATATCAATAGCAACACATCAATATAGAGAGACGAGAGAGAAAGAGAGGGAGAGAGAATTATACCCGATAGGGAGGGAGGCGAGACTGCTGGAATCCTTGGAAATAATCGACTGGGATGAGGAGAGAAGATCACCGGAGTAGATTTGCGTGAGAAGATCACCGGAGTAGATTTGCTGTCGGCCTTTTTTGTAGATTTGCGTGAGAAGATCACCGGAGTAGATTTGCCAGACTGCTCTTTCTCTCTTTCTCTCTGTACGTAACTGCTTCCCAAGATTTTAGCGTCATAATTCAAACGTTTTAGGGATAATAGGGATAACGGATGGGATTTGAGTGGAAGGGTAAATTTGTCAGTCATTATTTCCCTTTTTAACTGCAATGGACTTTAGGCATTACCAAATACATATTAGTGGACTTAGTGGGTTAGAAACTTCATCAGTGGACCTAGTGGGTTGGAAACATGCTATAGTGGACCCTAGACCAATTTTTTATTAAATGTATATGAGATATATATACTTTAGATATACATTCATCCATACATTTATGTGGTGTTTTTTTTTCCCTTTCCTGTGGTGGGTCATGTCTAGGCCTATTGGGTCATTTGGATTGGCCCAATTGAGACCCAATTAAGACCCATTAATAAATGGGTTAGATGGGTTTGGACCCATTCTAACCCAACTAACAAATGGATTGGGTTGGGTCTATATATTAGTGGGTGGGTTTAGGTTTATTAGTGGTTTTGAGTTTAATTTGCCACCCCAAGATTCTAACAGAAGGGGTCACATGAATGAGAATAACAGTTTGCTTGACCTTGTCCACAAAAACACATCGCAATAGTCGTTGGCGCGTTGCGAGTTCTTTTCAAAGGAAATACTTATAGTAGTCATGCTTGACTTTTGTTATCGATGTTTGCTTTCCATGGGCTTTGCCTAGCTACTATATATGAGAAGGCCTTGTATGCCGTTTCGATATCATTCTTCAAGTTAGTAAAAATTCTCTCTTCTTATTAAAGCATAAGCTTGAATAGTTCGATATGATGAACGGGGTAGGAGACACGGGGAGAAGGCTCAAACACGCCTGCTTGAGCGGGAGCGTCGCAGCACTAGAAGCATTGATCAATGAGGACGAACTCATTCTCAACCGAGTCAGCTCCCTCACAGGCTTCTTCATCAATGGCACCACTCCTTTGCACATAGCTGCTTCGCTCGGTCACTTGGACCTCACGAAAGCCCTGCTAACTCGGAAACCAGAACTGGCCACCGAGTTAGACTCTTCACGGTCATCGCCCCTCCACTTAGCTTGTGCCGAGGGCCGCTTTGAGATCATAGAAGAGTTGTTACGGGTGAACACCCATGTCTGCCTCGGTCATGATGAAGACGGTACTAAATGTTATACTCCCTCCGTCCTAATTTAATAGTCCTTTTTGGGAGTTCATCCTACTTTTCAATTGATTATATATTGTAATCTATAATGTTTTAGGTAATTTTAAAAATATTGTATTATAGAACTAATCGAGATCTATCAAAACAAGATCCATATTGAATGTAAAATTTATTACCAATTTTAAGATATAACTAATTTTTTATTTAGTTAGAATAGAACGATGGACTATTAAAATAAGACGGAGAGAGTATTTCTTTCCTATTAGTTGCTTATAGAAGTTTTTTTAAATCGTCAATAAATTAAACAATAGCAACTCCAACATCTTATGACCCGATGCTCATAGCAACTTTCCTCCAGTGTGTATGAGATTGTGTATACTTGTCACGCACGCGCGCACACACATATACGGAACAACACATATTTTGTATAGATTTTGATTAAATTTATCGGAATGTATATATTTTGTAAAGGAATGTCTATAACTCTCAAACACATGTACTCCAACAGATAGAATTCCTCTCCACTTGGCGGCCATAAAAGGGAGAGTTGAGGTGATACCAAAACTACTTCAAGCCAAACCAGAGTCGATTCATGAGAAACTAGGCAAAAGAGAAACTGTTCTGCACTTGTGTGTGAAATATAATAGGCTAGAGGCGTTAAAGACACTCGTGCAATATCTGCAAAACAATGACAATGAGTCTCTCCTCAACTCCAGAGACAATGATGGCAACACCATCTTGCATCTTGCTGCAGCTCTCAAGCAAATGGATGTAAGTATTTTTGTATACATGTAGTTCCCTTCACCGGCCGATATGACTATGAAGAAGGACCAGAGTACTATTCAATTTGTCCATTTTATGGGTCCTTCTCATGTTTACTTTGATAACGGAAAAGTTCTTATTTCAAATTCATCGAGACCAATAAACCACGTCAAAAATCAAGTTGAAAGGTTTCAAACTAATTGACTAATATTGCATCACTAAAAGCTGCAGTTTTTTATCTGTTTATCCCTTTTTGAACATTTCTAACTGAAAAAGAGAAAGAGAATTAATTGATCTCTCATCTCTGATGTAGGGAAGCATATTAAAAAAAGCAAGAACACCACGAAATCAATCCACAACTCACAATATATATAGAGAATGATCTTAATTTAATTGCTTTTAATTCTTGCTCTTAATTTTATGGCATTAATTTCCAACACTAATGATACTTTGGAATGGACAGACCATAGAATATTTGCTGGAAATACAAAGTGTCAAAGACCATGCCAATGTGAAGAATCAGAACGGTTCGACTGCTTTGGATTTTGTGGAACATTGCCCTTACAAAGATTTTAAGACCATGAAAATTCGAGAGTTTCTTTTACAAGCTGGTGTTCAAAGATCTCCTTGCAATGGGTCGAATCCCAAGCCCGAACTACTCGATAAAACTCCTCCTCCGCCTTATGATTGGCAGCGCAAAGCTGGAAAAGTATGGCAACATATTTATCTGTTTTGGATCAAGTATTTCATGGTTAACCATACCTGGCTCCGAGAGGTACGTACTCTCGGATGGTTCACACACACACTCTCTCCCTCTCATTCCAATGAGTTTCCACAGTTTGATACAACTACAGTACTCATACATATATGCATAGCTATAAATCATTTAACTACTTTTTAAAGTCAAATTTAGAGTTTGCGAAGTGGAAGTCAATGGATTCGGCATGTGGTGCCCCGAGTCCTTCTACAACCACACACAGATGCACGAACAATTACACAACACACTCACATTGGTTTGTGTGTGGACTCCACACACCCACGTGAGGTTGTGTAATTGTGTGTGGTTGTACCATTTTTGGTGGTGCCACATCCTGAGCACAAAAAGTAATTTGGATCGTTTATTTTCTTTGTGGCTAGTCGAGTACTTTGTCTCGTACGGAAAAAATTACATTGTCGGATACCGGTAATAGTCTTCAAAAAATTAATGGCTATTACTTATTCCGTCCCAAAATGATAGTCCTAACGAAAAGACGTGCAATTTTAGAATTAAAAAAACTTTCCTACATGATTTTTTGTGTTTCTTTGCACAAAATTAAAGATCTCAATTAGTTCTTTAATTTGATGCAAAAAAATAAAATAATTAGGAATGTACGTAGTTTATTTTTTTAATCCAAAAATTGCACGTCTTTTAGTAGGGGACTATCATTGGGACGGAGAGAGTATGATTTTTGAGAATAAACTTCAACGCAAAGTTGCAAACATGTTTAAATCATAGAATTACGGACATCCGACCAGTGTGAATTTTTATTGCACGACAAACTGCGAGACAAAAATATAAACGGTTTGGATCACATTTTTTGGTCCAAAACAGGCCTGTATGACAAGCTCTATTCTGCTACAAGCACAGTAGCCCTTGTAGAGTACATGACAGCTATGGGGGGCCTTGCGAAACCTTTGGTTTGAGATTGAACTGTCACCCATGTACCATCAATTCCTTTGTTGAGCCAATTTCATCCGGGTTTTGCCCCGGTTTTAAGTAGATCATTCATTAGTGTACGTTGGAATTCATCCCTAAATTAGTCGAGGTACATCGGTAGGATCCCGAGTTATAAAATAAAAAAAAACCCCTCTTTTTTCTAGTAACCATGACCCATAATCTTTAATAAATTCATCTTCCATGCTTACAGGTACGCGGTCATTTAATAACAGCAGCCACCCTAACAGCAACTATGGCTTATCAAGCTATTTTGAGTCCACCCGGTGGTTTTTGGCAAGAACCTGGCAAATGGAACCAAACTATGAGTCCGCGAGATGGTGATGTTTGGAATAAAACCGTTGAGCATTCTGCGGGTACTGCCATTCTGGACAGTATTCCTCACATTCACATTCGGGACTACTATTACAACATTGCTGGCATTAATAACAGTAATTATTACTCTTGGTACTTCAGCAATTACGGAAACCCTCTGCGTGACTATCTTTATCTTAACACTCTGGTTTTAATAGGATCGTTCTGCACTATTATGCTGGCCTTGAGTGGTTTCCCCGCCACCAACAAGTTTTTAATGTGGCTGCTCATATTCACTGTGTACTTCACAATTATTTGTATGTCTACTGGTTATTTCTTTGCAATGTCGTTAGTATTCCCTATTGGATTCGAAAATAATGTGTCTGCGTTTTATATAATATGGTATTTCTGGATTGGGCTATGCGTATTTGTTTTCGTACTTCACACATGGGAGTTCTTGGTATGGCTGCGGAATAAGTTTGAAAACCTCAAATGGCTGCGGAACAAGTTTGTAGACCTCGTTAAAACATGTTTTGGAAGTATTTGGCATTATATTTCGGGCTGAGGATTTGTGGATTGCGGGCCAAGGTGGATACTGCAGACTAGCAAATCTGGTGTGGTAAAAAATTCTTAGTAAAGATTACGGTGCCGTGTAAGTGAGATCCTTCATTCACGTGAGTGCATGTATAAGTATTTTATGTAATTTGTGTGCTTATTCTTAGTGTGTTTGTTTGTAAGGTACATTGTGGGTGCCATGTATTTGTTGTATGGTTTCTGAGTATTCAGTTTGTTGTACTGTTATTGGAAATGGTTAATGTTTTTCAGTTCTTCTACTTTTATTGAATCGTTGTTATTACTTCTAAAAAAGAACGCAAGGTTACTTTAGAGTGAATGCATGTATTGATAATAAACTAGTTTTTGTGAATTTCAGTTTAACCGAAAAAAATAAAAATAAACTAGTTTGTATGTAAGTAATATATTATGCTTCAAGGGACAATTCTATGTGGCAAAAATATATTTTGAACGAACGCTACAATAATAATAACGAATTTGCGAAACCCAAGGTAGCACATAGCCCTTATGTAGTTTCACCCAAAAAAAAAAAGTCTGCTTTCTATCAGTTGTCATTCGACGGTAAACAATAGTGATTGTATCTGCACATGTCAATGGTAAACTAGAGGTCAAACACACGTCATGCAAGTGCAAATCGAATTGTAATAAAAAATATATATATGCACAATAATTTTCGAATTTTAATCTATATTTTAGCAGAACACACTGCCCATCATTTTGAAGGAAACCATGAGTGCATCAGACGATATGTTTTTGGTTTTGTTGGATGGTTGCTGACAATTGTGGGGAGGAGAAGAAAACTGTTATTGTAAACGTGGAGTGTAATTCAAGTGGAATTAAAGTGTTTTGTTTTGGTAATCAGGGAAAACTAAAGTTCGACACAATGACACATTTTCAATCATCTACATCAAACATGTGCTCTCCCTTTAAAATTAATTCGTTTCCGACGTCCTCTTGGTGTAGCATTTTGGCCCAACTTTGCTTTTTCCCAATTTCGATTCTTCTCTACGAAAAGGATTCCGACTACTTAAAAGACAAATATTCTTGATTAAAAAATAGAAAATGAAAACCAAATATTAGCCAAAACCAACTTTTCATCTTTCCAAATATTAGCCAGATTGGATCAACCAAAACTTTCTCATTCATCCTTGAACCCTGAAGAAAACTTCAGATGAAAGGATGGGTTCAAAGCTATGGATACCGATTGTGCTTCTCATTTTCGAATCAAGACTTCACAAAAACAAATTCCTTCATAAACCAAATGTCAAACACATGAGAGGCATATATACCTTGCGTCAATTTTTAATACTGGACGCCCAAAGAAATTGAATTAATTAGATGAGTTGACTTGGATTTGCAACGGTGATCGGAACTCGGATCGGCGGCGGTGAAGGTCGACTCGTATTTGCCACGGTTAATAACGAACTACCACCAGAAGGAGCAAAAAAAGTCCTTTCAAGTTACATTTTATCAATTTTTTCGACATATAGATTGAATTTTGCTGCAAGGTGTGGGAATCGGCATATTATTTCTGCTGCAAGGAGTATATAATTGGTTGGACTATTCTTTATTTGTGATGTCCAAAACTTTTTTCTTATACTTTAGTTAATTTTTAAAAATATTTTGTCAATATTCTATACTTTTTACAAGAGGAATATGACCAATAAGAATCTATATAGTATCAATTTCAATAAAAGCTCACTGAAAATAGAAAAAAAAAAAGACAAAAAGAAAACTTCGTTAGGATAGGCCAATTCGTTGGACTATTCTTTAGTCGCGCGAGATGCCATAAAGAATTTAGCTTATTTTCAACTTTAGTACTTTTTTGTATTCGGAAAAAAAAAAAATCGACTATCATAAACATATGTATCGATTGTATTAAAAGCTCACTGAAAAAAAAAACAAAAGACAAGAAAATTCTAATCAAGTCATAATTTTTTTAGATATGCAAAAAAGAAATATTTTGGCGCTGTCAACGTTTGACTTGGGAGGGGAAAGAGTAGGCAATTTTGAATAATTTGGTGTGGTCGGGTGGATGATTGGAACTCGTTTGCGATTGGACAAATGTGCATTGTGTATTGCGGGGTTTTTTTTGGTTAGGGATGCAAAAATAACCAATGTGGAGGTAGAGTTTGTTAAGTTTGATTATGGACTAAATGGATAATCAAATGCTGACGTGACACATTTTGGTTATTGATTTTGATTATTACCATTGCGGATGCTCTAATAAAACCTAGGTCCTTTAATCGGCATGAGACTAGTGACATCCATACGAAGACTCGATCTGCATCTGCATTCTGTTGTCCCTCCCCCACATCATGATTATCTCCGTTATCTATCTATATTTTTTTATGCAACTTGTTTCGTGATTACTGCATATTATTTTGCTGCAGGCTAAGCCTTTGGACTCGAGCGTTTCAGGGGTAAAGCAGAAATCTGAGGCACCAATAACTGAATTTGTCGACGATACGCCCTCGGTCAATTTGAGTAAACAGTTACAGAAACTGTGGAGTTGTTCTCTATGTAAGGTCGCTGTCACATGTGAGCTTGATCTAAAGCGCCACTTACAAGGAAGAAAGTACAAAGCGAAGGAAAAGGCAATAGCAGAGACCAACCAAAAAAATGTTGACAATTCTGAGGCATCAGTGGAGGAAGTTGAATATTCAAAAGAATTCATTTGAATGTTCAGCTTCCTCCACCATGAACAAGAAATGAATGATGTCAATTTTGACCACAAAAAAAAGAAAAGAAAGAATGATGTCGATTCGGTTGAATTGTGTATTGAAGCTAAAAGGGGAATGGAGAATACAAATGATGGTGCTGAAGTGAGTGAAAATGAGATCATTACACATCAAAATAATGATTTCAAATTCCAGTGCAACTATGCAAGTTTGGAACCAATGCCAAAGAGGAGATGGCCAATCATCGGAGGGAGAAGTGTTACGTGACTGTGCCAGGTAAGCCTGTAAAACCAATGGTGCAGCAGCTGAGGAAAGGAGGAATCAAATGTATAGTAGAATGATCAGAATGCAGATGGCTAATTGTTAGTTGTTTTTTGTCTTTATAGTTCAAAATCTAGTGAAACAGATACTAGTGGTTGCGAACTGAGTACTCGGCGACCCCTCTTTGGCCAATGGACTCGGCCTCACTCCCCCAATGAGGGCTTGATTGAGAATCATTTTGAAGGATCACGTTTTCCTAGTGCTATCAAACATCTCATGAATGAAAGCTACTATTTTGCTCCAACAAATATTTGACGATGCTCTATGTCATAAACATAGCCTAAATTGGAATGTTGAAGTTTTCTATTTCTACTAAATGGATGAATATCGTGCATAGATAGCTGCTAAGAACCTTAGTGGAACGGGGCCAAAATCATTTAGTATTTGGTAATGAGGTGGCCTCTCTTTGTATCTACTGAGCGGTATTTGTCATTTGCTTATAAGTTGCAACTATCTCCTAAAGTGGGGTTTGTTGTTGATTACTTGAAAAATTAGGGGAGCTATTGGGCAATGTAGACCTTCTCGGGTGATGAGGGCAAAAGAATATATATGCCAAGTTAAGATGATTGAAGTTTATGAGGCCTAAGAAGATGATACGTACTGTAGTATTTAATTGACTCGTACTATACCCTGTGACTTTGGTAACAAAGTATATTGCAGGATTGGAAATGCCCTTTGGTTGACTACTCAGTGAAAGAGTGGGGAATTACTTTAGAGTCTAGACTCGTAATTTCTATGTAACTGTTTGTACTTTTGTATCTGCTCATGTTTATGTATGCTTACTTCGACCAATTGGGTTCCGTTTCAACCTACTGTTTTTGAGATCTTCTATCTGAAATTTTACCTTCATTGCGCAGGAGATTTTTGGAGTTCTCCGAACTTTCAGTATGCTACTTTTTCTTTAGTCATGTTAATTCCTAATTTAATTCAACCAGGGAAACATATGCTATGAACTAGTAGATTTTACTTTTCTGAAATTATACGAAAAGGGACTCTTAAATTTATCCTCCCCTACAGAAGCTTCCTTTTCCTTATAGAATAGGTTAAATAAAGAAAATTTAAACAGCATTTTTCATCAACTACCGCTGGATCTACAAGGGGAAAATGGGCTACCCCATTCTGTTGCATCATGCGCGTGTTCTGTATACCAAGTGAATGCCATTGGATGTCATATGTAGGTTCCCTTGTCTACCTTTCATTGGTTGGTTGCATCATTCACTTGCTTGAGGATATAGTCAGGATATAAGCATGGTATGGGTCTCACATTGTTGATCCAAGTTTTAAGCAAATTGGACCCTCTTATCCTTGGGTTGATGGTGGAATAAGAACATAAAGAAGCTTCGAGTTTTTTGGTGATGCCTAGTTTATCCAGTGGAATACTGCTAACACATTGGTATGGGTTTTTTATTGTCTCTTTTTTATATTTCTTTACTTCCCTCCTTAGATGTGGCCTGTGAGTTTTGTTTTCTGGTGTTTTGTTGGACCTGTGATGTATAGCTGTTGAGGGCCTAGGCTGTTTGGCAGGCTTGGTTTGTATCTGGGGTATGCCCCTAAGAACTTGTATGTTTGGTCTTGAATGAAATGAGTACTTATCAAGAAAAACAAGACAACAACGACGACGCTTACAGTTTCTTCCATGCTAAAAAAAAAGAAGAAGAAGAAGAAGAAGAGAATGTTTCTCTTATTGTTGATTCCTATTTTGAGAGCATTCTCCCCCTTTTATTCACCACCTCCTTTAGTTTCAATTCTAGATTTCTTGACAGTATAACCTCATATGTTCTTTCATTACGATGCACCAAATACACAGACTACATTTTCTTGTTTCGAATTGGGACATGCCCAGATATGCATACCCGGCTTTTGGGTTTGTTCCATTCCATGCCTCGTATCTGAAGAGTTGGGATTCATAGAGATACGATACGATAGCCACACTTCAGTAGTTTCATATTCATGCTGCCTCACTTGCAAACTTATGTTTGAAGAGTCATATACGCATTGAAGTGCATGGAGACCTAATATTTAACTCATTAGCTGTGATCTAAATTTACTTAGAACCCAATATGGGGTTGGGATTCCATATTTCCACCGTTGCATTTTGCAATTTACAATCTGCTTTGCCATTTCGACATACCACATTGGGCTGAGAAGAATATATGAGATTCTAGTTACTAATAAAGCCTAGGTCCTTTAATCGGCATGAGACTAGTGACATCCATATGAAGACTCAATCTGCATCTGCATTCTACTGCCCCTCCCCCACATCATGATTATCTTCATTATCTATATATATTTTCGTGGTTACTGCATATTATTTTGCTGCAGGCTAAGCCTTTGGACTCGTGCGTTTCTGGGGTAAAGCGGAAATCTGAAGCACCAATAACTGAATTTGTCAACGATACGCCCTCAGTCAATTTGAGTAAAAAGTTACAGAAATTGTGGAGTTGTTCTCTGTGCAAGGTCGCTGTCACATGTGAGCTTGATTTGAAGCGCCACTTACAAGGAAGGAAGCACAAAGCGAAGGAAAAGGCAATAGCAGAAACCAACCACTAAACAAAAATGCTGACAATTCTGAGGCATCGGTGGAGGAAGCTGAATATTCAAAAGAATTCATTTGAATGTTTAGCTTCTTCCACCATGAACAAGAAATGAATGATGTCAATTTTGACCACAGACACAAAAAAAAAAAGAATGATGTCGATTCGGTTGAATTGTGGATTGAAGCTAAAAGGGGAATGGAGAATACAAATGATGGTGCTGAAGTGAGTGAAAATGAGATCATTACAGATAAAAATAATGATTTCAAATTCAGGTGCAACTATGCAAGTTTGGAACCAATGCCGAAGAGGAGATGGCCAATCATCGGAGGGAGAAGTGTTATGTGACTCTGTGCCAAGTAAGCATGTAAAACCAATGGTGCAGCAGCTGAGGAAAGGAGGAATCAGATGTATAGTAGAATGATCAGAATGCAGATGGCTAATTGTTAGTTGTTTTTTGTCTTTATAGTTAAAAACCTTTATAGTTAATTTTTCTTCTGTGAATAGGTGATGGATCTTGTTGCTTTTGCATCCTTGGTTTGACGATGATAACACAGTTAGTTACGTTTAGTGCTTCCCTACACCTGTTTTTTTCTTTTTTTTTTCTTTTGTGTGTGTGTGTGATGGTTTGATAGAAATCGGATTCATGGGCTTGGGATTTTCTATTCACTAGTCATTTGGTATGAAGTAGATGATGTGTTCTTGCTTTCCTTGGTTTCCCATCTTATGTCATTCTTTCTCCTATCCTCAGTGAAGAAATGTTGGTGCGCTTGTAAAAATTCTTGCTCCGCCGTTGGCGTGAGTCAACTGTTTGCAAGAGCCACTAATAGCAGGGGAGATAAGGAGTTGGTGGTTATTCACTAATGTTTGTGTACACTAGGTTAAAATAAGTTGTAATCGAATTGGACACGAGCCAATATGGCAATATCTAGTGTCTTAAATTTCAAAAGAGTCAAAAACCAAACAATCGAGAAGTAGTTCTCCGAGCTTAGCTTCATAATTTAACGAGCTTCAAAAAATTTCAAACTTGGTCTGTTTAGGCGACAAATTGATCTTGAACAATAGAAGATCGAACACAAACTCGATCTCATATAACTTGATTACTTTATGAGCCCTGCAAATTACGGGAATCCAAACACTCAACTACTTCTTCCTGAATCATTGGTCTGGTACTTTCTTCGGTATTAGTTTTTTTTTTTTTTGATAAGTACTTCTTCGGTATTAGTTACTGATGAGTAAGTACGTATATTTTTGGACACGCCTCGCCGGGCTCTGAAAATGTGTCACGTGTCAAGGGACTTCTGCTCGGCTCACGATTGGTCAGTCGGCACGCCGTGGCGCCCCCGTTTCAGGCCTTGCCTTAGTTTTAGAATCACCACTCTCCACGTTCTCTTACAAATCTCAGTACCATCACTCCATTAATGAACCAGACATACTCTGCACTTCTATATACATAGCCGCGACTTGGATGGAACAGGTACGCACACTATTACACTTTTTGGTGGCCATTCGTACTCTCTTTTGCCTATCCTAACTTGATCTTTGGAGAGTCCACAACCAAAAACACCATCAGTCCTTGGACTTGTTATGCAGGAAATCCTTCCAATACTGATAAAGATTAACAGAGAAACCTCGGTACAACACCAAAAAAAGAATTGGCTGCATTGGTTACCAAAAATATGTGTAGCTAACACCTCAAGAGTACGTAACTGAAACCAAAAAAAACGTGTGACTAACTAAAAAGATTGTGTAATTATTTTGGGGTTTATACTTTACAGTACACCCCTACTCGTGACTTGACCAAAAAATTACGTAAGTAATACCATAAAAATGCTTAAGTAATAGCCAAAAATTATGTTTACCATGCACCAAAAGTACGTGTCATGCTCCGTAACTATCGTACCATACACTTCCAAGGTACACTCTTGCGTAACATTTCTATGGTACACTACCTGAGTGTACCATAGTTTTTCTCCAAGATTAAAATGCAAAAGAGAAGTAAAAATGATGACATAAAAGAAAAACAGAAGAAGGCAGTACTTTGCAATTCTAAATATCCTCTTTGATGTAGAACTCCTGAAACATGTTGATAGCATTAATATACAAAAAGAAGCAAAGTTGACTGACAGTGAAGAACAAGGGACTGTGTAGTTGTGTGCTTCAAGATCCAATGGTCCTTGTACCTTGCCTTACTATACTCTCATATTTGCTTAACTTGTTACATAACATCACTATTTCACAGGGTTTTAGCAACCAAATAATGCTTCGGCCAGTTTCCTTAGTGGGAGCCCAACCACAGAGTGAGCTTGATGAACCTGCTTATCGTTTTGATCACCAAGTCAAATTCATGATACCTGACATCGCATCTTGTGATTGATCGATTTATTTCTGGTTATATTACCCCCAACCTAGCATGGGTGGGGCTTCACCAGCAAGTGAACATATGGTGCTTGATATTGCGTCATTGAATAGAGTGGAAGTCCCTCCCTGAAGGACTTCTGTGGATCATGATACATGAGTCATCTGGTACGCTCGTATTGGACCTTGGACCTTACCGAATAAGTGTGAACTAGAGAAGAAATTCGTTCTTCATTCCTTTTGATTACTTTAGCTTACAGTCACAGAAGTTAACTGCCATTACTAATACAAAATTACAACCGAAATTAAACGGAAATGAATATCAAGAACTGCAACCGAATTATTTGAATTTCACACTCTTAACTGCCAGAATCTCTTCATGAGCTGAGACTAAGCTGGTAGTTGCAGCTGAGCTGGTTGAAGCTGAGTTGGCAGCTAAGCTGGTGGAGACTTGACCACTGTTACTTAACAATAAGCTTCTTCATATGCAAGGAGAAATGGTTTCTCTGCGCTCAATCCACTTTTCTTTTTTCCAGAATTCACCGGTAACTTGATTTTGCTCTGGCAAAACATAAAAGGAGAGCCAATAGAAAAGGAGTGATATTTCTGATCATTTTTTTTTTTTACTTTTATTGTCACTATATTTTCTTTTTTGTGGAAAGGAAGTGTAAGAACATTGGAGTTTGGAGTTGAAACCTTAAAATTGTGCAGGTGCTCGCCTCGCCCTGAAAGGAAATATGTTTTGACATATCACTCGCTCTGCGGACACATAAACGTATAAATATATCATGCATGCCACCATTTGAAGGATTACCTTATTGTGTGCTGCGGATCCACCATATTGCAGCGCAAGCGTGTCACCCATTGTCTCATATAGCCTCATTATGTCATCTGCCAAAGGGCAATCCATACCAATAATGGGGTCGTCTGTAAATCCCAAGGCATGCAGCTGATGCCCGAGAGAAACCAACCCAAATGCAAATTGAGCAACATTCGTGCGATCTAAACAGTCTATGCAATTGGTTCTTAGGACCCCTTTCTGAAACATTGGAGGCTTGACAAAGCGTTTTCCACACTTATCAATGCTACTACTAGTATCATCTGTTTCGCCGTTAACACCCATTTTGGTATCACAAAGGTTCTGTACGGAGAAGTCACCATTATAATTGTTCGTGCATCAAATTTTCCTCAGATAGATTCTAGCTAAGCATCTGCAAGCAAAAGCAAAAGTAAAAGCAAATAACTAGGACATTGCGGCCCCGAGAAAGATTCTCGGCAAGCAGAGATTCCCTAAATAGTTTGCAAAAAGTTTGAAAGTCCCTGTTTCACAAGCTACTGTTTCACAAGTAATTCTAATTGCAAATAAAAAAAACCGAAGAAAAGTGGGGAAGGGATGAAAGTGAAACAATGGCACAATACATATCAAGCTCTCCAACAAAAGGAAAACACGCTCACACCGAAAGGATCTCAGCGTGATCATTCGGACTTGCAGGAATCGACTTCTTGTGTTAATCGAAATAAGAAGCACATGATAGAAGGAATCAAAAACAGCTGCAAATATATTCAAAACTGAATCTTTTCTTCTTCTTTTTTACTATCTGCAAAAAAAGTCGATCACAACAACGCAGAAGCACCTGCAAAATCAAATTGGATGGCTGAACCAAGGGGGGATTTTACGGCTCTTACCACTTATAGGCTTAGGAGATAAGCATGGTTGGATCAACCAAAACTTTCTCATTCATCTGTGAGAACCCAGAAAACTTCAAATGAAAGAATGGGTTCAAAGCTATGGATACCGATTGTGCTGCTTATTTTCGAATCAAGATTTCACACAATTAAACCATAGGCCGAAAAACAACTTCCTTCATAAGCCAAATGTCAAACATGTGGAAGGCATGATATACCTTGCATCAATTTCTGACCGTGTGGGTGAGTTAGACTTGGATGCCGATGGACTCTCATTTCGGAACGGAGGGATTTGCAATGGCGACCGGAACTCGGGTCAATGGCGGCGTAGGTCGACTTTGGATTTGCCACAGTTATAACCAACCACGACGACCGGAAGGAGGGAAAAAAAAAGGAAAAAAAGGTCCTTTCGAGTTGTAATCAAGTGTACCTGGCTCACTTTTTATCAATTTTTTTTGAGATATATCTTCTCCGATTAAATACCAAGAGGCATCAGATTGAATTGATACTTTACAGAATAATTCTAATTGACAAGTTACACAATGTGGACAAATCGGATCATCCAATTGATTGCAAAATAAGGTGTAAAATTGCAAAAAAGAGTAGGAGAAGAAGGCTAGTTTGATAAGGTTATAATCAAGTGTGGCCACCTAACTTGTTTTCAATTTTTTTCGCAACATATCTTCTCCGATTAATAACCAATTGGCACTCGACTGAATTCATACCTTTCAGAATCATCATAATTATCTTTTTATACGATTTGGACAAATCGGATCATAAAATTTATTACAAAATAAGTTTGAAAATTCACAGAAAAGTCTTTTTGACACTTCGCAGGTTGAAGATGCGAATTTTAGTCATGACCAAACTCGCATTTTCTAAACGCGCGTTATTTGTTTTTTGGAACGGTGAACGGACCACGACGACGAGAAGGAGAAATCAAGTGTACCCGTCTCACTTTTTATCAATTTTTTTTGACATATATCTTCTCCGATTAATGATCAAGAGGCATCCGATTGAATTAATTTGTTACAGACTAATTCTAATTGACAATTTGCACAGTGTGGACAAATCGGATCTTCAAATTAATTCCAAAGTCGGGTGTAAAATTGCAAAAAAAGGCAAAGGGAAACCTTCTTCTTCTTTTCTGGCTTGATAAGGTTATAATCAAGTGTGTCAAGCTAACTTTTCTTCAATTTCTTTTGCAACATATCTTCTCCGATTAGTGACCAATTGGTACTCGACTAAATTCATACTTTTCAGAATCATCGTAATTAACCTGTTTCACAATTTGGACAAATCGGATCATCAAATTAATTTCAAAATAAGTTTGAAAATTCCCAGAAAAGGGGGAGAGGCCTTCTTTTTGACACTTCGCAGGTGGAAGATGAGAAGTCCATTCAGTACCAAACTCGGGCTTCATACGCACGCGTTACTTGTGTTTTTGGGGACGTTAAAAAATTCTTTCTGATAGCGTTTTTCCGGAACACGATTTCGACATAATATATACTCCGGAGTATGTTCTGTCGACCCATTGATTGACGAACTCCTACAAGGCTTGGATTCTCTCTCTCTCTCTCTCTCTGATTAAAACTCTGTTAGTAGATGTGATTTTGCAAACCCTAACAGCTTACTTTTTGCCTGAATCTAATCATTTGTATTGGGCAATAATTCTCTGAAATATTAGTCCCATGTTTTGGATTGAATTGGGGTAGTTGACCTTTCATCTATTGCAAATGATTTCTTCTAACATTTCGTTAATATATGACTTGCTGCAGTTTGATTCCAGAGAAGTATCACTAGTATTTGACCACGCTTGGCGTCCAAGGATTCTGATCACCAGAATACGTACGGTGAGTACTATTGCGCGGTGATGTTCTTGATATGTTGTTCTTGGTATCATTCGTGTAGAAGCATCACTGTTGTATTTGTGCTTGTGTGAAAAAGGCATTGATTTGAGCATTTGAGACTGCGAAATCTTGGCAAAAGTTATTGGCTTTCTTTGGACTGTTGATCAATGTGAATATAGTAGATCCGTAAGCTGTTGGAATAATTTGGAAGTGTAATAGAGTTGCTCACTGGATAGCTTTAGCTTTTCATAGAGGTGTCTTACTAATCTCTGTAATTCGACTTTTTGAGTTTTGGAAGTTAATGAGAAGTTTCGGCTGTTCAGTCAAAAAAAAATTCATGTTTACATGTATATATTTTTAAAAACAGGTTGACAAAACATGTTTTCCGCTTTCACTTTTTTTTTTAAGGAAAAGTAGAAACTGGTTTCGACAAAAAGAAATAGGAAACAGAAAAGTGGCAGTATTACCAAACAAAGCTAAGGTGTTCGACAACATTCTCGACCCAAAAATCCAAAGAGAGAAAGCAAAAAAGATGGGGAAGAAACGATCAAACAAGAAGCCACCCAATTTCCCTTCTGGATCGATGCCTTCAATGACACTGAGAGAGGAATCTATTGGGAAGAGGAAAACCAGTGTGAACCCCAAGTCCATGCTCAAACTAGATCACCTTCGAAACCTCGCTGTTTGGGCCAGCGGCGAAGCATCTATACCTTCTTTGGGTTCCTTTTTCGGGCATAGATTGGCTGCAGTTCGTGAGGCGTTGGGGGCACCACCTGACCTATCGTTGGTTACTTGCCAGAGGTTCTCTCTCTCTCTCATTATTTTTTGTATGTATGTATGTATGTTACAGTATGTATGTGTGTATGCGTGTGTAGTATGTGTAGGGGTGATAAACTAGCCGAGCGGGTTGTTGTTCAAGCATTGCTCTGTGATTGCCTGTTGGCAGTTTTATAGGTTTGATAAACGAGCCTAACGGGCCAAACATTCATTTTCTTTGCTGCCTTCTTATTCCAGGAAACCACACCCCCCGCCCCCCCCCCAAAACCATCTATTGAGCAAACAAACAAAAATCAGAGGGCAAACCCTTACAACCAGAACGAAGCAGGGAAAAAGACCTGCTGAATCAACTACAGGGGAAAGCCCCTGGAAAAGAGAAAATCACACCTAGCTAGGGACCCATGGTTAATTTAGAATAATATGATTAGAATAACAAGATTTTTGCACCGATTCAAACGGAGTGAAAATTTGAGTACTTAATTTTTTTAGACCGTTTATATATTAAAAAATATGGTTAAAAAATTAAGTGCTCCAATTTTTAATCCGTTTGAATGGGTGTGAAGATCTTATTATTTTGATCATATTATTTTAAAGAGACATAATCAAATTTTGTCTCTAGGGCTCTCATAATCACGTTTCTGCTCCATAGGATTGCAAATTGGTGGTTTGGATTTTCTTTTAAATCAAAACGGCAACGTTTTGAGGTGTGGGCAGGGGCTCCTGCGCCTCCCTGGGCAGCAGAGCCCCCGGGTCCAGGCCTTGTATGCCGTTTCGATATCATTCATTCTTCGAGTCAGTAAAAATTCTCTCTTCTTATTAAAGCATAAGCTTGAATAGTTCGACATGATGAACGAGGTAGGAGACGCGGGGAGAAGGCTCAAAGACGCCTGCTTGAGCGGGAGCGTCGCAGCACTAGAAGCATTGATAGACGAGGACGAACTCATTCTCAACCGAGTCAGCTCCCTCACAGGCTTCTTCATCAATGGCACCACTCCTTTGCACGTAGCTGCTTCGCTCGGTCACTTGGACCTCACGAAAGCCCTTCTAGCTCGGAAACGAAAACTGGCCACCGAGTTAGACTCTGCACGGTGTTCGCCCCTCCACTTAGCTTGCACCGAGGGCCACTTTGAGATCGTAGAAGAGTTGTTACGGGTGAACGACAATGCCTGCCTCGGTCGTGATGAAGACGGTACGCAATGTTATATACAAGTTTTTTTTTTAAATCGTCAACAAATTAAACAGTAGCAACTCCAACATCTTATAACCCGTTGCTCATAGCAACTTTCCTCCAGTGTACATGTGTTAGATTGTGTATACTTGTCACGCATGCACGCGCACACATATATACGGAACAACATATATTTTGTATATATTTTGAATACATAAACAGGAATGTGTGTATATATATATATATATATAACTCTCAAACACATGTACTCCAACAGGTAGAATTCCTCTCCACTTGGCGGCTATAAAAGGGAGAGTCGAGGTGATACCAGCATTGCTTCGAGCTAAAACAGAGTCGATTCATGAGAAACTGGACAGAGGAGAGACTGTTTTGCACTTGTGTGTGAAATATAACATGCTAGAAGCTTTAAAGACACTCGTACAATATCTGCAGAAGAATGACAAGGAGTCTCTCCTCAGCTCTGGAGACAATGATGGCAACACCATCTTGCATCTTGCTGCAGCCCTCAAGCAAATGGATGTAAGTATTTGTGTATACATGTAGTTATCCTCACCAATATGAGGATAAAGAAGGGCCAAACTATTCAGTTTGTCCATTTATGGGTCCTTCTCGGGTCTACTTTGATAATGGAATCAAACTCAACGAAACCAATAAACTACAAAAAAAAAAAAAGATGAAAGGTTTTAAACTATTTAATTCACTCATATTGCATCACTACAAGCTGCAATTGTTCAACCCTTTATTCCTTTTTTGACATTTCTAACCGAAAAAGAGAAAAAGAAATTAAGCTCTTATGTAGGAAAGCGTATTGAAAAAGGCAAGAACTACTTGAAAACAATCCCAACCTCATAATGTCAAGAAATCTCTATGTTTTCTTCTTCATTCAAACTTAATCAACTTATCCTAAGCCTTACAATGCTTATTGTATTTATAGCCTATGCATGAGACCCTAAAAATACTAGGAAATAAAATAACAAAAGGCAATACTTGCCAATCATGATAAAAAAAAAAAAAAAAAAAAGACTTGCCAATCAAGCCTAAACAAATTAAGTTAAAGAAATTGCCTTGTCGGAAAGAAATCAACAAAACAGGAAGATATATCCTAGACCTAATTATGACCTATAGAGATCATAATAGAAATTACTACTTCGTGTTGACAAAATAAATATTAGAAATAAAATTAAATAAATTAAATTAGAAAATTAAATACTCTAGAATACATATTTCTAACATTGCAAGACTTTCTAACTAAATAAGTACAAATCAGAATAATAAAAACAAATATAACATCCCGCTCGCGCTCACACCCGCACACGCCCACGCACTATGTGACTTAGCTTCTACCCGCATGGTATCAATTTTGTGGTGGACCACTGTTAGTAGACATCGAGCTGGATACCAAGTTATACATACAATAACCTAGGAAGGAAAATCTAGTCAAATTCTCTCCAGCTTTAATTACTTTTAGTTCTTGCTCTTAATTTCCAACACTAATGGCACTTTGGATGTGCAGACCATAAAATATCTGTTGGGAATAAAGATTGTAAAAGACGACGCCAATGTCAAGAATTGGAACGGATCTACTGCTTTGGATTTTGTGGAGCACTGTCCTAACAGAGACCTTAAAACCATGGAAATCCTAGAGTTTCTTTTTCAAGCTGGTGTTCGTAGACCTGCTTGCGGTGGGTCGAATCCCAAGCCTGAATCACTACCCGATAATCCTCCTCCTCCTCCTCCTCCGCCTTCTGATTGGCGACGCAAAGCTGGACAAGTACTGCAAAGTATTTATGTGTTTTGGATCAAGTATTTCAAGGTTAACCATACCTGGCTCCGAGAGGTACGTACTGTCGGATGGTTCACACACTCTCTCTCCCTCTCATTCCAATGAGTTTCCACAGTTTGATACAAGTACGTACACTCATACATATGCATAGCTATAAATCATTCAATCAAATCATTTAACTACTTTTTAAAGCAAAATTTAGAGTTTGCGAAGTGGAAGTCATCGGCTGGATTCAGCATGTACGTGGTGCCCCGAGTCCTCCTACAACCATGCACAATTACATAACACACTGACATTGGTTTGTGAGCTCCACACACCCCACGTGACTGTATTGTGTATGGTTGCATCATTTTTTGTGGTGCCCCATCCTGAGGCCAAAAAGTGATTTGAATCATTTATTTTCTTTGTGGATAGTCAAGTACTTTGTCTCCAATGTAAAAAATCACACTGTCGGATACTAATATTAGTCTTCAAAAAATTAATGGCTACTACTCATTCCATCCCAAAATGATAGTCCCTACGAAAAGACGTGCAATTTTAGAGTTAAAAAAAACTTTCCTGCATGATTTTTCGTGTTTCTTTGCACCAAATTAAAGATCTTGACCAATTCTTTAATTTGATGGGAAAATTTATAAAAATTAGAAATGTAAGTAATTTATTTATTTTTATCTGAAAATTTCTAAAAACTGCACGTCTTCAAATTTCTAAAAATTAGGAATGTAAGTAATTTATTTTATTTTTTCAACGCAAAGTAGCAAACATGTTTAAATCATAGAATTACGGACATCCGATCAGTGTGAATTTTTATTGCACGACAACTAGGGGGGTGGGGGGCCTTGCAAAACCTTTGGAATGAGATTGAAATGACACCCATGTGGCATGTACTATCAATTCCTTCGTTGAGCCAATCTCATACGGGGTTTTGCCCCGGTTTTAAGTGGATCATTTATTAGTGTACGTTGGAATTCATCCTGAATTAGTTGGGGTACATTGGTAGGATCCCGAGTTTAAAAAAAAAAAAGAAAAAGAAAAGGAAAACCTCTTTTTTCTTGTAACCACGACGCAAAATCTTTAATAAATCCATTTTTCATGCCAACAGGTACGCGGTCATTTAATAACAGCAACCACCCTAACAGCAACTATGGCGTACCAAGCTATTTTGAGTCCACCAGGTGGTTTTAGGCAAGATTCACAAGAATCGAGTAAAGGGAACCAAACTATGAGTCTGCATGCTGGTCTTGAGGAAGAATCTGGCCGGTGGAATGGGCCAAGATGCGGGTACTGCCGTTCTGGACAGTACTACTCCTCTTTTTACGAGTTATTACATGACATACAACTATACTACTGGCAATGGTACTTACTACCCTATGTACTACAGCTATTACAGAAACCCTCTCGCTGAATATATGCTATTGCTTGTTTACACTATGGTTTTAATCGGATCGTTGTGCACTATTATGCTGGCCTTGAGTGGTTTCCCCTCCGACAACAAGTTTTTAATATGGCTGCTCACATTCACTGTGTACATCACAATTTTTTGTATGTCTAGTGGTTATTTTTTGGCTATGGCGTTGGTATTCCCAGATGGAGTCGAAAAGTATGCGTTATCGCTTGGAATACTGTGGTTTATCTGGATTGGGCTATGCGGATTTGTTTTTGTACTTCACGCTTCCCACTTCTTGGTATGGCTATGGATTTTACTCTCTTCTATCTCAAGTACTTTTCTATCTAACTCAAACTTCTACATTTATTTTCATGATTAAATGCATGTCTTAATTTCGGTGTTGCTAATTGGAACTACTTTGATTGGGACATAAAGCTCGGATTGGTTTGGTTTAATTGGAACTACTTACAACTAGGATGTTGAAAAATATCATGGATGAATTCTGAAGAAGTTGAATTTATGAGAAATTCTATCTACAGCAATTTCATGTGATGCCTTACTCTTGATCCCCTCATGAGGATTGTTTTTGAATGATATATTATATCTGTAATTTTGTTTCTTTCAGCATGGTTTCTTTCACTAATATTATGCAAGTCCTGAGGATTTTTTTCACTGATGTTATATTAGTAATTTCATCATGATTTCTTTCACTGATATTATATAGCTCGTGAGTTTCAATTCATAGCATTACTATTGGAGGAGTTATAAATTTCACCCAAGGCGTTCACTCTCTCATCCATGAATCCAAATAAAAATACTTACAAATTGAATAACAACTTCACAAAATCAGACATCGAAAGAGAGTTGGGAAGAAATTAACTTGCTGCAAAAAAACATTTTTCTCTTATTAAAAAACATAATATACTTATTCATGTCTGTTCAAACTGATTTGTTAGGCGGCTTAGGCCACAAGGTGAATGGTTCGGATCATTAATCCAATGGACAAAAATTAGGAATGGAGGGATCAGGGGAGCTTTAACCTGATACAGGGTAGTTTCGTCATTAGAGTGTTGGGTAAAATTAAAAAAAAGAACAATTGAATTGACTTTATTAAAGAAATTATGAAAAAGATACCTCGCTTGCCGTCTAGTAAACTTCGCGTGCCGTCTAGTAACTTCGCGGAACTTACATAATAAATACTCCTCCATATCTTTTTTACGAAAACTTCGCGTGCCATACCTCGCTTGCCGTCTAATAATTTTATCTTACGGCGCTTGCCGCCTTCAAATGTATTGGACATGTATTGGACCATCCAAAACACTTTGAACAATTGTAATTTTTTTAATCAATGTCAAATGTATTGGACATTGATTGCATTTGAAGGCGGCAAGCGCCATAAGATAAAATTGTCCAAAGTATCTGCTGTTCTACCAATGGCTACTGCCGGCCTGATGAACAGCTGGGTTACCATCCTTTTGCTGAGATTAAATTATTAAACGGCAAGCGAGGTATGGCACGCGAAGTTTTCGTAAAAAAGATATGGAGGAGTATTTATTATGTAAGTTCCGCGAAGTTACTAGACGGCACGCGAAGTTTACTAGACGGCAAGCGAGGTATCTTTTTCATAATTTCTTTAAGGGTGCCGTTAATGCCACGAGCCATTTTTTTAATGCCACGACTAATATACTGTCAGTTTAGTTTGGATTGATATTAATTTCTGTGCAAAAGACTGATATTAATTTCTCCCCTTCTCGTGGTGGACAAGACGGAACCAGAACTTCGTAAACGCAGAGGTCGAACTATGAATAATTAGATTTTGAAATTTCAAGGTTAATTTGGGAATCTTTATTAGCCAGCTTAGTTTGGATTTTGAAGGAGGTTTTGTGGATAATAGAAGAGAGATGGGAAGAAAAATGAGATTAATAATTAAAGGAAAAACTTATGAGAGACCTTGCACAGATATAGGGGTTGGGTTTTGGGACCAATTTAATTATCCTTCGTTCTATTCTAACCGGCTAATTAAAAAACTAGTTATATATTTAAATCCATAATAAATTTCATATCCAATATGGATCTTATTTGATAGATATCAATTAGTTTTATAATACAGTGTTTTCGAAATCACATAAAATATTATAAATTACAAGATATAATCAATTTAAAAATGGCACAAACTCCCAAAAAGTACAATTAAACTCCCAAAAAGTACAATTAAATTGCAGAAAGTCTGTGGATATAACAAATATGTGCACAGATCGTGCACAGATTTCTATGTGGGGCCTACTACGGGTCTCACACAAGTGATCCGAGCTGTTCATTATGTTTAAAACATTTTTTCAAGGGCCCCCGCCAAAAATCAGCTCAATCTGACACATATAAGTACTTGATCTAATCGTCTAACTTTTCATCCTCTGAAAACTCGAATGAAAAGTTAGATGATTAGATTAAGCACTTATAGGTATCGGATTGAGCTAATTTTTCGCGGAGGCCCTTGAAAAAATGTTTTAAACATAATTAATGGATCGGATTATTTGTATGAGACCCTTAGTAGGCCCCACAACGCAATCTGTGCACAATCTCTGAGTAGCAAGGTTCATTAAATTGGGACGGATGGAGTATTCTCTTAACCCGAAACTTCACTAGACAAGAAGAATAATTTATTCACGGAGGAGCCGTGAATAAGTTATTCACGAAAACGCTCAATCTCGGCCGTCCAAAAGTGTCTTAAATGATTCGGATTAAAAATAATCTATTACCGCTAATAGATACTATTACCGGTAATAGATATTGTTTTCAAATCGGATGGTCCAAAACACTTTTGGACAGCCGAAATTGAGCTCCGTAATAACTTGTTCACAGAGCTCCGTGAATAAGTTATTCTCCTACACAAGTGCTTGACTTTTGTATCGATGTTTGCTTTCCGTTGGCATGGCCAAGCTTGACTTTTGGACGGCCGTTTCGATTTCATTGCAGTTTTCCCTTACACCTCCTCGATCATTAATATAAACTTCTTGTACCATTCTCCGAGTTAGTAAAATTCTCTCTTCTTCTTAAAGAAAAGCTTACGTATTTCGATATGATGAACGAGATAGAAGACGCGGGGAGAAAGCTCAAAGACGTCTGCTTGAGCGGGAGCGTCGCAGCACTAGAAGCATTGATCGAAGAGGACGAACTCATTCTCGACCGAGTTAGCTCCCTCACAGACTTCTTCATCAATGACAGCACTCCTTTGCACGTAGCTGCTTTGCGCGGTCATTTGGACTTCGCAAAAGCCCTTCTAACTCGGAAACCAGAACTAGCCATCGAGTTAGACTCTTCACGTTCATCGCCCCTCCACTTAGCTTGCACCAAGGGCCACTTTGAGATCGTAGAAGAGTTGTTACGGGTGAACAGCAATGTCTGCATCGGTCGTGATCAAGATGGTATACTCATTAATGAAATATTTTTTGCCAATCAGGATGTTTGTTTCCTTACTCCTATTAGTCTTGTAACAATTTCAAGATTAATGAAATCTTTTTTGCCTTTCAAAAAAAAAAAAAAAGATGGTATAGTACTCATGTTATATTTCTTTCATTTCCTATTAGTTGCTTATAGAAGTTTTTCTTCCTCCAGTGTTTGTCACTTAATGTGTAATGTGTATGCTTGTCACTTACATATATCTTGAATCATCTTCGGCAAGGCCAAATAAGGATCTCTATGGAACTGCATATATTTTGTATATGAATGTATAACTCTCAAACACATACTCCAACAGGTAGAATTCCTCTCCACTTGGCGGCCATAAAAGGGAGAGTTGAGGTGATACCAGAACTGCTTCGAGCCAAACCAGAGTCGATTCATGAGAAACTAGGCAGAGGAGATACTGTTCTGCACTTGTGTGTGAAATATAATAGGCTAGAGGCATTAAAGACACTCGTGCAATATCTCCAGAACAATGACAATGAGTCTCTCCTCAACTCCGGAGACAATGACGGCAACACCATCTTGCATCTTGCTGCAGCCCTCAAACAAATGGATGTAAGTATTTTTGTATAATTGTAGCAACCCTCACCGATATGAATATATATGAAGAAGAACTGGAGTAGTACTATTCAGTTTGTCCGTTTCATGGCCCTTTCTCAGGTTTACTTTGATAACGGAAAAGCTCTTATTTCAAATTCATCGTGACCAATTAATAAACTACGTCAAAAAATCAAGTTGAAAGGTTTCAAACTAATTAAACATTTCTAACTGAAAAAGAGAAAGAGAAATTGATCTCTCATCTCTAATGTAGGGAAGCATATTGAAAAAAGCAAGAACACCACGAAATCAATCCACAACTCACATTATAGAGAAAGATCTGATCTATGTTTTCTTCTTTATTCAAACTCAAATCACCTTGCCTTACAATGCATATTTATTAGGAAGACCCCATGACATACTAGAAAATAAAATAACAAAAGCGATACTGGCCAAACAACCTAAACAAATTTAATAAAATAAATAAATTGCCTTGTCTAAAAGAGATCGGCAAAATAGGAAGCTGTATCTCACAAATCACAAAATATAAAAGATATATCCAAGACATAATTATGACCTACGTACAGAGATTTATAGAAACTAAACTACTACTACTTCGTGTTGACAAAATAAATATTAAAATGAAACTAAATAAAATAAATATTTAGGAAACTAAATTCTAGAATACTTACTTCTAACATTGCAATGCATTCTCACAAAATAAGTAAAATCAAAATAATAAAGGGGATATTGCTCCTAAACCATAGTGGTAATATCCTTACTTTTAAGTGCGATTCTTTTTTAACTCCCATTTGCATCAATCTTTCAGACTTAGATTTGGTATATTTGTGTGTCCAAATGTTTGTTAAAATGTGTATTAGAATAAAAATGGGTCCCACAGGTGTGTGTTAGACATTGCTAATTTAGGAGTGTGTTAGAGCATTCACAATGAGTTTGATATATTTGTGTGTTAGGATAAAAATAGATCCCACAAATGTATATTATGAGTAGTGGGCATTTATGTTTTATAGTTGATGTTTGTATTCATAGAGATGGGACTCACTTATTGTTTGCTAACTTCTTTGTCAAACTTGAGACACATGCTAGCACATTACTAGATTGACAGCACTCTAACACAAACTAATACAAGCATTGTGGCATGATGAATACATTTCTATTTGCTAAATCTTAATACACACAACTAAAACACTAGTTACTATTACTAAATCGCATGCTCTAATCTTGGAAGGAAAATCTAATCAAAACTTGTCTCCAGCTCAATTTAATTCTTGCTCTTAATTTTGTGGCATTAATTTCTAACACTAATGGCACTTTGGAATGGGCAGACCATAGAATATCTGTTGGGAATACAAAGTGTCAAAGACTGCACCAATGTCAAGAACCAAAACGGTTCCACTGCTTTGGATTTTGTGGAACACTGCCCTTACAAAGACTTAAAAACAATGGAAATTCGAGAGTTTCTTTTACAAGCTGGTGTACTTCAAAGATCTGCTTACAATGGGTCGGATCCCAAGCCCGAATCACTACCCTATAATCCTCCTCCTCCGCCTTCTGATTGGCAGCGCAAAGCTGGAGAAGTACTGCGAAGTATTTATCTGTTTTGGATCAAGTATTTCAAGGTTAACCATACCTGGCTCCGAGAGGTACGTACTGTCGGATGGTTCACACTCCTCTCATTCCAATGAATTTCCACAGTTTGATACAACTACAGTACTCATACATATGCATAGCTATAAATCATTCAATCAAATCATTTAACTACTTTTTAAAGCAGAATTTAAGAGTTTGCGAAGTGGAAGTCACCGGCCGGATTCGGCATGTGGTGCCCCAAGTCCTAAAACCACACAAATGCACGGACAATTACATAACATACTCACATTGTGTAGACACCCCAATCCGGACCTCGAAGGGTCTTTGACCACCCCGATGATGAAATAAAGGAAACGAAGCCTTTGCGAGCTTGAATGAAGTATTCCTCTAGCATCCGCAGCCCAAACCAACCATCAGCCCAAAAGCCCAGAGAAAGCCCAAAAAGCCCTGGACCGAACCTGAAGTACAGCGCGTGACACTTCTACACCGCGCGGCGTATCGAAATTTAATACGCCGCACGCAGTCATGAGATTAACCGCACAGCATTTTGGATAAAGTTCTGACTGGCTCAGAAAGCTGTCGGCCACACCCATTTGAGCCACAGCTGCAATGCGGCTCAGCCGAAAGCACACTTCTGGCCCGCCCAGAAAATACCTCCCACTTTTGAAATTCAAAATCCAAGGCTCTTGCCTATAAATACACCCATCCACTCAAGGAAAAAGGGCTCTTGATCACCATTATACCATTTCTCTCTCTTCTTACTTTCACACCCACTTTCCCATTTCCAAGCCTTGAGAATGTTGTTCTCAAAAGAAATTCTCTAGGCTATTTACTCCATTTTTCTCTTCACCATTGAAGTTAGTCCCTTACTAACTTTGAGGTCCCAACTACCCAATATACCCATCTATTACACACATCTGTACTTCTACTCTCTTTTTCAACCTTCCGACGTCCATCCGCCTTCATCAAAGCTCATTCAAGCTCCAGATCCAAGGTAAAAACCAAGTTTCCTTGGGCTAGGCTCTGTCCTGGCCCTGAGGGGATCTTTCTGTTTTCAGGCTTAACCCTTTTGGTTAAGATCTGACCCAAAACCTCTTTTACAAAACAAAACCAGTGTTCTGTGCAAAGGTGTGCTACGCCGCGCGACGCTTTGGAGCGTCGCACGGCGTAGTAAACCTGCACGCACGGCATTTCGAAAGGATACCGTTTTCTTGATCAAACTGTCTGGATCGCGATCGTCCGTTGTTGGGTCTTTTCTGTATACTAAAAGCAGTCTCAGAATGAGACCATTTCTACAAGCCATGTTTTAAACTCCATGGATCTTTCAAAACAAGCAAACGTATCAAAAATGGCTTTCTCTTCATGGTTTGAAAGAATGGTGCAGATCTGAGATGATCTGACGGCTGTGAGTTGTTTGAAGCTTTAAAATAACACCGTGCGATGGAATGGGTATGCCGTACGAAGCTTTACAAAACTATAAAATTTTGGTATCCAGATCGGAACCACGCACGGCATACTAATAAGCCGCGCGTTGTAAGCTGGTATGCCGCCTGACGGAGGATAGTGATTCAGACAGTCCATTTGAATATCTTTCTTGTTTATATCATCGCCATGCCATCTTTATCATCTCTGTACAGCAAGCACCACTAGCACGGCAATGTGTTGTGATTTATCTTGTCCCCCTTTCCCCTTTACGTGTTTTTAAGGTTTTCCGAATCGTATTAATCCCCCCATTTAAAATGCTTAGTAAAGACCGGTTTTCATCGGGCGAGCGGGGTGCTTTTCAACAAAACCTTCCCCGTTCGTAACCTGGCTCCCGGATCCAAAATCTCAAACAGTTTCGCTAGATCAAAAGGCCTTTTCTTTTCAAAACAAAACCCCCTCGGTTCCTCGGATCATCCATCTCAAAAATTCGGGTGGCGACTCTGACTAAAATCGCACCACGGGCGCGGGAGCCCACAGTGGCGACTCTGCTGGGGATCTTTATTCAAAACTTCTTTTTAAAAAAAAATTATATATATATATATATACATAAAGGAGTATTGAATAATCAAGAGGGCCAAGCTTGAAAGGCATTTTATTTGGGGGATTTAATGCAATTTGGAGAACTTAACTTTCTTTTACACTATGCACCGCACAAACCTCGCTAGTGTGTTTCGGCTATCTTGCCCGGTTTACCGCTGACAAGCTCTCCCGAAATGCCTAGCAACCCTCGACTATGATGGGTCATCGTGATGTTCGACCATTGTCTTGCAATACACTCGACATAGGGTAGTACATCTTGGCTCTAGTCCGGGGAACCCCTCTCAAACCAAAACCGGCCTTTGCACCTGTACATAACCATAGAACCTTCCCAACTAAGACAGGAACCTGTGGTTAGGACTTATGTGATATATCCTGTTTATGTGTATTTCCTTTTTTGTACATATATATCATTCACGCATCATTGCATCCTGCAGGCTAGAGGATTAGGCTCCCTTAGAATTCTTCAGGACGTTTCCGTCAGTCTAGGAGACTATAAATCCATGGAGGTTGCGATACCTCCGGTGTTTGCCATGCCCGAACGGCTCCCTTGACATGGGATTAACCTTGGAGGTGTGCGTATTTGGGTTCTGACGGTCACATTGCTCTGTCTCGAATGGTCAAGATAAGGAGATTGGCTCTGGTTCCGAAAACGATCGGAATTTAACCTGCCTGACAGTACCTACCCGGATCGTCAGAAATCTTCTGTACAAACGCTCCAAGTGAAACTCAAGTCACGGTAGGTTCTAGGACCTAGAAGGTAGGACAGACACTAGGGGCGGATTTTGAGTTGTTCCCTTTTGCTTTGTTGCAAGTTCAGAAACATTGGACACCTGCAAAAAGAAGAGGCTTTACCCAATTGGTTTCGTCCGTCTCGAAGATTGGTTCGCATAGATACCCTGGAAGAAACCCAACTGGTTGAGGTCCACATAGAACAGGAAGGCCAGTCATCATTTGCAGTTTCACCAAGCCCGACAATACAGGAGCCTCAGTCACTTGAAAATCTCTTACCAATGGCTGACCAAGGAAACGGGGTAGAAGAGCTTAGGTAGAACATGGCTACCATGGATGCTCAATTTAGGCAATCCCTTGCTGGGATGGATACGCAACTCAAAGCCTCGGTTGCATCCATGAAAGGCGACATGAATATGATAATGGAGTCTATGCAGGAGGTCTGTGACAAGCTTTTGGTTAAAACTGACATACCCAAGGAGGAAACGCTAGCCAAAGACACGCCGGCAATCGATCCTAATCTGGCCGCCCTTATGGTTAAAATTGGGAAGTTGGAAGAATCAATGCAAGAAAATAAGCGATTAGGGAGAGGAGAGATTGACATGAACAAATTGTGCCTGTTCCCCAACGCGAAGTTACCAGAAAAGTTTAAAGGCGTGGATTTCGCGAAGTTTGACGGTACCGGAGATCCAAAAGCTCACCTCCAAGGGTATGTTGGTTCACTCACCATGAGAGGAATCGAGAAGGAAGCCATGGCCCAACTATTCCACGAATCTCTGTCAGGGCCAGCTTTGCAATGGTTTCTTACCTTGGAACCCTCTAAGAAAAGAACTTGGGAAGATATTGGGACGGCATTTGTGGCTCAATACGATTTCAATGTCGATCTAAAGATGACCACGATGGAACTAGAGAGCACCAAGATGGGTGAGAAAGAAGGCTTCGCTGACTTTGTGAAACGTTGGAGGGCTAAAGCCACTCAGATGCAAAGCAAACCAGACTTAAAAGAACAAATAAGAATCATCACCAAGAATCTGCCTAACTCTTTTGCCCCATACATGGTTCTCTCCCAGGCAGTCCCGAATTTCAAAACTTTCTATGACTCAGGCCTGGCTGTGGAGGAGGCACTACGAGACGGTACATTGGAAAGGAAGGAACCGGCAGCAAAGCCCAAAAGGGTATATTCAGGGAATAGCAATGTCCTCTTCGGGAATTCCAATCAGGCTGGAACCTCATCCACCAAACCGGCAGAAGTAAACCAAATTTCGGAAAAACCAAAATCCCAACAAAGAGCCTTTACCCAATTCAGCACTCCTAGATCCGCCTTACTCAAAAAGCTTACTGAAGTAGGGGTGCTGAATCCCCTTCAGCCACCACAGAACATTCCACCCAACCTAAACCAAAACGTCTACTGCGATTTCCACCAAATGCATGGCCATACCACTGATAACTGTATCCGTCTCCGTCATGACAATAAAGTCATTGATATCCCTCCTTCTGACAAACCCAACACCATGACAAATCCCTTGCCACAGCATAATACCCCATTCCATATCAACCAAATCACCTAAGACAAAAGCCAAGACTTTGATCCCACCTCTTTCATCATCCCTGATACCGAACCAGAGCCTGTTGTGGAAGTTCCCGAAGAAATTGCCCTCTGTTACCTTTGGGATTGGGGAGACTTGATTGCCGATTGGAAAGAGTTTGAAGTCGCTAATTTCCAAGAAGATGAAAATCTATTCTTTGAACCAGAATGGGAAGTTGATTGGCAAAACATTTACGCTGACCCTCTTGACGGATTTTCTTTGAATATGATGTTCAACTTGTCAGAAATGCCTGAATGGGAGTGGAATCCAATTTCGGATGAGTACCAACTCTTGGCCTGGAATGATCCTTTAGATACCTTCTCTATACCCATGCTGTTTGCAGAAGAATATCAACCGCCGGCAGTGATCTACAACTGGCCTGAACCTGTTCCATTTCGACCAGACCTCTCCTCCTACCTCCACGGTCTCATAGCTAACGACCCATACAACAACGTCGGTTTTGCTCCATACCCAGAACCGCCGGGTCCCGAGGAAGATGTAGCTAGTAATGAGTTAAACCCAATGGACTACCTGATCGACGAAATTAAGTCGGAGTCATCTGTCACCTTCCCGAAAGATGCCGATGTTGCCATGATGAATTTGTGGGAGGATGAACCGGGCGCTAAGGCAAATCCGTGGAGTAATACGGAAATCATCAACATAAAGGTAGGGAACGAAGAATGGACCGTAAACAGGGCAGTAGCAGAAGCTGAGAAATGGAAACCTGATGATCTGTGGGAAGACCTAGTTGTCGCTGACTTGGCTGCCAACCTCCAAGACACTACCATTGGAAACAAGCGCAAGGCCCTTGCGGATTTGTGGAATGAAGAGTCCAAGTACTAACAGATTGGTCAATTAACCAGGAGTGGTCGAATATATCAACCCCCTAATCTCCAAATCGGAGAATCCTCCAACCCTCCAGCTCCACTGACCAAAGAACCTTTTAACCCGTTCGTTACCCCAATCAAAGATACTTTCCAACCCTTTGTCCCACCAGTTAAAGAGCCTTCACGCCCTGAGAAAGACCCAGAAAGAATGATCAAGCGCCAGCTTGAACAGACTCCAACCAAAATGTCTATTTGGGACGTGCTTGTTAATTCCACCCGCCATCGCGAAGGATTCATCCAAGCTCTCTCTCACCTAAAAGTCCTTTCCGCCATAACCCCTGACAAACTTGTGGCACTCATCAAAACCATACCTGTCAAACATGCTATCACCTTCACTGATCGAGATTTGCCCGCTGATGGAACTAATCACAATCGGCCACTCCATATCACTCTGAAATGCCACGGAAAATGGGTACCGGTAATCCTGATTGACAACGGGTCAGCAATCAATGTCTGCCCACTCCGTGTTGCTTATTGCCTGGGATACAAAAATAGTGATTTCTCCCCATCAGAAGTCAAAGTTCGGGCATATGACAACACCCGTCGGGATGTGACTGGCACCCTCATGCTTCCTATGACTTTTGGGCCCTACCAAACGGATGTGGAGTTCCATGTGGTAAACATTCCCGCGTCCTTCAACCTACTGCTGGGTAGACCTTGGATGCATCGACCTGACATCATGGCAGTTCCTTCAACGTTCCACCAGAAAGTTAGACTGGGACTAGAAACTGGGATGCTCACCATTCATGGCGATTCTGAGATTCGTGCTCCTGTGGAGACAATGCCCCGCTTTTGGAGATACAACATGGGGAAGAGGACGTTGCCCTGGGCAGATTCTCTCTTGACACCTCTCGTTCTGTCTTCACTGTCAAGATTGATAACGACTTCGTCGTTAGTAATGTTGCTATAAAGATAATGAAGAAAATGTCCTACATGCCAGGATTAGGGCTGGGAAAGAATCTTCAGGGGCCAGCACAGTTTGAAAAATCAGGAACTTTAACCCGCATAACAGGTGTGGGATACCACCCTTCCGAGGATAGGAGAGAGAAGAAAGGAGATAGGTTGGAAGATTATTTTGTCAAAGAAAAGGCAAAGCAGATTTATCGAGGGCAGCCAGAACCATTCTGGGACAAAGAAACCAATACCTTCCTACCAGGATTTGAGATATTCGCTAATGATGTCTGGCCTGAAAGTGATGAAGAATTGGAAGTAGCAATCAAACCAATAAAGATGGCAGATTGGGTTGAAACTCTTGCCGTGGGTAGCCTAGCGACCTTATTCGGGGAGGACGAACCATTGGGTATAGCCGTGGAAGCAGAAGTGCAGATGCTAGGGCAGGAGGCCCCCGAAGATCCAACTTCACTCATCATGGATGCCGCTGGAGATTATAAGAATTGGACTTTCATACCAAGCGCAACCAGTCATGAGTCTGAATCTGAAGCTGAGTCCTTTGAGTCTTCTGAGTCCTTTCAGTCTTCTGAGTCTTCTGAATCTGTTGAGTCTGAGTCGGTGCCTCTTGGCCCAACTCCTCAGAGTCTGTATTTTGAGTTCGAGTCTACCCGTGTGTATGATGCTCTCGAGGCCTCTGCTGATGATGAAATAAATGAACCTGATTCCGCTTATTTCCCTGATTTTGAAATAAATTGTGTCGATCCCAATGATAAAGAGATCGATTTCGAGGGGGAAATCCCTGAAGAAATTCGGTCCCTAATCGAAAGGGAAGACGAAAGGCATGCTCAGCCTATAAAAGAAGAAGTTGTTTCAATAAATTTGAGGGATGAAGGGAATCCCCGAATGGTCCAGATCGGTTCCGCGCTGTCAGAGGAAGAGCGTCAGGCTCTCGTGGAATTGTTAAAAGAATTCGAAGATGTTTTCGCATGGTCGCACGCTGATATGCCCGGAATTGATCCTGAAATCGTGGAACATCGGATTCCCCTTCACCCTGACGCAAAATCAGTAAAACAAAAACTGAGACGCATGAGGCCCGATTGGGTGCTTAAAATAAAAGAGGAAGTGACTAAACAAATCAATGCTGGGTTCTTAATGGTAACTAAATACCCTCAGTGGGTTGCTAACATCGTTCCCGTTCCAAAGAAGGATGGCAAAATCAGGGTATGTGTGGACTTCAGGGACTTAAACAAAGCTAGCCCCAAGGATGACTTCCCTCTGTCCCACATTGATGTGCTAGTAGATAACACCGCGGGACATGCCTTACTTTCCTTCATGGATGGCTTCTCAGGATATAACCAGATTCTCATGGCCCCGGAAGACCGAGAGAAGACCACGTTCATTGCTGAGTGGGGAACCTACTGCTATCGGGTCATGCCCTTCGGGCTGAAAAACGCAAGTTCCACCTATCAGCGAGCAGCTATAACCTTGTTGCATGATATGATTCACAGAGAGGTGGAGGTTTACGTTGACGATATGATTGTTAAGGCAAAAGAGCGAGAAGGCCACTTACCCGCATTGAGAAAGTTCTTCGAAAGGATAAGGAAATACAGGATACGCCTCAACCCGGCTAAATGCACATTCGGAGTCACTACAGGGAAGATGCTCGGATTCATGATCACCACCCGCGGCATCGAAATCGATCTATCAAAGATTAAGGCCATTCTGGAAATGGAGCCACCACGGACAGAAAAGGACGTGAGGAGTTTCCTCGGCAAAATACAGTTCATCAGCCGGTTTATCGCAAAACTGACTTCAACCTGTGAACCCATATTCCGCTTGCTCAAGAAAGGAACACCATTTGCATGGAACGACAGATGTCAGCAAGCCTTCGAGGCCATCAAAGCCTATCTAAGGAATCCGCCCGTCTTAATGCCGCCGGAACCAGGAAAACCTTTGATCCTATACTTGTCAGTCACTCCGTCTTCCATGGGGTGCATGCTGGCACAGGAAGGAGACGATGGGGTTGAAAGGGCTGTCTATTACCTCAGTTAAAAGATGGTTGGGTCCGAAGAACGTTACACTCCATTAGAAAAGACGTGTTGGGCACTTGTTTGGGCTTCCAGAAAGTTGAGACATTACATGCTGGCCTATTCGGTGAGATTGATATCCCGAATGGATCCTTTGAAGTACTTGTTCGAAAAGCCGGCACTCACAGGAAGAGTGGCACGATGGCTATTGATGCTGGCCGAATTTGAATTAAAGTACGTCAGCAGAAAGTCGGTAAAAGGAAGAGCTGTCGCTGAATTTCTGGCCGACTGCCCAGTCGAAGGAAAAGAAGATGCCGAATTTGAATTCCCAGATGAAGGCATATTGACCATAGTTGAGGACGTGTGGCAGTTGTATTTCGATGGAGCAGCCAATCAGAGAGGATTCGGAATTGGTGTGCTACTAATTTCACCAGATGGGTCGCATATCCCGCTTGCATTCAAACTGAACTTCGAAGTCACCAACAATCAAGCGGAATACGAGGCTTGCATTGTTGGTATGGAAGCAGCCATCGAAATCGGTATAGAAAAGTTGGAAGTTGTGGGAGATTCAAACTTGGTCGTTTCTCAAGCAAACGGTGATTGGAAAGTCAGGGAAGAGAAGTTAAAGCCGTACCATCAAGATCTCGAAGATCTCATTCCCCATTTTAACAAAGTAACTTTCACTCATGTCCCGAGACTCAGGAATCAATTCGCCGACGCCTTGGCAACATTAGCCTCTATGATCAAAATCCTTATCGGTGTGAAGCTAAGGCCAATTATGATCGAGCAAAGGGACACCCCAGTTTACCAACATGTCATGGCCATCAACGAGCCCGAGGACGGTCACCCTTGGTTCTACGATATCTGGAGATTCGTGGAAAGAGGAGAGTACCCCTCTGAAGCAAACAAGAAAGACAGGATCGCCCTTCGGAGAATGGCAGCTCAGTACATCATTTGTGGAGGAAATCTATACCGAAGGTCTCACTGTGGAACCCACAAATTGTGTATTCACGGCGAGGAGGCAAAAAGGGTGATGGAGGAAGTCCACGAAGGAGTATGCGGTCCTCACATGAACGGCATGATGCATGCCAAAAAGGTTTTGAGACAAGGCTACTTCTGGTCCACCATGGAGACGGAATGTGTGGAATACGTACGACGTTGCCATAAATGCCAAATTCACACTAACCTCACGCATGTTCCACCACATGAGTTGTAGCAAACAACCTCGCCATGGCCTTTCTCGACATGGGGTATTGATGTCATCGGAAGGATTGTGCCAGCAACCTCTAATGGCCATAAGTTCATCCTGGTGGCCATCGATTACTTCACAAAGTGGGTGGAAGCAGCCTCATACGCAACCCTGACGGCAGTTCAAGTCGCACACTTTATCAAGCAAAACGTCATATATCGGTACGGGGTCCCACAGGCATTCGTATCCGATAATGGGGTTCATTTCAAAGGTCGAGCAAGGGAAGTCTTGGAAGAATTCCAGATTCAAGTGCACAAGTCAACAACCTATCGACCGCAGACCAATGGGGCCGTGGAGGCGGCCAACAAAACAATCAAAACCATCCTGGAAAAGACCATTCAATCTGCAAGAGATTGGCACGAACGACTACCTTTGGCATTATGGGGATACCGCACGTCTGTACGTACACCAACATGGGCAACTCCGTACTCTTTGGTTTATGGCATGGAGGCCGTACTCCCCATAGAATTAGAGGTTCCATCCCTCCGGACTATGATCGAATGCAATGTACAAGAGGCAGATTGGCTGAGCAACCGGTTTGAAGAACTTATGTTATTCGATGAACGTCGTTTAAGGGCACTTTACCACATTCAAGGATATCAAAGGAGAATTGCGCGCGCATTCAATAAAAAAGTGAGGCCCAGGGACCTGGCAGAAGGCGACATGATTCTGAAGGAGATACGAGCACCAATCTATAATCCACGAGGGAAGTTCCGACCAAAATGGTCTGGGCCGTATATCATCAAGACTATCCTATCTGGAGGAGCTACTCAACTCATCGATCTGGACGGAAATGAATTTTCAACTCTAGTCAACCTGGATCAACTCAAACGCTACTACCCCTGAGAGAAGCTCGCTGGGCTGAAAAACTGCAAGGGCAGTCAATCCCAGGCAAAAATTAGAGCAAAAGGCCTGCTAGGATGAAAACCCGCAAGGGCATCTTAGGCAAAAGTTAAGGCATACAATGAACGAGCTCGCTAGGCCGAAAACCCGAAAGGGTGGTACTAGGCAAAAATTAGAGCGCAAAAGGAGAGTGCCAAAACCAGAGCGAACCCTATCCTTGAACTACGTCATGACCTGATTCCTTCATCAAAAGGATACGTAGGCAGTCTCGCTATGAGACTCGGTCACGATCAATCAAAAATAAAATTCTAGGTTGACAGAATCCAGAAAGGCAGAATCAGAGAGGGGGAGACCCTCTATAACTCACTTTATTAAGATAACTGCTTCTAATACATAAGGCTGAGCATGATCTTCGAAAATAAAAAACGCAATACAATAAAAGGAGGTCCACGATTTATTCAATGATCAGGGTAGTAAGATCGAGTCAGTTTCCTTGGGCACCCGCCCTCGCAGCAATGTCCCTCTTGAGCCATTTCCTGTAACTCCCGCGCACTGCAATAGAAGGGTAAGGATGAGCATCGGTCACCTCGCGAGACCTCCAGAATCGCTGGTAGTTACAAAGAACCGAATGGCGGAAGAAAGGCAGAATTACATCCACCAGAATCTCTGCAGGAACCTCCTGTCTCAAACCAAGCTGACGCTGAATCCGATAGGGGATGTAGAAGGTAACAGCCTCCAGCCCGGGAAGAACCACCCACTGGGAACCCATATAATGCACAGTCATGTGCGGGAGATCAAGCCAAGAGCTTCTCCAGGAAATAGTCTCAGCCCGTTGACGCTTGAAGAAGTTGACCCACTCGGAAACTCGCATGTCCGCAAATTCAAAGCACCGAGAGGAAAGTAACCTAGCCCCATACGCCAAGTTGCCAGGAGGGAGAGTCAGTATGTTCACCTTGTCACACAGCCAAATCTGCCAAAGAGATAAAACAAGTGAGAAACCATAGAAAGCCAAGCCCAACGTTAAAGAAAATAGGAAGAGCTGAAAAAAGAGAAGATGAGGCGAACCTGCAAGAGAAGGGGGCTGCCTCCAAAAGTTTCGGTCTCTCCAGAACGGACCCTATCTAAACCCATCAGTGTCTTAGCCAATACCATTGGAATCACATCCTTCCGAGCTCCAATCTGCACCGCAATACTGACCAGTGCCAAGCTAGCATGACCAGTGGAAGGAACCAAGAAGTAAGCGGCAAGTAAGCACATACAAAGAGCGGCCATGCGCCGAGAGTGGTAGGTTACGTCCGCTAGATTGCCAAGAGGAGAGAACATCTCAATGAGGCGCATCACGTTGAGATGACCATTGCTAGCCAAGTAACGAGCAACACCGTCGTTAAAACCAAGAGAGGCAGCAAGAACTTTGGACATGTTCTTGCACACGGGAGGGACAATGACATCTCCAGAGCCGAAGCCGCCAAGATAGGCGTGAAACTCCTCGATTGTAGGGCAAAGCTCCTGTCCACCAAAGTGAAATACGTGCACCTCCGGATCCCAGAGACTTATGGCGGCCTTTAGGAGCTCAGGGCGGAGGCGGATGTTACGAAGGTATCTCATAGAGTAGAGACCATGCGCCCGAAAGTTGAGCCAATCGACCCCTTCCATGGAAATCAACCACAGGCGTAGCGAACCGGTGAGAGAAAGAGCCATTGGGAGGAGATGAAGATATGAGGAAGAAAAGATATGGCTAATGTGAGGCCTAAGGCCTGAATTTATAGAAGGATAGAGGAGACAACTTCAACTTTCAAAAGAGTCTTGGGTCCCAAAAAGTGTAGATTTTCCATGAGTCTTGCATAGGGAAAAGCTTGGTCATGCCCTAAAAAGACAAAATATACATGCATTGGCCCGGAGATGTTATAGGACAGGTCAAACTTCAACCTTCGTGCAATCTGTCTTGGGAAGCAGCAAGTGGCAGAATGTCAGGAAAATAGTGCCGCGCGGTATGGCGAAAGAACGCACGGCATACCAAAACCAGGAGAAAACCACGGCATAGCACGGATACGCCGTGGGATCATATGAAGCCAGGCACGGCGCTTTGTAGCCCCGCACGGCGTTTTAAGTCTGCATTTCTGCAGAATTTGACAGCAGAGGATTGAAACCGATTCGAGACACTCGCAAGCATCACCAACCATCAAAACATGTCTCAATGGGTATTTGGGACTTCAAGGAACCCCCGCGTTAAGTCAACTCTCAAAATTCAACGTGAGGACACCGAAAAGTCAATGAAACCCATTTCCTAGGTCATAATGGCCAAAGGTGACCTGGTCCAAGTTCCGTTTCGTGGTTAAGGTCAAAATCTGAGAATGTCACCCTCCAAAGTCAAGGTTTTCTTGCTTTTCAGGCATGTTTTCAAGCGGTTTTCGGTTTCATAATCACGTGTCAAGTATCCAAGGTCATCGTTGATAAACAAAAGTCCACGACAGGGGTAGTTTCGTAAAGTCTTGCACAAAGGGACCGGTTTTTCAGAAATGTTCAGTTATCTTCTTTGATTTCTATTCCAGTATCAACAAATCTTTGCCCTAACATACTGCCCGAGTTCGCTTCAGATTATGGTTCAAAGGACTAGTTGCATGCATTGGTTAGCGTTTTTTGTTATTCAATCTGTCTTAAGCAAACGACAATAAGGGAAGTTGAATGACGAAAACAATGACAGAAATGAGCTTCTCTATATATAATCTCCAAGATATCCATGAGTCGAAGTACCAAAAGGCGTGCAAGCCCCAAAAATCCTATCTACTGAGGGTAAACAGGCACCCTTCCAAAAGAAGCACGCAGGCTCCATCAAAAAGCAAAAGTAAAAACAAAAGGGAACTCAACTCTCATCCTCGTCCTCGTCCTCGTCCTCGTCGTCATCCTCACTCTCCTCGCCGTCCTCCCCAGAGGCCTCCTCTGCCTGAGAACTGGCTACCTCCTGAGTACCTGTCGCCCTAGGCACTGTACTCCCCGAGGTGTCCGAGAGGTCAACGTCCGTCGGCTCCTCAGTCTCGTCAGAGACGTCAACCGGCTCGTCCTCTGCCCCCCCAGAAAGCCGCTGCCTCTTCGACGGAGGCTCCTCTCGCGAACCTGCAGAGGAAGCCTATGGCACCTGCATGCGCACAGACTTCCTGCGCGGCCCACGCAAAACCCCTCCTCCAACCTGCAATAACACGCTATTCATCATTTGCATTGTAATCATGGAATAAGCAATAGGAAATAAAAGCAAAGGGTTCGAAAGCTTTACCATAGTCCCGCCAGCACGAGGAAGCACCTCTGGGGCACGCCCCATGGCGTACTGCCTCACCAGCTGCTCCAGGCCCATCATGGCCTCGGCCATCTCTCTCACGTACTCCGGAGTCGCATGCATAATAGGTCAATTGTTTAGAACGTACAGTGATACTAACAAGTAAGTGCAAATGGGCGAAAAAGTGCAAGTTATACCTGAGCAAGGAACTCCGGAGCTGCAACCGTGGAACGTGGCACCACCACTACACCAGAAACCCCCTGGGCAGTCGTCACGTCCACGGTCCAGGAGAGTCGAGGTAAGCTGGCCCCGCTCGGACCTGCGCCGTCACCTCGACCTCCAACGCTACCCTCGCGTCCTCTGCCTCTCCCTCCTCTCCGTCCTCGTCCGCCTCTACCACCTACACCATCTGGCGCTCGAAGCGTCGCCTCCCGAGCAGCAGCCCGTACCCCGAAACTCGGCATCAAGTACCGAGCCCGGTACTCAGAGTAGTCCACGCCCGTCTGAAAGAGCGGCTCCAGCTCAAGGCCTGGTCGTACGAACCACTCAACCTCTCCCCTGGTGTACAAGCTCGTCCGCTGCACCAGAGCAGGAAGGAGACCAGGGACTCTAAAAGCGTCCAACCTCAACGACTGACGTGACACCCGGTCACCCAGGTACCACTGCCAGCCGTAAGGGGACTCGAGCAACACTCTCCCCCTCGTCACCTCCCTACTCCGGACCAAGTAAGGAAGTTCGCAGCGGTCCCACACACGCCAGCGAACCTGCAATCAAAGATGAATGACATCAGCGTGAGACTTGAATAAGAACTATCAAACAAATAAAAGCATGCGAGATATAATCATACCCTGTCAGGACAAAGCTCGTCTAGGAAGAGGCGATAGGCGTTCAGGTCGCCCTTCCCCTTTTTCACTCCCCGGAACTCCTTGGACCAGCGTAGGGGCCGGGGAAGCACTGTGTCACTAGGGCAGGAGGTCTCAGGAGGGTACATATCCAGTACCTCGTACGTCCACAGCTGCAGAATCAAACAACAAGGATTAGCACATGATATGCAATAAGCGAATAGAAAGACAAATGAAATACAAGAGAAGTTTGAAATATACCTCCCAGACCCTCCAATAACCGCCGAGGCTCTTCCCCGCTCCTCGGGAAAGAGACCCCATGAAGGCGTAGCACGCCCCCAAAGCTGCACCGCCCCAGTCGAAGCGGGCTATCTCCCCGACGTCCCTCAAAGCCGGTAGGAGCGAAAGGTGTACCCGGTTGCGCCTGTTGGGAAACAGGGACGCACCGAGCAAGTACAACAGAAAGCACCGCGCCATCTGCTCCTCCTGCACCCGGTCAGTCGGGAGCTCCTCCGTCCAAAACCCCAACAGCTGAACGTACTGGGCGTCCTCCTTCTCCGCCCTCAACACGTACCCCAGCGTCTCTCGCTGGAGCACCGCACTCCTCCCTGTAACAGCGTCGTAGGGGATAGGGTCACCCCCGACCCTCAGACCAGTGATCGCCGCAAAGTCCAGCGGCGTCACCGTCAGCTCGCCAAAAAGGAAGTGGAACGTGTTCGTCGTGTCCCACCACCTCTCAGCTAGTGCCCTCACCACCTGGCGGTCGTTGCTCGCCCTCCTCAACACGCTCACAAACTCCCCGAAGCCCGCCTGTCTCACAATCTCCCTCACAGCCTCAGGGAGTCTCTCCCAGAACGTCGGCACGTCGGCCGCACCACCGTAGCACGAGATGGTGATCGCCTGTTGCAATAAGTTGATGACATTCAGTAAACAGATATACTATTCAAAGCGAATGCAGCATTCAGATAAAGAAATGAAAGTACGATACATTGGAATTTGAAATGCAAGTGTTTAAGGCATACCTCATCTCGGCGCAAAGAAAGGTGCTGCTGTGGGTCCCTCAGGACCAGAGCTTCGTCGTACGTGGGCCGCGCCGGCCTGTAGGCGTCCAAAAGTGTAGGGACCACTACGTGCTGAAAGGGCACATAGGACTCCGCCTCGTAAGCTCCGCGCCCCTTTAGGGCCACCGTCGCCTCCTCCACAACACTCCTCCGAGGGCCTATCTCACTTCCGGCAGCCTCCTTCTCTACTCCCTGAGGCCCTCCAGTAGCCCCTGCCTCCACCTCAGCCTGGAGCTCCCTTTCCCGAGCCTCCAGTAAAGCCTCCGCTAGCCCCGGCACCCCTCGGAAAGTCTCAACCAGGTCGTCCAGGGACGCCACCTCCAAGTAGTCGCTCAACCCTATGGGCCGCGACGACCCTGCACCCTCACCACTACCGACAAACAGAGCCGGTGTCTCCCTCTCCTCCACCAACTCCTCTTCAACGACATGACCCTTCCCCAGGTCAGTCCGGGGCTCTCTCACGGGGGAAGCCTCTGTCACCACCTCCGCTCCGTCAGGCTCGTCACCACCGTGAGTCTCAGTAACCCTCTCCTCCAAACCAACTGCACTCTCTGTCCGGCCTGTAGTCTCCTCCTCACCCCTGGACTCCACCGCACTCGGAGTCTCTGTCTCCTGGCCATACCCGGCCAACACCCTGCTACCACCGTCACCGCCGTCACCACCAACCGCCGCGGCAGCCGAGGCCGAAGCCTCCTCGGCCAATGCCGCCTGGGGGTCTCCGGCCCCACCTCGGCTGCCACGCCACTCCCGGGGGCCACCGTGGCCGGTGCAACCTCGACCCGCGAGGGGTGATCACCCCCGAGTATATCCGTGCTATCCATAAGAGAAAGAGCGGGAAAGAGAGAGAGAGAGAGAGCAGCGAGAGCGAGAGAGAGAACAGTGAGAGAGAGAGAGAGCAGCGAGAGAGAGAGAGAGACGAGAGATGAGAGAGAGAGATGTTGGGAGAGAGACCAGAGAGAGAGACAGGAGAGAGAGGAGGGAAGTTCGAACGAACGGGGCGTACTGTGTACGCCCCGTATATATATATATATATCCCCTGAACCGGTTCGTCTGGACTTTAAATGGACCGGGTTCGAAGAGAGTTGTACCGCATGGCATACTGGATAGAAGCGCGCGGCATAATATCTTAACTGGATGAGGATTCTCGAGTTACCACGACGCACGACATTACCCATGCTGCGCACGGCATACTGGGTTAGTACGACAGTTTAGATTCTGATGACAGTTTCTGACAATAGCATTCCGTTCGATTTCGTTCGTGAACAGTATGAGCAATGAAAAAGCAGACGAGCAATGACAAGAAAGGGAGATTTTTCATTCCACAAAGCCCAAGGTAATCACCGGGATTTGCATTACATTGTTCAAAAAAAAAAAAAAAAGAGAAAAAATCAAAAAGAGCAAAAAATCCTATTGGCCCCCTTTTCTTCTTCCTCGATCCTCATCCTCAGTCGCTCCCTCCGCCGGACGCACCATCCCCTTCGCCGAAATGATCGTCCGAGCCATTCGGATTCCCCTCCGAGTTCTCTGCAGTCCCATCCGAATCGCGCCCCGGTACATACTCCGGGTCATGTTTGCTGTCCATCTGATCAAAAGCGAAGTCTTGAAGGTTAGACACCGCGCGGCGAAGAGTGCGGATCGTTGATATGAGCCTCGCAATCTGGCAGTTCAGTTGCTCGATTTCCTCGCGATAAAAGCCCATCTCTGCCTCCAAAGAGATCACCCGCGCTGCCAAATCGCCTTCCGCCATGTCTTGGGAGTAGTTTATGAATTCAGGAATGTAGAGAGACTTGGGAGAATGGTGCATAGAATGAGGCACCACCATCCCTTTTTAAAAGAGGTTCTGACCGACGAAAGGGCACGCCTGTATTAATGGGCACCCTTAAACCAGCCAACTGATCTTGGAAATCGAAGAGGTGCATGGGAAAACTAAATGCCGCACGCCACATCGAACGCCCGCACGGCATTATGGCTTCAGAGGAATAAATGGGTTTTCTCGGAAATTGAGCACCCTAGCCACCAAAGTCATCTCGGAAACCGAAAGCTCTAGCCGTTTTGCAGCAAAAAATCCTTTGGAATAGCGTGCATTATTGATGGGATTATTTGATCCTAGTCCCCCGGGACTCGCAAAATTTCCCCGTCCCCCGAGGACTGGTCGTATTCACATTTGCTCGCAGTATTTACTAGAATCGCGTTCAAGTCTCAAATCAATTTCAAAATTCGCCTCCCGAAGGCTCGTCTCAAATCAAGTCTCAAGTCTCAAATCAATTTCAAAATTCGCCTCCCGAAGGCTCGTCTCAAATCAAGTCTCAATTCAAGTCTCAAGTCTCAAATCAATTTCAAAATTCGCCTCCCGAAGGCTCGTCTCAATTCAAGTCTCAAGTCTCAAATCAATTTCAAAATTCGCCTCCTGAAGGCTCGTCTCAAATCAAGTCTCAAGTCTCAAGTCTCAAATCAATTTCAAAATTCGCCTCCCGAAGGCTCATCTCAAATCAAGTCTCAATTCAAGTCTCAAGTCTCAAATCAATTTCAAAATTCGCCTCCCGAAGGCTCGTCTCAAATCAAGTCTCAAATTCAAGTCTCAAATCAATTTCAAAATTCGCCTCCTGAAGGCTCGTCTCAAATCAAGTCTCAATTCAAGTCTCAAATCAATTTCAAAAATTCGCCTCCCGAAGGTTCGTCTCAAATCAAGTCTCAATTTAAGGTCTCAAGTCTCAAATCAAGTCTCAAATTCAAGTCTCAAATCAATTTCAAAATTCGCCTCCCGAAGGCTCGTCTCAAATCAAGTCTCAAGTCTCAAATCAATTTCAAAAATTCGCCTCCCGAAGGCTCGTCTCAAATCAAGTCTCAATTTAAGGTCTCAAGTCTCAAATCAAGTCTCAAATTCAAGTCTCAAATCAATTTCAAAAATTCGCCTCCCGAAGGCTCGTCTCAATTCAAGTCTCAAATCAATTTCAAAAAAATTCGCCTCCCGAAGGCTCGTCTCGAATTTCCAAAAGGGCTTACTTTGAATTTTTCGCATTGTTTGCTGCGATTGCATTGTCCCAATTGAACTACGTTGGTCTGATCCCTACAAACGGGGTACGTAGGCAGTTCCATGAACGCGACCACCATCATCATTTACTTGCATTTTCGAGCATTTTGTTTTCTATTTTTGTTCAAAGACTTTAGAGCAAAACGGATCGGGATGCCTATTCTTTAAGCGTCACTCGTATCAAAACAATGGTATCCGAGTTACGTTAAAGAGGGACTACTGTAGACACCCCAATCCGAACCTCGAAGGGTCTTTGACCACCCCGATGATGAAATAAAGGAAACAAAGCCTTTGCGAGCTTGAATGAAGTATTCCTCCAGCATCCGCAGCCCAAACCAACCATCAGCCCAAAAGCCCAGAGAAAGCCCAAAAAGCCCTGGACCGAACCTGAAGTACCGCGCGTGACACTTCTACACCGCGCGGCGTATCGAAATTTAATACGCCGCACACAGTCATGAGGTTAACCGCACGGCATTTTGGATAAAGTTCTGACTGGCTCAGAAAGCTGTCGGCCACGCCCATTTGAGCCACAGCTGCAATGCGGCTCAGCCGAAAGCACACTTCTGGCCCGCCCAGAAAATACCTCCCACTTTTGAAATTCAAAATCCAAGGCTCTTGCCTATAAATACACCCCTCCACTCAAGGAAAAAGGGCCATTGATCACCATTATACCCTTTCTCTCTCTTCTTGCTTTCACACCCACTTTCCCATTTCCAAGCCTTGAGAATGTTGTTCTCAAAATACATTCTCTAGGCCATTTACTCCATTTTTCTCTTCACCATTGAAGTTAGTCCCTTACTAACTTTAAGGTCCCAACTACCCAATATACCCATCTATTACACACATCCGTACTTGTACTCTCTTTTTCAACCTTCCGACGTCCATCCGCCTTCATCAAAGCTCATTCGAGCTCCAGATCCAAGGTAAAAACCAAGTTTCCTTGGGCTAGGCTCTGTCCTGGCCCTGAGGGGATCTTTCTGTTTTCAGGCTTAACCCTTTTGGTTAAGATCTGATCCAAAACCTCTTTTACAAAACAAAACCAGTGTTCTGTGCAAAGGTGTGCTACGCCGCGCAGCGCTTTGGAGCGTCGCACGGCGTAGTAAACCTGCACGCACGGCATTTCGAAAGGATACCGTTTTCTTGATCAAACTGTCTGGATCGCGATCGTCCGTTGTTGGGTCTTTTCTGTATACCAAAAGCTGTCTCAGAATGAGACCATTTCTACAAGCCATGTTTTAAACTCCATGGATCTTTCAAAACAAGCAAACGTATCAAAAATGGCTTTCTCTTCATGGTTTGAAAGAATGGTGCAGATCTGAGATGATCTGACGGCTGTGAGTTGTCTGAAGCTTTAAAATAACACCGTGCGATGGAATGAGTATGCCGTACAAAGCTTTACAAATTAAACTATAAAATTTTGGTATCCAGATCGGAACCACGCACGGCATACCAATAAGTCGCGCGTTGTAAACTGGTATGCCGCCTGACGGAGGATAGTGATTCAGACAGTCCATTTGAATATCTTTCTTATTTATATCATCGCCATGCCATCTTTATCATCTCTGTACAGCAAGCACCACTAGCACGGCAATGTGTTGTGATTTATCTTGTCCCACTTTCCCCTTTACGTGTTTTTAAGGTTTTTCGAATCGTATTAATCCCCCCATTTAAAATGCTTAGTAGAGACCGGTTTTCATCAGGCGAGCGGGGTGCTTTTCAACAAAACCTTCCCCGTTCGTAACCTGGCTCCCGGATCCAAAATCTCAAACAGTTTCGCTAGATCAAAAGGCCTTTTCTTTTCAAAACAAAACCCCCTCGGTTCCTCGGATCATCCATCTCAAAAATCCGGGTGGCGACTCTGACTAAAATCGCACCACGGGCGCGGGAGCCCACACATTGGTTTGTGAGCTCCACACACACTAGTGGTCAAGTGTGTGTGGGCTCCACACACCCACGTGAGTGTGTTGGTCAAGTATGTGTAGGCTCCACACACCCATGTGAGTGTGTGTTGTGTAATTGTTTGACCAACTTGTGTGTGGTTGTATCATTTTTTGTGGTGCCCCATCGAAAGCCCAAAAAGTGATTTGGATTGTTTATTTTCTTTGTGGCTAGTCGAGTACTTTGTCTCGCACGTAAAAAATCACACTGTTCGATACCGATATTAGTCTTCAAAAAATTAATGACTATTACTCCTTCCATCCCAAAACGATAGACCTCCATGAAAAGATGTGCAATTTTAGGATTAAAAAAAACTTCCGTACATGATTTTTTTTGTTTCTTTGAACCAAATTATAAAAAGATCTTGATTAGTTCTTTAATTTGATGCAAAATAAAAGTGACTTTACCACATACACTCCTTTTTTTGTCTTTATTTGGTTTGAATTTACTCTATTGCCCCTTAATGTGTGAAAAAGTGACTTTATGAAAGGGTAAAAAGGTAAATTCACATGAATAAGGATAAAAAAGGGAGTGTATGTGAGAAAAAGGGGAGTGTAGAAATCAATTTCCAAAAAAAATTAAAAATTAGGAATGTAAGTACTTTACTCCCTCCGTCCCAATTTAAGTGTCTACTATGGTTGTGCGTGCTATTTTCAATGACTTATGTCTTTTAACATATATTCTATTTTATATTTTTAAAATCATTGTCTTATAGAAATAATTGAGATCTATCAAATAAGATCCATATTATATATTTTTAGCAATATACATTGATAGATATAAGTAATTGAAAATGACACGCAGAATCGTAATGGACACTTAAATTAGGACGGAGGGAGTATTTGTTAATAAAAAATTGCACGTCTTTTAGTAGGAGACTATCATTTTGGAACGGATGAAGTATAATTTTTGAGAATAAACTTCAACGCAAAGTTGCAAACATGTTTAAATCATAGAATTATGGACATCCGAGCAGTGTGAATTTTTATTGCACGACAAATTGTGAGACAAAAATATACTCCCTCCGTCCCATAATATTTGTCCGGTCCGCAAAACAAGGACGTAAAAATAATATATTTTTTGCAAGAAAAATTCAAATTTTTTTCAACAATTCATTAGATATCGATGAGTTCTTGTAATTTATGAAAAAAGTTTGAATTTTTTATTGAAAGAAATGCATTATTTTTTAGCCCTCGTTTTGCGGACCGGACAAATATTATGGGACTGAGGGAGTAAGTGGTTTGGATCACATTTTTTGGTCCAAAACAGGCCTGTATGACAAGCTCTATTCTGCTACAAGCACAGTAGCCCTTGTAGTACATGACAACATATGGGGGGCGTTGCGAAACCTTTGGTATGAGATTGAACTGTCACCCACGTACTATCAATTCCTTTGTTGAGCCAATTTCATACGGGTTTTGCCCCGGTTTTAAGTAGATCACTCATTAGTGTACGGTGGAATTCATCCCGAATTAGTCGGGGTACATTGGTAGGATCCCAAGTTATTAAGGAAAAAAAAAAAAAAAAAACCCCTCTTTTTTCTAGTAACCATGACTCATAATCTTTAATAAATTCATTTTTCATGCCAACAGGTACGCGGTCATTTAATAACAGCAGCCACCCTAACAGCAACTATAGCTTATCAAGCTATTTTGAGTCCACCTGGTGGTTTTTGGCAAGATTCTTGTAAAGGGGGCCAAACTTTGACTGTGCATCATGGTACTCTTTTGGAAGAATCCATTGAACGGCCGCATTCTGCGGGTACTGCCGTTCTGGACAAGATTCCTCAGATTAAGGAGTACTATTCCAACTTTGGTGGCATTAGTGGGAGAACTATTTACCTCGACCCTATACACTTCCGCTATTACGGAAACCCTCTGGGTGACTATATGCTTGTTAACACTCTGGTCTTAATAGGATCGTTCTGCACTATTATGCTGGCCTTGAGTGGTTTCCCCGCCACCAACGAGTTTTTAATGTGGCTGCTCATATTCACTGTGTACTTCACAATTTTTTGTATGTCTCATGGTTATTTTATGGCTATGGCGTTAGTATTCCCTACTGGATTCAAAAACTATTCGTTACCGCTTGCAATACTGTGGAACGGCTGGGTTGGGCTATGCGGATTTGTTTTGGTACTTCACGCTTCCCACTTCTTGGTATGGCTGTGGAATAAGTTTGTAAACATCAAATGGCTGCGGAACAAGTTTGGAGATCACCTCCTAGGGCTGTGGAACAAGTTTGGAGACCTCGTTAAAACATGTTCTAGAAGTATTTGGCATTATATTTTGGGCTGAGGATTTGTGGATTGCCTGCAGACTAGCGAATCTAGTGTGGTCAACAATCCTTAGTAAAGATTACGATGCTGTGTAAGTGATCAGACCATTCATTCACGTGAGTGCATGTACAAGTATTTTATGTAATTTGTGTGCTTAATCTTTGTGTGTTTGTTTGTAAGGTACATTGTGAGTGCCATGTATTTGTTGTATGGTTTATGAGTATTCAGTTTGTTGTACTGTTATTGGAAAGGGTCAATGTTTTTCAGTCCTTCTCAAGATTACTTTAGAGTGAATGCATGTATTGATAATAAACTGGTTTGTATGTAACTAATATATTAGGTTTCAAGGGCCAATTCTATGTAGTAAAAAAAATATTTTGAACCAACGCTAGCTACAATTAATAATACTAGTAAAGAATTTGCAAAACTTGAGGTAGCACATAGCCCTTATCTAGTTTTACCAACAAAAAAAAAAAGAGTCTGCTCTCCATCAGTTGATATTCGGCGCTAAACAACAGTGATTGTATCTACACATCAATGGTAAACCAAAGGTCAGGCACATGCCATGATTGTGCAAGTCGAATTGTAATAAAAAGATCACAATAGTTTTCGAATTTTAATCTATCTTTTCCAGCAGAACACATTGCCCTTACGTTTATAAAAAGGTGAGAGTAATTCAAGTGGAATTAAGTGTTTTGTTTTGGTAATCAGGGAAAACTAAAGTTCGACACAATGACACATTTTTATCTACACCAAACATATGCTCTCCCTTTCAAATTCGTTTCTGACGTCCTCTTGGTGTAGCGTTTTGGCCCAACTTTGCTTTTTCCAATTTCGATTCTTTTCTACGAAAAGGATTCCAATTTTTTTTTTTTTATCGATGACCAAAAATACAACTACTTAAAAGACAAATATTCTTGATTAAAAAATAGAAAATGAGAACCAAATATTAGCCAAAACCAACTTTTCATCTTTCTGAACGGTTTTTAATTTTAAACCGTATTTATTGTTACTCTTTTAATTATTGCCTATTGTTGAGACAATTTAATTTTCCGAAAACTATCCAGCAGGACACAGATATGGGTGATAAACGAGCCGAATGAGTCGGCTTGAGGTTGTTTGAGCTTCGTTTAAAAACTTAACAAACTTGAAAAATATTTTCAAGCTTGATTTGTTAATGAGATGAGCCAAACTCAGATGAGTTTGTATCAAAGTGAACACGAGCTAATATTGAGTTTCATACATTTTTTACAAGTTATTATCTGAACAAGTCGAGAAGTAGTTTGTTCTTACTTGGTTTACAAATTTAACAAACTTAAAAAAAAATAACAAATCAAACTTGGTCTTTCAATGTAACAAATCAATCTTGAACGATCTTTTAATAACTTGATTTGTTTATGAGCCGCCTTGCACGCAAGAATCCATAAACACAACTGCTTAAAGACAAAAAGATGCCTTGTTCTTCCTAAATTACTGGTATTTTCTTCCGTACTATATACTTGGCGTAATTTCTTACGTAGCTTTTCCTCAAAATTATTAGGAGCATGATTCGTCTCAACGAGATACATTAGAAAAGTACGGAAACAAATTTAAAAAGTTCAATCAAGACGACTCCAAAAGACAACAGTTTCATTCGATCTTTAGCAAACTTTTTTTTGTTTTTTTTGTTTTTTTGTTTTTGCTTTTAATAATCAACATCTACAAATCAACACCCTAGCCTCACTTTCAACTCTTGAGACACAAGCTAAAGGTGAAGGAGATGCCAACTTATCTTGAGGTGATTCACTTAACCGGTCTAAAGATTCACTAACCCAGATTAATTAACAAAATAAGGAGAAAACGAATGAAATGATAGATTGATTACAATAAGAATCAAATTTAAGCTAAAACATGTTTTCCTTTACCTGAGTTTGTATCCCCTCAGATTGAATTTTGGTCCTCGGCTTGTGTGGAAGTTTGAAGCTTGCAATCTTTTGGAAAGAGAAAAAAAAAGAAAAAAGAAACAAAGTAGTAGCTCTATCCAATTAATCAAATCCACAGGTTTATTGTATTCAAAATAGCATTAACCCCTAAGCTCCAACCTTCAATATCAAATTCTGTGCTCTATAGTTTTCAGGGATTGTAAAACTGACACATAAATATATTACTCCATAAACTACTTACAGAGATTTAATTTAGCCATTACTAATAAATTCTTTACACCGTCGGTGTAAACATTTGTTTTCTCCAAATCAATTATATTACGTCACGTCGCCATGTTCTATTGATTGGGATCACAGTTTTACAACGTGGCGCAATGTACTAATTGATTTGGAGGAAATAAATGTTTATACCGACGGTGTAAAGTATTTATTCTCTACTAACTGATGGGAACCCAACTACTAATGCATTGCACTAGTAGACCACATGTTCTTTTGCTCCGAAAATTGCAAAAAAGAAAAAAGAAAAGATGATATTAAAAAGGTAACAGAGACAACACTACAGAGTCAATGACTCTGATGCATAGACTAACCCTTTATTAAGATTAATTGAATTTTCATTAAGGCTTTTTATCAAACACCTGTGGTTCAGGCAAAGAATACCAATATACCAAGGGTATGTTCAGATTTATCTCTATTTCAGTACCAAGGGTAAATCGAAATCAGAAGCACGTGATAGAAGGAATCAAAAACAGCTGCAAATATATTTAAAACTCAATCTTTCTTCTTCTTTTTTACCATCTGCAAAAAAAAGTCGATCACAACAATGCAGAAACACATGCAAAATCAAATTGGATGGCTGAACCAGGGGGGGATTTTACGGCTCTTACCATACAGGCTTAGGATAACCCAGAAAACTTCAGATGAAAGAATGGGTTCAAAGCTGTGGATACCGATTGTGCTGCTCATTTTCGAATCTAGACTTCACAAAAACAAATTCCTTCACAAGCCGAATGTCAAACACGTGGGAGGCATGATGTATCTTGCATCAATTTCGAATACTGTACGCCCATAGAAATTGAGAATTAGATGTAACGAGTTTGGCCGCGTGGGTGAGTTGACTCGGATTTGCAACGATGACCGGAACTCGGATCAGCAGCGGCAAAGATAATGACTTTGGATTTGCCACCGTTATAACGGACCACGACGACCAGAAAGAGGGAAAAAAAAAAAAAGTCATTTCGAGTTGTAATCAAGTGTACCTGGCTCACTTTTAATTAATTTTTTTTGACATATATCCTCTCCGATTAAACACCAAGAGGCATCAGATTGAATAAATATGTTACAGAATAATTCTAATTGAAAAGTTCCACAGTATGGACAAATCAGATTATCGAATTGATTCCAAAGTCAGGCGTAAAATTGCAAAAAAAAGGTTAAGAGAAGAAGGTTAGTTCGATAAGGTTATAATCACATATATCCTCTCCAATTAATAACCAATTGGTACTATACTGAATTCATACTTTTCAGAATCATCGTAATTAACATGTTATACAATTTGGACAAATCAGATCATCAAATTAATTCCAAAATGAGTTTGAAAATTCCCAGAAAAGGGAGAGAGGCCTTCTTACGGCACTTCGCAATTTGAAGATGAGAAGTCCATTCAATAACAAACTCGCGTTTCATACACACGTGTTACTTTTTTTGCGGGCCGGTCTAGCCGCAATCTCTTTGCCGATTCAAATCCCCTCCTGGTTTAGTTCTATGGAACCTCGAGCTCGTGATTTTCACGTGCTACATGCTAGTAGATATCACGAGCGTGTACCTCATGAAATTAATGAGCTTGAAGCTAGTAAAAATCACGAGTCATGAATGTTGGTTTTAATTTAATATTTTACTTTTATGTTAAAATTGATAATGTGGGTCTGAGGAGGAATTATAGGGATGTACAGTTAGAGTTAAAATGGGAGTGTTTAGTTGAAAACAACTTTTGACTAGGTCTCCTATTTTTCCTCCTAGTTTTGAGACCACTATCAGTTAGCATAACAAACTTGTTTTATTAATGCCTATAAAACCTCTGCTTTGTTATTCGGCTGGAATAGATATCAGTGCACAATTGATATCAGTGCACAACTCTATCAAAAACACTCTCTCTTTCTTTACACAAACTTACACACTAATATTTGGTACAACAATATATTTGGATTTTGAGTGTCGGGAAACAATCGGTTCGTGAGTTTGATTCGCTGCACCGAAGAAAACTTGAAGGTCGTTGTATCTTGGGGAAAGAACGCCATCCAACCCCGTGCAGAAGGGGGTGTATCATTCCTTAGGAGGGCGCCATCACGTGCCTCGACCACCCTACAGGCCATTCTTATCTTTTCTCTAATAATATTGAATTGCCTTACTTGATTGATTATTGTTCTTGTTTAGGCATTTAATTTCTAACAGAATTTTCCTAATCATATAACTTTCCCAACAATCTAAGGAATGATAAATTGTTAGGGTTTTCTGTTAGTCTTATACTTGCCTTTGTGTTGGCAGATTATTAAAAAAAAAAAATGGCATTTGTTAGTAGCCCTGAGTTAAACGTTGTTTTCAACTCATATGATTGGTTTATAGACTCGGGTGCTAATGTTCATGTGTGCGCTGATAAAAATATGTTTTCATCATATTATGAGGAATCGCGCACAAGAACTGTAAGCATGGGAAATGGAAGAATGGCCAGGGTACTAGGAGAAGGGAATACTAGTTTAAAGTTGACCTCTGGCAAAGTTATCATCTTAAATGGAGTCTTGCATGTTCCGGACATTAAGAAAAATCTAGTTAGCGCTTCTTTATTAGTTCGTCATGGTTTTAAGGTTGTTTTGGAGTCGAATAAAGTTGTCATTACTAAGAATGGTAGTTTTGTTGGTAAAGGTTATTTAGTTGACGGTTTGTTCAGTCTTAATGTTGTGAATTTTGATTCGAATAAAATTGCTTGTTCTTTGCCTAAAAGTTCTTCGGTTTCTATTGTTGAGTGTTGTGGTACTTGGCATGGCAAACTTGGGCATGTAAATTTGAAAACTATTAAAAGGATGATGAGTTTAGAGCTCATTCCAAAATCTGTAGTTGATGTTAAGGAAAAATGCCAAGTGTGCGTACAAGCTAAACTTACTAAAAAACCATATAAATCAGTTGTTAGAGACACAACTTTATTAGAGCTTATACATAGTGACACTTGTGACAATAATAACGTGCTTGCCCGTGGTGGTCAAAGATATTTTATAACCTTTATTGATGATTTTTCAAAATATTGCCATGTGTATTTAATCCATCACAAAAGTGAGCTTTTTGAAAAATTTAAAGTCTTCAAAGCAAGAGTAGAAAATCAGTTGGAAAAGAAAATAAAAATATTAAGGTCCGATAGAGGAGGCGAGTATGCACCAACTGAAATGGAAGTTTTTTGTGAAACGCATGGTATAATTCACCAACGAACTCCTTCTTTTTCACCTCAATCAAATGGAGTAGCGGAACGTAAAAATCGTACATTAGTAGATATGGTTAACGCGATGTTAGCTAGTTCTGGTTTACCAAATAACTTATGGGGTGAAGCTTTATATTCGGCTTGTCACATTTTGAATAAAGTGCCGTACAAAGATTGTAATAAAACTCCTTATGAACTTTGGAAAAATCAAAAGCCTAGCTTAAAATATTTCAAAGTGTGGGGGTGTTTGGCTAAAGTTTTAGTACCACCTCCGAAGAAAAGAAAATTGGGTCCAAAAACTATTGACTGCGTTTTTGTGTGATTTGCCATTGATAGTGTTGGTTATCGATTTTTAGTTATTAATTCTGAAGTTTCTGATATTTCTAACAACACTATCATGGAATCAAGAGAAGCTGAATTTTTTGAACATATTTTTCCAATGAAAGATAAGCCTTCAAGGTCTATTGGTGACTGTTCCACCTCAAGAAGTAGTGTTGATTCTCAAAACAATTTTGAACCAAGGAGGAGTAAAAGAGGTAGAATAGAAAAGGACTTTGGTAGTGACTTTCAGACTTTCTTGATTGAAAATGATCCTCAAACCTATAGTGAAGCTATGACTTCAGTAGATGCTACTTTTTGGCAAGAAGCTATAAATAGTGAGATGGATTCTATCGGTTCTAACAATACGTGGTTTCTTACTGATCTTCCTCCTGGTTGCAAAACAATAGGGTGTAAATGGATATTTAGGAAGAAACTTAGAACTGATGGAACCATTGAAAAATTTAAGGCTAGACTAGTAGCTAAAGGCTTCAAACAAAAAGAAGGAATAGATTTCTTTGATACATATTCTCCGGTAACTCGTATTACGACTATTCGAGTTTTGATTGCTATAGCATCGATTTATAAATTAGAAATTCATCAAATGGATGTGAAAACGGCATTTCTAAACGGAGAATTAGAAGAAGAAATATATATGGATCAACCCGAAGGGTTTGTGGTTCCACTACAAGAAAGGAAAGTGTGTAGACTTGTAAAGTCTCTTTATGGATTGAAACAAGCACCAAAACAATGGCACGAAAAGTTTGATAAAGTGATTCTGTCCAATGGCTTTAAAATAAATGATGCTGATAAATGTGTGTATATTAAGCAACTTGATGGTGCTTGTGTTATTCTTTGCTTGTATGTTGATGATATTCTCATATTTGGCACCAATATTGATGTCATTAGAGAAACGAAAATTTTCTTGTCTAGCAATTTTGATATGAAAGATTTAGGACCTGCTAATGTTATTTTGGGGATTAAAGTACTAAAAAGTGCTGATGGAATTTCTTTGACACAAGAACATTATGTAGATCAATTGCTAAAAAAGTTCAATTATTTTGATTTAAAAGAAGTATGTACTCCTTTTGATCCTAATGTTCGCTTGAAGAAAAATATGGGTGAGAGTGTTTCTCAACATAAATATTCCCAAATAATTGGTTCTTTGATGTACTTATCTAATTGCACTAGACCTGATATTTCTTATTCTGTTTGTAAGTTAAGTCGTTATACTTGCAATCCTAGCTTAGAACACTGGAGTGCATTGGAAAGAATTTTTCGATACCTTAAGGGAACAATAAATTATGGCATTCATTATTGTGGATCTCCTAGTGTTTTAGAAGGATTCAGTGATGCTAACTGGATCAGTGATTCAGACGAAACTAAGGCAACTAGTGGTTATGTTTTTACACTAGGTGGTGGTGCAATAGCTTGGAAATCTTCTAAGCAGACTATTATATCTAGATCCACAATGGAAGCTGAATTTATTGCATTGGATTTGACTTGTACTGAAGCCGAATGGCTAAGGAACTTAATGATCGATTTGCCTTTGTCTACAGATAGTCTTATTCCTGCTGTCTCTATACATTGTGATAATCAAGCTGCAATTGCAAAGGCTAAGAATGCAAACTTCAATGAGAAAAAGAGACATATAAGGATAAGACACAATTCTATAAAACAGCTGTTATCTCAAGGAGTGGTTGCAATCGACTTTGTGAGGTCTGAAAAGAATGTAGCAGACCCCTTTACTAAAGGCTTAGCGCGAAGGCTAGTCTTTGAATCATCGAGGGGAATGGGACTGAAGCCTATAAGTTAGTCACCTCGGTGGACACCTAACCTGTGTGATTGGAGATCCCATGAATCAGGTTCAATAGGTAACAACGAAGCTGAATGGTGACTAGGAGGAGCACTAAAAATGATAAGAGGGGAATTCCCTGGTCCTATTCCTATGGTGATAGTGCTCAAGTTAATTATGTGACGATAGGAAGAGCTTGGCTCTGAATGTGTCCAAGGTAGGATTTCTACAGGGTGTTGGTCACAAATCACCCTTGGAGGATACACCTATATGAGTGTGGCAGTGGGGTCGTTGCTGTGAGAATTTAGGCTACTCTCTAAAGACACTCATGAAACAAGATACGTGCGCATGACCGTCTATCGCGCCAAACCGTTCCAGAACCGTAATTGTTTCCCGTACTGTGTGTGTGGTAGGCGTAAGTTTGATTTAAAGGACCTAGTTCAAGACTAAGTTCACTCGGTTCTTCAAATTGAAACCTGCTAACACTAAGTGTAGGTTCAAGTCTAGAAGACACCTATGCCCATTGCACAGTAAAAGCACTCTTGTAAAATTTTAAATTATGTGGGGGATTGTTGGTTTTAATTTAATATTTTACTTTTATGTTAAAATTGATAACGTGGGTCTGAGGAGGAATTATAGGGATGTACAGTTAGAGTTAAAATGGGAGTGTTTAGTTGAAAACAACTTTTGACTAGGTCTCCTATTTTTCCTCCTAGTTTTGAGACCACTATCAGTTAGCATAACAAACTTGTTTTATTAATGCCTATAAAACCTCTGCTTTGTTATTCGGCTGGAATAGATATCAGTGCACAACTCTATCAAAAACACTCTCTCTTGCTTTACACAAACTTACACACTGATATTTGGTACAACAATATATTTGGATTTCGAGTGTCGGGAAACAATCGGTTCGTGAGTTTGATTCGCCGCACCGAAGAAAACTTGAAGGTCGTTGTATCTTGGGGAAAGAACGCCATCCAACCCCGTGCAGAAGGGGGTGTATCATTCCAGGGCGCCATCACGTGCCTCGACCACCCTACAGGCCATTCTTATCTTTTCTCTAATAATATTGAATTGCCTTACTTGATTGATTATTGTTCTTGTTTAGGCATTTAATTTCTAACAGAATTTTCCTAATCATATAACTTTCCCAACAATGAAATTCATGAGCGTGAGGTATTGGAGTGTCTTGAGCGTTGGAGGTCTAGATCTATTCATGGGTCTTGGGGTTAAGGCATTTTGTGCATTTTAAGGTGTTTGTTTAAAGCTCTCAATGAATCCGGTACAGGAACCACTTAAAAACTAACTGAATGCATGTATATACATAAACCACCCACGTAACTGAATGCGTTTCGAGCTCAACTTGCTTGTAAACAAGTCGAGCCTATCTACTTTACCTAACGAGCCTCTTGAAACGTGCCGAACCTATAGAATGAGCTGATCATTTGCGGAACGACCCGAGCAGCTAGAATGATATTGAACTGGATATCGAAGTATACATGGCTAGTCATCGAGGTTTTATGCCTGTTGGTTTCACATCGAAATGGCATCTGTTTAGTATTGCTTTATCAATTAGAATGTATAATAAGCATGTACAACCTATTTTCCATCGCAGTGTGCCCTTTTCCTTTTAAAATCATGCACTCACATATGATTCGTGCAGGAACGTACATTTTCTTTTTCTTCTTGTTTTTTCGAAAAAGGTCTGAGCTCATGAAATTCACGAGCTCCAACCTTCAGAAAATACTACACTTGGCTCTTATAGTGCTTTAGGTTGATGGTGTCCCTCACTAAAATCTAGTGAAACAGATACCAGTGGTTGGGAACTGAGTACTCGGCAACCCCTCTTTGGCCAATGGACTCGGCCTCACTCCCCCAATGAGGGCTTGATTGAGAATCATTTTGAAGGATCACGTTTTCCTGGTGCTATCAAACATCTCATGAACGAAAGGTACTATTTTGCTCCAACAAATATTTGACGATGCCCTGTGTCATAAACATAGCCTAAATTGGAATGTTGAAGTTTTCTATTTCTACTAAATGGATGAATATCGTGCATAGATAGCTGCTAAGAACCTTAGTGGAACGGGGCCTAAATCATTTAGTATTTGGTAATGAGGTGGCCTCTCTTTGTATCTACTGTGCGGTATCTGTCATTTGCTTATAAGTTGCAACTATCTCCTAAAGTGGGGTTTGTTGTTGATTACTTGAAAAATTAGGTGAGCTATTGGGCAATGTAGACCTTCTCGGGTGATGAGGGCAAAAGAATATATATGCCAAGTTATGATGATTGAAGTTTATGAGGCCTAAGAAGATGATACATACTGTAGTATTTAATTGACTCGTACTATACCCTGTGACTTTGGTAACGAAGTATATTGCAGGATTGGAAATGCCCTATGGTTGACTATTCAGTGAAAGAGTGGGGAATTACTCTAGAGTCTAGACTCCTAATTTCTATTTTATCGTGCCTTATGTAACTGTTTGTACTTTTGTATCTGCTCATGTTTATGTATGCTTACTTCGACCAATTGGGTTCCGTTTCAACCTACTGTTTTTGAGATCTTCTGTCTGAAATTTTACCTTCATTGCGCAGGAGATTTTTGGAATTCTCCGAACTTTCAGTATGCTACTTTTTCTTTAGTCATGTTAATTCCTAATTTAATTCGACCAGGGAAACATATGCTAAGAACTAGTAGATTTTACTTTTCTGAAATTATACGAAAAGGGACTCTTAAATTTATCCTCCCCTGCAGAAGCTTCCTTTTCCTTTTAGAATAGGTTAAATAAAGAAAATTTAAACAGCATTTTTCATCAACTACCGCTGGATCTACAAGGGGAAAATGGACTACTCCATTATGTTGCATCATGCACATGTTCTGTATACCAAGTGAATGCCATTGGATGTCATATGTAGGTTGTTCCTTTGTCTACCTTTCATTGGGTGGTTGCATCATTCACTTGCTTGAGGATATAGTTAGGATATAAGCATGGTATGGGTCTCACATCGTTGATCCAAGTTTTAAGCAAATTGGACCCTCTTATCCTTGGGTTGATGGTGGAATAAGAACATAAAGAAGCTTCGAGTTTTTTGGTGATGCCTGGTTTATCCAGTGGAATACTGCGAACACATTGGTATGGGTTTTTTATTGTCTCTTTTTTATTTCTTTATTTCCCTCCTTAGATGTGGCCTGTGAGTTTTGTTTTCTGGTGTTTTGTTGGACCTGTGACATATAGCTGTTGAGGGCCTAGGCTGTTTGGCAGGCTTGGTTGTATTTGGGGTATGGGGTATGCCCCTAAGAACTTGTATGTTTGGTCTTGAATGAAATGAGTACTTATCAAGAACCAAAAAAAGAAGAAGAAGAAGAAGAAGAGAGTGTTTCTCTTATTGTTGATTCCTATTTTGAGAGAGCATTCTCCCCCTTTTATTCACCACCTCCTTTAGTTTCAATTCTAGATTTCTTGACAGTATAACCTCATATGTTCTTTCATTACAATGCACCAAATACACGACTACATTTTCTTGTGTCGGATTGGGACATGCCCAGATACACATACCCAGCTTTTGGGTCTGTTCCATTCCATGCCTCGTATCTGAAGAGTTGGGATTCATAGAGATACAATATGATAGCCACATTTCAGTAGTTTCATATTCATGTTGCCTCACTTGCAAACTTACGTTGGAAGAGTCATATATGCATCGAAGTGCATGGAGACCTAATATTTAACTCATTTGCTGTGATCTAAATTTACTTAGAACCCAATATGGGGTTGGGATTCCGTATTTCCACCGTTGCATTTTTCAATTTACAATCTGCTTTGCCATTTCCACTTACCACATTGGACTGAGAAGAATATACGAGATTCTAGTTACTAATAAAACCTAGGTCCTTTAATCGGCATGAGACTATGAGATCCATATGAAGACTCGATCTACATCTGCATTCTGCTGCCCCTCCCCCACATCATGATTATCTTCTTTAGCTATCTATATTTTTTTTTGTAACTTGTTTCGTGGTTACTGCATATTATTTTGCTGCAGGCTAAGCCTTTGGACTCTAGCGTTTCTGGGTAAAGCGGAAATATGAAGCACCAATAACTGAATTTGTCAACATACGCCTTCAGTCAATTTGAGTAAAAAGTTACAGAAACTGTGGAGTTGTTCTCTGTGTAAGGTCGCTGTCACATGTGAGCTTGATCTGAAGCGCCACTTACAAGGAAGAAAGCACAAAGCGAAGGAAAAGGCAATAGCAGAGACCAACCACTGAACAAAATTGCTGACAATTCTGAGGCATTGGTGGAGGAAGCTGAATATTCAAAAGAATTCATTTGAATGTTCAGCTTCCTCTACCATGAACAAGAAATGAATGATGTCGATTTTGACCACACAGCAAAAAAAATATATATATATTATGTCGATTCAGTTGAATTGTGGATTGAAGCTAAAAGGGGAATGGAGAATACAAATGATGGTGCTGAAGTGAGTGAAAATGAGATCATTACACATCAAAATAATGATTTCAAATTCCGGCATGACATATGCAAGTTTGGAACCAATGCCGAAGAGAAGATGGCCAATAATCGGAGGGAGAAGTGTTACATGACTCTGTGCCAGGTAAAGCCTGTAAAACCAATGGTGCAGCGGCTGAGGAAAGGAGGAATCAAATGTATAGTAGAATGATCAGAATGCAGATGGCTAATTGTTAGTTGTTTTTTGTCTTTATAGTTCAAAACCTTTATAGTTAATTTTTCTTCTGTGAATAGGTGATGGATCTTGTTGCTTTTGCATCCTTGGTTTGATGACGATAACACAGTTAGTTACGTTTAGTGCTTCCCTACGACTGTTTTTTGTTTTTTGTTTTGGTGATGGTTTGATAGAAATCGGATTATTGGGCTTGGGATTTTCTATTCACCAGTCATTTGGTTTGCTGTGGTCTTGTTCTTTCTTTTTTTTCCCCTGGATTCCCTGTGTGGTCTTGCTTTCCTTGGTTTCCCATCTTATGTCATTCTTTCTCCTTTCCTCAGTGAAGAAATGTTGGTGTGCTTGTAAAAATTCTTGCTCCACCGGTGAGTACACCAAACTCGAAGTTGTTGATGTGAGTCAACTGTTAGCAAGAGCCACTAATTGCAGGGGAGTGAAGAAGTTTGTGGTCCTTTTGCTAAGCAAATTGGGAAGCAAAAAATACGAATCAAAAACTCCACGAGCTCAATTCAAGATCAGTTTGTTAAGAGCTTATTTTAGATCGAATCATTCATACCTAACCAAAAGCTAGCTTGATTATACAATTAAAGCTCATTGAATTTGGTTCGGTTGGCTCGGCTCGGCTCGACTCGTTTGCATCCCTACTGGTAGATCGAGACAAGATCCTTCTCTTCCAAATGGGAAGGCGGTTCTAATCCAAGTGGACAAACTTCCCAGCGTCCACTAGGTTAAAATAAGCTTTAATCGAATTGGACACATTCCAATATAGATATTGTCTTAAATTTCGAAAGAGTCAAAAACCAAACAATCAAGAAGTAGTTTTTTCTTTTCTTTTTTTGTCAATCAATCGAGAGGTAGTTCTCCAAGCTTAGCTTCGTAATTTAACGAGCTTCAAATAACTTTGATTACTGTATGAGCCCTGCAAACGGGAATCCAATAACTCAACTACTGAAAGGCAATGATTAAGGCTATTTCTTCCTGAACATCATTGGTCTGGTACTTTCTTTTGTATTAGTTACTCATGAGTATATTTTTGGACATGCCTCGCCGGGCTCCGAAAATGTGTCACATGTCAAGGAACTTCTGCTCGACGAACAAGGTCGGATGCGTGAGTCATATTCTGCTCAGCTCACCAGTGATCGGTCAGCCCGTTCCAGGCCTTGCCTTAGTTTTAGAATCACCACTCTCCACGTTCTCCTACAAATCTCAGTACCATCACTCCATTAATGAACCAGACATACTAACACGTAACCACCCTCTGCACTTCTATATGTATCGCCGCGACTTGGATGGAACAGGTATGCACACTATTACACTTTTCGGTTGGCATTCGTTCTCTCTTTTGCCTATCAGGTCCACGACTAGAAACACCATCAGTCCGTGGACTTTTTTTTGGTAAGTAAAATTTATTAAAACCACCAAAAAGCGCGAAAAGCTACAAAGAGAACACAAGGGCATACCCCCGAAACTACAACATCAATCAAAGCCACCTATGAACAAAAGTAGCCTATGAACAATTGTTGACAGCAAAAATTCTGGAATCCAGCAACCAAGCGTCGCAAATTTGACAATTCTGAGCAGAGAATTGGATTGAAGACCAAGAGCTCGCTTTTGCTCTAACAGAGTTGAAAATTTCTGAAAGCACACCATTCACATCCCTGGATTTTCCTTGGAAGATTCGAATATTACGCTCTCCCCAAGGAACATAAATCAAAGCTGCTAACGAGCAGCCCATTCCAGTTCTTGGGATAAAGGCGGAAGAGGTCTAACCAAATCATTACGATCTAAAACTTGCCGCCAAATCGCAGAAGAAAAAGCAGCAATCGAAAAGGAAATCTTGACAAAGAGAGCATTGAGGATCCTTGGACTTGTTTTGCAGGAAATCTTTCCCAAAGGATCTCAACGTGATCATTCGGACTTGCAGGAATCGACTTCTTGTGTTAATCGAAATCAGAAGCACTATGATAGAAGGAATCAAAAACAGCTGCAAATATATTCAAAACTCAAATTTTTTTTTTTTTACCATCTGCAAAAAAAGTCGATCGCAACAATGCAGAAGCACCTGCAAAATCAAATTGGATGGCTGAACCAAGGGGGGATTTTACGGCTCTTACCACTTATAGGCTTAGGAGATAAGCATGGTTGGATCAAAGAACCCAGAAAACTTCAGATGAAAGAATGGGTTCAAAGCTATAGATACCGATTGTGCTGCTTATTTTCGAATCAAGATTTCACAAAATTAAACCATCGGCCGAAAAACAACTTCCTTCGTAAGCCAAATGTCAAACACGTAGGATGCATGATATACCTTGCATCAATTTTCTGGCCGTGTGGGTGAGTTAGACTTGGATAACGGAGGGATTTGCAATGGCGACCGGAACTCGGGTCGATGGCGGCGAAGGTCGACTTTGGATTTGCCACGACGACCGGAAGGAGGAAAAAAAAACGAAGGAAAAAAAGTCCTTTCGAGTTGTAATCAAATGTACCCGGCTCACTTTTTATCAATTTTTTTTGAGATATATCTTCTCTGATTAAATACCAAGAGGCATCAGATTGAATTGATACGTTACAGAATAATTCTAATTGACAAGTTACACAATGTAGACAAATCGGATCATCCAATTGATTGCAAAGTAAGGTGTAAAATTGCAAAAAAATGTCGGAGAAGAAGGATAGTTTGATAAGGTTATAATCAAGTGTGGCTACCTAACTTTTTTTCAATTTTTTTCGCAACATATCTGCTCCGATTAATGACCAATTGATACTCAACTGAATTTACACTTTTCATAATCACCGTAATTATCTTGTTATACGATATGGACAAATCGGATCATAAAATTTATTCCAAAATAAGTTTGAAAATTCCCAGAAAAATCTTTTTGGCACTTCGCAGGTTGAAAATGAGAATTCCAGTCATGACCAAACTCGCGTTTTCTAAACACGTGTTACTTGTTTTTTGAAACGGTGAACAGACCACGACGACGAGAAGGAGAAATCAAGTGTACCCGTCTCACTTTTTATCAATTTTTTTCGATATATATCTTCTCCGATTAATGACCAAGAGGCATCAGATTGAATTTATATGTTATAAAATAATTATAATTGACAATTTCCACAATGTGGACAAATCCGATCATCAAATTAATTCCAAAGTCGGGTGAAAAATTGCAAAAAAAAGGCAAGGGAAGCCTTCTTCTTCTTTTCTAGCTTGATAAGGTTATAATCAAGTGTGTCAAGCTAACTTTTCTTCAATTTTGTTTGCAACATATCTTCTCCGATTAATGACCAATTGGCACTCAACTAAATTCATACTTTTCAGAATCATCGTAATTAACATGTTTCACAATTTGGACAAATCGGATCATCAAATTAATTTCAAAATAAGTTTGAAAATTCCCAGAAAAGGGGGAGAGGCCTTCTTTTTGACACTTCGCAGGTGGAAGATGAGAAGTCCATTCAGTACCAAACTCGGGCTTCGTACGCACGCGTTAATTGTGTTTTTTGGAAAACAGAAGTCGGCCCATCCGATTGTCGATCCCGATCGTCTCTCTCGCGATGTTCTCTGGTACGCTACTCACTCCCTCTCGCTCTCTCGTCTCACTCTCTCTCTCCCTCGTATCTCTCTCTCCATAACTCTCTCGTCTCTCTCTTCCCCTCTCTCTTAGTCTCCTGCAAAACCCTAGATTGGGTTTGTGTGTTTGGTCTATTGATATTTGTTCCTCTTTATGAAACTCAAATTCTGCAGTTGTATATGTATAATCTATGTTCTTCTTGTAGATTAATTGAAGAATACAAGCTTATTCAACCATTTTGAGGAGAAGGTACGGACTAAATCTATGTTCTTCTATTGTTACTTCTGCTAGGTTATGATATTGGTTCTGGGTGGTTCTGCTACTGCTATTATTCTGATAATTTTGGTTGCCAATTGATGTTGCTGTTGTTATGTATCAAACCCTTAATCCACTTGTGCAAACCTTGGCTGTAGATGTCCGAATTCCGTGACAAATTAATGTTGCAGTGAAAGTAAAGCCATTTCTAATAAAGACCCAAACACTCGAAGAGGTGTGTGAATGTGTAAAGGCTTTTGTGTTTTCATGTGTAGCGTATCAGGCGGAGCGAGCTGTGTCATTCTCAGAATTTATGAACCCTGTCTGTCTGGGCGGGGGAAGGTCATAGTAGTAGTAGAGTAGCATTTACGCCATTATCTTGATTGATTCCCCCGTAAACATAACTCCCCGAAAACATAGAGCTGCCATTACATGTATCTCTTGCAGTTTACTACAGTATTATCCAAGATGCTTTTTTCTTTTTTTGAGATGATTATGCAAGATGCTTTACATGGTGAAACATAGCAACTTCTAAAGGTTTGCATACAATAGTAGATGATTCAAGGTCTTTGTGAACAGCCTACTGGAAGAAGATGAAGTTATGTTGTGAAAATGGACTAAAATTGGGTCCCTAATAAGATGAAGTTATTTGAGGTTTGAACTCAAGTGAACATCATTTGTATGCGATTGATGGATTTGAGTTTTGGTTTAAGTAAATGTCCTTATACTTTTTGTTGATAGGTGTCTATGCAATTACTCAAAAAAAAAAAAAAAAAAGTTGACGGTCGTAGAAAGTTAATCAGCTAAAAGACCAATCGTATTGGTGTTAATTGTTTGTATGTGGAATTTTTTTCTTTCATTTCTTCTAATTTCATTCAATTTGAAGAATAAAAACAAAAACAAAAATGATACTACCAAACATGTTTGTGTTTTCAGTTTTTGTTGTTTTCAAAAAGATATTACCAAACATGTTTTTTGTTTTTGTTTTTATGAAAACAAAAACTTGTTTCTATTTCTAGTTTTTTAAAAACTGAAAAGGTTACCAAACGCACCCTAAACATTTCTTTCTGATAGCGTTTTTCAGGAACACGATTTGACGAACTCCGGAGTATGTTCTGTCGACCCATCGATTGACGAACTCCTACAAGGCTTGGATTCTCTCTCTAGGTCTCTCTCTCTCTCTCTCTCTCTCTGATTAAAACTCTGTTAGTAGATGTGATTTTGCAAACCCTAACAGCTTATCCATCCTTTTTGTTGCTTATTTGAGCTTTTTGTGCTATTTATCTGTTATTGTTTGATTTCTCATTCCTTGTGAAATCAGCTCCTTTTTGTTGCTTATTGGGCAATAATTTTCTGAAATATTAGTACCATGTTTGGGATTGAATTGGGGTAGTTGACCTTTCATCTATTGCAAATGATTTATTCTAACATTTCGTTAATATATGACTTGCTGCAGTTTGATTCCAGAGAAGTATCACTAGTATTTGACCACGCTTGGCGTCCGAGGTTCTGATCACCGGAATACGTACGGTGAGTACTATTGCGCGGTGATGTTCTTGATATGTTGTTCTTGGTATCATTCGTGTAGAAGCATCACTGTTGTATTTGTGCTTGTGTGAAAAAGGCATTGATTTGAGCATTTGAGGCTGCAAAATCTTGGCCCTTGTGTTCGCTGCGTGAAAGAAAGGCAGCATGATAGTTTTTTTTTTTTTTTTGCAAGTGCTGTGTTTTGATTGTAAAGGCAACAGGATTGGTTTTCCTTATTATCTTTGTAAGAATGAAACTTGACGGGTTGAATCTAGTATGATGATTACTTAATGCTCTGTATTAAGAGATGTAAAGTACTTGTTTTTCCCTTCGTTGTTGGCTTTGGTTGTTCCTTTCACAGGCCCAAATGGATTCGGAATCCAAATCCTTGAATTCGTATTTGATGATATTCTTTAACTGCTAATTGATTTGAATCCTTCTAAGCGGACTCAGTTTTGGGCCTTTTGGCTCTGTGACTTGTCAAAATCAGTCACATGATTAGCTGGAGGAGCAAATATCTTTGTCCATGGTAGATATCCAAAGTTATTGGCTTTCTTTGGACTGTTGATCAATGTGAATATAGTAGATCCGTAAGCTGTTGGAATAATTTGGAAGTGTAATAGAGTTGCTCACTGGATAGCTTTAGCTTTTCATAGAGGAGTCTTACTAATCTTTGTAATTCCGACTTTTTGAGTTTTGGAAGTTAATGAGAAGTTTCGGCTGTTCAGTCAAAAAAAAAATTCATGTTTTACATATATATTTTTTTTAAAAACAGGTTGACAAAACATGTTTTCCGCTTTCACTTTTTTTTATAGGAAAAGTAGAAACTAGTTTCAACAAATAGAAAACAGGAAACAGAAAAGTGGCAGTGTTACCAAACAAAGCTAAGGTGTTCGACGACATTCTCGACCCAAAAATCCAGAGAGAGAAAGCAAAAAAGATGGGGAAGAAACGATCAAACAAGAAGCCACCCAATTACCCTTCTGGATCGATGCCTTCAATGACACTGAGAGAGGAATCTATTGGGAAGAGGAAAACCAGTGTGAACCCCAAGTCCATGCTCAAACTAGATCACCTTCGAAACCTCGCTGTTTGGGCCAGCGGCGAAGCATCTATACCTTCTTTGGGTGCCTTTTTCGGGCACAGATTGGCTGCTGTTCATGAGGCGTTGGGGGCACCGCCTGACCTATCGTTGGTTACTTGCCAGAGGTTGTCTCTCTCTCTCTCTCTCTCTCTCTCTCTCTCTCTCTCTCTCTCTCTCTCTCTCTCTCCCTCTCTCCCTCTCTCTCTCTCTCATTATTTTTTGTATGTATGTATGTTACAGTATGTTTGTGTGTATGCGTGTGTAGTATGTGTAGGGGTGATAAACGAGCCAAGCGGGTTGTTGTTCAAGCATGGTGTGAAAAATTTAACGAGGTTCAAAATATGTTATGGCTTAGCTTGTTTATGAGACAAGCCTATCTCAAACAAGTTTTGATCACATACATACTGTAAGAATATATGAATATATGTTCGTTCGTTTAGCTATAAGAATATATGTTCGAGGTTTTTTTTTTTTTTTTTGTGTGGACAAGCTTTTAACAAGCCACGAGTTCAAACTTGGGTGGCTTGGATCGGTTAGCAGCCCTGCTGCATGTGTTATCGGCTACGATATGCATGCTAGTACACTTGCATTGCTCTGTGATTGCCTGTTGGCAGTTTTAAAGGTTTGATAAACAGGCCAAACGTTCATTTTCTTTGCTGCCTTCTTATTCCAGTTTCTATCCTCTTTCCCCTCAAGGGAGGAAAAAGAAGAAAATGGGACCAAGAAGTGCAGGAACCCCAACCACCCCCCACCCCCGATACAATGAACATTCTAATGAAGCTTGGATTGGGGAATAAAGTTTGAATCTTAAACTTCTTAACTCTTTTTTTGGTAATTAAACCATCTATTGAGCAAACAAACAAAAATCAGAGGGCAAACCCTTACAACCAGAACGAAGCAGGGAAAAAGACCTGCTGAATCAACTACAGGGGAAAGCCCCGGGAAAAGAGAAAATCACACCTAGCTAGGGAGCAAAAACACAATGAGAAACAGTCCAAACACTGGCTTGCTTTATGGTTCTCAGACAAAAAGTTGGGTAGCGTTCCAACATGCCTTGCTTTATGGTTCTTTGTTTGGACTTTTTTGCATGGCGAATACCATTTGCAGAACTTTGTAATCTGCTGCAACTAGTTGATATGAAGATTCTGCAATTGAGAAGGACAGTTTTGCATACAGCGTCTACCATACTTAGGCTGCATCTTCTTCTTCTTTCTTCGCCTTCTTCTTCTTTTCTTTTCTTTGCCTTGTTTGCTCGATTCCTCTTAGTTGCATCTGTTTACCTTTTTGTGCCGTCTACATAGCTTTTCACCTCTGTACATCCTTGGGAAGTGCTGTGTGGGCTCAAATATGAGACTATTTGGTAAGTAAGATGACCAGTCATGGTATCCTAATGGCCAGTTCTGAACCTGATCGTGTTGCAAATTGGCGAGGACTTTAGATCACTCATGTAGACCCTTATCCTTAGTTGAACATGGCATATTGTGGTTATGAAGGACTTCCAACCAGTTTTTGTGAAATCTGATCAGAAACAAGTTTTGGTTGGCACTAATGATTTGGAAATATGCTGATGTTTGTCTATAAAATCTCATTTCACAATAGCAATGGAAGGCGTAATTTGAATGTCTCAGTTCTACCTCCTATTTTCCCTAACCAGAGTTTATATTAGTCAACAGAAAGTTGTACATGGGAGAGTTTCTCTAGACTAGAGCAGATGTATAATAATTCTTCTGTCATTTTGCAGGTGTGAATCCATTCTTCAGCCTGGATACAATTGTACCATTCGAATTGAAAAGAATAGAGCAAAAGCAAGGCGTAGTAGACACAAAAGGCCAAATATTTCCACCCAAAACAGTGTCGTATACTCATGCCACTTCTGCTCGCATCGAAACCTGAAGAGAGGGACTCCTCGAAGCCATACAAAAGAGATATGTCCTCCAAAGGCCAAACCACCCATGAAAACGAAATCATCACGCCCAATCGTCCTAAAGTCTGTCAACTCAGAGAAACCTGCAATGAGCAACCCTGAGGTTAAAAGGACGGATGAGATTGCCTCGCCAGCAATGACCACAGAGGATCTTGTGACAGAGACTCCAGCAACGCCTTCGGTCAGCACTTGTATAACTTTGTTGGAGGCAAAGAGTAGGAAAAGGAATAGATCTGCGTCTAAGAAAGCAGCTGAACCAGAAAGTAATTCTGCTGCATTAGATGCAGAAAAATCTGTCGGCACGTCAAACAAACGGAAGAAGAAACCTTGGATGAGTCTGAAGGAAATTGCTGAGCACAGTGAGCGTGGCAACAACCGAAGCCTCACGCATTTAGCAATCCCATTTCTCATATAAGGTGGTCAATTTTGTCCATAATGCTCAACTACTTTGGAGACTAGAAAGGAGCAAAATAACTGTTCTCAGTTCATTTTCATGAGCAATAGGTTGATTTATCTGCGCCTAGGATGGGGATTTTCCTTTTCGTAATTTGTAGATTGAATTCAGATGCAAGCTCTGGGAATCACCATGTTTTATTCGATGCGTAGCCTTGGTTATGTAACATTTTTGTTTCTTTATCCTTGTTGGAACATACAGAGGCATTAGAGTGAACCAAGATGGTGAAACCCATGATTGAAATATTAGAACCCTCATTTTGAACCTGTTGATACTAGAAATCTGGGGGGTGTTGGTGCAGAAAATGCAGCTAAGAAAATGAGACTGGACAGTCTACGGTTCAACTCCCGTATGGATTCGATCTGAGTTATTATTTTTCAATACGGAACCCTCATTACGGTGAGATTGGTCTTCCGGTTAGTCTGTCCAATTGTCTCCTAATTAGTCGGTCTATTGGACAGGATATCGAGCTTTAATAAAAAGAAAACGAGATTGGAATGATTTTTATGACCCCATACTAAACGGTTTACGTTCGAAATCATCTTTATCTAGTCAAGCTTGTGTAGAGATGTGAATATTCATGTAACTAAGTTATATGGACTTCTCTAGACCATGCAACTAACATTTCAATCACTCTTAAAATGGAGCTGTTTGCGAGCGGTTCATTAAAGGCTCGGTTCAATTTGTTCCGCAGACAGGATACTAGAACAAAATTTTTGTCTCGTTTACGAACCGAGCTCAAGTTAGTACACATGAACTCGACTCGTTTAGTACCCGAACCGATCTCGAATTCTCAAATATCAATCAAGTTTGAGCTCGAGTGCATTATGTTTGTTTCGAACGAGAGACAAACTTGGCTCGTTTTACACCTTTACCGAGGTTTTTCCTTTATCCTGCCATGGGCCCACTTGGTCAAATGGAGTATCAAACATCAACTGTCATGGGTCCACTTGGCAATAATGGAGAGAGAGAGAGAACCGGGGTTTAGGGGACTAAACCGAGCGGACATGCTGGACCCGAGCCCGGCTCCTCGAAAAACCGTGGTAACTGATTTGGGCAAAAATCACGGGAAATGCTTTTTACACTATTTTCTAAAATTCCTTTTGCATTACTTTTCTTGTACTCCTATTTATTATCACGGAATGACAAAATTACCCTTCATTGTGATAAGTGAGTTACTAATAAGTAAAGACCGTTTGGTAATTTTACCTGCATAAAAAACAATAACAAAAAGTCTAGGAACATGATTTTCCGACACAACTATGTTGGAAGCCATTCGATGCTTGTGAGACCACGCAAATCAAACGGCGTTCGCAATTACGTGACTGGCGTCCAAAGTTATGATTTTTAAAATTGTGTTCTTTTGCTCAAATGATAGAAGGAGTATGCAAAAACAGAGCTGGTATAGGTACATACTTCTTTTAATGTACTTACAATGTGTACATACGGATTTTGATACGTCCTGGGTCCCATAAAATTATTTGAGCCGCTCTTTTGTTCAAAACAGTTATTTAGGGCTTCTGAGATTTTGAAAGTAAGTTGGATATTTCGTAAACGAATATCCCCATATCCGATTAAGTTGAATTTTTTTACAAGTACCCTAAAAAAATTATTTTGAGCAAAATAAACGGCTCGGATCATATTTTATTACTCGAGACGTATCCAAATTTTGTATATACGCACTGCATGTACGTTTATGTACGTACTCATATTCTTTTCGGGGCAAAAATCATTTCCCAAAAGCCCAATTCACCGACAAAGCTCACCGAATACTGGGGGAGAGAGAGAGAGAGAGAGAGAGAGAGAGAGAGAATGGGAGGCAACAGACGGTTCGCGCAGGTGGCAACGAGCGACGACGAGGACGACTTGCCGCCGCGAGCACCGCGTTCGGTTTCACCGACGACGGACGAAGAGAAACCGAACGATAGGAAGAGGAAGAAGAAGAAGCTGAAGCTCAACAACAAGGACGACGACGACGAAGAAGAAAAAGACAGGGAGAGAAAGAAGCAGAAGAAGAAGGCTATAGAAGAAGAACAAGAAGAGAAGCCTGCGAGCGATAACGAGGAGGAGGAGGTGCAGGAGGATGCCAAGCCGATCGGTGACGTGATTAGGGTTTCTGGCAAGGGTAAAGGGAGGCGGAACCACTACGACGCTTTTGAGTACGACGGGCTTCGATACGATCTCGTGAGTCACCTCCCCCTTCTTTCGAGTATTGCTTACTGTTTGTTTCGTAATCGATAAATTTGATTAGGTCATTTCCCTGGTCACTTAATCCTTGCTCTGCACTTGCACTCTCAATCCTTGCCCGCGCAACTTTGGGATCTTTTTGAAAGATGTTTTCACCCTTGCGATCCCGCGCACGCACATTGTGTGTTGCATTTGAACAATACTTCATTTGATGTTTAAAAGGTGGCAAACCATATTTCTTCATGTTTTTATCATACTTGTTGGCTTATCCATTGCGGAACTTTGTGTGGTTTTTGTGCAGGAAGATCCTGTGCTTTTAGTTCCTGAGGCAGAAAATCAAAAGCCATATGTGGCAATTATTAAGGTAATCGCTATATCGATTACTCTCCTTGTTTATAAATGGTTCTTCGAAGTGTTTCCCAATTGTATATGTGGCTAATAAATTTTGGTTGAGTAGGTTCATTGCTTTTCATGTCAACAAGTTGTGATCACATGCTCTGGATGTTTCCTAACTTTCATTTACATACAAGAAGTTGGTTTCTATATTTTAGCACATCACGGTTCTCATTCGTTTGAGGTGGATGCAAAATGGGTATAATGAAAGAGGAATTACTTTCTTTCTAACATAGCTTGTCAAGTTACTGCCTTCCCTCAAACGTTCAAGTTTGTTTTGATCTCAAGGAATTGGAGTTTCTAGGGTTGGTCCGTGAAGCATTTCCATCTAGGGATGCTCTGATTCTAGTCTGTCCACCCGTGCTGGAATCTTTTTGAATTCATTTTCTTATTGTACAAGGCTTATAAGTTTTTGGCAACACTTAATTTGTTGTGGCATTGCACTTTCTTTTAAAAATTGTGTACTTCATAGTATTAAACCACCTTTGTATGCTTATTTTCCTTCTTTTCCACCTTATATTTTTGGGGTTTTTTTTTTGTGCCTGTTTATAGGATGTTAGTCAGAAAAGAGATGGATCCATGATGGTTACTGGACAATGGTTCTACCGTCCTGAGGAGGCAGAAAAAAAGGGAGGGGGCAACTGGCAATCAAGGGATGCCAGAGAACTCTTTTACAGTTTTCATCGCGACGAGGTTCCAGCAGAATCCGTGATGCACAAATGTGTGGCGCATTTTATACCTCGAAACAAACAGATCCCCAATCGCAAACAGCATCCTGGATTTATTGTGCAAAAGGTGTATGACACCGAACAAAGGAGATTGTTCAAGCTAACAGACAAAGACTATGAAGACAACAAACAACATGAAATCGATCTTCTTGTTCAGAAAACCTTATCAAGACTGGGGGATCTTCCTGATATTGAGACAGACGATGCAGTTGCTGATCAGGAAGATCGGTTGAAGAATAGCAGACTGATGCGAAGACCAAAAATTTCACCTCTTGATGTCTCAAGGGACAATGAGACAACCACGAAGTCTGGACAATCTCTAAAAGCGGAAACCCCAGGGAGTGTTAGAAGTAATAATAATGGTTTAGAATACTACAACATTTTAGCAAAATTTAGAGTCCTTACTGGTGAAACACAGCGTGACAAATGGTTAGATAAACTTCTACAAGGAATTCAACTCGGGTTCAGTTCGGTGGACAATGGTCAGACTGATGATAAGGAGAAAGGTGGATCTCATGGCATTGATCAGGCACGTGACAGTTGCTCAAAAAGTACAAATGGATCTCAAGAGAAGATTTTAGTTGTAAGCATTGGGGTTTTTCATCTGATTTTGGCATGATCGTATTGCATCGCAAATATAGAAGTACTCTATGAACTTGATGTGTCTTGGTTGCATTTTACAGGGAGGCACAACTTTTGTATGGCCAGATGCTGCTGTTCGCTCTGTAACTGCCCTTGAGCAAGCCTCGCATGACACACTTTCCTCAGATTTTCAGAAATATAACCAAAAGATGAGGCAGTTGTCCTTCAATCTTAAGGTTAGCTGGCTCACTGTCTGTCTAGTATGTGTCACACATGCATGAATTATGATCCTCTCTGAATTTCATTTTTGTTATCACAGTCATTGTATTTGTTATTGAGACATAAGGCTCGGTTTGGTTTGGTTTAGTCATTGTATTTGTTATGTATAAATGGAATGGAATGAAAACTCACTTAGAAGCATCCCTATGGGTTTATTATCTTTCATTAAATTAAGCAGGATGGTCTACAGAGTCACAATGGTTTGTAACAAGACGTTTCTCTCAAACACATGCACTGCCGCTCAGTGTAGTGGAGTTATCTTGAAACACATAATATCAGTTAATGTCTGATTTGTAAGCAGGCTTCCGACACAGGCAAATTTTTTATTTTTGTGCTTTTCTGTTTGGTATGTTTGAGAGCTAGAGAACTTTTGATTTCTAGTATCCAGAGGGAAGAAATCGTCAGCATATGTAGATTATATAAGAATTCTTCGGTTCTTCCTATGATGTATGTGTCAAGTATCGTTCTTTCATATACATGTGCTGAGCATGTGACGTCTTATATTTGTTCTTTTTGTTCTTTCCCTTTCTTTCTTGAACACTTGGCAGAGCAATGCCTTATTAACGAGACGTATACTGAACGGAGAGTTGGAACCGTCGAAAATACTTGGCATGTCACCTAACGAGTTGAAGGTATCCTCTTTATCATATGTGCTTCTTGGAATTGGTTTTCTCTCCTGCTTTTCGGGCATGATTGGCCTCTAGTTGCAGCTCTACGGTCTGTACTTATTTCTAGAATTGGTGGCTCCTTTGCACTTATTTCTAGATAGATTCCTTGTCTGTTTATGACCATTTATCTCTATGATGCTTTATTTTAACAAAAAGAGTAGTATTCACACCTTCAGGACAATTCCTTTGTGTCCTTACCACCAAGAACTGCATCTCGCAACCACTACAAAAAGGGGGGGCCCTGCCACTTCTTTACCTTTCTTTTAGGTTTATGATAAAATTGGGAACTTTTTTCCAGAAGTTTTTCTAGGACTAATGTGAGCAAATAATGTCGTGTTGACTGCAATATTTTGTGTTCAATTCATTGGGGACGCTAGATAATAAGTGTTGAGTAGTTGTGACTTCTTCAAATAGCAGGCATACAAGTAGTAATCAAAATAAATTGCGACTCCTTATGCTCTTTCAATCTGTTCAGCTCTTGTGTTTTTGTGCTTGGTTGTTACGAGATAAAGAAAACAAACTTATACTTTTTCATTTACTTTTCCAGGAGGGTTTAACTACGGATGAAATAGCAAGCAAGGAGCCTGAAGAGCCAAAGCGCGTGCAGGTATAGTTTTTCCCTCTCCATCCTGTGCTATTCTTCAATGTGGAAGATAATTTTCAAGCATTTGACAGTAACAAGGGGTGTTGGACGATGCAACTTCCTATAAAGAAATGCAGGACATGAGTAAACATAGATTGAAGCTTAGCATATCACGTGGCTACAGATATATTGAGCTCGTTACTCTTTTGGAGGACTCTTCTCCGCGACTGGCAATATGGAAGCCGTATCATAATGATTAAATAATCAGCTTTCTCACTTTTTTGCTTGGCAAAATTCAGTAATATTAGTTGTAGTTAGTAAGCATTCTCACTGTATTTTAAGTCATGTATGTAAGTGGGTAGACCATAGAAACCAACATAATGAAAGAGGTAATGAGTAAATACAAAACAATTTCAGTGTGCACTCTCTTTGAGTATCCAAACTCAAACTGAGGCATGTTTTTTGTATTCCTTCGTTGGACATCGGGGTCTCATTTGCTGATAGTATGCTGTGCGTTGCATACTCACCACATCCCTATTTAAGCAGGATTGTGCAAATCACAAGTCTTTCTCTTGTGGGATATTGTGAGTTAGCAAACTAGATATATATGGTTAGTTACTTGTTTAAATCTTGAATCAGATGACTGATGCTCGCTGCAAGAGATGCATGGAGAGAAAAGTGGGTGTAATAGATATCATTAAAGCTGGACATGGAGAGCGTTATCAGGTTCTAACATTCTTTCCCTCTTCTTTAGGAAGTTTGGTTGCTGTCACCTCCTCTCTTACCATGAATATGCTGTACCAAATGCCAGTATATATATGGGGTTTAACTGGTGCGAAATGATCTCTCATAATGAATGCTGCTAATAATGGATTTGTTTAAGGGCTTGAAGCTCTGTAATAAATCCATAAGAAATGTATTACATCAGTCTCACCATGCCTTTTTACATTCACGATGCATGGATTTGTGTCATAATGTGATTGTGTTACTCAGGAAATGTCTTTTTTTTTTCAAGAAAGCAACACATTCAGAGAAAAAAGTAATCCTCCATGTTTTCCCCCGTCTATTCAAGTCGCAATGTTGCATGCCAAAGAACTGAATTTCGTATCATCAGTCCTAATTTAAATTGTGCAGAAGCGAGAACTGAGAAGCCAGTGAGGTGTAAATTGTAATTGCTGATTGAATCACCCTCCTGAAACTGGGCATGGGTGACGGGTATTGATTAACTGGTACTGTGCAGATTATACACCAAGAGAGATTGCGTTAAAATAGAGTGCTAAAGGGGTAGTTACTGAAAAAAAGAGTGCTAAAGGGAACAAGCCGCCCAACCCAAATACAACCGCTAGAAAAGAAAAGAGACGGGAAAAAGACAAACCAAGCAGTCACAGAACAACCCGGAACAATTTTAGAACAGGAACTTAAAAAGAATGAGGCCGTGTTGAGTAAAGAACCTTCTCGTCATTGGGCATAGATTTTTCCATTTATCACCACCTGCTTTAAGAAGCAGCATCCAGAAGTTAAATCTATGGCTGATTATAGCCTTTCAACCTATTAACTCCACCACCCGCTACGAAAGGGAAGATAAAAGGAATTTTGCATTATATCTCTTACATTAAATTTAGGACTTTTGTTTGTTTATGTTTGATTCATGGTCAGTGTCTTGGATTCTATTTTCTGATACAATCTTGTAGAAAGGATTTGTTTTGGTTGGTTGTTGAATTTCTGGATTTAGAGAGGGTATCATGCATTGTCTTTTGCAGTTTCATTTCATTTTTCTGTTCTTTCTTTGGAAAAGGAGAGTACAGTTTGCCGTCGGTTTAGTATATCAAGATTTTCCTTCGACTGTATGAAAACAGGGTTTAGTTAAGAAAAGCTCAAATCCTGGAAACAGTATCGAGGATCCATCTCTTCTGGTTACCACTGACTTTTCTTTTGTTGTCATTTTTTGGTTGTTTTTCTGTAGTTGGAGTGTACAGCTTGCGGCCATACTTGGTATGCCTCTAGAGACGAGGCATCAATGCTGACAATTGACGGCCCGAGTACTGTCAGGAGCGTGGGTACCGCACCGTGGGCAACTGCCAAGTTTGAAGATGTTGAGAAGAAGTTGGTGAGCCCCAAGGATTCTGATAATGCCGCCGGCAGTGATGTTTTCAGAAAGACGACCGAAGCCTATATGCCGGTTTTGGACACCCAGAAATCATTTAACAAGCCTAGAACCGAAGATGCTGAGTAGCTTATTACTGTGTCAATACTTCCTTAGGGTTTCTTCATGTCATCATGTGCATAGCTAATAGTGTCTGCAGTTGTACAAATCTTTACGTAGTGTATGATGCTTTAACCATCTAACTGCACCTTGGGAGATTCAGAGCGTAAAGTTGGAAAGTCGGAAGTATTTAGTTAGCAGTATACAGAATTGCCTTCCAGATTTCTGTCATGAGTAAATCCGTGCTTGGAATTATAGCTTCACATCTTTTGCACAGGACCTTATGCATCCGATGTTTTGTTTGCACCTCACTCTAATAAGCAGGTAACCCTAGGGTTTGGATATCTTCAGACATTGTCTCGGAAAGTTCCACAATTTTCTCACGATGTAAAAGATATTCGTACCGTGTAAGAGTTTTATGTGGAGTCCTGGGAGAATTCTAGCAACTGCCCGTGACAGTCGCTCGAGACGATCCATTTGGCACCTCCTGAATGGAGTATCGGTAAACACCACCCGGACAACTAAATGACAGTATAGGGAAATGCCATTCAGGTGACAAGCTGTTGATCCTCCAAAATTTCGATCTCAATTCGTGTTTGGTCGTAGGAGTGTCTTTAGAGTCGTGATTATATTGTTTTGAGATTTGTTATTGCATAGATTATATTGTTTTGAGATTTGGATTATATTGTTTTGAGATTTGTTATTGCATAGATTACCATGCGTGTCGACACCCCAAGGCGAGGCGCATGTACATGAAGCACAATTGAGGCCCTTGAGCGCGCGCCTCACGGTCTGCCCGAGTTGTACCATTCCAGTTTACTTCTTATTCTTCTTCTTCTTCTTCTTGTCTGCTCTGTTTTCTTCTTGTATTTCTTTTTCTTCTTTCTCTGCTCTGGTCTGCTCTCTGTACACTATAGAAGTACATCAGCTGCTCAGATTTTTATTCCTTCTCCAGTTCTTCTCCTTCAATGTTCTGGGTTTTTTTTTTCCTACATCACCGAGACTATTACTCCTAATTACTCTAATGCCGGACGCCTGCTGCTCTTTTTCTCTTTTCCTTTTCCGCGGATTGTCATGTTTTTGTTCGGATCGGACTTATTTGAAGATGTGGATGCTATATCTTAATATGCCTACGGTATTTGAACTTCGAGTATTTGCTTACGTTGAAAATTTTGCCTATACCAGAATCCTAACTTGTTTCTACCCTTGTGCCTCGTCGTGATGAAACTCAGGCCTAGGCTCCAGGGGACCATGGCGGGCGGCACATCAACACAGGCCTAGGCTTCCAGGGGATCATGGCGCCTCGATGTGCTTAGAGCTTTCAAAACACCGGCATTGATGCAATGGTTAAATGTGGTCCAAAATCTTGTTTTTTGGCAAAACTAGCGATCATCTTCTGTGGGTCAAAGTTGCATTAGTTTATCAATTTGGCTCTAACATTTGGGTAGTAGTACTAATATTTATGTTTATGTTTATGGGTCAAAGTTGCATTAGAAATTGGTCTAACATTTCAATAGCTTTAGCTTTGACTAGGGTTCAGTAGCTTGGCAGTGAGCACGTGATCTGCGGGTGCACTTCCAATGCTGGCGTTGGGATCGGAAGCTCCGTGGGGTCGATGTGACCGACGCCCATCCCGTCTAACCTAAAACCCAAATCCAATGCACTTGCATTTACCTTTTTCTCCTTCACTCAAATTAACCTTTCTTGCTAATGGGCCTCTAGTCCAGTTGGCATCTCCTGATCCTCCTCATGTGAGAGATCAGGGTTCGAGCCTCGTCATGACGTTTGAGAGGATGTGATGGTAAAAAAAAATCTTACTCGTGATTCTTGCCAATCAATATTTAACAAATTCCATGTGAGAGGTCAGGATTCGAGTCTCGTCATGACGTTTGAGAGGATGTGATGGTAAAAAAAAATTCTTACTCATGATTCTTGCCAATCAATATTTAACAAATTCCACTCATTCTGTGACTCCATTCGAGACCATGGTGAACACTGGTAGGGTATTGATCATCAAGCAATAGGTTGAATGTCACCCATAATGGGCATTCTTGTCTATTCGAAACCTAACCATACTTTCGAATCTTTGGTGGCTTAAATGTCAATGTAATCGAAAAGGATCCTCTCATCCAATATTGAGATTTTTTTTACTTCAGGAAAACATATGCAGATAGACTACTCCATGTATCTTTTTGGACTATTGCGGTCAGCGTTACATTTAGTCATGTGGAGGAAACCTTACCGTAGTTATGCAAGAACAAAACTACGATCTCATTGCATTCGGTAATTATAAATGTACATTTTGTGTTACCGAAGAGCTTCAGAGGGAAAATGCTGTAATACATCCCTTATTAGGTTATGTACGTTATGCACCCTTAGAATAGCCTTTGACTCCTTAACATCTAGCACAAATGCAGATAACATCAGTCTTGAGTTATAACTTTCGGATAGCAATTCATAATATCTCAATATACTTTCACTATGACAAATTTAAATTCGCATTATTATGCAATTCTATGAATCTTGTGAATCTTTCTATAAATGCTATGAATTCACACAATAAGTTACGAGTCTCCATGTGAAAATATTATGAATTTAAAGCGACTCAATAAGTGCATACCGTGCTCTCCCTAATAGTATCGTGTATTGTAGTATTTATCGTTTTAGATACTTTCTTTAACCAATGCATTGAACTGAAAACTCCAAATAGTCACTCATTAAGCCAGCCAGTAGGTGAGAGTATCAAAACACTATTCAATGTAGGAATCTTGTTAAAATGTTAGTAAACTATAACAAACACTTATTGTAGGAAAAAGCAAACAGAAATTGATACATTCAGATTCCCCATAACATTAAGATAATCCAATGTGTCAGTGATTCTTTACTGTAATCTCTTAGCAGAGCCAGCAAAGTGCCCAAAATGCCCCTGGAAATGCATCTGAACAGTTGTCTCTGAAGGGTAATCTTGTCTTTTCGGAGTTGGGCATCCAAAGGAGTGTTCAAAGCACTGGCCTTGAAGGTAACGTCAAAAAGAAAAGTTAGAGAGAGAGACAGATGAGAGAGGGAGAAAGAGTAGCAGGACACATACCTTCCTACAAAAAATACAGTATAGTATTAGTAGCCAACCAATATGATATGACTGTGACTGGAAATGGCTTTTTTAGTGGACATGAACAGAGCCTTGGCAGCTCTCTGTCTATCAACCCTCATCATCTCTCTCCCAACAAGGCATGCGCGCTCTCTCTCTCTCTAGCCCTACCACTCTCTTTTTGTTATGTATTTGTCATCACTTTCCTTTACATTGGTATTTTAATGATCCAAACCCCTCTTTTTACGCATCTATACCTCTTTTTGTCTCAGCTGAGTACTGTTCTTTAACTGATTAATCCCAGTGTGAAATGGGTATTTTCAGATGAAGGAACTGGTTGTTCAGAATAAAAGATGAAGACTTTGAACTCAAGAGATTGAAAGATATGATTAGTTCTGCTCACAGTTTGCTGGGTATTTCTTTGAGTACACTTCACTGAGATCTATCTAGTGGGGTATGTCCATTTTCGCAAGCATTTGTAGCATTTCTTTTTTGGCTTAGAATGCAAGTGTGTTGCAAAGATTGTTTCTTTAATGATAATTATCTCTTTATTGCTCTAGTACCCATTTTTGTGAATTTGGTTTCATGGTTCCAGCAATAACTTGTTGAAATTCTTCTGTTCTCAAGGTTTGGATTAATTAGTAGTAGGGTCCATGGATTAGCTTTTGGCTGAATATAAGGTCTTTAAACTAATGCTTCAAGTGAAGAAGATCAAGTTAAAGTTGGGTTTTGAAGTATTGTTAGGTTGCTTTACGACATTTTCCTCCGAATCGAGCAAATGGGTAGGGGTTATTGTGAGTGCATACAGTTCACAACAAGTACATGTGATTGAATTGTGTTCATTTACTTGGGGGATATTCTCTTAGATCTTGTTTTGTGTAGCACTTGGGAGTTTAACTGGCCTCTTCGATATTGCAATTCACCGAGTTGCCTATAGTGTCAAATTAGACAACGAAATGGGCATTTTTATGTTTTTTTGTTGTAAACATATAGACTTATAGTCCTTTATCCTAGCAAATTTTGGGCTAGTTTAACTTATATAGAAGGCTTTTGCATTTCCATATTACAGGTTATGATTTTCTATTTTTTGCTTCAATCTTAATGGCTTTGTTCTTAGAAGTAGTTTCAAGATCCCTCCTAGTCTTAAGTTGGAACAAAAAAAAAAAAAACTTTCATTTTGGGGTTTTTTTTGAGGGAGGAGCTCTGTGCTTTACCATGAATTTGGTCCAGGAACTGTATTTGGTAGATATCATTTTCGTATCTAATTTGCGGTTTAATTCTGATTCTGAGCTCAGTGTTATTAAAGAAGAATACTTAAAATGTTTTCTCTACCCTTTAGTTACTAATCTGCGTTTGGCCTTTTACTGTTTTCTCTAGGTTGTAGATTTGCATATGGGACTAGACATGGAGTTGGAATTTGAGAAATATTGTAAAGTTGGAGGGAGCCCAAAAACTGTTCTTCCACCTCCGCGGCATCCTTCAAAAATAGAAAAAAGCAGCAGTAAAGGAAAAACCAATTGCCCAAATGGTTTGTTGACCTTAGAGGATAACATCAAGGAGATCAACTTCCGCCGCTATCGCAGTTCGTCTTGTAAAAATACTCCATCTCGGACTTCTGGGGTTGAAAGGAAGGAAGTACTGAAGCGTGGTTCTGTATATCAAAGCTCTAGAGAGGTAAGGATGATGAATAAGGGTGAAGATGTGGAATGTAGGACTAAAATCGAATTATCCGGAAGCCATGCCATCAATTTTCCCTCCGGTATTTTTGATTCTTTGTGTGCAATCAATGAGGATAATGTTGTCTCATCTGATGTGCTTTTGGAAACCGCTTGGGATTCAAATAGCAGAGAACAGATCTCTGCTGAAAATGTAGAGAGGGGGAAAATAGAGGATCCGAAGTTTAGATGTGATCCAATTGTTGGTCCCACTAATGATGGTAATGGGCTTGAGGAAAGAGAAGGTTCTCTCACTTTCCACAAGTCATTATCTTCTAAATTGGCAGTACCCCATCCACCTTCTCCAGCGGAAGGTGATTCTTCAAAGTCTCGGTTCAGCCCTTTCAGAAAGATGTTTGATCCATTCACCAAGTCCAAGTCTCAGAGGAGTCCTTTGGGTTCTACGGGTGGTTCTATAGGGCTTCCACCAGCTCGGCCTCCAATCATCAAGAGAAGCCAGACGTTACAGAAATCTCTATTGAATGATTTCTCAAACGTATCGCAGAGTGTTGAATTGAATCCTCCGTCAGTTAAAAAAGATATCTCTAATTCAGCTGTTTCACGTTCACCAGCTCACTTACATGGCTTCCTCAAGTTGGAAAACAAACAAGGGGTGCCATTTTTTGAGTTCACTTCAAAGTTCCCAGAAGACGTTTTTGTAACCCGGAGGTGGAAAGCAGAGAATGCTTTGAATTGGGTGTACACTTTTCACAATCTTCACAACAGAAGGAAGAGTAATGCTAGTGGATGGGGATTGAAAGATTTAAACAAAGAGTCTTCAATAATGGGACAGATGCAAGTGTCCTGCTATTTATGTACAGAGCTAAGAGATGTGGGGGATTTTGACAACTATATGGTGACTGAGTTTGTTTTGTACGATGTTGCGCGCGCAAGACAAAGTGATGCTGTGCAAGGAAACCTAAACCGGTCCCCTGATGTTGCTAAACCACCCAAGGTATCTAATCCAAATTCATTTAGTGGAACTCGTGAATTAGATGATGTTGCCGATGAATCAAACCTCAATCTGCAACAAAAACATGCTACCAAAAGTACCCATTTTGATTCGTCGACTCCACGCCCTTGGGTACCTACGGATTTGCATCCAGGTCTTGAAATAGCAGCTATTGTCATACAAGTCCCATTTGGAAAGAGAGAAAGTTTGAAAAACAAGGGAGGGGATGCCATGAGCGATCAACTACATCGAAATTTACTTGATCTCTCTTCGCATAAGCATAAAAAGGAAGGGATTCCTGATTGCTCTAGGCCCACAAAGGTAAATGTGGTCACCACTTCTGGAAACCATAGTTTGGGCGGTAATGATAGTTGTGGTCCTTCGCCATTACTTGATCGATTCAGGTTAGGTGGAGGCTGTGAGTGTGGTGGTTGGGATATGGGTTGCCCACTTACTGTTTTTGGCAATCCCGGCATTCAGAGTGCTGAAAATCAGCAGCCTTTGGAACTTTTCATTCAGGTATGCTTCTCATCTGAGGCCTGATAACATGTTTTGCCATAGCTTTGTTAATAGATAGCTGATATAAAGCACAGAATTCAATTCATTTTTATGCAAAAATGAAACAAAGGCCTGGTGCACGTATATGGTGATTGGGTTGACAGTCTTCTTACCGTGCTCTTCTAAGTTAAGGTCATTAACAACTCAGAGCGACCATTCTAACACTTGGTTATCGTCTCTTATTTTCGGTGATTTGAATGACTTTATAGGCAATATGTTTATCCTTTAGTTCCACTCGATTGTAATATGTTTATCCTTTTCTTTCTTGGTTCTCGTAATTCGGAGCAACATGTTTTGTTACTCCTCAGAAGATTACCTCGAGAAATGAAGTACCAGTCAATGCAAATAATCTTCTGCAATATTTGTATTTGCACATCTTAGACCAATGTAGTTTGGAGAAAACCACCTTTATGAAGTAGAGTAATTCTTAGCAGTTGTAGCCCTTTTGGTTGTGATGACTGGTAGTTGCCATAAGAGTCTAAGCCTTCGTCTCCCCCACTTTCCAAGAGGAAGGAAAACTTAAGAGACTGTGAGGAATTACAACTCTGGTGATATTACCATTTTTTTGCTATGCTACATGCACTTTTCTCAATGTGTGCAAGTATCGGATAGATGTATGAGACGTATCCTAGGGTATGAGAAATGTGGCTGACACATGTAGCACATATCCAACTAACAAATTGTCGCTAGGGATACGATTCACTACTACTAGTTTTGCAGTAGTCTCGCATAGTGCATGAAATTGTTTATGCCAACTTCGAAACACCACAAACCCAAGAAAATACAGGGATGAAAAGATATATGGATACCAAGTTGTGTTTGTGTCCAAAGAAATACGGGATAGATGAACTTGACGCTTAGACACATACCCACACTCAACACATGTACCTGTATCCATACAACATCGAAATCAATTTGAAGTTTGTTTTAATTGCCCCAATTAGGCTCTCACAAACTGTTACTTCATCCTACATTATGCAGGGAGCAAAGGAATATACCCCGGCATTGACCATGAAAGTCATTGAGGAGGGACGGTATTCAGTTGACTTCCATGCAAAGTTATCCTCGTTGCAAGCGTTCTCCATTTGCGTAGCTATGTTGCATTGTACCGAAGCCTCATCTGCCGTCAGGTGGGAGAGAGACAAACAATCCTTGCAATGCAATCCGCTTAGAGTGTTCATTGAGGAGGAAGTTAAGAACATAATCGAGGCAGTTGCAAAGGAGGAAGAAAGAAAAGTCGTTAAGAAGAGGGAAGAAATCCCACCATCGTTTAAACCCAACCCACCCTTTTCTCCAATTGCTCGGGTGTAAGTGCAAGGACTTTTAGTTTGCTTAACGATGCAATGGAGAGACGGTGATTAGTTTGTGAGGTTTGTACAATGCAGGGACCGTGATTCTTTAGGGAGGCGACACGATTTGTTCTTACTTTTACCTTTTTAGGAAAGTTTAATGTACACAGAATACTGTTCATATTTCATAAGGTTAGGCAATAGTCAAGGAAATGAAGTAATCCTTCAAGTTTTGAGATATTGTGGTTCTTTTCACTTGTTTTTTTTGTACTTTTTCGTTGGTAAAGTGTTTAGTGGAAATAATAAAAATCATCCTCTTTATAAGATTGCCAAATCACTCTGTCGTAGGCAGTATGTACGCGGGAGCTTTGTGCACTATGTACGAAAGTATTTTGCGGATAACGGGCACCTGGGAATGCAACTGTAAAGCTCCCATTTTAGTGTTTTTTCAGGGCAAAAAGATCACTTCCTAGCTCTCATCAGTTTTTGCATCCTTGTAGTAAATGGAAGACGGTCTGCTCTCATTCTTTTGCTTTGCAGTAAGTCTACAGGCACTGCACGGGGTGCGGTGACCGGCATCATCTTGAATGCAGAAAGATTGAACTTGTTTGTGACATGGACTAATGGTTTTTCAAGCAGCTAACCCTTCTGGTAAGTTACGGGGTCCAATCTCCTCTGTCACGAAAATTCCTGTGCCGATGGATTTTCCGGCCGTTGAATTGTGTGATTTTTTTTTATGTTTTAAATTCAACGGCAAGAAAACTCCTCCGTTCCGTACAAAGGCACATGGATTTTCGGCATAAAGGATCCTGCCTCGTAAGTTACACTATCATTTTTTGAATTAAGAATCAAGTATGTTTGTAGATAATGTAACGATTTTTTCACCAATTCGAAAAACTAATTTAGATCTCTTAAGTTTTTAGAAAAAGGTCAGAAAATAATGCGACGAGAGCTTTTTTTTTTCCCTAAAAATAATGCGGATTTGTTATAAAAAAAAAATTGAACTAATGGGACGGATGTAGAGTGTCCATAGAATTGAATAACAATTTCAAGTCCTTTTTTATCACAAAAAAAAAAATTCGAGTCCTTTGGGATTACTGATCACGATAAAGCTAACAGAACTGACGAGTTTCTCACCGACGGAATCCGTTCCGGATCCTACACGGATGATCAGAGCCGTTCAAGAAAGAGAACAAAAAGAAGGAGAATTCTGATATTGTGGTTTCCATTGAATCTACCCTCAGTTGCAGTAGCAGTAACTTCTTCTTCTTGGTAATTGAACGTCCAGGTCATCTTGCGCTTACTTCAACCAATTTCGGGGCACCGAAATTAACGATCGGGCAAACCCTCGACCTCAAGATTTGGTTTAAAATATTTGGCTTTCGTAGAGTTCGAACATGCGACCTTATGAAAAATGCAAAACGCTTATTAGAAGTAGCATTAGGAGGAGGAAGATGCCATTGGTTTCGGCATTTCCAACCCAGAAATTAAGGTACTCCCACGAAACCCAACTCTAGTATTTAAAGAAAGCTCTGTCACTTTGAATGTCAATGCCAATTGGAACCCACGAGAGCAGTAGACCTGATAGATGAAAAGAGTACACGAGTTTTGATGTGGAGTATTTATTACCAGAAAAGTTTTCCATGAATTTTTTTAAAAAAAATCCGGACCATTGATAGCCGAAACGAAACGGAAGATGTTGCGCGGTGAGGGATAGTCTTTTTATTGAAAAAAATTTTAGTGTCGAGCACGCATCTCGACTGTCCAAACGTGTTTTGGACGGTCCAGATCTGTTTGGACTTGAGGTGGTGTTTTGGTAATTTTACACTAAAAAATTACCCAAATAGATTTGGACCGTCTAAAACACGTTTGGACGACCGAGATGGTACTTGGCACCACGTGGCCCTTGCCCACCCGGCACTGAAAAACTTCTTTTTATTACCATGTGAACAGAGAAAAACTTCTTTTTATTACCATGTGAACAGAGACAAGCATGAGAGAGAGAGAGAGAGAAAGAGAGAAGGATGATTAGAAAAAGGAAAAACGCCGTTGCCGGGGATCGAACCCGGGTCACCCGCGTGACAGGCGGGAATACTTACCACTATACTACAACGACTTTGTTGAGGGAGAGGCCCAAGAGTTTGGCATTTAATATAGTATTTGAATTTGTTTTGGTTAACACAAACGAAGTAAAGACACGTTAGAATCTTGACAAATCAATTAGTGATGTTCTCTTTCTTCACGGCTTTTACAGTTTTTGGTTGGTTTGAAATATGGAAAGCCGTATAGTCAGGGATGGAGCTAGGGAGGGGCCAGTAGGGGCAGTCGCTCCTGCAAAAAGAAAAAAAAAAAACTTTACTTATTATATATAAAATAAAAAATTTCTATGAAAGTATAGAAGCTCGCCCCCTCTAGTATTTTGGGGAAAAAGAATTAAACGGTAGTAAGTAGTTAGTAACATTTGAAATGCAAGGATACCAACGTTAATTTTGTAAACGCTACGGGTTAAATAAACAAAACATAGTGAGGGTTAATATAGTGAGTACTCAAATATTTAACTCCTAGTTTTTTCCCACAAAAATCTCTAATCATTAAGAGGGTTTCATACGTTTTCTTCTCTCTTCCTAAAAACTCTCCATGGCATACTAGACCTCTTTCCCTCTTTCTTGGCACAAGAATCCCACATCGTCAAAACTTTGAAGGCAGTTTCGAGAAAATAAGAACATAGGAGAAGAGATTTTGAGAATTCTAAGTAATCTAGGTGAAATCTAAATTGTAACTATGAAATGAGTGAATACTAGACTCCGCAACACGATGGGGGATGAACTTTAGTAAGTTTCCAAATCACTTACATGGAGAGGGATAACGCGAAAAGGTTTGATGCCGATTCTATCATCGATATTTTTAATGATATGAAAGAGTGGAATGCAATTGAAAATGCCTCGTTTTACTAGATAAGCTGAGGTAAGTCGTTAATACTTTTACAATATATATCAACTTCCGTGATGGCATTGTTGATAACGATCATCATTTTGTTGTCAGTAGTAATCTTAGTTTTATCATTTTGGATTTTTGTGTTCCATTGTTTGGGAGGGGGAAAACATGCTGATAGAACTTCCCAGGAAGTAGCTCCGGCCTTACGTAGGCAATATATAATCAATTTCTTTAATATGCTTGTCGCTTTATCTTTTTTAATGTTGTTTGATTTTCTATCTTGAAGGTATGGTGCAAAGGTTGTCGCCGCAGCAGGCATCCCGCATAGGCACGACACATTTAAGAGTGCCACGCCACGACACATGCACAGCACAAGCACGAAAAAAGCACGGACACAACACAACATGATTAAAAATTTAAACATATAAAATAATTAATCACAAAAGTAGATGTAAGCTACGTGTACACTCTTTGTCTTATAATTGATGTGTCACAATGTTGCGCAAAGGCAAACAATGTCAAATAAACCACCCCTTCTCGTACGCTAGTAGACCGGCCTACAACGGTGGTAATCATTTGCAGAAATTCCCAACTATGGGGTCAACAATTTGTACTTAAATTCGTGAATTTTTCCAAATTTTCCCAACAATTTGTACTTAAATTCGTGAATTTGCAGAAATTCCCAACTATGGGGTCAACTTTAGTGAATTTTCCCAACTATGGGGTCAACAATTTGTACTTAAATTCGTGTTGAGCGTGCAGGGCCGGCCCAAAGTATTTGGATGCCCTAAGCCAAGTGGTGGAATAGTGCCCTACCAAGGGTTCACTTGAACCCCTCCGAACCTCGTAAAACTGCCCCTGGTTAGACTTACGGGCCTAAAAGAGACAACTGGGCAATTGCACCAAATTTGCACAGTCAAAAGCGTAGTAAAATCTAAAGAGAACCTCATTAAAAAATAAAATAAAATTAGTTGGACAATAATCTAAGTAGATTTTGCTAAACCCCCCTCAAAGTCTAGTAAAGCCGTCCCTCGGTTAGGCTCAAGGAACGATTGGTCATGTACACCAACCAATTGCATATATAGTATGTCCAGTCCCCTCAAAGCTATACACAACCACATTAATTAACAACAAATGAATTTAGTCATATCTATCTCCAACAGTTGCTATTATTTCGTTATTTGCTTATATTTGAATGTTTCTTAGTCAAGCTAGATGTACATCTTTGCTTTCCAATAGCCAATTAATACTTAATTGAATCATTCTCAAACAAATTACGAGTTTTCAACTTATACACGTGGCTGTTATAAAAAAATATATGTATGTGGGTATAAATATGTGAATGCATATAAGTATATACCTAACTTCCAATTTTAATTGGTCCCCGGAGCTTAGCTATTACTAGCATTTTTATTTTTATTTTTCCTGGATACTCCTCAAAGAAATGGAAGGTCTGACCAAAATGCCAGAAAAAAATTGCTTAAGCATTTATTTATTTAATTAATCCGCGTACGTCCACAGTATAGGTGTGATGCACATGTTTAAACTACCAAAACCATATATATGCAAGCTGTTTTTTCAACTCCCATTAATCCAAATCCAACATCCTAACTTGACGGATTCACCAAATAACAAGCTAGCATTCACACCAACTAATAACAAGCTAGCATTCACACCAATAACAAGCTAGCATTCACATCAACTAATACCCACTTGGCAAGGGGGTGCTTGACAGCATTCGGGTAGCTTCCTCTATCTAGGAGGTGAAATTTCTCATCATTCTCGTACGTTAGTAGACCGGCCTACAATCGGAATCGTGTTTACATGGAAATGCTTGACTTTTGCTATCGATGGTTTTCTTTCCGTGGGCTTTGCCTAGCTACTACTATATTTAAGCAGGGCCGGCTAAAGGGGTAGGCCAGGGAAGCACGTGCTTCGGGCCCCAAAAAAATGTTTAAAACGAGGGCTCTCAAAATTCTAGGATCCCTATATATACAATGTATATATGGTCCAATTTTTATTTTTTTTATTTTTTTGCATTGAGCCTCCTTTACACAAAATAGGCCCAATTGAAATTTAAGAGTCACAAAATAGGCCCAAACGGTAAAATTACTCATTAGAAACACTTGAGCGATCAAAAAATAGAGAGAAAAGAAACGCCTGAAGAGTTGAGGACTTTGGAGACTTAATTAGTAAATTTGCAGCAAAAAGTGTGAGAAAACTAATTTTTAAATGATGAATTTTGAGGTATTGTAATAGTTGTATTTTTTTTTTTGGATAATATGCTTCTATTTCGTAATGGTAAATCTTTTGTAATGGTTTTTTTTTATGAGACCTTTTGTATGAAAAATATAGGGAGGCCTCATTCAAGAGGTTCGCTTCCGACCTCCAAAACTTATGAGCCAGCCCTGTATTTAAGAGAAGGCCTTGTTTGCCATTTCGATATCATTCTTTGAGTTAGTTCTAGCTCCGTGAATAAGTTATTCTCCTACACAAATGCTTGACTTTTGTATCGATGTTTGCTTTCCGTTGGCTTTGCCAAGCTATATATAAGAAGGCAGGCCGTTTTGATTTCATTGCAGTTTTCCCTTACACCTCCTCGATCATTATAGATAAACTTCTTGTACCATTCTCCGAGTTAGTAAAATTCTCTCTTCTTCTTAAAGAAAAGCTTACGTATTTCGATATGATGAACGAGATAGAAGACGTGGGGAGAAGGCTCAAAGATGCCTACTTGAGCGGGAGCGTCGCAGCACTAGAAGCATTGATCGAAGAGGACGAACTCATTCTCAACCGAGTTAGCTCCCTCGTAGGCTTCTTCATCAATGACAGCACTCCTTTGCATGTAGCTGCTTTGCGCGGTCATTTGGACTTCGCAAAAGCCCTTCTAACTCGGAAACCAGAACTGGCCATCGAGTTAGACTATTCACGGTCATCAGCCCTCCACTTAGCTTGCACGAAGGGCCACTTTTAAAAAATTGTTTGAAGTTTTTGGTAAATATATTCATGGCTTCAAGGTCATACTCATCATCACAATCTGACTCCCTAGACTCGCTTTGAGAGCTTACAAAAGCAATCGACTTAGCCGATGGTTTAACTTTAGATTTTAGAGACTCAGGTTGTAACATATCAGCTTCATAAGTTTGGAGAATACCTACCACTTCTTCAATAGATTTTTCATTGAGTTTACGTTTACCCTCAAGCATAGTGACTTTTGTCTTAAACCGTTCATCATTTTGTTGTCAGTAGTAATCTTAGTTTTATCATTTTGGATTTTTGTGTTGCATTGTTTGGGAGGGGGAAAACATGCTGATAGAACTTCCCAGGAAGTAGCTCCGGCCTTACGTAGGCAATGTATAATCAATTTCTTTTATATGCTTGCCGCTTTATCTTTTTTAATGTTGTTTGATTTTCTATCTTGAAGATATGGTACAAAGGTCGTCGCCGCAGCAGGCATCCCGCATAGGCACGACACGTTTAAGAGTGCCCCGCCACGACACATGCACAGCACAAGCACGAAAAAAGTACGAACACGACACAACATGATTAAAAATTTAAACATATAAAATAATTAATCACAAAAGTCGATGTAAGCTACGTGTACACTCTTTGTCTTATAATTGATGTGTCACAATGTCGATGATTACAAATAAAAAAGTATTACATTCATTTTTAAATTTGCAATTGATTGTCGATTGATAGTTGAGTAGGAGCTAACTCAGTTAAAATGTATTCCAATTATAGTGATGCAACTCTTACCTATTTACATTCATTGTATTACGAAATTGCAATTTTTCCATAATATTTTGTATTTTTTCAGTTTAATTGTTTTATTTTAGTATTTTTATGCAGAATTGGTCACATATTTTATTTAAATTCTTTTGGGAGCATAATTTATGAAAAGCATAATTAAGTACGGAGTAGTCATGTTGCTATTTTTTACAATTTTTTAGTTTTAATGTATTCACGTTGTTATGCACGTTTTTTTTTTTGGGTCTCGCATACATGGTCGCCCATGTGTAGTGAAATTCCTGGCTCCGTCCCTGCGTATAGTGATTTTGGTGAGGTCATAACTAGGAGTGAAAATCGGTCAGTTCGGTTCAATTTTGGGGTGTTCGAGATCGAACCGATCGGTCTGAAGTAATGTAGCCGAGAACCAACCCCGATCGAAAAAATCACAAGACCGAAATCAGTTTGGGGTGGTTCGGTCCGGTCGGCTTTTTCGATTTTTTCGGGTATTTTAGTCCCACATTAAGATTGAAATGGGCGGTTGCGATTGAGATGGACGACTAAGATTTTTTTTTTTTGTTGTTGGTTTTTTTTTTTCCTTGGGGGGGGGGGGGGGGGGGGGGGGGTGGTGGTGGTTTAAGATGGACGGCTTTGATTGATCAGTCCAAATTGGTATGGTTTTGGGGTTTATCGGTTCAGTTCGGTCTGGAGAAATTTTCAGGTAGCCGAGACCAGTCCAAAACCGAAGCCAACCAAACCCACCCTTACCCCGACCAAAAACCAAATCGATCGGTCAGTTTTTTCAAAAAATTTCGGTCCATCGGTTTTTCTTTCACCCCTAGTCATAACCATTGCAAGTCGCATTATGAAGCCCGACTTCAAGTGACCAGCTACGTCATTACAATCTGATTTTTACTATATTCACGCTCTTTTAAGATTTTGACATTTTCTAGCCTATTGGCCCAAACGAAGACTTAGTTTCTGTAAAAAGTTCAATAAAGTTTACAAATTATTTATCTGAATTTTCATACTGAAAAAATCGAATGTTAGTACAAAGCCGGAAAGAGGCCAATTCCCCTTCGCAAGACCTGCCAAGTCGCCAACCAAACAAAGAATTCCTACTACTGTTCTTCTGGTACAAAGTAAGAATACACATGATTTCTACCTATGGGGGAAAAAAAGGGTGAGGCGCGCTTCGAGTGAGGTTAGACCACAGGCTTCAGCTCAAAAAAACCACGATTGAAACTTCCAGAAATAGAGATCAAAACTCAAAAAAGACACATTCATCCAACATACATATTCAGCATGTAGTTACATGCGTTAGCGTGCAATGCCTTGACCATGTCGTCCATCTTTTTTGCCGTAGTTTCCTTTCCCCGGTGTTCCTTGACGCATCCTCGACTTTCTCCAAGCACATAAAAGCTGTCAGCGATGAATCCTTTCTGTAAATCGGGTTTTTGGTGGCAAATGGAGCCTAGATGTACGGTAATTCCAAGAAAACTGGCCTGGAGTTCCGATACCCAGGCTTGTTCGAGTCATCTGCGTCGATTTATAATACCCTGACTGGGTTGAATATATAGGTCTCATTGCGAACTCTCTGGATTCTGTGCATCTGCTCTCATCAAACTACGGATGAAACTATGGAGCCTCATCTTCCATGTTTTGTATATACTCGAATGTCCAAGCATGAATCTGTGGAATCTCCATAGAGAATAACCTCTTGCAAGATTCATATGAAGCAAAGAAAATAGCTCCTTGAGACATGTACATGACCAATCTAGGAATCAAGCCCCTGAAAAGAGAGAATTACAAGACGCTGTGTTACCAAATCAATAATTAGGAAAGATATCGAGAATATATTGTAAATAAAACAACCCAAAAATGGTTAAAGCGGGGGCTCTTCATGAGATCGGGTACTCAACTTATCAACTATCTCAGATCAGGTCAACAGTTAAGATCGGCAGATCAGTACAACAGTTGACGAGATTGCCACCGTGCAGGAACTACATAATGTGGATGTTAAGGAAAATATAGTCCCACATTGCTTGGAAGTGGAATGGGTGATCACTTAATAACATTTTGGACCTCTCCACTCATTGCCAATTGGTTTTGAGATAGAGAAGAAGTTTCCACAAACCCAACATTCAGTATTCATTAGTGAACTTCGATAACATTTCAGAAAGCGATTTGCATGGGGTAGGCTTCTATCTACTTGATAATGGTGCTCTGCGTATTAGTAAAGCCTCATTCCTTTTACAGTATACAAGCCATAGTGCTATTACACTTTTCTAATAGATTGTCAAGGTTCCTAGACCGATGGAGCAGAGGAAAGAAAGTGTGGTAAGTTTACTGGTAATGGAAGTTTTAGGGGGTCATGGGACGTTTTAGTAAAAATTCTTTGTCAAATTTAAGTGAACGTATATACCCTTGGACAAAACGAACTGTTGAAAAAGGAATTGGGGCCAATTGGTTTGGTTTGTTTTGGATAGACAGTCAAGGTTCCCAAGATAAATCTTATCCCCGCCCTATACATGTAGACATTCCTTGGAAAACTGAACAATGGAAGATCAGCACGAATACATTATGCAAACTCTTTTTTTTTTTTGATCGGCAATACATTATGCAAACTCTTAGCAATAGACCACCACGACCACTTTTGGAATTATTACCTGTAAAGACCCTTAAAACCTTCATGTTTGCCTATTTCTACGAGAGTACTAAATACACCATTATACTGGTGAATAGATCCAGGAATCTGCAAAACACATACACATTGTCAGAGTAAGTACAGATTGCAAAGAGAAACAAAAGAAATGCAGATTTTGCGATATGATTTATTACTATAGTTGTTTTTTCAACTAAAGCTGCGTGTAGGAGCATTTGGCATATGAAATGACTCAATGGCTCTACAAAGTACAAAGAGAGCTAAACGACGAGACTCCATAGCAAGATGTAACAAACCTGCGTCTGTAATCTTGTCTTTACCACATCGAAAGGAGTTGTAAATAGAGCAGCAGTGGATCCGGCTAATCCCCCACAAACCAGCTGTAAGAACAGGAAGTAATTAGCTTTGCTAACTCTGTAAAAATGCAGTAGGATTTAGCCTCAGGGAACCCCTGAACTGATTTGGTGTTGAATACTTGAATGTAATGATACTACTGCTCTTCAAAAGCAGCATCTATATTCAAAGGTTTAAAATAAAACACAAACATAACTAGTCAGCCGTTGCCTAAAAAGCCTAACTGTAAAAACACAAGCATCAATATATCAGAAAGATGCTCAAATGTGGCCAGACAAACCGTTTGTAATGTGTTAGGTTGAGCATTAGGGTCATGTGATGGTAACATCAATTGCTTCAAGCTTTCATATGTGTAGAACTGCATATGTTGGGAAGATTACTTTAATAAACATGACCACATAAACCACTAGTGTAGAAGTAGACAATTATAAATGAAAGACAGGATTAAAAAATAGAAAATGATCTTGATTTCAATAAAAATATGAACATCACCTTGATGATAGAGTGAGGAACATTCCTGCAGAGTACCGCTCCCCATCCAGCATATAATGAAGGCAATCCACCCTTTTTAATGATGCCAACCAAAGCATTCCTGCATAGATACATAGAAATAACACAGATGTCTCATGTGACAAGTTGCAGCAGAACTTGAGTTGGTTCATCTTGTATAAAATAATTACAACTTCAACTCGAATCGCAAGAGACACAAAACAAAGTGCAATACTTATTATCACATTGTTTGAGCAATAAGATTGTGCGTCCATGGCATAAAAAGATAAAAAAAGAGTACACTATTCTTTCTTTCATTTAGGAACTCTGTCCAGAGCCTTATCTGATCCAGTCGTAGGATTGATAACAAATTACTGAAAGGAGCCATGAAGAGATGTACCAGGTTTGAAACAAATATTGCAGGTACACAATCTTTATCATCATTGTTGAGTCATTGTGACCTACTCCATATCATACTTCCTTTGTACCAATTTGTTTGTCCAATTTCAACATCCTTACTGCTTACAATATCATCTATATCTTACAATTTATAATTTTTTATATATTGTTAAAATTCTGTCTAATAGAATTAATTGAGATCTATAAAAAGAATTATAAATTGAAAAATATAGACAATTTTTGAGAGGTCCAAAATAGTGAAAGTAGACAAACAAATTGGGACGGGAGACTAGGGGAGTATACCACTAAGAGATGACTTATTTATTCTCATAGATTGAACTTAAAATTGGTCAAGCTCAATGAAATGTATCCCTGACTGAGTGAGCCACCTATTTTATCAAAGTTTATACAAACCTGAGACCAAACACAATCCCTTTCCTAGAGCAGTCCTATTAAGCTTGTACTATTGGGATAGACATCATCAAGAAGAATACCAGCAGTTTTGATAGTGCGAACCAACTTGCATCTGCTGCTTTATGCGCTCACTGGGAGTGAAAATAAAAGAAGTAGCAACACTGGCACAACCACCTCCAATGCAGTGGGCAACTGATTGATACTCCTGCACCACAGAAATGTGAGTCTTCTTCTTTTTCTTTTTTTTGGATACATAGAAATGTGAGTCTTACACATTAGATACAAAATTTTCTCATGATAAGACCGACAGGGAAGACACTAATCTTGCAGGCCTTAACTCTTGTATTTGAAACCTGCGTCACCAACTCTTACTCTTTCCCCACCCAAGTCAACCAAAAATGAATTAAACAGAAAATGAGCGTGAGTGTGCATGCGCTTGTGTGTGTGTGTGTGTGAGAGAGAGAGAGAGAGAGGGAGGGAGGGAGAGAGAGAGAGTACCCAAAAAGAAACATCTCGACAATAAGGAAATAAGTATAGTCCCAAAAGTTGCAGAGAACAAAGCAAAATCATATCACCTTGGGAAGAAAAGGAAGCAAAGAACCCTTTACGGATTCATAAGTGAAGGTGTAAACAGCAGAAATTGGTGCTGAAGAAGCAATATTGCTAGCAATTCCACGATAAAGTCCAGCTACACCTGCTAACAGGACAAACACAAAGTTATTCAAAAGAAATAAGAACCGGTTTTCCACTTTAGTCCAAGACAGAAAAAGACACAGACTTCTACCGAGCATAATCGTTTACAATTCTGGGAAACATCGTACCTCTATCAGAGATGATTGATCTGCCAATGTAGTTGATGGATTTCTGATCTGCATGGCAGGACTGAATGACAGTTTTAACCGTATCCATTGGATGCAGACAAAGACTGACAAATATACCAGCCAATGCTCCAGCAAAAGCATGCTCTTGCTTTGCAAGACCATAGTGGGGTTTATTATTTGATGGTGAGCAACCCTCTATTTTACATTTGTCTGCCATTACAAACTCACTCAGCTGATCATTCTTGTTTGCACGCATATCACCATCGTCTTTTTTGTGTTGGCTTTCTTCGTACGCATGACTATCTGAATCTGAATATTTGAGATGGGAATCTGCAGGAAGCCTAGAAATTGGGGTCCTTAAAGCACTACAGGTTGCTTCTTCCCGTCGGAGAGCCTCAATGTAGTAATCTGAGCAAAGAGATGTTGTAGATGCCTTGGCAACAGTTGTAGTGGTTTGACCTGATGACGAGTCCATACAGTTAGCTATTTGAGAATGGGAGTCTGCACTTGCAGTTCCATCATGTGTTGGAGGATAGGCTGTATTGCCTGAATTGCAGCAACTTGTATGATTATCACCAGAAAGGCAGCACTCATCAATTTTCTTGCTCTCAATCAGGGTAGAGTTTACCTTCTGTTTTAGACCAGGGAGTGACATCCATCCGTATATGCTACTCATATCTTGCAAAATTCCGACAGTAGGACTCTTTTCCTTCCAAGACCCATTAGGGATACTTGAACTACGCTGCATGAGTCCCCATAAAAGAGAATGTTGATAATTTCCTCTATGAGGTTCAAAGAATGATATCTGCTCAGATACTTTTAAACACTCTATGTTTGGCGGTACCACAGGTGAAGAATGGCTAATAGTCATCAAATTAACAGGGAAATATTGACTCTCAGCTGAGTTACATGTGCTGACATTATCTTTGCCGTAGGTACAACACAGTACATTCTCTTGGGGAAAGTCACCCTTATCATGCCTCAAATTTGTTTTTGGTTGGAGAAAAGCAAGAGGCCGACTTGCACAGTGCCATATATGCCCAACTGCCGAGATGAGCTCAGCTGTGCTGAGCATCTCAAAAGACTGTGGTTCAGATTTTCCACCATTTTGCTTACCTTTACCACTGGAAGTGGGAATACCATCTTCATCACTAAAATCAGCAAGTTCAAAGGAGGCCCCCTCTAGTGGACTATATTTGTATTTGATTGAAGGGTATTTACTCCTTGAAGGTTTACTACTTCTGGTCATTGTACTCAAATATTATAAGTATTTTCTGGAGAAGAATGATTGCTGATGGAAGAAGGGTAACTGCAAAATGTTTCAGCAGACAAAACAATAAATGATATGAGACCCTGCAGTTAAAAACTCAATAGTTCATACCTTGGAACTGAAAGTTAAACAGATTAAGCTGTTTGTACACGGTAATGCAATCAACCAAAATAGGATGGGAAAGGTTGGTGCTCGGCTACAAGGATAGTGATTTTTCTTGCTCCTTTCCAACTCACATAAGGTAACATCTCAAAATCAGTTTCAATCTCGATCAAGTGGAGAGTGGATCGGTGTTACGATAGAATGACAATATCAAATTCAAAAATCCAACTTTCTATGAGATAGTACTGCATATTCATATTGTCAAATTGCAGCAAACTATTGCAGAATCATTGAAACATCACATATACAACAAAGATTTCTACCAGCCAACACAGATTTCGAGTATACCACAGGCAACACTAAGTACTTTCTTTGAAGAGTTCTACAATTTACTTCCTGTGTGCAACCAACCGGACATCCAACCTACCTTCCCTTGCGCTTGTGGTTAGCTTTCGCAATAGGATAAGAGCCTAGACATGGCACCGATGGAGTAAAAGGCATGTGACATGAATACTTTTCCGAATGAGGCAATCTGTATTGTATCATTTTTTAATGCCAAGAGTTACTCTAATTCGTCTCAATCCAGGTTTATTGCTACAAAGGCAAATTTGCAATCTCAAACACATCTCGAATATATGTAAGATACTACCAGAGGATCAAGACCCAGTTGAAGTACTTTCCTTATTTCCAATAAGAGAACTAACTTCTGAGGGTATAATTGATATGCAATTGGGTTCCCCTATCCTTGTCCATGCAAACATTGGTTTACAGGTATTCTTCCCTTTTGTCTTTGGATACGCGGAAAGAAACAGGTATTTCTGAATCACCTTATTTACTTATGCACATTTATTTGTTTACTGATACTGACAACCAATATACTCTTACAACATTAGTTTGCAGTGCATACACACAAATACATAGCTGCATCCCACCCACAGAGGCATCCTGTTTCTTTGGGAAGATATACCTAAAAAAATGGGAACATCCATTTTTTTGTTTGCTAAAGAAACAAACTAAGGACAAAAGGTTAAAGCTCTTTGTTTTCACAACGTCATAAAAAAAGAAGAAGAAGAAGAAGAACCCCACTATTGAGAGTCGAGATGCTCTCTCTCTTTCTATAATTTCACAGCAATGAGAACCAAGCACGAAACAACATAAACGAGCGGCATAAATCCACTTACCAGTCATAAGTTGTCTCTCATTCTATCCAGATTCAACCTTTTCTTGTCTACTAGACTGAGATATAGCAAGTTGATAAGCATAATAGGATCCCTGATATCAACCGAAATCCTACATTTAGCTTCACCATAACTCACGCCATGCATATTGAAAACAACATAAACCATCTAAAACTCCAAAGGCGCTGTGATTCCAAACACCTTCAGGTCGTGTTTGGCCACCCACTTTTCACATTCTACGTTTTTCATTTTTGCATTTGAGTGTTTGGGAGCAAATTAGTCGATGCTTTTTTTGTCAAAATGCATTTTGAATATTTTTGATAAATGAACTAGGGATTGAAGAATTCAAAAATCATGCCATTCAAATAAAATAATAATTCAAAAATCATCTTCGGAGGAGTTTCTTGGATTCTCGATACAAATTTACACACCACTCTTCTAAAAAAGATCTGCTCTGCACGTTATTGTCCTAACACCTTTACAGATTCTGATTATAATCCAAAATTCTATAATGTACAATAGAAATTCAAAATCTAAAAAGTACTTGACTCCCAAACACCCCCTTAGTCGCCAACATTATCTCTGTATAATGTGCTCCAAATTCAGACTTCCTCGAATTGGATATATACCAACCACAATACAAAGTGTCTATGTCAGAAGCAAAATCGAAAAATTACGCTCTAATGCTCCATTTCTTTGCTCAGAAAATATTCAAGCAAAGGAAAAAGAGGCAGAACTGATCTTAACTGTTTCGATACAAATTCCCCGTCCGAACAGAATAGCAACCAAACGGAAAGACGCTTAGGGCTGCAAACGAGTAGAGCTGAGCCGAGATTTGAAGTGTTCGAGATTGGCTCGTTCAAAACTATCCTAGTAACTCGGTTCGATTACGAAACAAGCCGTTAATGCCGGGCATCTACAATCGAGCCGAGCTGTTCGCGAACGGCCCAGTTCGGTAGCAGCCCTAAGGACGATTATATATCTAGGACTACGAAATACTCCCACTTCAAAAGGAAAAAATCACAGGCATAAAGTATACGGAGGTTTGAATTTAGAAGAGCTTAGACCTCGATAGAGTCAACCGCCGTCGTTCCGAGAGTAGCTTCTCCAGGATTTGCTGATTCATTTTCCCGAGAAAATCTCAGGGAAAATTTTCCGGGAAATTGGGGTTTAAGAGGGTGGGGTTTATATAGAGGACGTGGTGGGGTTTCAGATTGGGAAATTCTAGGGACACACCCAAGCACACACCCAAACACACACCCACACTCACATGAGTGGTGGGGCCCATACATACACTAGAGTGTGTAGTGTGTGTAGGACCCACCACTCATGTGAGTAGTGGGTGTGTGTTTGGATGTGTGCTTGGGTGTGGTGGTAGAAGGATTGAACTCCTCGACATTGGAGTTTTCGGCATAGAAGATTCTGTCTCGACGGAAGAGGTATTCGGCTTGGTTTGAGCTAACATATAAGCTAAACAAAAAACGCTATGTTGGAATAACTTTTTGGAACTGAATCCTCTTCCGTCCATTGACAATCTAATTTTGACCCTTTTTAGAATCCCTTCGGGACTACTTATGATCCAAATTGTTTAATTTTTAGAATTCGTTGAGAACATTGATTATACCAAAAACTAAGTTGATTGAATGCATGTTGACCTGGTTTCGGAAAGTATTTATCTTGGGAAAAAAGGTATATCTCTTAATAAATGTGTTTCGAAATAATGTCAATCGGTATTCGATCAATGCGATTTTTGGCGTGGTCAATGTCCGGGACGAGATCTCAAAAACGTGAACGGTTTTGATTATCGAAATGAGCTCTGCATGGGCCCAAAAACCTGGAAAACTAGACGGTCCAGTTCATTTTCATGGATGGGAGATGAGCTGATTCCAACTTTTCGTAAGACGTCAATCGTGTGGATGAAATGGATCTGATTGTTGTAGTAACTCTACTTTTGTTCTGCATAGTGTGAGATTATTTTCCTTACTCATATGGTTGACTTTCTAAGAATAGTCTGTGTTTAAGGACATGTTTGGCTCAAGGTCACATAAATCGTGCATCTGACTTCCCCGCTCTGTTCTCAACAATCATCGCTCTCACAAATTTTTAAAATTGATCTGTTTTTGGAAGGTATTTCCCCACTTATCAACCTCAAACACGTGTATTTTCTGACACGTTTTTGGTGAGGAGCTTGTTTAGTTTTGGACCTTTTGATAACCAGGCTTAGGGTTTCGGCGGGGGAGGGGTCGCCCCTCCCCCTCTCTCTCTCTCTCTCTCCACCCCTCGCCTGTGTTGCCTTCCCAGTGTGGTGGATTTGTGCAGTCCAACCGGCGAGAGGTGTCATGGCCGATGGCTGTTTTGGTCCATTTTCGACCTGGTTTCCTTCAAGTCCTTCTGATCTGAAAAGAAGTGGCTAGCGGTGGAGTTTTAGGGCAATAACGTAGTGGGTGAGTTAGGGGCTGGGGTTTAGTTTTGTCTCTGTCTTGTTCCGATTCTACCGACTGTTTCCCCAGTCCGGTCCTGTTTTTGGTCTGGGTTTTCCCATATTTGGAGGGTGTGGTGGTGTGCAAATAAGTCTAGATTAGTTTTTCTTGGTTTCTGCTATGGTTTTCTTTGTTTTAGAGTTTGGCTGTTTCTGGCTTCACCGGTGAAGTGGGTTGCGCAGGCGTGGTTCGGTTGGCGGCAGTTTTGGCTTTGGAGTTGGTTTCATCGGTGCTTAAGGCTATGGTTTGAACTGGGTGTCCCTTTGAGCTCTACTACTAAAATCGGAGATGAACGCATTTATGTATGATCTGCCTTGGCAGTATGTGCTCAGGAGCCTCCTAGTGGATGTGCTCTGGTGTCTAGGTTTTAGTAGTTTTAGTTCGTATTTTCTGATGAAATCATTGTAGCCTACAAGCTTTTATCTTCGGGTATCGTGAAATGAATTGATTACCTGTTTAAAAAAAAACTCACATTCTCTTCTGCACCTTTCGGTTGCTATGAAAGGAAAATTAAGTATGCAATACATATTATTTTTTTTTTTTGGTTTTTGTGGTTGTTCCCTTATCAACAAAAATATAGAACTTAAATTACGAACTTTTTTCACTTGGATTAGCTTTTCCCTCAAAAGTTCTTGCAAAAAAATCACAAGATTTTCAGGATAATATCAAGAGGTAACCTTATGTTATTAATGCTCTCTTAAGTTTGGCCATTCTTGATTGCAAATGGCCGAGACTCTCGTTTCGTCGAATTCAAATCTGATTAATTTTTTTTCCCCAAAAGGATTATGTGCTTCGATTTTTGGGATAAATACTTGTAGATAAGAGTTTGTTTTTTTTTATTGAAACTGATGTATAGTTGAGCGAGGGGTATGCCCTTGTTGGTCTTTTGTAGCTTCCTGCGGTTTTTTGGTGAAATAAAATTTTACTTAAAAAAAAAACTTGATTGCCCTATGATGTTATAATTTGGCAGTCTAGGGACTTAAACTCCTGCGAATATGGCTAAGTTTCGCTAAGATTTTTGGAGTTTTTCTTGTTTTGTTCTTATTGAATAAAACGTTTAATTTGTTAGTTTGATTCCTGCGCCTAATTTTTTTTGTGCATTATTGATTTGTCTCAACGAGACAAATCAAAAAAGTAAAAATTTATAACTTTTATTCAAATATTTTTTAAAATATCCAAAATAAAGGAAAACCCTAAAAATCTTAGCGGAACCTGGCCTATTTCTCTTCCTGCCAGGATTTGTTCAATGTCGGACAAAAATAATTTGAAGCAAACGCCATCCATGTTTTAAAAAAAAAAAGAAAGTAAATGCAGTCGAAATTTTTTTTTTTTGATATTCAAAAGGGGAAGGGCGCCCAGCGTAGTAACTCCCCATTGGGCGTGACCATAGGTGCTTCCTACCCACCAATGGAATGTCCGGTTCGAACCATAGCTACCGTCCATAAGAACGGGCCGTCACCACGGCACCATTTGGTGCATATTGGCAAAAAATCCCCCTCTTCGGTCCACATACGGGTTCGAAATAAAGCCTATTAATGGCACCACCGGGTGCCAGCACAAATGTGCCTCCCGAGTGTTAAAGAGAGGTGACTCCCACCAACTGGACCACCTTGATGGTTAAATGCAGTCGATCGAAGACTCGAAATTACCAAAAATGCAGTGGACAAGAATTGTCTGAGCCCGGGTTCGAACCGGGGACCTTTAGTGTGTGAGACTAACGTGATAACCAACTACACCACCCAGACGGCTTTTGCGAGAGGTTTGTAAGTTACTTCTTTAAAGGTTTCAAATCGCACAGAGGATCTCAATTCCCCACTCACTCTCCACCTGGTCGGTAAATGAACCAAGTCGTTTGTGAATGGCTCGTCTTGGGCTCGTTCGAATTCGGTTCGTTAAGTTTTTATTGGGCTCGAGCTCGCGAATAAATTAATAAACAAATCTGAACATTAGCATGCTCGGCTCCGTAAAACTAGTTTTCTTTTGACGGGAGGAGATTACATTATTTCTTATTACTAGCTAAGAGGTTGCTAAAGTTTGGTTATTCTAATATAATCACATTTTTTTGACCAGATATTGTTCACCTTACCCGTTCTCGAAAGGGAAATAAGTACTTATTTTTTAAGAAGGCAATTTCAAGTTCAAAAATTATGTGCTTACGCAAATAATTTTTCTATCAATATGGATCTTGTTTGATAGATTTCATTGAGATCTTTAATACGGTGCAAAAAAAATTGTAAATTATTTTTCATTTACATTATTTTTGAGTTTAAAAATGTAAAATAAGTACTTATTTTTTAAGAAGATGTTCTGGAAATGCTATTGTGGATGCTCTAAGTATGGGTGATTGAAAAAACCGACGGCCCAAAAAAACTAACCGATCAATTCAATTTTCGGTCGGGGTAAGGGTGGGTTTGGTTGGTTTCAGTCTAGACTGAACCAAACTGATCAATTTTCGGTTCGTCTCAGTTACCTGAAAATTTCTCTGAACCAAATTGAACCAATATACCCTTAACCCATACCGATTGGGACCGATCAATCAAAGCCGTCTATCTTAAACCGAGGGTTTTTTTTTTTTTTTTATCTACTCCGCTCCTCTATTTGTTTTTTATCTCGACTGTCCATTTCTCCCATTTTCGGGCGGACCGAAATTCCTGATTGGACCGAACCCACTCCGAACCAATCCAAGCCGAAGTTAACTCCGGTCGGGATCGGTCCTGAAAATATATATCCCGAACTAATTAGTCCTGGAAATTTTTACCCCGAAGGTCCGAACCGACCAAACCCACCGAAATCACCCCTGAAACTAAGGTCTCATGTAGTACGAATTTTGCATTTTAAGGGGGTGTTTGGACAAATAAGCCAAAGTGGCTTATTTTTTGTCCTTTTTCAATTTTTTTTTGCATTTTTGTGGCTTATTGTCAATTTTTTGGGAATTATTGCTTCGTTATGATGAGAAGAATCTAAAAAGTAAAAAATTTCGATCGAAATCCAATTTTTTTGAATAAAGACGAAAAAAATTGACTTATTTTCGTCTTTATTCACAAAAAATTGAATTTCGATCGTAATTTTTTACTTTTTAGATTCCTATTGTCACCTCAAAAAATTGACAATAAGCCAAAAAATACAAAAAAAAATTGACCAAAAAAAAAACCACTTGACTCCTTCGAGGCCTTTGCTTTGCTTTGATTTAATTGAACCCGCTTTCTCAATCGTCGTCTCCATTTTCCAATCCCTTCCCCTCCATCTCCAACGCAACACGGATCTTAATTTTCCTTCCACCATTCCAGAGAGTCACACCGAAAAGATCACGAATTTCAGAAAGCCACTTCAAACCTTGCTCAGATCAAACGAAGAACGATTGAATCGCTCTTTCTTCGACCGGAAGAATGGTTCTAGTCTCAGCGGTGCGCGATTACATCAACCGCATGTTGCAGGACATCTCCGGCATGAAGGTCCTCATCCTCGATTCTAGCACGGTTCGTACACTCAATCTTCGCCCCCCACCCCCCGGGCAATTCTTTCCCTTTAATCTACTTCACAAGAGAATATACATTGGTTTCGAGATTTGCGTTTCACCTGTATTATTGGACTACAGCCCTATATTAGTCAAGTTGTTTCCGCTAAATTGTATTTTAGCTTTTGATGTATGTGTAAAGAATGACCTGCATAGAAATCCGTGGAAAAATGGGTTTTAGTCATTTAGTTGAGCGGAAACGTTGCACGAGAACAAAGTAATGTGAATTTTATTTGCTGAAAACATGGGCTTTGTAGTCCATTTAGTTGAGCCGAAAAGTTGCACGAGAACGAAGTAAGTAATGTGAATTCTATTTGTTTCCGACCTTCTTTGCGCAATCATTACCAAAAAAAAAACAAAGAAGAAGAAAAACTTTTGTGAGAACTTAAGAAATTTGCTAGGGTTTGTGAGTTTGGTTTATGCTCTTCCAGTGGTTTGGGGGGCTTGGGGCAGGTGAGCATTGTGAATTCTGATTTCGTGAGCCAATTAGGAAACGATGTTTTCTGTCTGGTTAGTTGGTTGTTATGAGTATATTGTCAATTACCGTCTAGTTTTGACTTCATTTGATTTGCATTAGTGCCTGTCTCTTACTTGAACTCGATAGGGGCTGCATTCTCTCTTTCTTACCCGGAACAGCAATCGTCCGGGCGAGGTCTGAAGCCAAAAGCCCAGATCCACATACTTTAGTGGCTTGATAATTAATTTGAGGGAATAATCCAACAGTAGATAATTATTAGCACTGTTAATTCTAATACTCCCCCTACCCGAGCCACCTATTTCCGCACGTACTGTGCCATTCCCGTTCATGGCCATGTCCGGTGAATGTGAAGGGTAGTAGGCCCCAACCACGAGAGTTTGCATACTCGGGACAAGCTTTCTTTCTTTCATATAGTTTTTCTCCTGCTTTTGAGCCTTATGGGCGAGTGCTAGATGCACAGGTCAGAGTACATTTGTTCAGTTCAACAAACAACTACATTTGATTGAAATACGATCTCTCCCCTTTGTTGTGTTGCTTAGCTGTATGTTGACTTTTAGGAAGGCTTCTTAGTTAATGCAAGTGGATTACTTTTGTTTTGAACATATGTTGTGATCAACGTAATTCATTGTGGACACTCATTAAAGAAATCTTGTGATATCTTTGAGCTAGGCTTTGCTTTGTATTGAACGTCTCGAATACTCAACAGAATAGGTGGTACAGAAATGAAGGGAAGATCCCTGCAAAATTGTTGCAGTTATCCCATGTTTGTCTGATTGCTTTTACTGTCTCAAACATCTCGTTCTCTTTCTTTAGTGGGAAATAGCGTGTTTCTCTTTGACACCTCATATTGGATAGCCATTAGCCCCCATCTTCGTCTGTTGATGGTCACCAACCGTGTTTGTAATTCCCGGGTTATGTCCCTTGTATTCGCATACGCTAACCGACCTAAAAGAAGATTTCGGGTGTGCGTTCTAGTTTGTGACTTTGTGTGATGGCCTTACATGGGTTTCTGATGAAGAATGAAAAGATTATATTATTTAAAAAAAAAGAATATAAAGTTCCTTATTTTTGTTTTATTTATTTTGTTAGGAATCTTGCAATTATAGAAATAAGTGTCTACATTATTTAGTTTATTTAGTTTCCTTTTAAGAATTATTTGATCAAGAAGACTCGATTCTAACTTTGGTAGTTTCCTTTTTCTTTATTTCCTAGTGTGTAGGGTTTCTTCTACTATAAATTGAGTTGTAAGCCTTAGGACTATTCAGTTTTTGATGATTATTGAAATTATAAAGAGTGTTCTCTTTTATGCCAAATTCTTTGGTATTTTATGGAATCAACAAAGTATTTGATGCCTTTATTCCTGGGTATTCTTTGACTAAACGGGTTTAGAGAAGGATTTCGATCTCCGGGTATTCGTTACGAATCAACGGATTTCGGACTCGATTAAATAGTTCTGTTCTTCTTTAGTTTCCGCTGCATCAGTTGGTATCAGAGCTTGAGCTCGATTCCGGATCATGGCACGACAAGGAGTTCGTGATGGTCGTTATGCTGTTGCCGAAGATGTGAACGAAGGTGATGAGGCTGCACGGGGTGCACAACTAGGGGTATGGTTTCAATGGATTGATGATACGCATGAAGCATTGGTCAAGAGGGCCACCTTGATCATTGATAATCAACCTCACTACTTCCCATTGAGTTCGTGCTCCTTCAATTCGGACCTTCATGGAGGAGGCTACAATTCGGTGGCCTTTCACATTCCAAGTTATTCCAGATCCAGTTGTGGATTGGAGTAAGCCGCCTATTTTTGATGAGGAACCATTCAATGATGTGGAGTATGAGATTGTTTTGTGTAAAGATGATCATCTGCATTTTGTGTTGGATACTACAATTTCGGCGCCGTTGCAACTGGAATTTAAAGTTTCGTCTAGAAGTAGTAACCCAACATACACGTGGTTAGGTGTTCAAATATTTGGCCTCTGCAAGGAACAAAGTGAAGACATAGTTCGCGGCGATTTTATGGGATTTACTGATATTCCACCTTTTGCGTTTGAAGACTCCTTGTTAAAATTCCAGTTCGAGAAGATCAACTTAAAGTATAAAATTGATGCAGACAAGTTTCGACGAACAAGATTATTTGAAGCAATTGAAACTCGAGGACGAGTTTTCTCAAGCCCGGGAGAATGATGAAGAATGAAAAGATTATATTATTTAAAAAAAAAGAATATAAAGTTCCTTATTTTTGTTTTATTTATTTTGTTAGGAATCTTGCAATTATAGAAATAAGTGTCTACATTATTTAGTTTATTTAGTTTCCTTTTAAGAATTATTTGATCAAGAAGACTCGATTCTAACTTTGGTAGTTTCCTTTTTCTTTATTTCCTAGTGTGTAGGGTTTCTTCTACTATAAATTGAGTTGTAAGCCTTAGGACTATTCAGTTTTTGATGATTATTGAAATTATAAAGAGTGTTCTCTTTTATGCCAAATTCTTTGGTATTTTATGGAATCAACAAAGTATTTGATGCCTTTATTCCTGGGTATTCTTTGACTAAACGGGTTTAGAGAAGGATTTCGATCTCCGGGTATTCGTTACGAATCAACGGATTTCGGACTCGATTAAATAGTTCTGTTCTTCTTTAGTTTCCGCTGCATCAGTTTCTTTAAGGAGTCAATTTTTTTGTGACTTGCAGGTTAGTATAGTTAGCGTTGTCTATTCTCAGTCAGACCTTCTTCAGAAAGAAGTGTTTTTGGTGGAACTGGTAGATTCCATTTCCAAGTCAAGGGAGCCCATGTCGCATCTCAAAGCAGTTTATTTTCTTCGGCCGACATCCGAGAATATCCAGCAAATGCGACGTCAGCTGGCCAGTCCAAGATTTGGAGAGTATCACCTCTGTAAGTTGATCTCCATGAAAATGTGAGAGGGAATCTATTCTATATACTCTGAAGTTGATCTCAACAAAAATCTGAGAGTAGATATTCAATTTGAGTATCACTCATGTTTCTAATTTTTCCTGTCTTTCGCAAGTTGTTGACTTAAGCCTCTTTTCTGACTTACAGTTTTCTCCAACATGTTGAAAGATACCCAGCTTCACATTTTAGCTGATTCGGATGAACATGAAGCTGTCCAGCAAGTTCAGGTAAATCTGCATTTTCCTAAGATAATACCAAAAATTTGCTGTTATCTCGATATGCGGGGGTATGGTTTCCCTTACAGTGGCAGATCTTCATGCAATCGGTTGCCCTTTATCTTTTCCATTTATCTATTTACACAAGTGAGTGCGGATTTGGATGGCAGATTTATGGGCATTGTCCTGCAAAATGAACGATAATTTTGTTATATCTTTGTGTGGTTTCATTGCTGAGTCCTGATAATGTCACTCTGTTAACATAACGGGGAGAGCCTTCCAAGATACTCAGTTTCATGTCTGCATGGTTTGAAATAAGCCTTGTTTTCAAGTCCAATTGTTTTTGTTATGCATTATCGCTTGGTATTATCTGGTTTTTCGAGCAATGTGTAAACTATTTTTCTGTTTGACATAGCTGCAGGAATGATACTGTTTGAACTTTGTGTCTTGGTTCTAAAAATGATATCAGATATGCTATATATGAGTCTACATTTATTTTGCAGGAATTCTATGCAGATTTTGTTGCAATTGATCCTTTCCATTTCACTTTAAATATCCCTGCAAATCACATGTATATGCTGCCAGCAGTTGTAGATCCTTCGGGCTTGCAACAGTTCTGTGATCGAGTGATTGATGGCATTGCAGCAATTTTCTTGGCGCTAAAACGTAGACCTGTTATTAGATACCAACGGACCTCTGATATTGCTAAAAGGGTTGCACAAGAGGCAGCGGTGAGAAAAGTTACTATAGTGCAATATATTGCTTGGATACTGCATGCTGATGTTTTAATTCTGACACAGATTCCTATATTCCTTTAAATTGTCTGCTTGCGAACCCTTCTATGATCTGTACTATGATGGGATATTAACCTATTTTATTTCCTGTCCATAACAGAAGCTGATGTACCAGCAGGAGAGTGGCCTTTTCGATTTCAGAAGAACAGAAATCTCTCCCTTGTTGCTAATAATAGATAGAAGAGATGACCCTGTTACACCATTGTTGAACCAGTGGACATATCAGGTACTTTTGGTTTATGACTGTTCAGGCTTCAAAGTGTTACTGCTTGGTCCTCGATGTGGAGTGCCTTTTGTTTTGATTTTTCTTTCTAACTTTTTTCGTGGAGTGTTGAGCACTATGTTACCTGGAACGCGGATCGTTCCGGTACGAGGAACGGGAACGCAATACGCCACATGCTTAAATTGTGGTACGATAGGGGTAGGCTTCTATAGATAACAAAAGAACTTACTCTTCCAAGCGATAAACATCAAGTGAAACTAAATATTGTGTGTCAAATTATTCATAAAAAACACATTTCTAGGAGCTTAACGACTGGACTTTTTACAATTTATCCCACTGAAATTCCATTTTCTCTCTAATTTGACCATAACAAGTTTACATTTTTGGGAAAACTAAGGGGATCGCTAGATTTACCGTTTTGGAACGGTAGTGTACCATGTTTCGGAATGTTCGTACCAAAACGTAGTTCGTTAGGGTTGTAGCGTTTTCTGGTAACATAGGTTGAGCATTATAGAAAATGCAACTAATGCATTTGTAAGTCTTTCAATAGGCTATGGTTCATGAGTTGATTGGTATTCAAGACAATAAAGTGGACTTGAGAAACATTGGCAAAATTTCGAAGGATCAGCAGGTGAGCTTTTCTCGTCATACTTGCTCATTCTTTTTTCAATACTTTTTATCACATTTTGTGAAGTTTTTCCTACTCATGGTTACAGGAGGTTGTGCTGTCATCAGAGCAAGATGCCTTTTTTAAAGCTAATATGTACGAGAATTTTGGGGATATTGGATTGAATATCAAGCGGATGGTGGATGAATTTCAGCTAGTGGCGAAAAGTAACCAGAGTATCCAGACAATAGGTTTGTATAAAGTACATATGGAAATCAGCACTACCAGTTCATATTGTTGTTACTAATAAGAGATTATCAGTTACTATGTGTGCGGTGATTATAGGCTAGTAATGGCTAATAAATTATTGGTTATCAAATTCTGCAGAAGACATGGCCAAATTTGTGGACAATTACCCTGAGTACAGGAAAATGCATGGAAATGTCTCAAAGCACGTGACCTTGGTAACAGAAATGAGCAAGATAGTTGAAGAGAGAAAACTCATGTTAGTTTCACAAACAGAACAAGAATTGGCTTGCAATGGGGGACAAGGGGCAGCATTTGAGGTGGTTTATTTTTTTGTAATAATATTCCAGTCCTGCTGATCAGAAATTGTGATAGTCTAGTCAGTAATTTCTTCGCATGTTCCAATTTACAGTGACTTCGTATTTGCTGCAGATGTCAACACTTATAGTAATCATTAATCTATGAGTTCCTTAATTTCTTTTATCTTGCCTTTTTACCTGGCCCAACCACATTGTCGTCAGTTGGTGTCAACTGTGGAAGACAACATTTCTAACTTTGTAAGGTTGCATAGGTATTTAAGAGCTGAAGGTTGAATCAATAACAAAATTTAGATTGCCCTGTTAAAGAGCATAAATGCAAAAATGTTAAAAGCTGCGGGTCTTATCTGGAGTGTTCTTTCCATGAACAGATGATTGTTCCTTCTTTATGGAAATAAATATGGCATGCTACAAAATGTGGCATGATTGAGATCAGACTTGCTAAATGCCATAGTTGGATATGACGATAATTTTCATTGTGAGAATTGTTATTTTAACCTTTTAAGAATGTCGGTGGTTGTGTTTTCAATTCCGTATGTTGATGTTTTGTCTTGTGAAAAAAGTAAGGAAAAGTTGGACGGAACATTTTGATCACTGAGATGTTGCTTTTGGAACTGAACTGTTCAATGCTCTAGATTGTGTATTTAAAACTCAGTTTGCTTGGGTCTAGTTGAGATTCTGACATGTAGTGACCGTGACGACGCGGTCGCAGGGTGTAATGGCTGGAGCATAACGATGGTGGCAATGGAGAGTTGCATTGTAACGGGTGGTGGTGAGCACCCATTCTATTAATGTGAGGTTTACGGCTGAGTTTTAAAACCATGGTTGTGCAGAACAAGTTTTGTTGTTGTAAGATGTAAGAAAGTATTGAGCAAATGAAGTTCTTGGCAAAGAAGAGATGGATTTTTGATGCGGATTAGGAGGTGGAGAATAGGCAGCAATTTACCCATATTAAAGCTTGTCACACATTCATTAATTTATTGCCTTCCGCCTAGTAAACGAGCCTGGTGGCCTCTCCACTCATGGCCAACTGGTTTTGAGTCGAATGGTTTAACAATCCAACTCACAAAGCTGGAGCGGGGGAGGAGTGACCATATAGAAGATCCTAAGGTTGGAAATGTCTATAGGAGAAACTAGCCAGGAATATGTTTATATTTAGAATACTAGCTAGTCATATATTTTTAAAATATCTATTGGTATTAGAGATTGCCAGATTAGTGACAATTCCAAATAATTTTGTGAATAGAAGTTAAATATTATGTGAATACAAAATGTTCAACAAAATTTAGTTAATTATTCTTAGATTTTCTTATGGTTGCTGCAACTCTTCTCTGGGCTTGAGAGGTTCCATCCCAATCGGGGAGGCAATTCCTATACCAACGAATCAAGCTTCTTAGGAGCATCTTACATTGGAGCACGGGAGCGAGGTTTTGGAGCGGACTTGTCACCCCATAGTGGAGGTTCTTATCAACTAATTGAGGGATCAGCTTAGTGGTCACAACTATGGAATATTTTGATGGACCAAGTAGTATATAATCATTATGGTATGGTGCTTTGAATTCTCAATTCATGTTAGTGGTATATTGCTTTAAAAAGTTGTTAGCTTCGTTGTTTGGATTCAATTTATTGATAATGTGATTAGAGAATAGAAACCAAGTCAAGAGGTTATGAGGTAGTTCTGTGGCTTGACTGTAATAAGCCATGCGATGTCATGCTAGGAGTTAAAGACCCTACTGATGGAATCATGTACCAGTATCTGCATGGACATGTCTGGATCCACTTTGGAAAGTTACTGCCTTGGACTCTAGATGAAATTTTGGGTTGCTGCTTTTCTTGAATTTCGCTTTATTACTTTCATTGACATGTGATGCTCGATAGTGTTCTTACTTTTTCTTTTTCTTTTTCTGTTTGGATGTATGAATGACTTTTGGGATTGAAGTATTCTATTCTTGTGCTTTGTTCTTGTTTTATAAACCATATGGGATCTGCGTAGTGCATCACCTCAGTTCTATTCTGCTCTCTTTTCAGTCCTGTTTTATAGTTAGTTAACATCCTTCATTTCTGCAAGGAATGGAAACCGCAAACATGATTTATTGTTCCCAGCTGTGCTTTTTTGCAGGCTGTGACTAATCTTTTAAACAATGAAAATGTATCTGATATTGATCGTCTACGGCTCGTTATGTTGTATGCATTGCGCTATGAAAAGGAGAGCCCTGTTCAACTGATGCAACTTTTCAACAAACTGGCTTCTCGCTCTCCCAAGTATAAGCCTGGGGTAATGAAACTACTTAAGACTCATTCTACATGTGTTGCTCTTAGTTCTTTTTGCTTTGCATGCTAGATGTTCAACAACCGCCTAGCTTGTTTGGCATTTGGGCACATTGGTGTTTTTGGTCGTGTGGTTTTTAAATATAGGTTTGGGAAATTGGGGTTATGACCCAGTAGGGGTGTGGGGTCTTGATTGAGAATATTTTTGAAGGGTCACGTTTTCATGGTGCTATCAAACATCTCCTGAATGAATGCTACTGTGTCTATGATCAATGTTATGTAACCTTCTGAACTGATGTTCTCAGATATATCATTCATTCAGCTTGGCTGATATGTAAAATTTTGTTTGATCACTGTAATTCCAGCTTGTGCAATTTCTGTTAAAACAAGCGGGTGTGGATAAGCGAACCGGGGATCTTTACGGAAACAGAGACCTTCTAAATATTGCTCGGAACATGGCACGTGGACTCAAGGTCTCTCTCTCTCCCTTCTGTGTGTGTGTGTTTTCTTTTTCTTTTTCCACCACCCAACGAGGCACCCTGTCGAATATGTTGAAAACATGGAATACAGTTTCTGCTTTCTCAGAGATTGGTTTTTTTATTTTTGCAGGGAGTTGAGAATGTATACACGCAACACCAGCCTCTTGTATTCCAGACCATGGAAAGCATTGTTAAGGGGAGGGTGAGAGACGTGGACTACCCTTTTATTGGAAACCATTTTCAGCAGGCCAGGTTTGTCGGAAGTGAATCATATTTTGGTTGCAATTGTGTCTTTCACCATCTCACTTGTGACAATTGATCTAAAGTAAGGCAATGACAAATATCACTAGGGTTTGTTCGGTTTGGGTTTTGAGGGAGGTTTTTGGGGGTAATGAGTGGAGAGAGAAATAGAAAATTTATTGGGGACTGTGCGCAGATAGAGGAGTTGAGTTTTTGAGACCCAAAACGAATCAGATCACCGTCTTAAAATTGCATTGACACATATGATATAAGGGAAGTTAATTACCTCTTCATTACCAATTCAAATGCATCTAGAATTAACCTTTCAAGTGCTGATGGAAAGAGAATAGAATATTGTAGACGATTTGATGATCTAGTCCTAGCAGGTCACATGGCACTGGACTAGGTATCAAATGCTTTCCACATGATCATTCAGATCCATCTGTTTTTCAAAAGTAAATCTACACGGTGACTTGTGACAATATCAATCTCTGTCTTTATCTATTTGGGGTTGGAGAAGTATGAATGCTGTCCAATCTACTAATGGATGCAATCGAAGAGATATATGAGTTACATGATCTACTGATTTTATGCTTATTGTTAGCTGAGATTCGGCTCCTTAATGCATTATGTTGGCTTGGTATCTCCCTGCATCATTTATCTGGTCCATCTCATTGTAAAGGACCACTCATCTGAAAATAATGTTTAGCAGGATTGGAGGTAACATTACTTGTGGAAACTTTATAAGAATCTATCCAATAATAGGTCTACGAAGTGAAATATGATCTATTACCCTCAGAATCTATTATATCTCTGAAATTTTATTTTCGGCAGGCCTCAGGAGGTGGTGATTTTTGTTGTTGGTGGGACAACATATGAGGAGTCACGTTCCGTTGCTCTACAAAATGCTGCCAATTCTGGAATTCGCTTCATACTTGGTGGCTCTGCAATTCTCAATTCTAAGAGGTCTGTTGCAAGACTCATTCTTCACTAAGATTTTCTATCAGTACATAGTTGTGCATATCTCATGCTTAAACCAATACACTGCATAGTTCATGCTTCAAATACACAATTGACAAATTACTCCCCCCGTCCCACTTTGTTGTGCCCTTATTCCTTTTTGGGATGTCCCAAAATGATGTGCTTGTTTCAAAACTTTCCAATTTTGGAGTAATACAAGAAGGGCGTGTATGGGGACCTGTGCTTCGTGTTGGTCATGGATTCTCTTCAGCCCACGCCAATGACCGGCATGCCCAGATTTCTTAGTTTGGAGTCTGAATAATTTCTTTCCCGACAATGAGTTTCATTTCTCCCTCAATTTTTTTCCCAACTCTTCTGCCCACATCTTTACTTTGGTGTTAATGTAGGTTTTTGAAGGACCTTGAAGAAGCGCAGAGGATTGCTCGAACCAGTACCAATTTGGTTTGACGATATGTAGATACCGTATGTTGCCTTCATAGTGGTTTCCGTTTTCTTGCGACTGTTGATAGTATGTATACCTGTATTTTAACCATTGATTTGCAGCTTGAGGAGGGATAGATCTGCCCATTGGTCTGGCATTAAAAGAGTACATTTGTTACTGGTCGGTATATGATATGAGGAAAGACTTGACATTTTGAGGAGAGAAGGCCTAAACCTGGTTGTTGTACAATTGCAATTTCTGTAGAAACAAATAGCCGACATTTGAAGCAAATTTTGTAGTGGGAACACCTTTTTTTGCATCTCTAAGGTCTGGAATGTTATCCAGTTTAACGATTTATTTCCACGCATGCCTAAATTTCGTAATTGGATTGTGATAGGGAATTAAGTTTTACACGTCCCATTTTGCATCTGTGTTTGTTTTGGTCTTTATCCATGTGAGTGTACGACGACGTCTTTTCATGCATAAAAATGTTCTACAAATAAAGGGGCAATAATGTAAATTGATTGAATGAGTTTGAGACACTTGAATGTTTATCTATCTATGCCAAAATAGATTGCTTTGTAAGGTTATAACAAATGCTCAATTATACAGTAGCTATGCGAACTCTATCGAAGACAACAGTCCATTCCGCAAACTCCCGCTGATGTATACAATATTGGCAAAAATAAAATAAAATTTTGATGATGAACCAAAAAAATCTTTACTTGTTTTTATTCATCTCCCAGAAAATTCAAGATTCAAACACATCATTATGATTTAGGGAAAATGACGGCCAATGATGTGTTTTGATAATTAATACTCGCCAATGACATTTTCAACATTAACAATGTTCTCAGCATATTCTTGGCGGGTATTAATTATCAAAACACATTCTGAGCCGTCATTTTGTCAAATCCTTGTGATTCCTTAGAGTTTGAACTTTGGACTTTGGAAGCCCAACTTTAGCCCGATTCTGCAAGCCCAATACGACTTTAATCCCATGTATTTCATTGGTTATTGAATGTGATGTTATTTTACAGCAACCAGTAAAATGATGACAACACAGCATGTTGTGTATGATATTGTCTATATTTTCCCATTTTAATCCTATGGGGTTGGTCCAGTGGTCAAGGCTTAGGATTTAGAGATTTGCTTTCTCTTAAGGGTCCCAGGTTTGAAACCTCTTGGGTAATATCCACTCCTTTAAGGTCAGCCCATACAGAGTATTGCTTTAGCTTTAAATGGGATTCCTGCTAGTGGGCGGTGATATTGGTCCTCAGGATTCACTGAGGTGCGCGTAAGCTAGCCCGGACGCCTGAGTAATGAAAAAATATATGGGGAAAATGATGGCTAAGGACGTGTTTTGATAATTAATACCCGTCAAAAACAAGCTAAGAACATTTGTTAATGCTGAAAATGTTCTTGGCGGGTATTAATTATCAAAACACGTCATGGGCCGTCATTTTCCCAAAATATATTTCCCCTTTTCTTTAACCTTTTCATCATCTATAAATCCACGAGGTTAAACACAGCCGAAAAGGGTGTTTGGTAGTGGACTGGATCAATTCCAATAAATATGAAGGTGGGTTGGCCCCATTCTTATACATTAGTGAAGATTTCTGAAAAATTGCAACTCCTTTTTTCTTCTGAAGACTCTCACTGAACCGATGTAAAGGAGAAATTTTTGGGTGCCGAGCACGTACCACGTGGTGGTACTGTCGACGATCCCAGCCAAATTTATTCCCTCTCTCCTCTTTTTCTCTCTCTAAAATCAGGACCGTCCAAATCACATTTTTAAAGCGATCAAGCTCTCTATCTTTTTTATTTTACAGTTCAGATCACACTTCTGAATGAGAATTTCAAGTTATTATTTCTTCTAAACCACCAATGAGAATCAAACCCTCAAAGAAGGTTTTATTGTATGCACAAGTCTTCTTACAAAAATTGATGGAGAGGGAGAGAATTATTTTTATAACGGGGAGAGATAGTTTGACCTCCACTTTTTGGAAAGGACAATGATTTTGACACTCTATTTTTTTATAACCACACTCCAATATTTGTCTTTAAAGTGTTTTTGTCATGTGTATTTTGGAAACTAAAAGACTAGAGTGTGGTTATCAAAAAGTGGAATGCCAAAATAAATAAATTATCTTTGTAAAATCATTAATTTGTAATTTGAATTACACTAGAACAATGAGCAGAGTCGACTCTGGGCTAAGGCCCAAGAGGGGACCACCATAACTCCCGTACAAAAATGTAAAATTTACGGCCTCCAACAATTTTTGGGTACCCAGGAAATTACTCATGTACCAAACATATAAGCTTGAAAATGAAAAATTAGGACCCTTCTTCCAAGTTCGTCTTAGGCCCCGAAATGTCAAGACAGGCCTTGACAATGAGGGGAGATAATTGAAGAACACGCTAAACCAAATTCTTAAGCTTTTACTCTTTCTTGCAGACTATTCTCCTAGATGAACTTTTGAGCAGAAATAAAGTCATACCATGTGTTACTATTTATTTTAATGGTTACATGAAGAAAATTGGAGTGAAAACGTGAAATAGCAAAAGTTAGGTGGGGATGCTGCAGAGCGGCATCTCTGCAAAGTGGTATTAAGCGGTCGATCTGGTCGTTCATTTCGACACGAACGGCTTGGATTGAATTGGAGCGCATACACATCTGAATTGTCGATTACTCGACAAATATTCGAGCTATCGATTGTCGAGATAAACGGCCGAATCGACCGCTATGCACCCGCTTTTGCAGGAGGTGCTTGGCAGCCTCCCCCATTCCAGAGTCAAGATAACATTCATTATGTTTTACGCCAATAAAGAGGATAGAACAAGGACCGTCATTAAGAAGTTCACAAATAAACAAAAGCCCAAAAGACAAGAAAATTAAATAAAGTAGTCCAATTCTTCCCCCTAATAGTACTGCAAATCCACCTAAAACCACCCCAGCCATCAATGCATCCACTCCAAGAAATCAATAGAAAAACTGTGATGAAATGGACTTAGTCTATTTCATCACACTTATAATTTGTTAACCAAGTCCAACTTTATGGGATTGCCCGACTGCTTGAGGTTCGGGACTTCAGAGTTAATTTGTTCGCCTAAAATTTTGAGTTTGAAATCTCTTAGGTGCAATCAACTCTAGTGGGATCAATCCTAGTACTTTAATCTGGCTCCCCGCAAGTGAATGATGGAATTGGTTCCTACAAGTTAATTAATGTGCACGTAAATTGGCACAGACCCTTAATTACCGTATAAACAACTCTAATTGGCTACCTAGCTATATAGCTTGAATTACTGTAGAAAGTACAAGAAAAACAGTTGGGTCGCATTAGCGGTCGGTTTTATATAATTGTTGATGGAGTAGTTCACTTGCATCCATAGGATATTCTTAATAGACCTTTCAACTGATAAATTAGTAAATCATTAAGGGTCTTTTTTTGTTAACGCCACTTCCCTGCAAGTGTATTTTTGATGTAAAAATACATTTGCAGGAGTGTAAAAATACACTTGTAAGGGAGTGGCGTTAACAAAAAATAGAGTGGCAAAATCAGCAGCCATCATTAATTAAACTAGTAATCCTGGGTTATGGCACTCTCACACTAGGTCGTCTTAAGCAAATAAAACAAATTAATGTGAAGTCTATACACTTTTTTTTTAATAACTCAAGTGTCCAGATCAAATTGTGCGCGCCTCGATTATATTCTGGGGGACCAATCGCACCGCTCACTTACGGATGTCCCAATTAAAGGCATAGCAAAGCTCTGTATAGACCTCTAGATGGCTCCAGAAAATGGTAATCAAATTCTCTGTACCAAAATTCTTTAAACTTCTGTACTGGTGTATTTCCGGCTATTGAATTGCATAAAAATTTTGAAACATAAAATAAAAAATAAAAAAAAAACTCACACGACCGCACAATCTAATGACCCAAAAGAATAATTTCTCGGTACAGAGGATCTCAGGTGCATAAAATGTTGTTGGGGTAGGTAGTAGTTACGTTCGATGATGGATAGACGAATAAGCTATGGAAAACGGCCACGTTTTTTTAGTAAAGGGTACACCGCCGTAGCAGTTTCAGTTTCAATAACCACAGTTGTGGTGTGGTTCTGCTTTTTCACTATCGATTATGCGTTGTAGTTGGCTTCTCGGCCATCTATAATTGCATACGGCTCTTCCATGCACGCAATGCTCTACCCAAACAAAAACAAAAAAAACCACTACGTTGGCATCGGTCGCACTAGGTAGCATTGATCGGTCTCTGTGGGAAGCATCGTCAATTGTGGAACTACCGTGACAGCTGAACATCGACAAAAACCATGCACGGCTCAGACACCTGACCATCTGATCAATTTATCGTTGGACTCGTATCCTTCATTTGATTTAGATGTTTTATTTGTCTCCAGATGTGTAATAGATCTTTTGTAACAGATGTATTAGTTACTCCTACGGTAGGTTATTCTCTTGTATCAATGCATTTCTAACATGTTAAAAAAAAAAAAAAATCGATAATCTCGAGAACTCGTCTCATTTTCCAATCACTTTCCGAGTTGCACAATATGGCAATAAGATGGAGTATTTATTTTTAAATAAGAAGGTATAGGGAGGAGACTGGAGAGGGAGATTTTAGGGTACTTGTTATGTTTTTTCGACCAATCAGAAAATGCAGATATTTAAAATAACCAGCGCTACGTAATTTTTTTTCCCTCTCTCTCCTCTCTAGACGTCGTGTATTGATTTTTCAACCCTTTTGACACTATTTCTGGTATACCAGACTACCAGTGCTATCAAAAATTTGTATATCACTGAAATAATTCGAACCGCCATCGTTAAAATAAAGTCTCGTTCTGTTAAAAGAAATAGTACTTATTTTTTGAATTAAAGGTGATGTATTATGAGAGAATGATTCGTCTCGTAAACCGAAAAATAAGTACTTAAAAAAATAAGAATCTTAGCAGAACGGAACCTTAACACCATATCCCAGCGAAGTCACCTCCTTCACATTCCTTTCTTTCAATTCAAGACCATTCTTTCTCCTATTTTTACCTTTTGATAATAGAGGGTTTGACCCAGCTTACCCATATCTTGACTATTTTCAGAAGCCCAAACTTTAAGGGTTTCAGAAATCCAAATAAGTACTTACTCCGTATTTTTTAAGAAGACAATTTTAAACTAAAAAATTATATGTTTACGCAAATATTTTTTTTAGCAATATGAATCTTGTTTGATAGATCTCATTGAGATCTTTTAAACGGTGCAAAAAAAATTGAAAATTTATTTTTCATTTACTTTATTTTTGAGTTTGAAAATATAAAATAAGCTACTTATTTTTTAAGAAGATTTCTGAAACGGGGTAAGGCAAATAAACTTTTGTGGCCTCTAAAGTTTTTTTGCTAGTGGGTAGGAGTCGAATCTACGAGCTCGAGGTAGAAGCCCCTTCTTTTCTGCAATGCTCTCACTCGATCAACCTCCAGGTGTTAATGCAAGACCAGTCTTAAGGTTAGGTCAGGCCGGGCTTGAGCTCCCTTTTTTTTTTTTCCTCCCAGAAATGAGGCCTCAATATTTTGAGGTGTTACACTAGGCCTTTAAATTAATTATGATCCATTTTCTGAAAAGAAACAAGAAGACTAATTCAAGTTCACAATCATTTAAACCCAATAGATACTTTATTTGATAATTTCTCAAGTCCCCATGAACATTTTTGGAGCACTGATAATTAGTATCTGGGAGACCAATCCCACTGTCTACTACGGAATGCTTAATAACTAGGGTGCATTTTCGTTAAACTAAATGGACTATATAAGCTAATGGTAATGGTCAAGTTATTTTCACTAAATGGTATTTTAGTTGATGTGTATGAGAAAAATGACCTGTCTAGAGATCTGTAAAAGCATGAGTTTTAGTCTATGTAATCCATTAAGTTTTGCAGAAGCCCACTCTTAAAAGCCCCCGTTCCTCTAAGGTTATTATTTTTTAAGTACTTATTTTTGGCTTTACGAGACAAGTCATTCTTTCAAAATACATCACCTTTACTTCAAAAAATAAGTACTACTTATTTTCTTTAGCGGAACGGGATTGATTCTTGCAAGCTTAATCATGAACTGTGAGCAGAATATTGTTTAAGCTATAATTTACTTCTTGCAGTAATCACTTTGTAAAACTTTGTTAAATTTGGTTTGTGAAAATATATAAATGATCACATGCCGATAAGTATCATAAGTCTGAAATATTTTAATTGTTCATTTCAATTTAAGCTTTTTATATTATGCCCACGTCACCAAATGAGGACCACTTTATATTTTCCTAAACCCTAAATCTATTTATATATAATTCATATCAATTCCATTTGCATTCCTTTGACCCTACATGGTTTGTACTTTATCTCTCTCTTAGATTCTCCTCTATAATCTGCAATTTATTTATTATTTGGGGAATTTAATATTTGTATCAATTAGCCAGTGCTACTTGTTATGCTACAATAAGACAATTAATTAACAATTAAATAGGGGAAAATTGCACAACTATATATGAACTTTTTACATATGCCTAGCTAGCCCACGCAATTGCTTCAATTTTTTATTTCAATTTGTTTTAACTGGTTTTCAGTTGTTTTGATATGTTTTCCTTTTCACCTACCTCCATTTAATTAGTTCAATTTGAACACAGATCATTAATTTAAGGTTTTGTTTATTTGCAGCTCGGCAACCGGCTGGCTCGAGTGACTAATTCTGGAGACCAATCCCATCTACGAGCGGGAGGTGAATTAAAGCCGTGACAAAATTCGTAACGGATGAACCAACAAGAAAACACACGCAGGTAAGAGTCAAATTCCTAAGTAAGTCCATTTACAGATCATTTTGCAAACTTGCTTTGATGATCGAAATTATTAATTTTTCAACACCCGCCAAGAACATCAACCAGGTTAAAGTCTATGTTGATTGGATATATAGCGGTGGAAAAATTATTTTATTCCAATGGAAATGGGACGTAAATGCCCATACAAAACTTTTGCCCTCGGTGCCCAATAGTTTTTTTTTTTTCCCCTTTTTGAAATATGCCCCAAAATATCCATTAAACACGATTAAAAAAGCAACCTCAATCAAAAGAAACCCCTCAAATAAGATAAGGAAAATTCTAAAATCAGTCAAATGGGCTGACAATAGTGAGTGTGTGAATGTGTATTAAATGGTATAAAAAGTACACAGAAATACGTGTTTTTCTTGTTTTCTAGTGTATTTATCGTCAGCCCAGTGGGCTGACAATAGCAAAACCGATAAGATAACCACACATGGTAAAAAAAAAAAAAAACCAGAGGGAAAGGGATTGAGCTGAAAAAGATCAAATCGTGAATAAAATATTAAAGCAATGCCAAAAACGCAAAAGAAAATGCACAGATCCAGATATGTCCAAAACCGTCTGACGCATTCTAACAGTAGGCACGGAGCTCTTACACGTCGGACGATACACATTAATCTGTGTCCGCGTCTTTTTGTAATATATTTTACTGTTAGAAAATGATGTTTGCACCCCACTTTCTCATTAATGCACTTCAAAAATTCGTCTTTGAGTGCCTGTTTGGTGGGTAATTTTATAACCGCTAGACGGCAAATTTTGGAGTGCAAAAATCGTTACCATTTTCTGTTTCGTAATGATTTTACGTGCCGGTGATTTTTATTTCTTAGAGGTGATTTATTTCTTACAGTATTATTTTGAGAACACATATAGTAGGAATTGATTTGCCAACTGCAGCAACGGTCACGGCTCACGTGTTATTTGTCACGTGTGTCAAATGCATGCTCATTTGGCTTCGTCATGCTTACCTTACAAAATTATTAGGGATTGGATTCTCTGTGGTCTTTGGATCTGGATTGGACCTATGTAGCAAGGACATTTCATCGAATGTGATGCGCCGATGTCAGATTCTTTTGAACATCGACCGACAATCTCCGGACACGTTTCTGGTACTTAGATTCAATTTCCCTTGTATTTTTCCTCCATTTTTATTTGGGCACTCTCAAGACACTCTAAAAATTGCTACAGGCATTCTCGGGATACTGGAAAATGAAAGAGAGATGCTAAACAAAATAGCAGACTATAATTAAAACCATTAAGGAAGTCTGGTTTTTTGTGTTTCGAAGGATGATTTATTGGATATATATGTTTTAAACCGTTTTTGTTGAAACACTTTTGTCAATATTATTATCACAAATATGATGTGGCGCGATCTGCGCTATTCTTTTTTTTTTTTTTTGGCCAATCAGAAATTTGATCTGTGCTATTTGTTGGGTGCATATGGTGTGTGTTTTTATTAGGTGTGTCTTGAAGCGCTTCCCACAAGTGATTATGATATTTAGAATTGAAAAATACTAACCACAACCTTAAGGGTGGAGAATAACGTGTAAAATGTGCATTGATATCTGATATCTCTCAGACTGAGAGATATTCGTGAAATGATATTAATAATCGTGCAACGTGTATTGAAATCCGAACTCATTTGACATTACCTATCCGCTGCCTACCAGGCGAAAGTTAGCAAGACCCTTTAAATTTAGAGCGTTGTTTTTCAAATTTTTGTTTCTTCGTATCATGACAAACTAACATAGTACTCCCTCCATCCCCTTTTTAAAGTCCAGTATTCCATTTTGGACTGTCCCTTAATAAGTGTCCATTTTGTAAAGTTAGTGAGTAAAAGTTGGTACATTTTCCATTTTGTCCCTAAAAGTATATATTCTATTTTAAAAAGTTAGTGAGTAAAAGTGTAATGATAATGTTTTCATAGAGGGTAAGTAGGGAAAATAAAGGTAAAAGTTGACGTGAAAAGTGTAACGATGATGTTTTCTGAACAAGTTGGAGTTACGAAGCATGACACTAAAAAATGGACGGAGGGAGTACATGTTTGACCAAAACTGTGTCACCTCCACATTTGCTACAACGCAATTCAATCATTTTGACGCGACCCAAAAAGTAGTAGCGATTAATGTCGCATTTCTATTTGGTTTCACGAGCAGAGTCAAAAGGCTAATTACCTAATTTAAGCAAAAGTCTCACAAATCCTAATATTGGTCAAATTAAAAATTAATTACTACCCATGTTAAATATTGCTACATTTTTTACCTTCTAATCATTAGCCGTGGACATGGTGAATCTTGCAGCATGCGGAGACACAGAGGTCAAATTTTCTGTACCGAAAAAAGTACACGTATATTAGTGTTCGTAAAAATTTAACGGCAAGATTGCACAAGCACAATAATATGTTCCTGGGAAGAGTCTTTTGTGTAATATTATGTGGCTGAAATTGCTCAAGAACAGAGGTATATGTGTTTTGAGTACGGATGAGCTGATGTGATAGATACATGTATACAGTAAAAGATATTGGTACCGACGGCAACCGGACCGAAATTGTACCGATGGCCTCGGCATGCCCACTCCGGCCATCGGACGGCTGATCCGAGCCGTCCAAAAATTCTAAAAAAAAAACAAGGGTCTTATTTTTGGATCGAGCACCCTACACACATCGGATGCCGTTGATTCCCGCGTAGGCCCCCTCGGTTTTTTTTTATAGAATTTTTGGATGGCTTGGATCGGCCATCCGGTGGCCGGAGTGGGCTCGGCGAGGCCGTCGGTACGATTTCGGTCCGGTTGCTGTCGGTACGTATAGCAGGACTGACATGTATGCCTCATTGGGAAAATGCGTTATTGATATAAAGGGTTGATATATATACAAGCCAAACAAATCGAGCAATATTAGACTATTATTCGTTTTGTATGAAAATTTTAATATATATATTCAAGCTTGGATTGTATATCAGTCGATCCAAGCTCAACGAGTTTTCATCAAGTAACTCGAATACACATCACAAGTTGAAGAAACCGAGTAGAAGCTAGTTTAAGTTTGGCCAAAAAACTTAACGAGCTTTAAGAAATATTCAAACTTCATCATCATTTATTTAAGTAACGAAACATTTAGAACAGGCCAAAACCAACAACGGAGCTTTTTTGTCTCGTCTTCGTATAACAGAATAAAGTCTCTGTGGAATTAACAATTAAAGCCTTCAATATTCTTTGAAAATATGATTCTAAACCAAGATTAATTCTCGCTCTGGAATTATGCTGCATGTGTGTGTATATATATATATATATATATATATTTTTTTTTTTTTTATTTTTTTTTTTTTTGTTGCTTTCTCTTCTGAATCTCTGAAGATTCAAGAAAAAAAATTAAAAACTACGCACTGTGTGATAAACTATAGGAAATTTTTTCAGTGCCGAGCGGGTACCACGTGGTGTCCGCTCGCGCATCCGAGCCGTCCATTGCGTGTTTGAACTGCTCAGATTTGGAGAGAGAAGAAGGAGAGAGAAAGTGTTGGAGTGAGAGGAGAGAGAGGGTTTCAATCCGAGCCGTCCAAAAGTGTATTGGACGGTTCAGATGCGCCGAACGGGTACCACGTAGGATATACCCGCACTGAAAAATCACTCTAAACTACAGGCCAAAGATGCTTTTGTAAACACAAGATGTCAAGAACGAGGAACAAAACTTGCAAAAGCTAGCTACAACCCTAGCTATACTTTTTGGCATGCTGCAATCAAAGTGTTTACTGGAGTAGTACTTTTGTCTCAATCGAAAAAATCATGGACCTATTATGTATAGGCCTACGACCCATATTTTTGGAAAATTATTTAGGGTCCTGTGGGGGTATGCTTGATTTTGATGATTTAATTGGTACTTTCATTTTATGATTTTCTCAAATTATGAAAAAGGAAAGGCCTAAAACCTGCAATAGAAGATACAGCCAGCACCGGCGCCCAAGCTAAAGCTTTCTCCGAACAAGGCAAGAAGAACCGTGGTTCAAAAAAAAAAACAAAAAAATCGACAAAAAAAACACACCACTCTCGCTGGACCACGGACAAAAACATACAAGCACTAGGGACGAATAGGATTAAAACCCTAAAAATACATAGGCACCGTCCTCCATTTTGCCGTGAATATCACCCTCCTTTCATTTCAACAATTTCACTCTCCTCTCACAATCGTCATCCAACTCGGTCCATTTCAACAATTTCCTGCGAGTTAAAATTTCTCCCCTCCTCTATTTTTCACTCCCAACAAATGCACTAGTCTGAGGAGTTTTTTTACTTCTCATTTTCACGTTCTCGTTTTTTGTTCAAGATAAAAAGACCATTTTGCCCTTTCTCGAATCACATTATCTCACCACATTTATGCTCTTGAAAAACGCCAAACCCTTGTGTTTAAAAAAATAAAAGTATATATTCGTTCTCCAATTATATAACACAATAAAGTAGTTGTGTGACTTCGATAATTGATTGAAACTGATAAATTTTTCATGGAGGAGACACCCGGGGGGCCGGGTTGCATGTTTGGTGTAATTATTTTACTATTTATATATGACTTTGTGGTCCTTAATTAGTATTTTTCTAAATTAATATTTCAGCACACGTAAGGGTCCAAATCAAATCTGGGTGGGCCCACCCAGGAAAGGTAGTTGTGAATATAACCCAGCAGCCGGAGAAGTTTTTCAGTGCCGAGCGGGTATTGCCGACGTGGCACCCGCTCGGCGCACCTCAACCGTTCGATTCATTTTTGGACGGCTTGGATTAAAACCCTATTTCTCCTCTCACCCCAACACTTTCTCTCTCCTTTTTTCCTCTCTCAAAATCTGAGCCGTCCAAACACGGAATGGACGGCTCGGATGCACGAGCGAGCACCACGTGGTACCCGCTCGGCACTGAAAAATTTTCCCAGCAGCCGCCATGGGTAATGCTATAGCCTATACACTAGGGTGATTCCGGTTCGGTTCGGGGTGAAATTTTTGAAAACCGATTCGGTTTGGTCTAAATATTTTCAGGACCGATTCCGACCGGAGTTGAGTTCGGTTCGGTTCGGTTCGGTAGGGGATTTCGATTAAAATTTCCATTTAATTTAAAGTATATATATGTAAAATATATATTCAATCGGTTTGGTTCGGCAAAAATTCTAGGAAACCGAGACCGAACCGGTCCGAAAAAATTCTGCCATCACCCTGACCGAAAACCGAACCGATCGGTCGGTTATTTCGGGATTTTTTCGGTCCGTCGAGTTTTGTAACACCCCTAATACACACCATCTTTTGGAGGGATACGAGATGCACTCACCATCGAGAGGCGTAACATTAACGTAACATTTTAGCCAATAGACATAACATGTATAAAGAAAATGTACAGTGTAGCGTAACATTCAGCGCTGAGAGCGTACAAATTTTCAAATATAGGCGTAACATTTTTTGAAAAATAATGGGTTTGACTGGTAAGTAGACACAATACACCAAACCCCTCATTGTCCTCAAGTATGAACAAATTAATTGTTATTGGGTCCCCCTATCAGAAAAAAATGTTATTGTGGTCCCCTAGTTTCATTTAATTTTTTAGACCAGCCCCCTGGCCTAGTTAATTAAGTAAACGTATATATAGGGCGGCTACCGAGCCGCGCGGCCTAACTGAATCTAGCTAACTAAAGTTTTCTTATTGCTTGTGCCCAAGTTTAAGTACTAGTCTTTGTAGGCTTTGAATTCAGAGTCTTGAGGCTTTGTTTGGTTAGCATTTTAGTTTAGTTTAGTTTTGGTAGTGGGTGGAGAGAGATAAAGAGAGAAATGAAATTAATAATTGGAGATATAGGGTAATGATTGGAGAAAGCTATAGGATAATTATTGAAAAATAAAACTAAAACAAAACTAGAATGACAACCAAACAAAGCCTTAACATTTATGCCGGATCGGAAATGAGCTATCACTATCATATCGGACTTTTTTTTAATAACTTGGGTGTTCGGGATATAACATTGCACGTTAATAATTTAAAAAGGCTATAAATATCTGATGTTCGGTTATATATATAATTTGCATGTGATTCACATGGAGTATGGACCACACGTACAATCTCACAAGGAATGATCTTTCTTTCAATAAGTGGGTATCTGAAGTTCAATCGGTTATGATTTGTGATTCAAATTGAGTATGAAACATATATATTCTCTCACAAGAAATAATATCTTTTCAGTAAATAATATCTTTTCAAAAACACCAATAGTTCTTTGATTCATAAGGTGTGTTGATCCCGTTCGTTGAGATGATGTAGCTTATAATCGTATATTACCCTTCAGTATCTGTGAAACAAACGACCCCTTACAATCGATATGGAAAAAATGGTAGATAATAAAAAAGAGTACAAAAAGAATGACAAAAATTCAAAAACCAAAAATCAAAACCAACCCATAGACTACGTTGATGGTCCAGAGGCTACTTAAGAAAGATATAGTATTAATCTTTTTATAAACTATGAAAAGTATACCAACTTTAAATGTCTCCGGTTGAAAACTTCTTGGCGTTATTAAATCTTGGAGGGCCAGTTCATACGGTGTGCCTGATCTCGCAAAAATTATCCGAGATACGCGTAGGGTCAGTTCACACAGCGTGCTTGATCTCGCAAAAACCATTCGAAATATATACGTAAGCTGACTAGGATACTTCCTGCAGACAAATTGAATACACAGAACAGGTCCACGTGGGCGTTTCATAGTCCATAAGAACTACCTAACTCGAATAGGGTTTGAGATCTATGGTTGAAATTTTGAGGAAAAAGTTGACAAACCAAAATAATGGCTCAATTATTCAACGCTCTGTGAAATCATCATTTCTTTTGTAACCAAGTCCATTACTACTACGAGAAAGCGACTCCTTTTTTGGAAATTTCTTTTCCCATCAAGCGTTGCACGCTTTGATTGAATATCATATGTCAATGGACGGCAAGCTATAGATTTTGCTTACATACTACTGTACGTACCATATAGTTTTTGTTTTTTTTTGTTTTGGTAATGCGGGGGTGTCCCGGGCCAGTGTACGTACTGGCCTCGGGTACGTTCTTCTTATGCGGCATTGTCATGTCCGGCTCCATAATCCTTCAGTTGGAAGTTCGGTTCCCGTCCTTCGTCTTCGAAACCTGGCCTGAAATGCCAGGGTCACCGAAGCAGCATCGTGAGTTAAAAAGTCCAGTAGCTAACTCCTACCATATGTGTCCCGTACTTTAACATAGCGTAATTCTAAGGGAACCGACAGAATGGATACCAATGGAATATCGACGGGCACGCGGGACCCACTCTGGATTCCACGCGGATAATCCGAGCCATTCAATATTTTTCTTTAAAAAAACCGAGTGAGGGCTAAAAGGAAATCAGCTCAATACGATATGTGTAGGTGTTTGATCCAATCTTTCATTTTTTTCATTCAGATTTCAAAATCATGAGATTGGATACTCTGAAACTATCAAATGATTGGTAATAATCAAAAGCCGAGCCGCGACTCCAGTGGAGCTTAGCCGAGCCCGGAAGGTCATTGTAAATACACGTGGAATGTTGGTGATCGTAGATTCAGTGGTTTGCCCCTAAAATTCCATCGTATTGAATATTCCCCAACTAACATAGGAATATAAAAATACCAAAGATTAAAAAAAAGAAATTTAATTTAAATGCCTTTGTACTTTATTGACAAATCAGACATTCAGACCCCTGAAATCATTAGATAGTTCAGTTTTACAAAAAACAAAAATATTTTCGTTGTGTTCGGTTGCCATTTATCTTTAGTTTTAGTTTTATTTTTCAATCATTATCATATATCTTTCTCCAATCATTACCCTATATTTCTAATTATTAATTTCATTTCTCTCTCTATCTCTCTCCAATCATTACCCTATTTCTCTCTCTTCCCACTACCAAAACTAAACTAAACTAAACTACCAACCAAACAAAGCTTTTAAATTACTACTAGTATCTATTAGTGTGCTCTCCTTGCAAAATGTTACCGGATGTACTCTTAAAAGAGTCCTGCTACGAGCATGGACAATTTGCAGGGATCCGTGTAGAGACAATCGCGTTTGGCTTCATTTCGGGTCCCAAAAAAATCTAGAAAAATATCCATAAATTTTTGAATATTATTTTATGGGGCCCTGTAAAAAATCAGCTCCTGCGGATATCGATAAGTATTACTTTTGAATTCGTAGGGGCAAACTGCTCAGTTTTTTGTGTGTACCCCAAACGTCTGTCGCAACCCATGCTTCTTCTCTTTTTTTCCAACTAATATAACTTTAAAAATTCATTATTCTAAACAATACTAGTATCAGTTTCTGTGCTTTTAAAAGTTTATTATTTCTAAAATTTAAAATCTCCCCAAAAGAGTAAATGGTCCCCAAACCAATCAGTGATGAATAAATTTTCCTCGGTTCTTGTTTTCAAAGTAAATTAAATAATGCGCTAATTAATACGATGGTCCAGACTTATTAATTATTCTTGGTTTCATCCTTATTATTTCTGCCCACTTGCCCAAAGTCTACATACGACTACCGTATTCTCTCTCTCTCTCTCTCTCTCTCTCTCTCTCTCTCTCTCTCTCTCTCTCTCTCTCTCTCTCTCTCTCTCTCTCTCTCTCTCTCTCTCTCTCTCTCTCGTCCGAGTAAATATTTAGTGTTTCCGGAGTGCCACGTGTCATTGCCTACGTGATACTTCAAGTGTATTGGTTCTCACACAAACTCTATGAAGTATAAAATGTGGTGTCAGTAGCATTGCTCTAACCATTTACGTAGCGACAAATCATGTAGCACGGAGCATTCATGTTTGTTGAGTCGTTGAAAGACAAGGAGTCACGTACCCACATTGTCCGCACGATGACGATATTTTATCTGTAAGGAGTATCACATGGCAATGCCACATGGTGCTCCGACAGTACCCAATAATTGGCCGTACATGTCCCGGCACTGAAGAATCTTCTCTCATATTTCTCGGCGAAATTCAGTATTTTTAATTATAATTAATGAGATTTGATGGTCGAATGCATGAGAGTATATGGTGCATGAGCTACCACTTCTCCTCTCTCAAACTACTAGTAGTACTCATATTTGTCTTTCTCTTTTGGACTTTTGATTTAAAAAACAAATCTCCAGTAGAGGAGAATCTTTCATCCGTTCTATCCTCCTCTTGTTTTCTTAACATTCAATGATTATCGTTGGAAAATTATCCTAAGAATTTCACTTTTTGTACACAGAGACTGTACCACTTTTATGTCTTTTTGGAATTGTTTTTGTCTCGAATGTTTATTAGTTTAGCGTCAATTATTTTTCCCCAATTTGATATGACGCAAAGAATCTAAAGCGTAAAATCTTATCATAAAAAAGATTAACAAAATTACTGATTTTTTTTTTGCATTATTTGTCTTTTCTTAACTTCTTCAAGTACGCTCTATCTTTTTCATTTACTGATTTCTCTCGGCGAGACAAAATTGAAAAATCAATTATTTTGAGTAAAATTCTAAAAAAAAAAGAAAAAGAATTAAAATAAGACATTGATGAAAATTTTATTTAATTTAGTACAAACCCTAACTTTAGCAGTTCTTCGTACATTTTGGACAAAAGGAAGCAGAAATTCTATTTAAACTCAACATATATAATAACAACAAGAAGATGGATGTTATAAATTGTGCACTAAGGAGAGAGAAAATGACATATGATATGCTTTATTGCATTGTCCTTTTACTGCTCTTATCTGTTTTCCATTGAAAGGATTGATTCCAGATGTTTTCCTTTGATCCCAGAGTAAAAGAATGGTGCTACTGGTCAGATATAAAATTTGTATTAGTGTGTACAAATCTCTTTTTTGTTTCATTTTTGGTCTTAAAAAAATGATCGAAATCGCTCATTTTGTTTAAAATACCTTATTTACGGCTCCTGCAAAAAATAAGCTCAATTCGATATCGGTTAAGACACCTACAAAACGTCCAACTTTGTCACAAAATTCAAGCTTAAATTCTAGAGCAAAGTTTGGATATTTCGTAAATGCTCTTACCGATACTGGATTGAGCTTATTTTTTGCAGGGACCATAAACAAAATATTTCAAACAAAATGAGCGACTCCGATCATTTTTTTTGAGATCCAAAATGGGCCCATAAAGGGATTTGTACCCACTGGTACAGATTTTTCATCTGTACCATTAGACTTTCTGAGACTAAAATGACCTGTCTAATTTCTACTTGTTTTTTGCCCTTTTGGTTTTTTACTTTTTTCTTTTGAAGCAAATATATACCCACCTTTCACTAAAAAGTGATCTCTTTGGTTTTTATTGTAGGCCCAAGTGTTTCAGATTTCTGTGCCAAAAAACAAACATCTTTAATAATCTAGCTTTTTCAAAAGGAAAAAAAGGGATATATGGATTCTGATTTGAATTAACCTTATAGTGATTTTCACACTTATTTGTACTCTTTTTTGTCTTGATTTATAATGTTGCCCTTTTACTTTCTTTTTTTTTCGAGCAAACCATCATCCCAATAATATTAACAAACCCAGCCAAAACAAAAACAGTACAAAAAAGGGGACACTGTTGCCCTTTTACTCGTTCAACTCTCAAACATTAAAAAGCACTTAATGCAAGTTCAGGTGAATGAAGGCGTGCAAAACAAAATGGAGTGATACCCTAGTGACAAAATTATGCTTTTCTTAAAACCGATACATCCCCTCCTGCACGGATGATGTTAATAATTTCCTCAAGATGCATCGACCTTCAAATTCACTTCTATTAATACAGCCAAGCAAACGCGCACACTTAAAATTTCATTCATTTATTGTTTTCACATATCCCGTGTAAAGCAAACAAAAACCTTGACTATTTTTTTCAACCACACTACATAACAGTATAAGTTATAAAGAACAAAAAACTTAAAGGCATTCATTACCATTTTGAAAAGAAAACACTTCAAAACAAGGGTATATTTGACACAACTGCATGGGAGAACTTTTCTTTTTTTTACCTATGTGATTAATTAACCTTACAAGTTACTACAAGTTAAAATGGTGTTTATCAAATTCTTTTAGCTCATTGAATCTCCTGCCGCAGTTAGCATTTGCCTATTTTGGAGACCTGCAACTAGACAAGGTGGGGGAGTAATTATTCAGCGTTTCCAGAGTATCACGTGGCGGAAACGACAAATTACGTGGTGACAACTTATGCGATAGAGACACTGGCATTCCGTTTTGTTGGGTGATTGGGAGATAAGGAGTGACACACATTGTATGGTGGCAATCTTTTAAGTGTACGAACTGCCACTTGGCAATGTCACACTGTACTCCAGGAGTACGGAATAATCGGCCAGTTGTGGGAGATGAGTGCTGCAACTTATTAATCTCAAGATGATAAAGTAATTTAGTCCACATTCAAGTGAATTGAATTGCAACATAAATGCATCTAGGAAAATGCACTAGATGAAATGATGAATGCCCACTGTAAACATCAAACTCAAAAGATTAATACTAAAAGAATTTTGAATTATAATAACAAACAGATGATTAATTGACTAAAAGAAAATCCATGAAGAATCTCTACACACAATTGTTTGACTTATAAGATTACTTGGGAAAGTATACTTCCTTTTAAGTTTAAAAAATGACACAAAATTTTAAGATGGACGGAGTAACCTCCAGCGAAACAACATTTACTTGGCAAAATACCATCGCTATATTATTTTACCTTAGTTTTTAAACTTATTGTGTGATATCTTTTCAATGACTCAAGCCTTCGGACTGGCTTACGCATCTCAACTAAGTACTACCGCGGATTACGTAATGTTGTTCATACATACATATGTTCACTCTACATATACATGGTCTTGGAATTGAAGCAAATGAGTGTTCTGGTTCAGTACACAAGAGTAAATAGTTTTTAGTCCAGTGGGGTTCCATTTTCTTCTACTACTCTCTCTTTCCCCTCTTTCTTTTCCTATTTTAGCTTCTCTCCCCAGCTATATCTGACCAGAAAAAGAAAAAAAAAAAACACACACCAATGCTGAAACTTGTTCCCCTGAGCTCTGTTTGGTTTTGATTGGTTCAGAACCCACCAACAATAATCAAGAGAGGAAAAATTCCTATTAGTCAAACCGAAAACACATGTTCTTTTTTTGTGACCCCATGGTTCTGGGATCTGGTTCAGTTTTGGGTTTGCTCACCTGATTGTATATACTTATATATAGATACAGAGAGAGAGAGAGAGAGAGAGAGAGAGAGAGAGAGAGAGAGAGAGAGAGGTGAAGACTGGAGTGGCACAGAATCAATGGCTTCTGTGCCAGAAAACCTCACAAAACAGCTTGCTGTTGCGGTTAGGAGTATCCAGTGGAGCTATGCAATTTTCTGGTCTATTTCCTCAAGACATCCAGGGTATCTTGAGCATTTCTAACCCTTCTCAAATTAATGTTTTTGCTTTTCTTTTTCCTTTTTTCCATTTCAAGAAGTAATCTTCAGATGCTTTTTTCCTTCACTTTCCCTTTTTTTTTTCTAGTCATAATTTCTTTGTACTGGGGTTGTTGGTCTGGGATATTAAAAAATTATCAGCAATTAGGTAGTGTTTGTGGGTAAGTTACATATTAAGTTACTCAACCTCTTTTTAAGTAATTTTTTTTTTCTTTTGGAAAAAGATTTTGGGTGGGTTAAACAAGTATACTTTTGCTACTTCAAACTGGATTTTTTTTTCCTAACTGCAGAGTTAAAAACAGATTTTACACTTCCATCAGATTTTATTCTGGTGTATTTGAATATTCTCCTTGTGATCTTCTTAGGGAATGCACTTTTACTAATTTGATGGAGGGTTTTAGTATCTGCATTACCTGAATTCACATGTATGAAGTCAAGATTCTGATGGGTTTTTTCCCTATTCCCCATATGAGCTCTGTTTGGTTTTGTTAATTTGATTCCAAGAATAATGGTTACTAACTTTGTGTTGTTACTAACTTGGTGGTACTGATCAAATAGGGCATTGGAATGGGGTGATGGGTACTACAATGGAGACATAAAGACAAGGAAGACGATTCAAGCCGTAGAGTTCAACGCCGATCAACTAGGATTGCTGCAGAGGAGTGAGCAACTGAGAGAACTCTATGAGTCCCTGGCGGCGGGCGAAAGCAGCCCGCAAGCTAGAAGGCCTTCAGCTGCATTATCCCCTGAAGACCTGACCGATACCGAGTGGTATTACTTGGTTTGCATGTCATTTGTATTCAACATCGGCCAAGGGTAAATTTTTCCTCTCTTTTTTTCAGTTTTTCTATGAATTTGATCCTTTTCTGTCATGTTTGAAGTGTTCAAGTTGGCTCAGATATCCATCTAGCAATTGGGGTTTGTGAGTTTTGTAGTCTTCATTGTAATGATGTAGCCTACCGGCATGATTTTTTTTGCCAAAAGTTATTGCTTACAAAAGGGACTAATTTTGTTGGTGCTGCCATAAATGATTAGAGGATTGAAAGGGTAGGAGTTAAACGAGTGAATCCGGGGACCCTGTAGTGCAAGGGTGTAATGCAGCATGCTAGCCGGGGACCCTGTAGTACAAGGGTGCACTACGGGGGTGTAGTGCAGCATCTAAGCCGTCCATCTCAACAATCAATGGTCAGATTTAAACAACACTCTTTGCGAGAGGAGACTTTTCCCGCGAAGAGTCTTTTTGGACAATTGAAAACACTTTTGGACGGCTAGCATGCTGCACTATACCCCCCGTAGTGCACCCTTGTACTACAAAGTCCCCAGCTACGGAGTTAATCTACCCTATTGATGTTATCATCTAGAGTTTGGATGTGGTCATAAATTTTCTTGCCAAATCCAGATTGGGACCACTGAGAATTCCTTTTTGCTGAACCACTGCATTGATTGTTGTTTGGATTTGGGGAGTTCACTTTTAGCAACAAATCCTTGTTTTACTCCAACAAGTCTCATCACTGATTATATCTAGTTGTGATGGTTATTTTTGGTATGCAGTGTTTGTTATGAAATTTTATTGTGGTTGAACGTATCATGTATGTTCATTTCCAGGTTGCCGGGAAGAACATTATCGAAGGGCCAACCAATCTGGGTTTGTAATGCTCATTATGAAGATAGCAAAGTATTCAGTCGATCGCTGCTGGCAAAGGTAAAAATTTCCTATTTTCTTGGATCAATATAAGTTACTGTGTTGAAAACTCTTTTTTTTTTTTTTCATGGAGCGACTAACATGAACAAACTAACCGCGTAAACTGAATGTTTCTTTTATGTTTGTTTCCTTTTTCGACTGCTGGATTTACGTCAACTATCGTGTGCAGAGTGCCTCTATTCAGGTACATTTTCTATTTTTTCCCCAAATGCCAATTTTATGAGAAGTTTTCTTTTGCACATTGTTCCTGTTATCAGGGAACCTATAACATAATGAATAGTGGAATAGCCATCTCTTTCAAACTTAAAACTTAAAAGGAAAAACTCCCAAAATAACAGCTATAATGTCACTGGCCTTTGATTCCATTGTTGCGCTTTCATTACGGTTCTGCTACTTTTACCTGAAAAGCTCAAGATAGAAAAGGGTAGAACCTACATTTTCCATGTCACTCAATTTACCAAACCAAGAAAGATTCTGTTTTATTTGGACAAAGTATGTTCTCATCAGATTGCCTGTTTTCAATTGCAGACTGTGGTATGCTTTCCATTTTTGGGAGGTGTTGTTGAGCTAGGCGTAACCGACTTGGTAAGTTCGTGTCACAATCCTATGCAACGTTTAGTTTGAATTGTTTTCTTTAGGCTCTTTTTGGAACATGGATTTGTGCAGGGATTGACACTGTTTGTTTCAAAATTATTTTTATGAAGGTTCTTGAAGATCCTAGTCTCGTTCAGCACATCAAAACATCCTTCTTGGAAACTCCATACCCGAAAGTTTCCAAGATATCGAATTCCTTCACAGGAAATGCAAACCAAGGCCTCATTGTTCATGCCAAGCTTGATCATGAAATTCTTGACACGAACCTAAATCCGGTATTTCAATGTGAAGACTTTGAAGTTTGCTCTCCCAATAACAGCTCAAACGGTTTGGGGATAAATCCTCAACCAGAGGAATCATTCTTGGTTGAAGGACTATATGAGGCAAATTCCCAAGTTCAAAGCTGGCAACTCATGGATGATGAAGTATGCAACGGTGTCCACAATTCGTTTAGTTCCAGTGACTGTATATCTCAAACTTTGGTTAACCCCGAAAAGGCCAGCCCTCTTCCGGATGAAATGACCAAAATAGGGCTTCAAGCCAATGATATTCACTACCAAAGTGTCATCTCAACTCTTCTGAAGAGCTCCCAACACTTGATTTTGGGGCCGAATTTTCGAAACTCCAATCAAGAATCCAGCTTTGTAAGATGGAAGAAAGGAGGTTTATCGAGTATTCAGACTCCTAAGAGTAGAACTCCACAATTTTTGTTAAAGAAAGTACTACTTGAAGTTGCTCGGATGCATGGTGACCATATGTCTGAGTGCTCTAGAGAAGATAGTGGAAGAAAAGACGCGATATGGAGACCTCAGGTTGATGACATTGATTCGAACCATGTGTTGGCAGAGAGGAGAAGAAGGGAGAAATTGAACAAAAGGTTTTCGGTTCTTGGATCGTTGGTCCCTTCGGACCCTTCTACTAGCAAGGTACTTCAATCTACAGTCCAAACTTGTGTTCCCTCGAGGCTGTGTTTGGATCAGGATTTGTTTAGAGTTTACAGAGGGAAATCAGAATCTAAACCACACTATGGGACGAGAATGATGTGAACAAGCCAAACTTCTTTCTATGGCTCCCTAGCATTTTGCTTTGTTTTAGGATGTACTTGGATCAATGATTTGGGTAAGGAACAGGAGATAGATAAGTCAAAGGATCTAACAATTCGCAACGGTTAGATCCTTCAACTTTTCAGTTTCTTTGATCTTTACTTCACCATATCCTTGATCCAAATACAACCGTAAGAAATTCTTCCACAGATTTATGATCCAAACATGGCCTAAAGAAACATGTCACTAGAGGTTTTGGCTCTGTTCATGCAGGTTGATAAGGTGTCTATACTCGACCATACGATAGAGTACCTAAGGGAGCTTGAGAGAAGGGTCGAAGAGTTGGATTCTGGCAGGGAAGTTTCAGAGCCAGAAGTAAGAACAAGGAAAACCCCAAAAGATAGCGCAGAGAGGACATCCGAAAGCCATGGACACAACAAGAAGCCGTCAATAAACAAGAGGAAAGTTCGTGACATCGATGAGATAAAAGATCCTTATAATACTACTGTCAGTATAATTGAGAAGGAAGTTTTGATTGAGATAAGATGTCCCTGGAGGGAGTGTTTGCTCCTAGAAATTATGGATGCCATTAGCCATCTTCATTTGGACTCTCACTCAGTTCAATCAACCAACAGTGATGGGATTCTCTCCTTGACGGTTAAATCTAAGGTAAATTTGGCTATTCAGTTGACTCATTTTTGTTTCTAAGAGCAAGTCCACCCGTTGCTATATTGGCTAATCAAAGCCAAATTTGACAGATTCTTGACAAAATCCATATTGCTGTAAAGTGGTGAAGTCATTTTCTATACAGAATCTGGCAGCAACTTTGGCTTTGCAAAATGGACCACATTAACCTACTGATTTGCATCAACAAAATGAGATGGGTTTAATCTCATGGTCTGGAATTGAGATTGTGCCTAAATGTCACCAAACTGGTGTAGAAACATAGCTATTTTTTGACTATTTGACATTTTACCAAGCCAAAAAATGGTTTAGGCAAAGTCATTTTGGCACCAACGGGTAAACGTGCTCCAAGTGTCAGTCTATACGGTTCTCATTTTGGATTTTCTGTTCTTGTTTCATTCTCCAAGAAGGTTTGTACCGAGATTATTGTGTTTAAATTGCAGTTCAAGGGATCCTCATTTGCATCAGCAGGAGCTATCAGACAATCAATTCAGAGAGTTGTTCGGAAGTTTTGAAGTTCATTGTCACATTGGCAACTGATGATTCCCAAACGGGGACCAATGACTTCGAAAAAATTGAACGAGGAGCTGTATGAGATGAAAATCTCATGTACGGTTCTGTAGAGTGGCAGTTAGGGTGACTTATCTGTCAACTTTTGGTTGTTTTGAGCTGTTCAAATGTGCTGCTCTTGCTGTTTCAGTTACTGTAAAATTATGTATTTTCTAGGATTACATTAGATCCCTAACTGTCAACAGAATTTGTTGTGGTTTAGTTTCTAGCAGAGCAGTCTAATAAAATGAAGGATTAGTCTGAGCTAATTAGTTAGATAATCCTTCAAAATGCCCTCCGCTCTCACTCCCGATCCTCGCACTGTGCTTGTGCTCTCAATCCTCGCTCCCACGGATTTTAGTAGTTTGATTAATATGTGTTTCAATAATCCTTTTCACGCTTGCGCTCCCGCTGATGTACACGCACGCGAATTATGTGACTTTGGTCTTGAGTTGTAACATTCCCAGGACTATTATTCAAGTCCCTCTTGCATCATAGAGAGATCGACCCCTGACTTGGTCCTTGTTGGCAAAACATCATGTTCACAAGAGTGCATGCATTTCAATTTTTCAAAGCACTTTCAAAAAGAAGTTCGTATTTTAATAAAGCACTGAATGATGAGGAAGATTTGAATGCCTAATCTGCAAGAAATTATTGCATGCATAATGACTATGAAATGAGCACATAAAGGTGAGATGGACTATTTTCAATTTTATTAGGAAAAGGGCTACCCAGTGCGTGAGACTCTCGTTAGAGCAAGAGACTCTTGTCAGTGCAAGGTGTGAAGGAGTTATGATAGACTATGCAATCATTTATCAGGTGGCCTTTGAATCAAAACTCAAGCTTTTTCTTGACAAAAAGGGTGGATGTCTGGATGAGGTGGCGGCCGACTATAGCAACCTTTTCATGGGCATGATAAAAAAAATCCTAGACCTGCGACGGACCCCATGTGAGACCAATCCCTCCTAAGTTCCTACAGCCCCACCTTGGGCCAGTAGATCGCAGCCGGGTTGCAAGACACGAGTGGGTGACGTCGGCACGGCTCAAACCTATAACCTCCTAAGCACAGACCCTGTGGAAGTGAGCAGTTTAGCACTAAGTTTGTTGCGAATTGAAAACTAAATACATGGTCGTAATAAATAACAATACTTTGTGTTGTACCACATGATTAGTCAAGGTACGCGTAAACTGGCTTGGTCACCTAGTTATAAATAAATGAAAAAAAAATACATTGTGTTGAGGGTAAGACTTTTGCCCCATCATCTTGAAGGTTTTTCATTTTGTTAAATCTTGAAATTAGGTATTTATATAGCCAGCAAAAGCTTGTGATTGAACATTGCATGTGGAGTACTGAAGTTCCAAGTATAATGACGAAATTGGAAGGTATGTGATGTCATTATCTCTCTAGAGTAAAAGGTATTTTCACTTTAGCCCAAAGGACTAGTTTGTGTCCTATATTATAGTAAAAAAGGAGCAGAGGAAAAAGGTGGGAAAACGTGTGAAAATACCTAAGCACTTCCCCGTTTGATTGGAGGATCAAGCCAAATCCATTGTTTTCAGTTTTGTTGAGTATGACCTTCAACAAGAAAGCATGAATTTGGACTACCCTCCCGCTAAAGTTCTTATTTTATTTTCTGTTTTACGAGATAGTTCATTCTCTCACGATATATTAAATTTAATTAAAAAAATAAGTACTTATTTTCCGTAGCGGAATGGGGCCTAAATTAATTTATTCTTTTTTAAATTCTTTTATATTGTTTTTAATAATTTTATATCAGTATTTGATCAAAATATTTGACTTTTTAGATTTGTCTCGACGAGAGATACAAATTAAGATATACGTATATATGGAACTTTCAGACAAATAAGGAAACTAAAAATATCTGCATATTTAGAATTATTATTATTCCACGTGAAGATTTTTTAAATTTTTGGTCATAATTCTTTTTACTTCTTTGACTCCTCGTGTCATGAAAAATTTCGAAAAAGTAAGCAAAAATAAACTAAAACAGCAGGCTAAACTTCAAAGTGATCTCTACAATGTCACTCTAGCATGACGTGTGTTGTTCTAATGACATTACTATGAAATAGACTTCGTGTTAGATGAAAAAAAAAGAGTAGGATTGAGAACCAGATAGTCAGTGCGATTTCACGAGTTGAGCAAAAATAAACTAAAACTACTAAGTTAGGCCAAACTTCAAGGTCTCTACGATGTCACTCCAGCGTGCCATGTATTGTTTTAATGATATTATGAAATAGACTCCTTGTTAGATGAAAAACAAAGAGTAGGATCTAGAACCCGATAGTCAGTGCAATTTCACAAGTTTGAGTTCTTTTTATCCTAAACTTTAAGCATACTTTTCAGATGGGAGGTGATTTTGGCACTCCAAATTTAGCCAATGGCACTCCGCTTTTAGTTTTATTTTCTCACATGATTAACACACAAAGTGGAGTGCCAGTGGTAAAAACTAGAGTGCCAAAATTAATTTCCTTTTCAGATCCTTATTGTCCCTTTTTTCCAGCATTACAGTACTATTTGATGGGTGATTAGGCCAAATCTTTCTTATTTTAATCAGATTAAGCCAAATCTTATGTTCCCAGTTTTTTTGCCCCCTCCATTGGCTATGATGATCCGCGAACTAGGGGAGGAAAAATAAGAAGTTACCCCCAAGGGATTGGCCAGTCAAGGTTTAAGACTTAGGCGTTTGCTCTCTCTCAAGGTTTCGTATTTGAAACATCTCACTTCTCAGGTGCTATTAACTCTTTTCGGGCCAGTCCATATTGAGTTTTAATTGGGACCTCCACAAGTGGGCGGTGGGATTGATCTCCAGGATTGGTCGAGATGTGCGTAATCCGTCCCGGACACCTGAGTTAGCAGAAAAGTTTTTTAACTTCAAGTCGCTATTGCGTGTTTTGATTATTTTATTAAATGGTGATTAATGCAAAAGTCTTCTTGTTTTCTTGTGAATAAAGCTGTTTAGTTCAGATTCTCTTTCACTGGATTTCTCAATCCAAATAATTCCAGAAAAGTTTGGTGAGTTCCAATTAATGTCTCCACAGTGACTTTGAATTTGAAATTCAATTTGTCATTTTCTCATTTTTCCTCCCCTAGTTTTCTAGAATGATTACAACACTGGAAACAAATATTCCCTCTGTCCCTTTTTAAGTGTCTTACTTCGTAATTCCAATTTATTAAAAAGATATCATCATTATACCTTTCACATCAACTTTTTCCTCCAATTTCCCTATTTACCCATCATCATTACACTTTTACTCACTAACTTTTCAAAATGGAATCTACATTTAGGGACAAAATAGACAATGCACCAACTTTTACCCATTAACTTTACAAAATGAACACTTATTAAGGGACAACCCAAAATAGAATACTGAACTCTAAATAAGGGACGGAGGGAGTAACAAAAACTTGGGCTAATAATTTTCATCGAATCTGTCCAAAAACAAGTTTCTTGTCAAACCAAGATGAAACAGAAATAAAACAAGAGAAAAAACAGAAAACCAAGAACCAATGCCCTCAGATCCTGGTCATCCACTGAACGATGGAGATGACAACCATGAAACACAAATGTTCCACCTTTTTTTTTATTAATAACCAGATGTCCGGACTAGTTTACGCGCACCTCAACTGATTCCGGGATTCTAAAGTTTATGACCATTATACATTTCACATCAACTTTTTCCTCCAATTTCCTTACTTACCCATAATCATTACACTTTTACTCACCAACTTTTACCCACTAACTTTACAAAATGGACATTTATTAAGGGACAGCCTAAAATAAAATACTGGACTCTAAATAAGGGACGGAGGGAGTAACAAAAACTTGGGCCAATAATTTTCATCGAATCTGTCCAAAAACAAGTTTCTTGTCAAACCAAGATGAAACAGAAATAAAACAAGAGAAAAAACAGAAAACCAAGAACCAATGCCCTCAGATCCTGGTCATCCACTGAACGATGAAGATGACAACCATGGATCTTCCGGTTGACCAAAAAAAAAAAAAAGGACAACCATGAAACACAAATGTTCCACCTTTTTTTTATTAATAACCAGATGTCCGGACTAGCTTACGCGCACCTCAACTGATTCCGGGATTCTAAAGTTTATGACCGGACGAACCCTCCAGTGGACTTGAGGTTTGGAATGTCTGGCCTTCGTGTGATTAGAACATGCGACCTCATGGAAGAGAAACACTTATTTGCTTTCTCATGCTCGCTTGACCAAACCCCACAGGCCATAGGTAACAAAAAATGGTCCCCTACAAGTTCAAATGACCAACATGATTGATGCCAAAATCTCTCCCAGCTCAACAGACAGGTTTCTTCCAGTCTCTTCTAATCAAATTGTGGAAACCTGGAACTTGGAATTCAGTTGTTTTTCTTATGAGAATGACAATAAATTTATTAGTAACAAAAATTCAATAGACAAAAATACCCACCTCAGTAAGACCACAGAGCAAAACTATTGCATACAAAAAAGAGAGGACCAAAAGCACAAACAGGCGCCTCCATCGATGTAATCGGCAATTAGAAAATCATCTAAGATGCACCAACCAAAAGGATGAAAAGGCGACTGGCGGCTTTGTGGGCATTGGTTGCAGCCTTGGTTAGGGTTTGGGCAAGTTTTGGGTTGGGCATGACCTATATTGTCTATGGGCCTGCTTTTTTGGGTTTGGGCTGTTTTTTTTTATCTGGGCATTATAGGCCTTTTAGGTTGTTTGAACTTTACGTATATCAATTTAGGCATTTTGAGGCCCATTGGGTGTTATTCGGGCTTTGCGGCTTTGCCCCTTTTTTCAGGCTATGTCCCTCAGGTGTTTGGGCCCCGGCCCTTTATCCAACCTTTGGTTGGATCCCACTCTTCTCTCCCCCACTTGATGTACCTCTATCAAGTTTCTTAATAAATTTTTGCCGTTTCAAAAAAAAAAAAAAAAAAGGGATGAAAAGGCCAAGGTCCAAATTGGAATATGTATGCAACCTCTAGATGATGAGTTACAGACGGTTGTTCCACTAGCGACAAGCCGACAATCCTGCTCCGTCAAATTCTTGCTCATGACCAACCAAGTATCGAGCACCATAAGTAGACAACGCTACGAGCATGCATCAAAAGAATGCGATACCGAGCAGGACAATCACATGGAAGATCTAAAACAAATACCCGTAGATGAATGGCGCCGGCAGTAGTTACAGATTCACAAAAAATCCAGTGGACAAGTGTTGGATCTTTTTGATTCAATGCAGTGGCTACGAGACCCATTGAACAAAAGCGTTGAAAGCGGGCGGGCATAGAAAAGGCAGGAAAAATATCAAAGTGGTTACTGAGAAAATACATCCCGAAAAGCCATTTGAGCTTTCTTTCTGGGTTGTTGCCGGTAGCACCACTGGGTGCTTCCTGTTTGGGCCTAACGGCAATGATAATGGGTCTCCGGGTCTATCCATCTCATCCTTTCGACGTCTCGGGTGATTCTTTGCTGTCGTTGTTGGATATGTGATTCAACCAAAACTTTCAGAGATTTCTCTTGCAGATTTTGTTGGTGCGAAGATCGTCGGGTGGCGTCGTTTGGTGTTGGCGGGGTTGCCTGGCGACCTTGTGGGAGGCGGTGATTTGGGTGGAGGTTGGGGCTGCTTTTGTTGGGCTTTTTTGGTTGCCATCATGTCCATGTATTGTTGCAGAGTGTTTCGTTTTCTGGGATGGTTCTTAAGGTATTTAGCAGCATGGAATGAGCGGGCTGGTTGGATCTTGATTGTAATACATTTCGTTCGTTATGAGGCCTTGTACTTTTTATCCTTTCAACCTCTGGTTAATAAAAATTTTCTTTGTTGTTAAAAAAAAGAAGAAATAAATGAAATAAAATCGGGCTTAAACTAACAGGGCTAGAAGAATTAAAAATGCATCAACCAAAAATTCATGACTAATGAAAAAAATTACATCAGAAAATAAGCTGCTATAAGATGGGGAGTAAGTTAAAGGATAATGAGGGGACTAGTTTAGCTTGGAATCCAGGTAAGATAGCCATATAATTGATTACACAAAGGCCTTGTTTGATTCGCGGATTAATCTCAAGACTGTTAATCCCATCTTTTTCAGTTCACAAATCAAACGAGGCCAAAGAGAACCTCCAAGTCCGACATATTGATTGCACAAAGAGAGCACCTGAGTCTGCAAAGTCGAGAGCCTCAATTGCCCCATAATTATCAAGTCTTTCCGACAAAACTTGAACTTAAATTACACTACAAGTAAATGTAACACAAAATATGTTCATCACTTTTGAATTTTGAATTTTGCACTAGAAATTGTAACATTCAAATAGAGCACCGACAAAAAACGAACCAACTGTGCTCGGAAAGTAAAATGATACGGAGTATTATGTTCCACAGAATTTTTATAATTCGAAGCAATGTCATACAAAAATTCATTACCTAGCCAGAGCTAAGTATACTTGTTGCTATCTCAATTCCCCTGCCTGGTTCTGTTTTTTGCCCTCCTCACCAAATTGGGAAGACAAATATTCCATATACCCACATCCTTCACTCATTTTCCAGCTAGCTCAAAGCGCCCGGCATGATATCACTCCCACTCGATTGTTGAAGGCGGCTTTGATGTGATGTCTTGAACAACTCGGTTCACGCCCCGAACGCTATTGCAAATCTTTCGGGCCACATCATCAAGGAACTTGTGTTCAAAATTGTACCTGAAATACCCCATTTCCAAAAGACAGGAAAAAGGCACATATGAGAATAGCTACTAACCACCACCGATGGATGCTGATTAAGAGGTGAATAATGCAGAAATGGATATACATTTCCGATGCAAATTTCACATATTCTCATGCACATATCCAGGTTATCCACCACTCATTTAGGGGTGGTTAGCATTTCCCTTACAGCAAAGCTGAATATTGAGTAAAGGAGAAAATAGGTTAACTTCTATGTTAACCTCTACAGGAACCAATTTTCTCATATCACCAGGCCTCTTTGAGGAAACATGAATAAAACTAAATAACAATCTAAAGACACTAGTTCACCATGTGAGCAATGAATCAATCACGCCAAATAGCTCCCGGACCAACTACTAAATCCTTTCAATAAATAAGATGAGCAATAGGGAAAAGCAATAACATGATTTCATGTTCCACACATTGGTTACCGAAAAAGGGGAGATGTCAAGTTAAACACCCAAATCTCTTTCACAAGATGCAATAATTATGAATGGTGAAAATACATGTCAAAGAAAAAGAATAATAAGAATTAAGAAAACATGCACAAAAATATTCACCCTCACCAGTCTGCAGTCATTCCATCTTGACTTGTAACTGCTCTAAGGGCAACAACATGAGAATGTGTTCTTTGATCTCCTTGAACTCCAACTGATCTAATCGGCAAAAACACAGCAAAAGCTTGCCATATAGAATCATAAATACCAGCATCCTTGATTGACTGAATGAAGATCTCATCCACCTGGAAAATATTACAAGATCTAAAAGATAAGAACATGAGGTTGAACCATGTCCACAAAGGGCAAGAGTCATGTACCAAGTACGAAAATCCCATACCTGACGGAGGATCTCCAAGGCATTTCCTTCAGTAACATCACCCAAAACTCGCACTGCAAGGCCGGGCCCAGGGAAAGGGTGGCGTTTAAGAAACGCCGTAGGAACCGCCAAGATCTTCCCCAATTCACGGACCTTTGAAATAAGAATAAGCAATCAACACAACCATGCATCACTTAAAATATACTCGCTCCCCATTTTTGTTTGTCCATTTTCACTATTCCAGACATCCCCCAAAAAACGTCTACATGGTCTATATTATTCTTTTTATGAGTATGAATTTATTCTCCTACGAATTGAGATACTTTTATGAGCATATTTTTTAAGGAATTTATGCGTGAAAGTAGGTTATTCCTTGATCTGATTAACTGGCATGATTGCCGAAAATGGACAAATAAAATGGGATAGAGGGAGTACCTTTTTTGGCAGTAGGATATAAAAATATCATAAAGTTGCAAGGAATCAAAAGCAAAAAACCTCATCCTTGAAAAGAAGTTTAAGTGGTTCAATGAGCTTCAACTTCATGTCCTTGGGAAGCCCTCCAACATTGTGATGGCTCTTGATTGTATGGGAATGGGTTCTTCCACTTCCAGGGGGCGGGCAAGATTCAATTACATCTGGATATAAAGTTCCTTGGACCAAGTACACAGCTTTCTTGCCTAAGTCACGCTCCAAATGTTGAGCGAAATCATCAAAGATGCAAATGAACTCCTTTCCAATGATTTTCCTCTTCATCTCAGGATCAACCACGCCTTTCAGCTTGCTAAGAAATTGCTCTGTTGCATCAACACAAGTAACAGGTAGGTGAAGATCACGCTCAAAAGTTTCCATCACACGTTCTCTCTCCTTGTACCTACAGGAAATAAATACCACCATCTGAATTCAAGAAGGAATTTTGTTAATGGAAGGTTAAACAGGCATAAGCATTTAAGAAAGCACTATTCCTTGTCCATGCATGTCTACAAAGAATCTTTCTAGGTCATACCATACGCCATCCCACTCCTACCTCAATAAACCATTGTCAACAAAAACACAATGAAGCCTATCTCCAATCGCCTTATGAACAAGGGTGGCCGCAACTGTGGAATCCACACCCCCAGATAATGCACAAATCACGTGATCTTCAGGGCCCACCTTGCCTTGGATAACTTTAATTTCTTCATCAAGTAAATCTTCCATCTTCCAGCCCGCGGTTACTCCACAAACGTCAAAGAGGAAATACCGCAGAGTTTCCATCCCTTCTGGAGAATGTGTCACCTGCAAAAAGTTTAAAAAAAATCATAGTATAGAACAAAGGGCAAATGTATATACCAATATGCACCATTCCATCAAACACAATATTTTAGCAAAACATACTTATGCATATGTGAAACCAAAAAGAGTTCTTTCTTTTCTGATACTTTTGCACCAATGTCAACTAAATTAATGGCATAAAGAATCGCTGGCATATATCAAGCTATTCTCAAAGTTGAAGACACGAATCACCCAATTTGACAAAGGGAATATTATCACACTCCTCTGCCCATAAAGTCCATTCTATATGTAAGTGGAGCAAATTGTACTTGCACACATGTTTCCTACTTTATCCCTTTGCCCAGCCCTCTCGGGCTTAGCAATGCTGGGTCTAGTTTTTGGGTGGTTGCTCTAACATCATCTTGTTAACCCCTTGGGGCGTGTATTGAGCCCATGGTACATCTTCCATTTTTTGGTTAATATAAGCTTAACCTACCCGGAAATGAAAACATATTTCTAACCTCACAATGATTTAAATAAGCATCCATATGGAGGGCTATAAAGCTCCCAATTAGCTGACAATAACACAAGCATAAATAATTGAAACAGAATTCCTTGATCACTTGCTTTTTATATAAAAACAAAGAAGAATATCACTAATATCATCAATAAGATGGAGTCGTGCCCTTGCCTCTGCCAAACAATAGCGGTACAAGACCTCTACTAATTGACACAATTATATCCAATTCTCTCTCCAAACACCTTTACAGTAATGGAATCAAGCTTGGAGAATAATCACAAATCCGACCTCTTTGGCAGCAAGAATACTTGAAGGCATGTATTTCCTGGCACGTCCTTATTAGAAGCATCGATAAGGTATAACCCCTCATTCAGCATGAGGAGTACTTGTGAGGGTATGTAGGTGCTTAAAAAGGGTCATAGGTGGAGAATTGGAAGGAGGTCTAAAATCAGGGTGTGGCCAGACCCATCGATCGCAAGCACTTGTCCCTTTAAAACTGCAGAATATGGTAGTGAAGGACCTCATTTGACAACAATACTGGGGTCTGGAAGGAACAGCTTATCTGTGAATGGATCTTCTCATCCCTTTTGAAGCTGATAGATATAAAGCATTCCAATATGTACCATGGGAATTGAAGTCAACTTAACGGGGCATTTCACTGAACAGGGAACTTAAGACCATGGAGTCTGCTTACATGGTGGCAAGGGACATTGCATCTTCAGCAGCCTCAACTTATGACTTGGATAATCTGAGATCTTACTGGGAAAAAAAAAAACACAAAAACTGGAATTCGAAAATTCCGAACAAAAAGTAAATTGCTTGCATGAAAGGCACGTTTGGGGATCCTCACGGTGAAACACAAGCTTGTTCAAAAAAGTTTAATATTCAGGATTGATATATCATGTGTGGAAGGACACCGCCGCACCGAAGACCAACATACATTGCCTAAGTGAATGTGAGATCGCCAATAATGTTTGGGGAGCTTGTGGATTCAAGGATTTGCATTTGTTTGAAGAAAGGGGTGTCTCTGGGCTATGGGCAATCCAGATTAAGAGGGTTGGTTCCGACAATATGTTAGATCTCTTTTCCATTGTGTCTGGGGAAATATGGTTAAGTAGGCAATGACAATTTTTGGAGGGGCTAACAGGGGAGCCAATGAAGTTACGAAATATGCAGCTAGCTACCAGACAGAATTCTAAATTGTATCTCAGAGGACTGCAGTATCATCCCAATATCTTTCTGGCTCATGGAAAGTTCCAAATGAAGGTGAGTTCAAAATTCTTTTTGACAGGGGCTGCATTAAGGATGGTTTTCTGGGATTTGGGGTACTGGTGCGAGAATCAGCTGGAGATATCATAGCTGCTTGTAAGGATAATTGGACTTAATGATATTCACCATAGAAGCCTTAGGTGCTTGGAAAGGGGTCATTCTTGGTAAGGATCTGGGCCTGAGAAGGATACATGTTGAGAGACTCCCTAACAGTTATAAAGTCCTCCTGCCTATGCTGATTCCGTTTGTCAATGGTCCTGCATTACTACTACTGCCATTCAGAGTATCCCAATAAGTCTTCGGAACGAGAACTTCTCAGATATTGGGGCAATTACAGAAGATGTACAACTCGAGCTGCCGTTTTTCAAGTCCTGTTTTTGCTCGCATGTACAAAGTCAAGGTGACAGTGCGGCTCATGCATTGGCTATGAATAGGATGGCAATCAAGACTCAAGATTGAAGGTCGGGGCAGTATGATTTTCCTCATTCTGTCTTCTTTGGCTCTAGGTGAGCTTGATCTCTTGTATTTTCTTTACAGTTGTTCCACCATTAAAAGAAAACCATTCCAGCAATCATCCCCGCGAAAATCAACATTTTGCCACACAAAACATAAAGTATATTGAACACCAACTCTGATTCATTCCATTTTCATTCATTATCGTCACTTCGACTAAGTTTTCTTAACAATCCATGACCATGTCCATATCAGCAAGTAAGCACTTCTACTACAACATCTAGTTAGAAATAAACCAACTAAACCACCAAACTTCAAAAACAATTGAAAACAGAGCAGCATATAAGCAGGGGCAGTCCCAAGGGGGTACCCAGCCCCTGCACAACTCCAAATATTCTTGCCTATTGTACTAATTTTCAGGTTAATTAAGAAAAATGCTATGGAATTGGCCCCTGCAAGTCTATTGAGTGAAAAAAATTCTTAAAATTTATGTATGTGTGGGGTAAAAATCTCTAAAATTTCAAATTATCAATCATTTTTTAGGTTGCATGTATAAAATTAAACGGTGTCTAAGCATATACACATAATATCGTCTCTTCTTCTTCGTACATCGCAAGTAGCAATATGTACTTATAAGATAAACTTACTATTATTAATATAAAAATACATGTGATTCGGACCCCTCCTAAACACAAATTCTGCGTCGGCCACTACATATAAGGCAAATCAAATGAATGAAAGACCAATTACCTCCGGATGATACTGAAGCCCATAAAACCGCCTCCCGGGACACTCCACCGCGGCCACCGTCCCCTGCTGACTCCTTGCCACCACCTCAAACCCATCAGGCAACTTCACAGCCTCATCCCCATGGCTCATCCAAACAACCTGCTTATCACCAACTTTCTTGGACCCACCAAACAACCCACAAGCCCTCTCCACCTCAATCTCCATCCTCCCATACTCCTGCTTCTCCCCAACCCTAACACTCCCACCCAGCCTCTCCACAATCAGCTGCAACCCATAACAAATACCCAAAACAAACACGCCCTTAGACTCCACGTACTCTATGAATCCATCTGGGAAACAAGGTGCGTTGGGCGCGTGGACCGAGTGGGGGCCACCGGAGAGGATGATGACACGTGGGTTTAGGTCGGTGATGGATTTGAGAGGGGAGGTGCCGGAGATGCAGAGGGAGAAGACGGAGAGGGAGCGGATGCGGCGGGTGATGAGGTGGGTGTACTGGGAGCCGAAGTCTAGGATGAGGACTAGGCTTGTTTGGATGGACTGAGGGTCCATGGTTGTGGTGTGGTGGGGATGGGAATTTGGTGGTGGCGGAGGGAGGAGGAGAGAGAGAACTAGGGTTTTGGAGTGTGGTTATTTGAGTGGAGGAAAAGGGAAAAAGGGAACTAGGGTTTTAGACTTCTTAGTTACTGGGTTTGGCGGGAAGTAGACCGGCCGAAAATTCTATCTTAACACCCAAATACACACCTACACTCATAATAGGAGTGGGTCTCACACACACCATCTCCACATCCAAACACACACCCATTTACACACACATACTCACAATAGGGGTGAGTCCCACACACACTGTGTAAATAGGTATGTGTTTGGGTGTGGAGATAGAATTTTCGGAAAAAAGTTGTCGAGGCTGTGAGAAAACAAAGTTTGCAGGCACAAGGTTAGAGAATTCTCAGATGTTTCCAGCTTATGTCCGGACTGAAGTTCAATTTTTCTAAAAATTCGCTGTGTAGTATCAATGTTCCACTTCGGGATGTCGTTTCTCTTGCTCAAGTTATGGGGTGCAAAGTTGATCATCCGCCAATCAAATACTTGGGCTTGCCTTTGGGTGCTAATTCCAATAGAATCAAGACATGGGATCCAGTGGTGGAGAAAATGGGAAAGAAGCTAAGTGTTTGGCGAAGGAGGTCCAATTCGACAGGAGGTAGACTTACATTACTTTTTTTTTTTTTTTGAAAATTTCAATATCATTTCATAAGCCCGAAGGCGAAGATTACATCGCGAAATACAGAAATGCACCAAAACTACCTACTCCAGGATTAATGGACACCCCGCAAAAGCAAATCAGCACTAGGTGCCGACATGAGAATCCCGTCCGGGACTAGGCAGAAAGGAAATCGAAACGAAATCCCAGTACAAACCCTTTCACAAGGAAAACAGATGTAATCAGACACAACCAACAGATCACAAACGAAATTGAATCTATCTCAGCACTCGTCGACTGAAAAGAGAAGCTCGACGCCGGAGACCAGACCCTCCTTCGCCCCTGACCTGCAGCCATCTCCGCCAGCGCAAGGCTAGCCCACGACAGGAAAACAACCAAATAGGCAGCCGTTCGATTCCATGGACTGCTGCCCTTTTAGCACGCCGGCCGAACAGAGAAACTCCGCAGCAAGCCCCCGCTGCCACGATGAGCTCCAACCACGCAACCGAAGCAAACCAAACTAGGTCCGGTCGACTGAGCGTGGTCACGGCGACCGGTAACTGTCAGGAAGACTATCCGTTGTAGCCCATCCACAACCCATACCAGAACAAGAACGAAGAAAAGATTATTTGCCCACCACCACAACCTCACCAGATCTGGGGGAGACCCAAATCGGTACACAACCGGACTGGGAAAATCAGCCGGTGGAAGAGACGAAAAAACGTCAAAAAGATAAACCCTAACTCCAAAGCACCTCACCTTATTTGAACCCCACCACCGACCACCGACCACCAACTACCAGAACTGAGTCACCACCGCGAGAATCGAACGGAGAAACCCACAGGCCATGGCCGGAGTCCAAGCGCCGAGTTCAACGACGGACGAACTGAGAATGGAGAGATGAGAACAGTAGCGAGGACGGGAGGGAGGAGGGGATCAGGGAAAAGGGGGGAGGAAGGAGGGGGGCGGTAGCCCCTCCCCCCAACAGGAAAACCTAGTTGCTGGTAAGTTTAGAGAGAGAAGTGGGGGGGGGCTCTAGAGAGAGAGTAGTACCGCTTAACTGCCTACTTACATTACTTAATCACTCACTTAGCAATCTGCCCATCTATTTCCTGTCTATCTACAAAATGTCAGTGGCTGTAGCGAAGGCTATTGAGAAATTGCTATTGAGAAATTACAGAGACAGTTCTTTTGGGGAGACACAGCTGAAAAGAAAAAATTACACCTTGTGAAATGGGAGGTGATTTCTAAAAAGAAAGAGAATGGTGGACTGGGAGTGAAGAACCTGCTGATCCAAAACCAAGCTCTTCTTTCTAAGTGGTGGTGGAGGTTCCGTAAGGATAAGGATTCGCTTTGGGTAAAGGTTATTAGAGGAAAATATAACTTGGAGCGAAATTGCTGGCTTCTGCGGCTGCCAAATTCTGGACAGGTTTCGAATATTTGGAGGGATATATGTTCAATTGGCGAATCCTCCGCAAGTATTGGGTCTATTATAAAGGAGCGATTTAGAGTTCAAATTAATTTTGAGGACGAGGTTTCTTTCTGGAACGATATTTGGTTAGGGGATATTACTCTTCGAGAGAATTACCACGCCTTTTTCTTGCTTCTACTTAGAGGGATGTAGTTGTTAGTGCCTTGAAGGAGGGTAGCGGTAGTTCAGGATGGAATTTTCTATTCATAAGAGATTTGTTTGATTGGGAAAAACGTCGTCGAGATGAACTTGTACAGAGACTTAGTGCAGTGATTCTGGATCAGTTCGACCGTGATTCTCTTCAATGGAGATGGACCTCAGATGAGTGTTTCTCGGTGAAGTCAGTTTACAAGCAGTGGGAACAAACTGGAAACTCTAGGAATCTGGTTTTGGAAGCACTGTGGAAGAATCTTTAGTCTTCCCAAGGTGGAGATTTTTTCGTGGATGGCAGTGCAGGATAGGGTTGCTACTCGTTCGGTGCTTCTGAGTAGAAATATGATTCATGAGTCTCAATTGGTTCTTTGCCCTTTGTGTTCTTTGCATTTGGAAACTCCCCATCATTTATTTCCACATTGTCAATTCTTTTGGGTTGTTTGGTCATTGATTTTGGAGTGGTGGCATGTGAAGTGGGTTTGCCCGTCATCATTGACGGGTCTTTCTACCTGGTGGTTTGATAATAGATTTGGTAATTTGGAGAAACACATTTGGGAAACAACGTTCTTCGCTACGCTGTGGTTCTTATGGTTAGTGAGAAATGACCATGTATTCAACAACGCTATGACGGGAGTGGGGGAAGTCGGGGAGCTTATCAATATCAGAATTGCGATGCGGATGAGTCAAAATTTGACATTAAGGTTTATACGATGGAGGATTTTAAGGGATACCTGTTAGAATAAATGCATATGCAAAATAATATCGCGATCAAATCATGATCTTGAGATTGTGATTTGATTGTAATTAGAATGATTTTATTCCATAGTTAATCAATATAATTTTCTTTCCATAGTTAGGCTCTCTCCTCTTGTATAAATAGAGGTATCATTATATGGTTTCAATAATCGAATTCAATAAAATATTTCTTCTCTCATATTTAACAATCTCGATGGAATCCGAAAGGTGAAATTGTTATTTAAGTGTGTTTACATCCAACTATCTGTTGGATGTTTGTTTTATTTTCTTTTTCATTCGCTCTCTCGATGTATTCCTTTCGAGTTTATAAAAGTTTCGTCTGCTGAGCAAAAAAAAAAAGGTTAGAGTTTGCGGCCGCATAGTTGGAGTTTGCAGCCACGGTGTTCAAGTTTGCTCCCACAAGGTTGGAGTTCGCAGGCACAATGTTGGAGTTCGTGGCCACGGGTATGAGTTTGCTGCCATACGGTATGAGTTTGCGGGCACAATGTCAGGAGTTTGCAGCCTCAAGGTTCGAATTCGGGGCCATAGGGTATGAGTTCGCGGCCATGAGTTAGAGTTTGCGGCCATGTAGTTCAAGTTTTTGCGGCCACGAGATTTGACATCGCATCCACAGTGTTGAAGTTAGCGTCCATAATGTTGCAGTTCTCAACTATGATGTCAGAGTTTGCGGCCCTTAAAGGTCATCCGAATCATTTACGAAGAATTCCAAAACAGTTAAACACTAACCACTAGTTAACTTCCAAGCCTAATCCCAACGATTAAAAACTGCTTGCAAGTTCTCTGTTAAACCCCCCAACTCTTATCTCTTCCCCCTTAAACCCTCACAATCCCCCCCACAGACCCCTCCCCTGCCCTCTACAATGCCACTCCCCTTCCTCTCCACCCCTCTCTCTCCTCTCTCTCTCTCTCTCCAAACCCACCTCCCATTCTTTCCCAAACTCAGAAACCCACCATTTTTTCCCCAACTCAAACCCTCCCCCTCCCTCTCTCTCCTGAAACCCCGGCCCCCGGCCGCCATCGGCCCCGACGGAACGTTCCACCCGGACCCGTCCGACGAAGACCCGCCCGAGGTCGAGGAAGACTCCATGCATGGCGTGTCCAGGTTCCAGCAGGTCGAGCGCCAGGCCGACAGGGCAAGGAAGGCCCAAGAAGAGCGGGCTGAGAAGGAGCAGTCGATATTCCTCACAGCCTTTACTGACGTGGAGGACGCCCCCGATGATCCCGATTTCGAAGATGAAGGTGGTGATTATTCTGTTAGATGTTTTTGTGATTTGAATTTTTCATTTGATTGTTTGTTTGTATGTGCATATAAAATTGATTTGGGTCTCTAGGCATGCCCTCTCTGATGCCTTTCGGCTTTGATTTGGGGGCATGGTTCCACAGCAAAACGTTGCTAAGCTCCTCGGTTCTTGGAGGTATAGGGGTCACTGTTTTGGTGGTATTCTGAGTGCAGCCACTTTGTGCATATATTGTAAAAGTTTAGGTCTGTCTCCAATCCTCCTCCGCTCATACTCCCAATGATTGGAGACTAGATGGGTTTTGTTATTGTTGTTGTTGTGTTAGTGTGGTAGCTGTTAATTTAGGGTTACTAAACGAATCAAACTGCTTGAGTTTGAGCTCATGTTGGCTTGTTAAAAGTTTGTTCTACATGGATTCGTTGCATTAACAAGCTAAACTCGAAGATTTATTGAATCTCATTGAAATTGTGAACCAAGCTCGAACAAGCTACTATTTTGGCTCATTCAGCTTATGATGTGTATAAAAACTCGAGACCGGCTCGTTTAAAGCTCGTTTGAGATCAACTTATCTCATAAACAAGCAAAGTACAAACAAATTTTTGAAACTCGTTGAATTTTCAAAACAAGCTTAATCAACCGCCCACTCGGCTTGTTCGCTCATTTATCACCCCTAGATGTTATTTGGTTTTACTGCATTTATAATTTTATAATTGTAGGTAATTGTAACAGATGGTGATTCTGTCAGATATTTTGTGATTTGAATTTCATTTGATTATTTCCATGGTAGCTATAATTTGATCTTGCTGGATTTTGTAGTTGTACTAAATTGTAGTAGCAGTTTGGGTAATTGAAAGTTGGAAAAGAGTTGCAAATTTCAATACAACTCCTATAGCCACACTTTTTTTTTTAATCGAATCTGTAATTGCATTGTTGTCGGTCTTTGGTTATTTTAGTTTACCGAAATTTTCTAATAATTTTTCCAACAGATTCCGGGGATGATAGGTTTGCTGATATTGACAAGGCTATTGCTTTGAAAAGGAAAGAGTTTGTTGAACAGGGTTTATTGAAAGCTAACCCCAAGAAAGTGGGATTGGTTGAGCCACTTGAGGAGTTGGAGCCTGATGAAGTGATTGATTTGGAGGAAATTGAGGAGTTACAAGGGCTCACTGTGATTCCAGCTGATGGGGATGATGAAGAGGGAGAGAAATTGGAGAATGAGGTGAGTTCTGATTTGAGTTCTGATTCGTCGTTCGATATTGATTTTGATAAGATTGATAAAAGTCAAAAGGTTAGGATTGTCGATCCCAAGTTTAAGATGACATTAGCTGAGCTTTTAGATGAGAGTAAAGTAGTACCAATCTCGGTTTACGGTAATTTAGAGGTTGAGATTAGTGGGATCCAACATGATTCGAGGTTCGTTGAGGCTGGGGATTTGTTCGTGTGTTGTGTCGGGATGAAAACCGATGGGCATTTGTATCTAACTGAGGCTTGTAAGAGAGGTGCAGTTGCTGTCGTAGCTAGTAAAGAGATTGATTTAGAGGAGAAATTGGGGTGTAAAGCTTTGGTCATTGTAGAAGATACAAATGCGGTGCTACCAGTATTGGCGGCAGCTTTTTTTGGTTACCCGTCTACGAAAATGTCTGTGATAGGGATTACTGGTACGAATGGGAAGACGACCACCGCGTATTTAATAAAAGGGTTGTATGAAGCAATGGGATTGAGAACTGGGATGTTCAGCACTGTGGCATATTATATCCATGGAGATAACAAATTGGAGTCGCCAAGTACGACTCCAGATGCTGTTTTGATTCAGAAGTTGATGGCGAAGATGGTGCATAATGGGACAGAAGCAGCTGTGATGGAGGCTTCGTCACATGGACTAGCGCTAGGGAGGTGCAATGAGGTTGACTTTGACATTGCCGTTTTCACAAATTTGACGAGGGACCATTACGATTTTCATGGGTCTGAGGAGGAGTATAGGGATGCCAAGGCCAAGCTGTTTTCACGAATGGTGGACCCAGAAAGACACAGGAAAATCGTCAACATTGATGATCTGAATGCAGATTTTTTTATTGCAGAAGGGAACCCAGATGTGCCTGTCGTGACCTATGCATTGGAGAATAAAGATGCTGACGTTCATTCTTTGAAATTTGAACTATCTCTGTTTGAAACCCAGGTTTTGGTAAAAACGCCTGACGGTTTATTGGAGATTTCTTCAGGGTTGCTTGGCAGACATAATATATACAACATTCTTGCAGCTGTTGCAGTTGGAATTGCGGTTGGAGCACCTTTGCAGGACATTGTTAGAGGGATTGAAGAGGTTGATGCAGTTCCTGGTAGGTGTGAGTTGATAGATGAGGGACAAGCATTTGGGGTGATTGTGGATTATGCTCATACTCCTGATGCATTATCTAGACTACTTGATTTTGTGAGGGAGCTTGGACCGAAAAGGATTATTACCGGTATGCTTCTCTCTCTCTCTCTCTCTCTCTCTCCCCAATAAAGCTGTCATTGAAAGACAATCTATGGTCTGTGCCATTTTTTTTTTCTTTTTAGCAGAGTTGTGGGTTGTCCCTTCAATACCAAGTCACAACCTACGATTTGCATTAATTTTTTTTTTCTTCATTGGGTTTGAAAATAGTTTGTTCCTCTGAGTTTGTGTCAATGTTCCTTAGTTTTCTTGTATTGGATGCTTCAATCTGGATTAATTTATTTGAAAGACTGAGAAAAGCAAAACTCCTGAACTGGTGTTAAGCTTTTCTTCAAGAGTTGAGAATCGTGAATGCTGCAACCTCGATAATGCGCAACGATTTTCAATTATTCACATAAGTGCCACATGTTATGAACTTGGAATGTAGAAGCGGTCAAGTATAGAGATGTTGAGAAATTCGGAAATTGATTAGAAATGAAACGGTTCGTGAGATGGTAGGTGTAGCACCTATAGAGGAGAAGTTGAGGCAAAGATATGAGTATAATGGGTTTGTGTGAACAAGTGGCCCTGACAGAGCTCAATGGAGAAAAAAGATTCATGTAGCCGACCCTAAGTGATTGGGACATAAGGCTCGGTTTGGTTTGGTTTGGTTTATTGGAAGGCGTGTATAATCCTTTCTTTACATAAACTTAAGTTGTCCTTGAGCTTGGTCCTGATGGCTGCTATGTTTACCCTTTTTGGCTGTGGAGGAAGGAAAATAACAGGTTATAGACACTTGTTGAATATTGTAAACATGACCGCCTTTATTCTTTACATGTGCTGTCTTGGTGTACTTTGAACATGTGCTGTCTTGGTGTACTTCAACAAGAAGTTTACTGCTGCAGTGAAAAGTCCATAATATGTGTTATTACTTATCCACGTCTAACCCAATTTTCATGCTTTCTGTTAAGTTATTGGTTGTCCTGGTGAGAGCGACAGAGGAAAGAGACCAATGATGACGAAGATTGCAACAGATAAAAGTGATGTGACTATCTTGACGTCTGACAATCCAAAAAAAGAAGATCCATGTATGTATTGCAATGCCATACTACATTACAGATTTTCCACTGTCAAAGTTAAAGTATAGTCGGTTTTCATTATGCTTGTCTATGTATGGTTGGTCTTAAATAATTACATTATTCCTAAAATTCCATTTCTTGGTTCTTTTAGAAGCCTTAACATACTGAGGAAAGCAACATTTTCCCCACCGCCTCTTGGGGTGGATAGTGGTGGATTGATAGTTCCGCTATGGTTCACATAGGAATATTTTGTTTGGCACTTCATGCTTATCTGTGTCTGTGTGCATGCACGTGCGCATGCGGGGGTATGATTTTGTTGGAAGTTAGTATTGTAGGATAATGCTGACTTGTAGGCCAAAGCTTGATAGCTTGCTAATTCCTGGTTGTTCCATTTTCACCAGTGGACATCTTGGATGACATGTTGGCTGGCGTAGGATGGACTATGCAGGATTACTTGAAATATGGAGAGAATGATTACTATCCACCACTTAAAAATGGGCATAGGCTTTTTCTGCATGACCTAAGAGAAGTAGCTGTACGTGCTGCTGTTGCCATGGGTGAAGAAGGTGATATGGTTGTAAGTCTTCATAACCCCATTTTGCTTCTCTTATTAACTCGTGCAAGGGCGTACTGGATTCTGTGGTTTTTGGAGATACATGTGTTTTTCGTAAAAAAAAAAAAGGTAGCTTCTAGTAAGTGACACCTGTGAAGATTTCGAGAAATTCTACGTTGTTTGGTCAATCTATAAAGCTCAATAAGTGTGCAGCGTAGTAGCTTGACAAGTTTTGTTACAATTTTTTTATTGGTAAAGATGTTGCATTAGAACAGTTACATTGCTGGAAATATGTGGCATTTCCCCATTTCATGTGAAAGTTGTGTTGAACAGATTTGTAGAACTAGAAATATGAGTAAATGAAATTGCGGATGACTCATTGAATGACCCCACTGAAACAAAACCTGGGCTATGCCATTGCTTGTATTAGTACCACACTAAGTAGGGGGAAAAGTAACTTAAAACCAATGGGAAGGAGAGAACTCAAGGAACCAGTTTGAGTTTCCAAAATCATTTTCACTGCAATGAAAGTCAAAATTAGAACGACATCTAAAACTGTTCCCATACCTACATGAGAAACAGAGTGTAGAAATGAGTTTATTTATTGATATTTTGTAGGGTTCTGTTGTACTAATATGACAAGGAACTTAGCCATATTTGTGTCCCTGTGGGGATTTTGGTGAGTCGGTCGCTGTTATCAGTTTCGGTTATAAGTAAATGGGAGGTCTCTTTTCGCAAGCCTAGCACTTATGGATGGATATTGTTTAGATTAGCTTGCCTACACATGCAAAATTGACTGTTTATGTGACTCTTTATCTGCTGCAGGTGATTGCTGGTAGGGGCCATGAAACAGTCATGCTAGAAGGCGATGACTGGGACTTCTTTGATGACCGAGAAGAGTGTAGAGATGCATTGCAGAATGTCGATGAGCTTCACAGAGCTGGAATTGACACCAGTGAATTCCCATGGCGGTACCGTCTTCTTCTCTTCTATTGCTAACTTAAAGGTTCTTGAGTCATGATTATTGGCTATGTAGCACGGACAGTTTGTCGAAGGTGACGTACCAGTGTGGGACACTTGTCGCCTTGTTGGACACCGACACTCCTCCGGACACGTGTCCAAGGTGTCCTAATTTTTCTCAAAGTTTGGACACTCCAGGGGCGCTCTAAAATTTGCTATGGACACTCCTAGGACACCGGCAAATCAAGTCGGAGGTGTTAAAACAAAACAATAGTCTCTTATTGAAACTTAGGGAAGTCTTGTTTTTTTGTGTGTGTGTGACGAATGATGATTTACTAATTATAAAGAGGCATAAATGGTATAAAGAATTTTGTTGAAATACTTCTATGATTCTATCAATGGTTGTAGTGATGAATTTGGTGAAGGTATATACAGCGTTACGTGTTTACAATCAGATCGTGTCTCTTTTATCCCAGATTTTTATTTATCTTATACCATACATATATAGTTTCAAAAGGTGTCCCCAACGTGTCGTGTCCTCCATTTTTTTCGAATTTATGTGTCAGAGTGTCGTTGTCTTGTGTCCGTGCTAACATAGATTATTGGTATGCTGAAAAGAACTTCCTACCTTCTACGTGTTACTCCGTATATAACTGTATTTCTGATTAACCGCTTGAACAATAGCAGAAAAATAGTACGAGAAAGTAGAATCTTTTTAGTATTGCAGTCAGTTAACTGTGAAGTGCATCACATTTTAAATTTATCCTTGTTTTGGTTTGGTGTGGATGGAGGAAATCAAAAAGCTTCTAGTGTTATTACCTCTTGTGATATCATGCACGCGACCTGAACTTATACTCTCATTGTTGTTGGTGTGGATGTTAGTCGTGTGCAGTAACCTTGGACTCCTTACTATAATTGCTTATATTATGAAATACCCTTCAGGTTCCTAGACCACTTTTCAATCACCTTTCCCACTGGAGAAATGTTGTCCACATTAGACTTTAGAACAATGCACGTTAGTTTATGCAAATCTGCGGTCCCAAGTTTTTTTTCAGACCAAGTTTACGCGATATCTATTTGCTGCCACTTACTATGTAGTTAACTACCGTTGTTTCAAAAAGAACAGATTCGATGCTTAATGTGCTTGGATATTCATGTCTTCTCTCGCCTATGTTGCTGCAGGTTACCGGAAAGTCATTGATACGGTATACAGAGGCGTTGAGAAATCTTGAGGTTAACCTAAGGCCAGGCAAATTTAACCCGGTACATGGAGGAGAAGCAGGGGTCCGTCAATTTGGAGTCATTCAGCGAAGCTGAAATCAGAGAACATGTCCATTTTAAGGAAATTGGAGGGGCCTTGCTCTGAAAATGATGGTATGAAAATTTTATGTTGTTACATGTTTCGTGAACTCAGGAAATGAGTTACTTTCGTTTTCAAGTAAGAACTCACCCGTATTTCTCACTGGACTTGGTAACGTTAAAACGAGGGAAAAATTGTGAAATTGGATGGAATACATTGCCCTGGAAAAGAAAAAAGCAAAGATATATAGGGATGTGGTTGCACAAGTGTATTACCCTATATACGGAAGAGTCCCATTGGAGTCACTTCTCAGCTGAATGCTATCCCTCTGGCTTTTCTTACCCGAGACAACACGTTAACAGAGATAAACCATGGTAAATAATTTCTCTCGATACTTCTGGAAATGCGCTTTCTTATAGTCTTTTCCCTCAACAGGTTGCCGGGGCCCTTGATGCCGAATGACACTCTGGAGTTAAAAGGGGAGCAACAACACAATGACCCTAGACTGGGATTGACGCTGCAGTTTTGTATGAGTATCTGTAGCATTGTATCTTTTGTAAATTTAGTCTGTTGAGTAGCCAAGTTGGATACTTAATTTGGTTTAATCCCAGTGAGGGAAGATGGTTTGTGAGGCTCTCTACCACCATAATAAATTGATTGCTAATCTGAAGAAGACATCTCAAAGTCCAAACTGCTATAACCACTTGCTGTTTTTAGTGTTTGGGAAAGACAAAAAAACAAAGTGAAGTTCAACAAACCACTTTGATGGGATGGGTTAGAAAGTGAGGAAAATTCAGTGAGCTATACGTGTATTAGTTTCACTTGTGTATCATTTTCCTTTCCTTTAGACAAAATTTTACCTCAGTTCCAAAGTGCGAATCAGAAATCCTGCAGGTAGGGATGAAATCGGTTCGGTTCGGTCGGTTTTTTACCCATTTTTGAACCGAACCGAATCATTCGGTTTTCCTTTTTTCCAAACCGACACCGACCAATTCGGTTCAAAAACCGATCGGTTCGGTTTAGTTTTGTTCGGTTCGGTTCGGTCGGTTTTTTCGGTTTTCAAGCAATGGGCCAGTCATTGTTTTTTTCAGCCCAATAAGCAAAAATAATGAGTTACATAAAAAAGCCCAAACACATGATTTTTGTCTATCACAGTCCACATGACCGTCCAAAACCCATAATGCAATTAAATAAGTCCAAGTTACAACTTTAACCTGTGTAACAGAAGAGGAGTAACAGATGTGGGGTATTAGGGATTTTAGGATCAGATGATCCTGTGTAATGGGTATATATATATGTGATTGATCCAACGGCTAGGATTGAAAGCATAATCTCTTTAATATAATCGGTTCGGTTCGGTTTGAATCGGTTAGTTTTTATATGAAACCGAACCGAACCGTTCGGTTTTCAAAAAATCAAAACCGAACCGAACCGACTCATACCTAAAACCGACCGAATTAAACAAAAATTGATCGGTTCGGTCGGTTCAGTCGGTTTTTCGGTTAAAATTTTCATCCCTACCTGCAGGACACTTCCTGTAGTGCACCTTGTAAGGCACGATATGTCCATCCACGAGTTTTTTCAATGATCCGGATTTAAAAGTTCTAAATTTGGAACGTTGAAAACACTTGTGGACGGCTTGGATGTGCCCTGCAGGGTGCACTACAGGAAGTGCCCTGCAGGATCCCCGGATCTTTGCAAAATGAGGACTTGAACATATTACGAAAGTTCAATTTTTTTTCAACAATTTAAAAAGTAACAATTAATTATTTAAATTTATGATAAAAAGATTAAAATTTTATTCTTAAGTCTTCGTTTTGAGGACTAGACCAAATATTTCGAAACAGAGAGAGTAATTAAGTACTCCCTTTTGACTTAGATTCGCCATCATAGCTATACAGTTGGAAAACTGCTAATCTATGGAAACTACGATGCCAAATTTGTCACCCATTTTTTTTGCTAATTTGCATTCAAGATCTAATCTAATGTTTCTATTTAAAATGATTTACTGCACAATGGAAAACAAAAAGTTTTGCCCGTTGCCACATGGCGTCATCCCTACGTAGAAGGAATTATGCGTCGGAGGAGAGGTTATTCAATGCTCCAGGGCACTTATGTGGCAATGAATAATTTTTCGCGTTTCAAACAGTATCCAGTCTATGGTAATTTTTCCAATGCAAAAAATTAAATTGGAAAATAGAACAAAATGAGGGAAATATTGACCCCCAACAAAGGAAAGCAAGTGGTGAGATTTTTGGTGATGCAATCTTTCCTTTCCTTCTTTCAAAAAATAAAATCTTGCTTTTCCTTTCTCAGCCCTTGGATAATTTAGTAACAAAAATCAGGCTTCTCTACTGTAATTGGTTATTTCGGACCTCTAGACATCCTCATTCATTCATTTGGTAGGACTTGGTAAAAAAATTGTTCATGCAAAAATATTTTTTTCCTGAACGACGCAAAAAATAAAAAATTTGATCATACGTTTATGAGAGCATGATCAAATTACAATTATCAAGATGACCAGTATAACTTGAAATTAAACCATCTACATTTTGTAAGATAAATCTACTTCAACTATGTCGTTGACAAATTTCATAAATTGGATATGTTAAATGAATAGTGTTTGCATAGTCTTATGAGATGAACTATTCAAAAGAGGAGTGGAATAGGGAGGAGAGAATAGAGGATATAGAGGTCAAATTTTGTGTACTGAAAAAGTGTCTCCGTACTTTTGTTCTCGTGTAATTTCAACCGTAAAAGTACACAATAGTTTTTTCCCGAGAAGGTTTTTTATGCAATCCTACGACTTACATTGCACGTGAACAAAGGTTTTGGGTACAGGTGACCTGCGGTGGAGGATAGAGGTCAAATCTTCTGTACCGAAAAAGTGTCCATATCTCTGTTCTCGTGCAATGTCAGTCGTAGGATTGCACAAGAGGAGTTTTTTTTCCAATCCTACAATTGACATTCCACGTGAACAGAAGTACAAGCACTTTTGGTTACATGTGAGATTGCACCGAAACAAAAATTCAACCACTTTTGATTATAGGTGACTTGAGGAAGGATATTGTTGGATCCAACTACACACACAACAATCCTATCACAACATAATTCATAACCCCTCATATACATGTGGGGCCCACATACACCAGAGTGTGGACCTCACATGTATGTGAGAGGTTATGAGTGGCATATATGTGGGACCTATACGCTGGTTGAATTATTGTGTACGTAGACTTTTTTTTGGAGTTCAGTCCAATTGATAATTGAAATAAGATTTGTAGTATTTGTATTATGAGGGATCCCTTGCTATGATAGTGTCATTAAAAAGGTTATCAGGAGGTGGACACCAGCCAACTCCAGATATAGAAAATGAGTAATCATTCCAATAACTCTTCCTCACTCACTGGCTCCCTGCCAAACACCACCCCAACCCACCGCTCACTCAATAACTACTTTCCAACTCCAATTCACAGAGAGATCATAGTATCACTGGACAGGTAGGAGCTTTTTAACACATTAAAAATCGTATCTTTCCCTTCCTTTTAGAGGGAGGAAATAAAGAAGGCTGGAATAAATGCAGACAACAATGCTTCTTCTTCTACTTCTTAAGAGAGGGAGGGAGGGAGGGAATGAGTTAGGGATGTGGAGAAGAAGCTTTTTTTCTGATTGATTTTGCTTCTCTATCAGCTGCAGTTGGTAAGCACCCTAGTACCCGAAGAATTCTAGGCCAGATTATTGTACTTATTTATGCCCATGTTTTCATTTTTCTTGTGGTTTTGTCTGTGGGATTTTTTGTTTTTTGTTTTGAGTACTGAAATAATCATCCTTTTGGGCTGCATGTATTTTTGCTTGTAATCTCTAGTTTCTGCATTTTTCCTTTCATATACTTAATCTTGTCGGAAATTAGAAATTGGAGGGTTTATGATTTTGTTAATTGCCTTGGGTGCTTAGATTCTGAGACTGTTTAAGCCCCGTTCCGCTAAGAAATAAGTACTTATTTTTTGAATTAAAGGGATGTATTGTGAGAGAATGCCTGTCTCATAAAACGATAAATAATTACTTAAAGAATAAGAATCTTGGTGGAACGGGGTGGGTTTCTCCGAATTGTTGTTGTTCTTTGTTCATTTGCAGTGATCACTGATCAAGGTTATTCTATTGCTTTTTAATTTTTTGATGACTTGGTATCCGGCCCAATGACCAACTATTTCCTGTACCAATCTCGTCATCCACTAGCGGAGGGACCTATTAAAACTGGAGAAAGTCCCGTACGGACTGGCCCCAAAGGTTATTCTCTTGCATTAGCTTCTGGGTTTTCCTTGTTGGTGCCGTCATTTTGTTTTCCCCCACCTTGATTGTGATCAATATCATCAGTTGGGATTCAAAATGGAAACTATTGCAACACATTTGGGTTTTTCATTTTGGTGCCAATTATTTCGGGCATACACGTTCTTGCCTGATTTTCCAGACTGATTGTGATACTTGTGGATTTGTATATGCAAAATTTGTTGCAGTGATTGCGTTTTCTCTTTCCTTACTACACTTTTTTTCATCAGTATTAGAATAGACAGGACATAGGGAGAATGAACATTAAGATACTGAATTCTTTACATGGTAATATCAAGTTCAGGAATTTACTTGACACGGAGGAAGGTAATTGAGGTAATTGGGGTGAATCAAGGTTGCATTTGGTCTCGTTATGAACGCTTCTAGGAGAAACAAATTCGTCTCCGAGAAAGACTCAAACAATAAAAATTAGAGTGAGCTCAAGCTATAAGTTACGGGAATAGAAGTGGAAAGGTGATCCTTGAAGCGTTTCAGGTTCAGGTCCCACTCACTAGGAAGAAATGAATGCCTGAAATTTTACACTTGATTGTTCGGATTCCTGAATTACTATCCTTCCTTTTTGCCTTGATACCTTTGGCAGTGTAAAATGTGACTTCATGCATTCTGGCATTTAGACTTTAACATGTTGGCATTTAGACTTTCGTTCTGAAATGGTGCAATGTATCGTATCCTGAAAAGTAAGTATGTTATCTAACTCAACTTTGTGCAATTATGCCTATTTGAATGTAAATATCATTTTGTTTTCGTGAATTATGAGAAAACGGGCAACTAGTAGATACATTTTCAGATTATGATAACTTGGTTTTTCCATCATAGATTGAAAGTTTGACTGTTGAATAACTAGAAATCTACCACCAACATCTTTTAAACCCAGTTTTGCGGTCAATGTTACATCCCATATTTGCATTTAATATGGATCAATACACAACAAAATCACAGTTGTCCTTACCACATTATGGCATTCCAACATAGAAAGAAATAATATGAGCTTAAAGCAGTGTCCATGATGGTTTTTAGATGCAAAATTCTAATTTGGAAAAAGAATCAATGAGGGGAATATACTCTCCCAGAGGGGAAGGCCGGAAGGCGAGAGGAGAGATTTTTTGAAATGCAATCTTGTCTTTCCTTCCCCAACCATGAAGAGTTAGTGTTGCTGGATAACTGATGATGATCCATCAAAAACAGGAAAAACTAGTACTCCTAAGATTTTACTAACTTTCTTGATACACCATTTAGTAATTTACTTTTGTTAGAATCGATGAAGAGGTTATGATATATCTACAATGCCTCTCAACTCAGGAACCCATTTCCTACCCCGATTGCAGAAAAGCGCTGCACATGTAACAAACTATACTCGTACACAAAAAATCATATCTTTCTCTTCATTTTAAAGAGATAAAACCAGGAATAAATGCGGAAAGAAATCTTCTACTTCTGCTTGAGAGGGGGGGAAAGAGTTTGGATGTGGAAAATAAGCTTTTGGTTGATTTTACCATTCTATCACAGCTCCACGGTAAGCTAATCTACCACCCAAAGGAGAGAATTTTTGAACTGAAAACAGTGCTCTTTGGGTATTTTATTATAACATTCTATTTTATGTCACATCTTTTCTTTCTTGTGATTTGTAGGTGAGATGTTTAGTTATAAATTTGCATAATTATCTGTTTGGTCTGGTGTTATGGTTGTAATCTTTATGCTTGTATTGAACTTCTGATATTTTGAAGTCTCGTCTAATTTTCCAGTCTGATTGTGATAGTTCTTAGTCTGTATCGCAAATTGTCGTAGTCTTTGTTGTGTTACACTTCTTTATACTTCTATGATTGATTTATTCTTTTCTGGAGAAAGGAGGAACAAAGGGATAGGAAGTTCATCACAACACTGACATCTATTTATTATGATCTCAATTGAGGTATTTAGTCTACGAGGGGGAAGGATCCTGCTGCAATCACTGGTTTGATACTTGAACGAGTTCCAAGTTCTTATCGGAGTGAGGATCCTTTCGTGCAGCATCTTTCTTGCTTTGAGAGCTTTGGATATTGGTGCACTCTAGTTATTCGGTCTGGGCGTTGTGATTAAGCAGAATTTTCGAGATATAGATTGTGGCTGATCAAGTTTTTTGGCTCTTACTAAATACCAAGTTTGTGGAGTGCTTGTGTTCTGATACTACCCCTCAGGCCTTGGCTATAAGATGAGTCAGGACCAAAAGTTCCAACAACGGTGGGAGTTCAGAAGGGTAGATGAAGACTGTGATTCTTCAAGCAATGATTCCAAAGCAAGTTCTGGTGGCGAGCCACTTCTCAAGAATCACAAGTTGGTTCCAGATTCATTTTTCCCTGACACTGATGAAACTACCAATCCACTGTTTCAACAGGAGAATCAATTGAATCATGGCATGACCACCCCTTTCGAATTTGGAAAAGCTGACAAAATGGACAATGGCGCAAGCAGTAAAAAATATGCAGCTAAGAACAAGGTGAAGAGGGGTTCCGCGAAAAAGAGTTATGGGAAGAAGAATATGCTCAGCTTGCATCAGCCTATTTCGCTGGATGATTTTAAGATCTTCACAACATCAGTGATTGAGGAGCTTAAAGTTGCTAGAGAGAACATGTTTGCATGTATGAGAGATGAGATGAAAAAATTGGTGGCTGTTGAGGAAGCTTCAAGACCCAAAAGGAAAAGAGGTAGTCGCGTGCAGAAAGTTGGCCGAGGGAACTCAGGGAAGAATCGAAAGGACGTTGAATCAGCCATGAAAACTAAAAATGGCGATGGTGGATCCTTAGAGAGGTCTATGAAAAGTGACAGGACAACCGATTCGAATAACTGCTGTGAAGCACTTGAAAAGCAAGTTAACCATGACCAAGTTGGAACCATTGCATCCAAGGAAAAGGAAAAGGAGAAGGAAAAAGTAGAAAAGTTGAGATCATCTGCTAAAAAACCAAGTTATCCGTCTAATCTTTGCGAGCAAGTAGTTTCTTCTCCATATTTGACATTACCCACTGATGTGTCCAAGCCACAAGCTGAAAACCGGAAGCTTGATTCTTCTTGTAATTATGCTGCTAAGAATGGGATTGGTTTAGAAAGAGCGAAGGTACTCATTGATGCAAGTACTCATAGAGGATACTTCTCGGGCATCCAGCAAGCAGAACAGTTTGGAAGTTTTTCTCAAACGGGTTCACAAAATTTGAGTTGCTTTGATCAACAAAGTACTCAAACATCAAATATGGGAAATGGGTTTCCGGTTCCACTTCATCAAGGTTTAGAAAATGGTTATCACATTCCAAGCCAAGCTAAGGAGAATATGTCTGGTGAACATAAGATTTTGGGTTTGAAGATGAGCGGAGGAGCAATAAGATTCTCCGGGGGAAGTCATGCTTTGTCAGAGAAATTTGTTTCTAGCAGCATCCGTAGCAATATGAACTATAAAACTGACGGTGGAGTTGTGGCGTTTGGATACCGGGATATGAAAGATAGCAATCCGTACCAACACTAGAGTTGGGAAAAGGAAAATTGACCTACGGAAAAGAAATCAAGATCGTAGCTGATGCTTTGTTCCAAATAGAGCTCATGGTGCCTTTTCTATTAGTATCATTCTTTCTGAGAAGAGATGACTAGTAAAGCTCCACATGGGAAGTGTTCCATTTTAAATTTTGAAGCTGTTCGTCCTGCCCCGATATTGTTCATGATCCAATGTTTACCAGTAGAAAGAAGCAAGGGTTGGTGTTCTTTGTACAAAGATTTGATACAATCGTTTAGATTCGATTGAGTTTTGATCAAGCTTGGTATTTTTTCTTCCACAATTTGTGTCCTAAGAGATGCAAAATGTTAAAATCACATGTCTGGGTAGGTACATTGGTCAATAGGGGAGTTTCTGGAAATACTTTCAATGGTTTTCATTGCCCAAGTATCAGTTATGCACCTTATCAGGGATTTACTTGATTTTCTATGGCTTTTTTTGCAACATTTCATCGCAAATACTAATATTTTTCTCCAGAAGATTAATGACAATTAGCTATAGAAGGTTGCCTTGTAAACCTCGTGAAGGGTTGGCCTGGTAGTTAAGGCCTGAGACTTTGCTCCCTTTTAAAGTCTCGGAAGGTGGTATCAACTTTTTTTAGGCCAGTCCATACAGAGCTTTGCTCTGACTTAAATTAGGCTCACCACAAGTGGACAGTGGGATTGGGCCTCTAGGGTTAGTCGATGTGCACGTAAGCTGGCATGGATGCCTGAGTTATAAAAAAAGAAGGTTGCCTGGTATTTATCATGTTGAATGGCTAGGTGAAAAGTGACTCTTTTTCTTTTCTTTTTTTGACAATAAAAAGAACTTCATAGATAAAAGAGTCATTACATCCCAAAGTTCATTACAACATTAAGCACAAGGCTCAAAGAAAAACCAAAATAAACATCAAACATAACAAAAGTACAATCTTCCATGGCAAAAGAAACAAAAGAGAAAGCTCATCCGGTGTCAAAAGGATAAGAAATATCCACTTCTGAATGGATCCTGGAAGATGCCGCAAACTTAGCCAAAAAAATGCTTGATGTAATCTGCTATGGTCACATAAAGATAAGCTGCAAAGGTGAACAAACTGCACAAGGAAGCAGAAATCAAAAAACAAGGGAGCTGCAATGGCTGGTAGCTCCTTAATGCTTCTCAACTGGTAAAAAAGAGAAGAATCATTAGTATGAATGTGAATATGCAACATATTTCTAGTTAAAGCCCAAACATATTTCTAGTATGAATGTGACTCTTTTTCTTAGCACATGAAAATAAGACGGGACCTGCGAATCCAGACAATTGCTGTGGAAAAGTGGCATTAGACCCTGCAAATGGCATGGCCTTGGCCTTAGGAAAACCGCGGTGTTACGCCCACCGATCTGTTTCACCGCTCAACATCTCACCATCCGTTTTGGAAAGTAATGGTCCGGATTTAATATAAAAAAAAACTCTTCCTTTTTAAAATCTAAACCGTCCAAAACACTTTTGGACGGTAAGATTGAGAGCAGTGGGGGATAGGTAAATGTTGAGTGGTGGGCGTAGGTGGTTTGTAAGTAAAACATGAGTTGCTTTCATGTCCAAGGGCCAATGCAAATTGTGACCATTTGACTAATGCCCCGTTTGGAACTCGGGAAAAGAAAGAGAAAATGAAAAAATAGGAAAATTAGAGAGAAAGTTACGAAGAAATTGGAGAGAAAATTGATCTCATTTTTTAAAATTTTCCCTTCTCTTTCTCTGGAAGCCAAACAAGGGAATGGAATTTTTTAAAACTCTCTTCTTTTCCATTTCTTTCCTAAGTTCCAAACACACCTTAAGGAAAATCAGTGGTCAAGAGAGAGAGGGGGAAAAAAAAGAAAAGAAGAAGGCCCCATGTCATTAACACTCAACAGGTATTTGATAATTATCAAACAAATAAATTAAGAGAATTAAAATTCACAGTTCCCGTTGTTAGAAGCTACAATAATTTTACTGTCTTCTTGCATGTGAATTTCCATTATTGACCTTTTCCTATGATATAATCCACACATGAAAGGGCAATTAATGTTGTTACTCCACATGTAAATAGTACAAAAAATGAGCCCATTTACACAACAGGGAAGTGTAAAAATTACTACACCAAATATGTGGCACGTTTTGGATAAAAATATATATATTTATGTGGCACGTAACTGGTATTATAATAGTTTAACAAATTTTCCTCTCTTTAGTTGATGAAAAATTCTAAAACCACACGCACCGCGTAATTAAAGTGTTTGTGTAAGTGCGTGCAGTTTTAAAAGAATTTTTAGTTGATTTCATGTAGAGGTGTCAAACGAGCCGGGCTGGCACGGCATGACACGAGTACAGTTTTAGACAGGCAATCCATGATTAAAATTGGTACGGTACGATAAAGTAAACGGACCGACACGGCACAACACGAGATACGGTTGGTACGGAGCTAAACGGCCAGCTCGGCGCGTTTGACACCTCTAATTCATGTAACCAATGATTATTCAATGGAGATGCATTCAAAAAGGTTATGGACTTTCTACTTTAGGAAAGATGCAATACAGTTTCAACTCCATTTCTGGTAATTTTGAAAAAGTACAAGTCTTATGTCTATATTTGGAAAAACAATATGAAGTCCCCACTGTTTCAATCACAAGGACACTAGTAGTCCCCATTTTAGAGATGAAATGACAATCACATCAATATAAATTACAAAAATACAAAAAAACTTTTGAAACTTCTAATGACGTGGAAATTTATAGGCCGTCGATTTTATGTTTTATGATGTCGCGATCCTATGCGTTGACCGCCTTTTTGCAGGCAAAAAAAAAAAGAAAAGAACCAAATCCGAAAATTACAAGTCTATGATCACAAACAAACACACAAACACATACAAACATTCACAATGCATATCGAGCACTTACAGTAATCAGATTGGGTTGTTTCGTAAATGCTCTTAATGATACCGGGTTGAGCATGTTTTTTACAAGGACCATAGCAAAGTATTTTAAACAAAATGAGCGACTCTCATTAGACTTTATGTATTTATTAAGACGAGAGTGATGAATTTGAATAACTATTCTTTATGGGTCCTCAGTAAGTAAACAAAAAGACAAAAAAAAAAAAACACATACTTCAGTGGACATTCTACACTTTTTAATACACTTTCACATATTTTTATACGTTTTTCACCCATTTCAATTCACATTTTAAACCAACTTTTTTAGCATTTTCCTTCTTTTATTTTCTTTCTTTAAACTGCTCTATAAATTCAGGACTGCGGATTTCCTTCTGCCCCAGCGGAAGGAGTTCCTCCAACCTCGAACGCATGGCGACTTTTCATTGGCCCAAGTATCTTTCTCTTTAAAATCCTAATTTAATCTGCCTAACCTAACCTAACCTAACCCATATTCCACTGTAGGGTAATTAATCCTTTTCACGGTTAACTCCAACAATTCAACGTCCTAATTTTTATAAAATTAAAGCTCCTCCCCGATAGGAAATTAGAATCCCATTATTCTAAGAATAGATTACCCTATACACCTAGCACTACGGATTCTAGCGTAAGTAAAGAAATCAATTGAAGAAAAAATTAAGTAGGTGCTCTTGGTTATTGTTCATCAGGGAATAAATCATAAGTTTAGACAATCTTTCTTTATCTGAAAATATAACAAAGAAAAATCGAAAAAACTCAATACAAAAAATACAAAACCAACACAAACCCAAAAGGTGAACGCCAACGGAAAGCCTTTAAAAAAGAAAAAAAAATGGAATAGCTACTTTGGACGTTCAATCAAATTCAAAAGAGTCCGGAGCAAAAATGTCATTGCCATTCGAATTCCGGCGATACCATGCCGCAATTGAAGAATATTCTCATGGCGTAGATGGGGAAATTGATATCAATAACTAATGGGGAAATTGATATGATCAATAACTAATTTCGCAGTGGCATGAAGTTGGTCTATGATTCATCGAATAATAAGATTATGCAATTTGATTGATTCTTGTGAGATTAGAGTAAGAGTTGGATAAATTCCATTAGATTTTTCCCATTCTTTCCTTTTTTTCAAACGATGGTTTTCTCCCTTCTTATTCTTTTTGCTTTGTTGAGAATATATGGAAAAGAGAGAAATTGAAATTTCCTAAAAAAAACAAGAGATTGGTAGCATTTAACGTTAGATTGAGTTGCCGTTAAAAAAAATTGTAGATTTAAGGAGTTAATGGTCAAATATGGGTTAATTTCGGTGAAGTAGAAGCTAGGTAGATTGAATTGGGATTTTAAGGAGAAAGGGACTTAGACCAATAAAAGGTTGTCATGTGTTCGAGGTTGAAGGAACTTCTCCTACCGGAGCAGGAGGAAATCCGCGTTCTAAATTCAGGACATCAACACGAGCCCCCCCCCCCCCCCCCCGTTTTTTTTAAACTGCTTTATAAATTCATTACATTCAGACATTCTTCACTGCACATTCATTTCATTTTCCTTGTTTATTTTCTTCATTAAACTTGGTCCCATCATGGGACATTCTCTCTCCTCTACATTCTCTCTCCTCTACATTCTCTCTCCTCTCCCATATCTACCCTCCCTACCTAACACTAAAACCTCCACTAGTACTCCCCTTCCCTTTCTCTCCCTGTCTCCATCCTATGGAGACCCCTCTTTATCCTTTTTGCTGAATGTAGATTTGTATTGCATTTCTAAAGCTTCTATCTTGTTTTTTTATAACCCCATGTTCAAACCAACTTGGGCACCTGAGTCACCTGACGCCTCAATTAATTTCGGTGCTCTGAAGTTAATAATCGGACAAATCCACCCGAGTTCCCAAGGTTTAGAATGTCTGGCCGGCCTCCGTTGGATTCGACATGCAACCTTATAAAGGACAAACACTTGCTAGCTTTCTCATATCCACTTAGCCAAACCTCGTGGGTTAAGCCTCTCTCTTGTTTACTTTAGCTGGGTGTTTACCAAATTTTATGAAATTGCCCCCCTTTGGATAGACAAAAACGTATCAAAGTGGCCCCCTCCCTTTTATAGTCTTTGTATCTTTGCAACTATTGGAACTTTTGTAATGAGTTCTCTGGGCTCTCGTAAAGCAGTCTTTAAAAGGCAATTTGGCTGAAAAATTATACTATAAGCAGCATAATCTTCCATATAGTTGCAATAAAAATGAGTCATGCCATTTAATTTCAAATGAATTATCAAGTCAATTGTCCAAGTTATTATCGACTATATATATTTTCTTACCGTAGGCAATAAGCAATATGAATCGAGACCAGATCCCATGTTCGAGCCCAATCCGGACAGGGGCCTGTCCCACTCCTCGGAGCCGTTGATCTCGCAAATCAACGGCTGAGATGTGCCGAACACTTAACGACGTCATTTTGGCTCGGCACATCTCAGCCGTTGATTTGCGAGATCAACGGCTCCGAGGAGTGGGACAGGCCCCTGTCCGGATTGGGCTCGGACAGGGGATCCTCGGTGACATGAATCAAACAAGTCTTAATGGGCCGTCCCTTTTGTCTACCGGATTAGCTTTTGGTGGATATAGTACAAGTTCAAATAGGCCGTCTATAGTAGAGTGGGAAAGACCAAACATAAATAGTTCGGATGAAGGATACATTACTATCTCAATGTTTGGTCGACAAACGAAGCGTAAGTGATGGAATTAAATCCTGTGTACCAAAATTCTTAATACTTCTATACCGGGGCATGTTCGGCCATAAGATCACATGAAAATTCTGAAATATAAAAGACATAAAAAAATATATATATATATCTAACGACCCAACACATCTTTATTTCGCGGTGCACCAATTTGGCGGTACTGAGAGATCTCAGGTTGTACTAACTGGTAAGTGACATACCAAGGTGGCGACGTTTGGTCCCTATCTAATCCCCTTGATTTGAGACATTTGACCTCCTCGAACGGCGCCGTACTGGCATTCGGTATCGTCTCCTCTGCAACATTTGACCTTCTCCGGATGTCCCCCACCCCAACCAACCGAAAAATTGTTAATAAACCCATCTTGTACTCTTTCCAATGCACTCTTCTATTTTTGTTTTCTATTTTCATTTTTCCCAGCTCAAAAACCAAGCCTCTTCTGGGTTCGTTCTCTCTTCGTCAAACCTCTTAAAGCCTAATGGATTTGCGAAGATTCAGCTTGGTATTTCCAGTGATTCTACTCATTTTCAACAACCCTTGTTTGGTCTTAGCCGGTGACATCGTTCAAGTCGACAATTCAGCTCCCAAGCAACCCGGCTGTTCCAACGACTTCGTTTTGGTACATCTGAATAATGCTCCCTTTTGATCTCCAACCCACTTCTTTTTTCTCTGATTCTTGAAATGGGTCTTCACTTTTTTCATCAATTGTTGTGCCAATGATCGTTGCGTAGGTTTGTAATGAAGAAAGCAAAGATGTCAACTTTAGTTGCTCCTTCTGAAATGGGGGCTTGTTAACTTAAGTTGTTGCTTTGCTAAAGTTTTATGTAGTTATTTTAGCCCCTTTTGATCTCCAACCCAGTTCTTTTTTCTTTGATTCTTCAACTGGGTCTTCATGTTTTTCATCAGTGGTTTTGCCTATGATTGTTGCATCAATTTATATGGAGGAAGCAAAGATGTCATTTTTATGATCTGGGGGTTTGTTAACTGATGTAGTTGCGTTGCTAAAGTTTTACTCGTATTTAGTTATTTTAGCTCCTATTGATCTTTGATTCTTCAACTGGGTCTTTGTTTTTCTCATCAATGGTTGTGCCTATGATTTGTTGCATCAATTTATCTGAAGGAAGCAAAGATGTCATTTTTACGGAATTTGGGGGCTTGTTAGCTTAAGTAGTTGCTATGCTAAAGTTTTATTTAGTTATTTTAACTCCTTTTGATCTCCCAATCCATTTCTTTCTTCTTTGATTCCTCTACTGGGTCTTCATTTTTTCCACCAATTGTTGTGCCTATGATCATTGCATCGATTTATATGAAGAAATCAGTAATGTCATTTTAGAAAACTTGAGCTTCTATGATGGTATATTTTTATGGAATTGGGGACTTGTTACCTGGAGTATTCTCTTTCTTTCCTGGAGCTGTATTTAGGTTGCTTTGCTAAGTTATATTAATTTTAGATCCTTTTGACCTCCAACCCATGTCTTTTCTCTTTGATTCTTCTACTGGGTTTTCAATTTTTTTCATCAATTGTTGTGCCCATGATCGTTGCATGACTTATATAACAAAACAGTGATGTCATTTTAGGAAACTTTAGGTAGCTTTTATAATGTCCATTTCTCTGGATGTGGGGGCAAGTATTCTTTTCTTTCCTTGAGCTGGATTTATTAGGTTTTTTTGCTAAAGTCTTATTTATTTTAGCGCCTTTTGATTCTCCAACCCAGTTATTTTCTCTTTGATTCTTCAACTGAGTCTTCATTGGTTTCTTTAAGTGTTGTGTATATGCATCGATGTATATAAAGAAGCAATACTGTCATTTAAAGAGAATTTATGATGTCTGTTCTTTTCTTTCCTTGAGCTGGATTTATTAGGTTGCTTGAATTTATATCTGTTTTATCTTCAGTTTTTTTTCTTTTTAATTATGGAGCTTAAATTTAGTTCTTTTACGTCTAATACTTCTTAAGTTCTATTTTTGGATGGAAGTGAGTTACATGTATTTTTTCTGCAATTTGATTTTGATTTTATATTTTTCCTACATGTTGTGATTAATGTCATCAACTTCCATGGCCAAAAGTAGGGATGATGGTATTTTTACCCCCGTCACATATGTACTGTAATTGTGTTCCATTTCTTTCACTATGTTGCTTCTTTAGTTTAATGATAAATATGTCCAAGTTTCTTTAATACTATACAGCCTAAATTCTAGCTGATAAATCCGTGTAGTTCCACCAACTCGAGAATTCAACTAAGTTGGATTGCCTTATTGTTTCGTGCTCCATTGTCTTTGTGATACAATTTACTCATCAATCTGTCATAGCTTTTGTCAGGTAAAAGTTCAAACTTGGGTTGATGGCACAGAGGCCATTGAATTTGTCGGTGTTGGTGCTAGATTTGGCACTTCAATTGTATCCAAGGAGAAAAATGCTAACCAAACTCGCGTTACTCTTTCAGATCCTCGTGATGGTTGTAGTCCACCAGATGAAAAGGTTTTCTTTCCACCCTGCATTTGTATTTTATACACTTAAGTACATTAACTAGAGACTTTAGTTTTAAGTCAATACCAACTATTTCATGGCCTTCGAATTTTGTAGCTTGCTGGAGATGTCCTGGTGGTGGAACGAGGTAACTGCAAATTCACAACCAAGGCAAGTAATGCGCAAGCTGCTGGTGCTTCAGCTATCCTCATTGTGAATAACCAGAGAGGTAATTAGAAATCTTGTAGTGTCTTTTGGTTTGCTGTTTCTGTCGATTACTAACAGTAGTTCCGAGAAGTTCAGCAGTAAACACCACCCTTCACCGTGAAACTTGTTTGGGAATTAAGGTCCATTTATAGAGTTCAGTGTTGCAACCTTTCTTGAAGATCACCCTTACAGGGATTCCAGACGGCTGTTTTCCAGCTTAGGAGATGTAGACCTTGTAGGTGTTATAGGTATCTTGCTGAGGTGACTTGCATTTTGCATGAAAGTCTTTCCCTTAATTAGGCCAGAAAAAGGCTTAAAGTTGTCTTAGAGTCTACACAGTACACACAGATACACCATAATATTGCACAGCCATGCGTTTTTGCACAAATTCCTCTTGTGGTAGTGAATGGTGGCACATATATGTGATGGCATTATCTAGTGGCACAAATTCCTCTCTTGCTAGTGAATGATGACTGAAATGAACTATGTGATATAACAATTTGTTTGCGTTAGATATCAGAGGGTGTGGATGTTAAACCACTTCCTAGTTCCAGGGAGCTCCAGAAGCAGCTGTTGAACAACTTGTTATTGAAGTTGCAGGAGAGTAGGGGTGTCAAATGGGCGGGTTTGGGCCAAATTGGGTAAGTTATAATTGGGTTGGGTCTTTAATGGGTCATTGACCCATTTAGACCCAATTAGTTAGGAGTCCAATTACCCATACCCAACCCAACCCATTTATTTAAAATCAAACCCAACCCGCCCATTAACCCAATTAAAATTAAAAATGACTAAAATACCCATATACACTGAAATGACCATATCACCCTTGTACATTTAAATGACCAAATTACCCTTGCATACTAAAATTACCATAATACCCCTATATACTAAAATGAAGGAGGAGATACGGCATATATTGTACATATTAAATACTCAAATTACATCTATATACTAAAATTACTGAACCGAATGGAGAAACCCAATCGACAAACTTAAATTAATTCAACTCATTTCCCACGATTACTGAAGTTCATCTTCTTGTAGTACCGAATCGACAAAAGCGACAGCGACAGGTGCATCTCATCCTTCCCCCACCGACTCTTCCCCGCCGCCGATCTCACCGGCGCCACCGTGCGCGCGTCGGCGTGCTTCAGCACCTCGTGCAGCAGGTCCTCGTCGGTCAGGACAGACGCAGAGGAGGAGGAGGTGTTGTCGGTGCACTCATCAATTTTAGTCCACCTGTATACTAAAATTACTGTTATCGTTTAGTTTCAGGCTCGTTCAGTAAATGAGTCGAGCTCAACACTCTAAATCTTCGGCTCGTTTTGTATAAGCTCGGCTCGAACCGGACTCGGCTCGTTTACAAACAAACGAAATTTGAGTTCGAATTTTTGGTTCGTTTAGTGTACGAGTTCACTACAAAACTAGGCTCGACTCGGCTTCTACTGTAACTGGAATTCGTAACATGAAACCATCCAAACCGAGTCACCAGTTCCCGATTTGACCAAGAAAAAGGTTCGCTTCACGTAACATGTTTACTTTTGTTTTTTTCATTTATGTGGTAGTTCTATTTTTTTGTTGGGTAATGTTCATGACCCATTGGGCATTTAAGTTGACCCAATTGAAATCCAATTAAAACCCAATAATAAATGGGTTAGATGGGTTTGGACCCATTCTAACCCTACTAATAGATGGGTTGGGTTGGGTCTATTTTTTAATAGGTGGGTTTGGGTTTTTTAATGGGTTTGGGTTCAATTTGCCACCCCTACAAAAGAGCTTCCCCGGAATTTATCATTGCTAATTTTCATTGCCAGTGGGTTTATAAAGTCAGCTAATACAGATTCTGCATCAACTGGGACATGGGTGCAATTAGATGGCTTTAGGAAGCTTGTTGGGAAGTCCAGGAGTATAAGTTTGAAAGCTAGATGAGTTAATATCTGGAGTATCAATAGGTTGATTAGCATAATAAACAACGAGATGAACTGCTGCTTTTGCTGCGGGGATGGATTCAAAAGTGTCCCATACATGCAGTTCTTAAAATGTACTCCGAAGTTCAAATAGGAAAACACTGAAGAAACTAGGACCCAAAAAAAAAAAAATAGCGAATAAGGGATGATTTTGTTTTTAGGTCACTGAACCTTTGATTTTGCATGCTTGATGAGATTTCACGTAAAATTTTGACAATGAAGACAGTGATGGAAAGGATGGACTGCTGTTTCCTTTTATAGCTGGGAAGTTTTGGCACCACTTCTGATGGACGTGAATGAAGGACCTGATTTGTAATGTTTTTCGCATACAACCCTGAAATAGCAGGAATCATAGAAATTAATCGCATGACTATTGTTGAGGTTCTTCCTTACTTTTTCATTATATCAAACTTTTATTCTTTTACATGCAGAGCTTTACAAGATGGTTTGTGAACCTAATGACACTGATTTGGATATAAACATACCTGCTATCATGCTCCCACAAGATGCGGGTACAGCCTTGGAGTGGATGCTGAAGAAGAGTTCAGCAGGTAAATTGTCCCTATCTTTAGGATGACGCAAGATGAAAGATCTTCCCAAAGATGAATTACACAATTGGCAAACCTTTTTGTGGCTTCAATAAGTACCTTTCTTATTTCTCTCCTGTGCGACGAAATGGATTTGACTGAGTATGTTATGAAATGTAACCATTTAGTACTCAATTCCAGAATCTCCCTGTCAAATGGCCTATTCCCCCCCGGATGGAATAGGCCGGTCAATCCCTTACCTTAGAACCGTACTTGAGAGTTTCCCATGATTGAATTAATCCATTTATTACTTTATTTCCACTGTTTGATTTGTGATGCAGCCTCAAAGAGAAGTATCGAAAATGGAGGAAATGAAACATATTTTTATTAAAGACAATAAACATGTGTTGGGTTGCATGAATCCAATGTTGTGGTAGGAGATAGGGAGAAGTAAAATTGTTTAGGGACAACCAATTAAATGTTTACTAAGTGACCAATATCTTCCATTAGAAACAACCAATAAGTGTTTACTTAGTGAAGAATATCTTCCATAGAACAAAGAGTTGCCTCTAATGCAACCAGGTCTCTGAAAACTCTATAAAGTACAAGTAGTGAAGAGAGGGAAGATTATGTCTGTCTACTTGACGATGTTGCCACGGCCTTCTGAGTGAAACATCCAGCTGAAAGGTAATCAGTTGTATCACCTTTTATGCTGTCTTTTACTGTTTCTATAGTTGCTTTGGCTCTCATGAGTGCTTCTGTATCATGTAAAAGATTTAAAAAAGCCCCTTTAATTTACCAAATTGAGCTATGACTTCTCTGAATTTTTTTTCCTTCCATAAGATCTCTCTCCCATTAGCACACATCTTCAAAGTGGTTTTCTAAAGGTTTCACACTTCTCCACAGTGTCTGTGCAGCTATACTCTCCAAAACGACCACTGGTGGACATAGCCGAAGCTTTCTTATGGCTTATGGCAGTTGGTACCATTCTGTGTGCATCTTATTGGTCTGCATGGAGTGCAAGAGAAGCAGCTATTGAACAGGACAAGCTATTAAAAGTCTGTATATTTCCTTTTCAACAAGTTTTTCTTTTCTTTTCCGTCTCTGCTACCATCTTTGTTTGTTAACTGTATACAAATCTATTTCAATCTTGTAGGACGCTTCCGATGAATCTACCACTACCAGAGAGTTCGGTACAGGTGGTGCGGTGGACATTAGTGCAACATCAGCAGTCTTGTTTGTTGTTATTGCTTCATGCTTCCTGATTGTAATTTACAAATTCATGTCCTCCTGGTTGGCTGAACTTTTGGTGGTTCTTTTCGCCATTGGTGGTGCAGAGGTCCTTTTCCGTTCCTTATAATATTGAATGTGTGTATGAGAGCTCACTAACAGAAAACAAATGTATCCACTTGTGTATAGATTTGTTGGCATAAGTTGCCTTCATCTATTACCTTGCTTATCTTTTTTCAAAATCTAATACTTACAGTTTCAGACATTGAAATGTGAACATACTGGATGTTGGCTAGTTTCCCTTTCTTACTTTCTCCTTTATTTTGTATTAAATTCTGATGCTTAGTTTCTTGTTCTTGCAGGGCTTGCAAACCTGTTTGGTTGCCTTGCTATCAAGGTATAATACTCTTCTCTTCTTAAAATTTGCCTCTTCATCACTCTGCAAAAGTCTGCATCCCTTGATACAAGCTTGTTGTGCAACAAATAATGATAACTTTTTTCTGTCACTATGCGCTTGATCTATTACCTATGCTTATTCTTCAATTTGAAAATTATTGCAAAAGCATCTGTGTGTGCTTGTAGGGAAAAACAATATTGCAATTAAGATGTAGTACGTATGTATGAAGCTGCAACACTTGTGGTACTTAGTTAAATGTTGACAGAACATTAAACCCCCAATAACGAGAAGAGGATAAACTGTAACATGTTTATAGTGGATCTAGTATCGGATCTACAACAAGAGTCATGCAATAAGGTAAGGAGTAAGGACAGCGTGGTGGCGAAAGAACCAAAGCTTTTGCTTTTTTTTGATCTTCTATCTCAACAAGCCTTCCAGATGTAGAATAGAAGAGTTTGTTTAATTCTCCGGACTCCCGCTCTGTATTAAATGTGTTTCAAGCCTCAAGCTTTTACAATGTCAATGATTATCTGAACGTGGGATCTATAAATTCTTGGAAATTTCTTTTTTGGTGGATGTTGTAGTGGATTGATTGGGGCCTTCTATATAGTTCTGATTTTTTAGATGTTCTTTTTGGAATTTGGGACTGAGTGGACAATATTTTTTCCAGGTGGTGCAAACATGCTGCAGAAACATTCATTAAAGTACCTTTCTTGGGAGCTGTATCCTATCTTACATTGGCTGTTTCTCCATTCTGCATAACATTTGCTGTTGTTTGGGCAGTTTACCGAAATCTCTCCTTTGGCTGGATAGGTCAAGACATACTTGTAAGGATAAACGTCTTTTGTGTTTTGATTTTCGAACTTGTCTTGCATAAAATTTGCAGTATTTCGAGTGCAAATGTGAAAAAAATTCCTCTTGGCATAGTTAGACCCTGAAATTTCCCCCTGCACTGTCAAATATATATTTTCCTTTGATATTGGTTTTTTTTTTTTTTTTTTTCCTGAGTTCTTGTAGCATCAAATAGTGACACTTCTCTTTTATATCTTCTTTGATCAGGGCATTACGCTGATACTTACAGTTCTTCAGATTGTGCGCATACCTAATCTGAAGGTAATGTTTCCGAGTCATTTGGATGAATTGGTGGTAATCTTTCAAAACTGACAAGTGTTTGTATAAAAGCAGTTGTAAAAAGTTACAGTTTTGGCACGATGACATGTATTTGCACTTGGAACCTATGTGAATGTGAGCCCAAATTTATATCCTTCTTGGTTAAGAGTTTTTAGGCAGTACCTTGAGTTTTTTCCTCTTTGAATGGCATCGTGAATGATTCTTTGTGGAAGTGTCTTGTTAAAATGTGCGCCAAGTTTTTATATGAAAAGCCTCGAGGAGTGACGAGTGTGGTTCTTGTTAATTGTAAGTTTTCATGTTAACATAGTTGAGGTACTGAGTTTAAATGTCCATCTCCTTGTGTAATTGTGGAAGTAATTTTGTTTTGGATAAATATTGAGTATGCAAAGATCCATTAAACAAGAGAGAGAACTGTCCCTGACGAAAAGAAAACATGCAGTTCATGTTTGCAGTCCTGCTTTTTTGTGAAGATATTTTGATGCCCAATAAAATTATTGGTTTTCTTGCATTTGTCTCTTCTAATGCTTGCTGCTTATAGGAAGAAGGCTTGTAATGGACCAATCTGCTTGTAAACCACTCAAGTTTTTGTGACCTAGTTTAATGTAGGTTGTTGACTGTCCCGTAACCTACCAAAAAGTTTATTCACAGACAGTGGGCTCGGCTTTATTGGGCTGTGAATGGATTGCTACACAGCTAGCTAAAATTTCCTCTTGACTCCGAAGAAAAGAAACATGAGATGCACCATTATGTGAGCCTCAGAAGAATGACTTGGAGTTGGTGAGTTTATGGGCCTGCCTAAGTGCCCCCATGTATGATAAGCAAAATAACCACTCTCTCTTTTTTGTTTGTTTGCTGATTGTTTGAGTATTTCTTCCCTGTAATAGGTGCTCGTGAGAGTTCCTTTCCAGTTCTTTGGGCTAACAATCTGTTTAAGATAGGAGTTATTGGCCTAAGGACATTCTTGGCTCGGTTAATAGACAGTGGCTTGGTTAATATACAGGCTCGATTATTTGTGGAGAAAAAACTCAACTTTTAGGCCTAAAGCTGGTTAAACTCACTTTTCTTGATTACGTGGAACCCTGCAATTATTTTGGATGAGCAAGTTTGGAAATCAAAAGCGTCGCTGGTTGCCAGTGTATTCTTGTTGACATGATTCAGTGTGATTTTGTGAATCAGGTGGGTACTGTTCTTCTCAGTTGTGCCTTCTTGTACGACATATTTTGGGTGTTTGCTTCGAAGTATTTGTTCCATGAAAGTGTGATGATTGTGGTAAGTAATCCTTTTCATTTATATATATATATATATATAGAGTCCCCTTCTAATGAGGACCACCTCATTTTAATAAAATGAGGACCTCCCTTTTCCGATTGAATTTTGATGATCCGAGCCGCTCAATGTGTTCAGAACGTGATTTTAAGGGTACCCGCGTGAAATCAGCAAAAAAAAAGACCGGGAAGGGCTTCATCCGAGCAGTTTTTATTTATTTTTTATCGAACGGTTCAAATAAAAACTGCTCAAATCAAGCCCTTCCCGGTCTTTTTTTTTGCCGATTTCTCGCGGGTACCCTTAAAATCACGTTCTAAACACATTGAGCGGCTTGGATCATCAAAATTCAATCGGGAAAAGGAAGAAATGGGGTAGTCCTCATTTTAGGTCCTCATTAGAAGATTAGTGTGTGTGTGTATATATATATATATATATATTGTGGGGGGGAGTCCTTTTCATGTTGCCGCCATGCTAGAGCATGATTAATTTGATTCAGAATAATTGCACTTTGGAATGCTATGAGTAATTTCAAGAGTAATGCACTTATAGGTGGCTCGCGGTGATAAAAGTGGAGAGGATGGTATCCCGATGCTACTGAAGTTTCCACGGATGTTTGATCCATGGGGCGGTTACAGCATCATAGGCTTTGGTGACATCCTTTTACCAGGATTGCTAATAGCATTTTCAATCAGGTTTGACTTCTGCACATTTATCTCTCTACAGAAGAGACTTTATTCCGTTTCATGGTATTAGTATTCATAAAATTGTGGGAAAAAGATATATGTTCGTTTCTGGTCCTTGCTAATTTTGACAATTCTACAAGTGATGTTTATTTGCTTATTATTTCACTGGTTTCTCTCTCTCTCTCTCTGCACTTGTTTGGCTGGGCATATTTCCTAAAATTTTGGATTTGGAATAGTTTCCAATCTAGGGCAGATGTTCCTTGCAAAAAAAATGCAAGAAACATGCTTTTCTGCCAGAGTTCCACCCATGGAAAGATTTTTTTAACTGCCGGCCTGTTTGTTAGCGGTCCAAATTTTAGAGGGGATAAGGGTAAGAGGGGAGATATGGTATAAGGTGGTATTATTATAAAGGAGTAATAAGTTATATGAGATTTGTTTGGTAAGGGGATATAGATTTTTTTTTTTTGTTGACAAAAATGACAATTTCATTGCCCAGAAAGAACAGAAAATTGCCCGGAGGCTACAAAATCCCAACATCCAGAGCCCGTCATTGGGTACACAGACCTCAACCACCGGGTTATCCAAGGACGAATCCACAAGGCGTTGGGTAGGCACTCACCTTTGCACATGAAAATAAGCTCCACACAGGGATAATACGCGAACGGTAATGAATACGACATCGGTAATTTGACCAGCCTCACCATCTTCCCGTTCGCAAATTTTCATAAATTATAGCGGCATTTTTTTTATTACAACCCAGATATAGAGGGTCTAAATTTTTGGACATGGGTTGGGGTATCCAAATCTTATCTCCCTTGGAGGGGATATACTTATCCGGGGCTAAAAAGTGAAACAAACGTCGGATTTCAAGCATCCAGGTTTCTATATCTGGGCATCTCCCATATACGGCCTCCCTTTGACCACTGCCAAACAGGCTATAAGTGTCACTAAAGAAGGGGGGGATCTTGGAAGCATGTCAAAACTGGAACATTTGGACCATAAACTGCAACAACTTGGTGCATTCTTTTTCTCGGAAATGCGAATCCCAAAATATCATTTCCTGCCCTGTTAATAGTCGATTAACTGTAGCTTTGAGAAGTTTTTAAACAAGTGGAGAAACAATTGCTCATACTTTTCCAGCTAGTGACTCTGGATATCTTGGTATACTTTGTGTGTCCCATTTTGTAACAGTTTAAGCTTTTGGAATGGTTGGTTGATCAACGACGACTACTTAATTAATCCAAATGATTTGGGTCATACTTGCAGGTATGATTGGCTGGCAAAAAGGAATCTTCGATCAGGATACTTTCTGTGGGCAATGTTTGCTTATGGATTAGGTAAGAAACAGTGCAGAAATCATGTTGATCTTTTCTACAAGGGTATTTGAAAGTAATTTCCTGTGATGAGGTAAAAAGAGCATTACAATATCTACTCACTGTGCTATGCACCCCCTGCACAGCACCATCCATGCCCATGTCTTGAACCGGGGGGGCGTGCTATGCACCATCCGAGCCGTCCGTTCGGCAATCCGATGGTCCAGATTTCATCTTGGCAATGAACGGCTCGGATGCTACATGGTGCCGAGATGAGATCTGGACCGTTGGATTGCCAAATGGATGGCTCGGATGGTGCACAGCACGGTGTTGTGCACCCTCTGCACAGCACCATCCATGCCCAAGTCCTTGTGTTTCCTCAATTCATAATCCAATATTGCAATTTTTAGTTTACTTTTGGTTGCAAATCGCGATATGCCCTGTGTAATTGATCTGAAATATGTTGTAGGTCTTCTTATTACCTATGTTGCACTGAACCTGATGGATGGTCATGGTCAGCCGGCTTTGCTATATATCGTTCCATTCACACTCGGTAATCTTCATCCCAATAAGCAAGGATAGACAAAATTTCTATGCCAAAAGTGGCTTTATATCTCACCCGTTCGAGGATTTTCGCACATTTTGATGCAGGGACTTTGGTAACGCTGGGGAGGAAGAGAGGGGATCTGAAGGTTCTGTGGACGAGAGGCGAACCGGAAAGGGTTTGCACTCATCATTTCCAACTCGAACACACCGAAGAACCTAGCCCTGAGAAATGAGACTGTATTGTGTTTGCACCGGTATCCTGACTCCGACACACTGAAGAATCTAGCCAACAGAAATGAGACTAATTGCTGTAATTCTACTGTGTTTTGTGTAGTGTTGTTCAATGTAACATCGATGTTCTGGACTTCTAGTAAAGAACAAGCCTAACGTGGATTTTACATGTGATTTGTTCAATGAATTCGTCCCTGACAAAATTCTAATCATGTATCCACTTTCCTCGTCTTCTGTTTTGTGGACCCTTGTGAATTGAACGGCTCCGAACGCAGTTGTGTCCGGAAGTGTGTACTCCAAAAGATGTGCTTGTAGCATTGCTCTTTGGAAAAAAGAGACGAAACCTATGTGCGGGTTTGGAAAATACGTAGTCTAGATGAGGAAAAGTGTGGTTTTAGTTCATTCAAGTACTACAAAAAAAAAAAAAAAAAACTCCTTCGGAGCCTGTTCTTTAATTGGGTATCCCACAAGTGAACAGTGGGATTAGTCTTTTAGGATTAGTCAAGGTACGCATAAGCTAATTCAGACATACACCAGAGTTATCCAAAAAAAAAAAAGTACTACATAAATAATGTGTGAAAAATTAAGGCCGAGATCAGGCCTTGTTCGTTTTGGAGACTCAAAACTCATGGGCTCAGTCTTTGATAATTTTTCTCTATCTCTCTCTTCACTCATTACAAGAAACGCGCTCTATTCATGACAAGGTCTTGGGCATAATTTTGTATCCTCTGAAGTAGAAGAGAATATACCTCTACAACCAAACAGGCCAAATTGGCGAGCTTCAATTCCATAATCCTGCAGCCAAACATGCTGAAACCAATCTATATTAGAATGGAGTAGTATTAAGTACCATACAGCACCAGCATCTAAGCTGTTTTGGATCTCTTAATTTGAACTTAAAAATGGGAATCAAATGTCATGATTCAGCCATCAAATAATATTCAACCATGGAAAAAATTAAAGCCCAGGTCTTAATATTCATTGTTCCCAACAAAAGATGATCCTAATCCCTTGACCTAAAAGTGATTGACCGGTTAGTTATGAGTTCAAATTTTCGGAAGCTCTAAGATGCTATCAATTCTTTTAGAATAAGTACAAAATATGGGTGGATAACTGTAGATGATTAGCTTGTACTTAGTTTGAGGGCAGATAAGTGTGGGTGGATAAAAGTGGATCATGTGATAAATTACTTGATTGTCCTCATTAAATCATTGCATTGAGAAGATAAAAAAAAATATCTGAGGGGTAATTCGATCTTTATTCCTACCCGAATTAGCTAATCCTCAGGTGTGGTGGTGTTCAGTCCCGAGCCCCCTCTCTTCTCCCTCTTCCTTCTCCCGGATGAGGGGTGTTGTAGTGCACCTTCCGCCCATTCAGTCATCCATCTCGGCAATGGACGGCTTGGATTTTCATCCAATGAACGGTTTCATCCAAATAGTGCGGCCAATTGGTACTCAAATTTAATCCGACCTCCTACAAATATTAATCCGTCCATTATTCAGATAAAAATTCGAACTATCCATTATCGAGATAGATGACTGGATCAATCGCACCATATGGTGTAATGCAAACAGCAACCTCCAATCCTCCTTCTCCCACCACCACCAAACATCCTTTTTCCTTCTCCCCTAATAAAAGGGGCCCATGGTATTGTTTGATGGATTTGCTCATGGTTGGCACTGGGGTCCATCAAAAAGGCTGCAGGTGGTGTAAGTACAATACCCTACCAAGTGGGTCTTCCCATGAGGGTGAGCTGTCAAGCATGAGTGCGCTACCTCTTTTCGTAAGTATTCATTCCATTCTCATTCTTTTGTCTCTCATCCTATTTTAACCGGATAAAAAATTTAATTATAATTTTTAATTGAAAATGCTATTTATATGCAATATGGATCTTGTTTGATAGATTTTAAAAAGTTTTTTTTAAAACGATGTTTTCAAAATTACCTAAAAATTATAAATTGCAAGATATAATCAATTGAAAAATGACACAGACTCTCAAAAGGGACTAAAGAATGAATATGGTAGGAGTATATTTGTTGATCCTCACCCCTTTTCATGGAGAATATACAAAAGATTTAAGAACAATGAGGACAGTTTTTGTTTTTTTTAACATCCAATGAGGACTGTTTAGCCCCACCACGAAATGGATAAATTACGGGCAGTCCAAAAATTATCTCTTAATTTTCATTAAGTATGGCCCATTTTTATTTACTTGCAAATCTATGTAGGAAAGTGTGAACCTCTTTTTAATGGTGCATTTTTATATCGGGCTGAAGTTCTTGAAAATATGAGCCAATTACCTGAATTGACCCGTAATTTATCCCACCAAAATTCCCCCAACAAACATTCAAAACTCTGTTGTTCGGGATCACTCTGGAAGGGAAGTGGGACCACACTAGATGTGACGATGGGGTATATCAGTAATTTCTGATTTTGGAAAGCCGTTGCTCCCGTCATCATTCCAGGTTGTGACGATGGGGTATTCATGCTGAATTAAGTCTGGAGTTTTTTTTTATGGAAATTGATTTTAGCACTCCAAAAATTGATGGAGGGGCTCCAAAACGACGTCGTTTTATGTATCGACACAGTTCAGTTTTAGAGCCCCTTCATCAATTTTTGGAGTGCCAAAATCAATTTGTCCTTATTTAATGGCTGCTGATTTTGCCACTCTTTTTTTTGTTAACGGCACTCCCCTGCAAGTGTATTTTTGATGCAAAAATACACTTACAGATGAGTGCCGTTAACGAAAAAGAGAGTGGCAAAATCATTTTCCTATTTAATACTCTATATATTTATATTTTTTAGTTTATACTCGTAGTATTAAACTTTTATAGATTATTGTTTTGTCTCGAGGGGATGAATAAAAAAAGTATAAAATTTTATCCATTTTTTGAAAATATTCAAAGTTTAGCAATTTTAGCCCAAAAAACTGAGCTAAAAGTGTTAAATTTTGGATATTTTCAAATTTATTTGGGTAAAACTTATAATTTTTTACTTTTTCGATTTCTCTTGTTAGAGATACACCAATAATCGACAAAAATTTTATGCAAAATTTTTTGAATAAAAACAAAACAAAAAAGGGCAATGATTTTTGCTGTGTTCTCTTTAGGATTCAAAAAGAATTTTTCAAAAAATTCCCCCTACTTCCAATATTTCTCTCTCTATCTCTCTTCACTTATTATCCCTACTATTTTTCAAAAAAAAATTCAAAAACCAAACCAAACACAACATTTAGCACTCCAATTTATAATAATCACACTCCACAATTTGCATATTGCCATGTGTATTTTGAAAACTAAAAACTAAATATCATTAAAATGTAATTATCAAAAAATGAAGTGTCAAAATTAAATTACTGAAATAAAAAAACCAACTTTATTATTTTGGAAACCAAGGCCTCATTCCAGGTTGTCCACTTTTCCATTCCAACGGTCTCGAAAACGGCTACATTTGTCAGCCCCCTTGGATTAATTTCTTCCATACCTAATCTTTCAATTTTGTGGCTGTGATTTATTCCAATTTGCCGTCCATTGACGAAATTAGACGTTTTAGATGAGGCAAACACGCATGCTGCTCCAAGGGTTCCCTTATTTTCCCAACGGTCTCCTGAAAGAGTAATTATCCAATAATTCTCGGGCACCGCCGCGTGATAGCTCAACACTTTTTTTCTTCTTCTCAAATTTACTCCATTTGTCCCATTTTTATGGTCTCATATTCCATTCTAGAACATTAATGCCACACACAGAAAAAAAAGCCAAGATTTTGTGCACAGATTTGTTGTGGGGCCCACTACGGGTCTCACACAAACGATCCAAGCTGTTCATTAAATGTAAAACATTTTTTCAATAGCTCTCTCAAAAAATCAGCTCAATCCGATACTTATAGGTGCTCGATTTAATCATCTAACTTTTTATTCAGATTTTAGGATAATGAAAAGTCAGATGATTGAATCGAGCACTTATAGTTATTTGATTTAGCTAAATTTTTACAGGGGCCCTTAAATTTTTTTTTACATTTAATGAATAGTTCGGATCATTTGTATGAGACCCGTAGTGGGCTCCACAATGAATCTGTGCATAAAATCTGTGTATCTTCTATGTGTGTGTATCATTACTGATTCTAGAATGCCTCAAAATACATGTCTACTTTTCAAAATCAACGAGAAAAACTTGATAAAATTTCATTACTACCTTGATGCATAAATTGAAGCAATACTATATACATTAATCAAATCACTTTTTGATGGGTATAATTTCAAGGTTACATATTTTTTTTTATGCAGTAATCATTATGCCGCTTAAAAAGTTGAAATTTTCAAATAAAACTAGTACTAAAACGGGACAAAGAGAGTACCACATTTTTTCCCCCAACATTAGAGAAATTATTAAAAGAATCCATCACTTTTATGGTTTGCACTCCACATTTTTTACCATCTATATTTTTTTTTTGTCATTTGTTAATCCTAATCTACTCTATCCTAAGGGACTTGAGAAGGGGGATGAGTGCTTACGGGAATCGAACCCTGCCCATGTGTATAGGAGTATAAGGGATGCATCAACTGCACTCCACTACACTTGCTACCATCTACATTCCATTCATCACCGTATGTGCTCTCTTTTTTACCATCCTCACTCTCTTGCAAAAATCACTCCCCATTTTATATTACTATCATGCACCCAGTTATAAATATAGTTGTAACAATTATGGCTTTGTTCGTTTTTTATTTTAACTTTGTTTTGTTTTTATTTTTTAATCATTGCCCGAATTTTCTTTGAGAAATGATTTTGTCACTCTCTTTTTTGTTAACGTTACTCCCCTGTAAGTGTATTTTTGCACCAAAAATACACTTGCAGGGGAGTGGCGTTAACAAAAAAGAAGAGAGTGGCAAAATCAGCAGCCTTTTCTCTTTAATCATTATCATATTTCTTCAATTATTACTTTCATTTCTCTCTCTATCTCTCTCTACTCATTATCCCTCTTTCCAATCATTACCTTATTTCTTTCTTCACCTACTACAAAAACAAATACCCAAAGATAGAACCAAACAAAGCCTATATGATCCACTTTAATTAGGTTAGTGATTTTTTCACGCCCTTATTTGTTAATGCCACACCCTGCAAGTGTATTTTTTGGTAAAAAAATACAATTGCAGGGTGTGGCAAAATCATTTCCCTTTAATTAAGGCTAGTGATTTTGCCACACCCTTTTTTGTTAATGCCACACCCTGCAAGTGCATTTTTGCACCAAAAAATGCACTTGCAGAGTGTGACATTAACAAAAAAGGGTGTGGCAAAATCATTTTCCTTAATGAACTCCCTTTTACTCTAATTTTTAACTATGTTGGAATATCTTTCTCATGATAAGGTTAATAAAATATCTTTCTCATGATTAGGTTAATAACGTGGGCCCAGAACAGCTAATCAAACTCATCTGCACTAAGAAAATGGTAACTACGGAATGGGGATGCTACCACCTCTCCAAAGTGGGTGTAGAGCGGCCGGTTTCGACCAATCATCTCAGTAATTGACAGTTAGGTTTTTTGTCAAGCAATTAACAATTCAAATTTGTATGAGCTCATATTCAATTCAAGTCGTCCATGCTAAGATGACGGCCGAATCGGTCGTTTGGTACCGCTTTGCAAAGATGCCGCTCGATAACATCCCGGTCCCTACTCCCTGTTAAAGATAAGAACAAGACAAATCATCCAGAGCTTTGTCAGCATCCCCACTGCTCTTTCCAGAACATACCCTAATCTACTTCAGTACGGTGCTTTACATGTACTAACAAATAATTAAAATATATATATACTGTAAAAATTGTCCAAGCACAGGAATAAAGGAATTAATATAAATTTTAAAGTGTATCCATTTTCTTTTGTTTATGATGCCCGCAGTTTGATTGCTGTTACAATCGGAAAGTGTGCACTATGCACAGATTTTAGTTATTGGAAAATTCTAAAATCAGTCTAATTGGCTAACAATAATAGGTATGCGAATGTGTATTAAATGGTGTAAAAAATGAACAAAAATACATGTGTTTTTTTAATCTTCTAGTGTGCTGGGCTGACAATAGCAAGACCACTATTCTCTTACTTTGTGGTCCTGGAAATGGCCATGGTCTCCGTCACGCTAGAAAGTATTGTCTTGTCACAACACATTATTATCTGTAGAGGATTCTATTGTATCTATATATGTCTAGACCGAAGTCTAAAGTCTCATCACGTGTGAGTGATGTTATTAGGGGTGTTTGGGAACCTACTTTTTGGCTTTTCATTTTCAGCTTTTCAGTTTTTTGAATTATGGTCAGAATGTGTTTTGAAGAATGAAAGAGTGTTTTGGAGATATGTGTAGAATATATTTTGGAACAGTAGTAGTGTTTGGTAGATGAATGATGAAAATGTATTATGGATTGATTTTTTACCAAGTTGCCCTTGACCTTATTATAATGTGTTAAAAGATGTAAAAATGAATTATGGAGGAGAAGTGGGCAGTTTGGTAATTCAGCCGAAAATGGGAAAATGCAAAATGAGAAAAGGAGGTCCGGAGGTGATTCTCACTTTTTGCTTCGTTTGTCAAAATCTGGGAATGGGTTTTGTAAAATGGATTTTGACAATGGAGTAGCCAAACAATCAAAATGCAATAATGGGAATGGGAAAATGAAAAAATACACCTCCCAAACATTCTCGTATTCAAACTAATTTGTTTGTGAATCTATCCTATGAATATGTACACGTAACATTACTCTCTTGAAATTAGTTTTTAAAAATATTTCATGCGTCCCAATTTGTTTGTCCATTTTTTAAAATTTTCATGTCCCGAAATGTTTGTTTAATTTTTAGTTGACTTTAAAATTCCTTAAGGGTGTTTTTTAAAAATGCTAAAAGTCGTATGTGAAGGAAAAAAGCTATTTCAGTGATGGAAAAAAGCACTTTCACTATATTTTAGTACTTTCAGCCAATTTCGAAAGAATAGACAATTCTTGAAAAAACAATTTTCACTCCTATTTTCTTGTTAAAAATTGGAGTGGTTAATTATCCATTTTATTTTAGTTTCCAAAAAGAAATACTCCACTCACAAACCAAACCTGAAAAGCACCATGATTTAGTGAGTCTGAAAAAGAGAGCTTTAGAGAGAGAGCTTTTATCATCGTCTATAAAAGCAACCCAAAACCCTTTCCTTTCCCACTACTCCACGGGAGCTACTCATCAGTCTGATTGAGTGAGTCTGAAAAAGAGAGAGCTTTAGAGAGAGAGAGAGAGAGAGAGAGAGAGAGAGCACAGTCTCTGAGAAAATGGAGGGCAAGGAGGAGGATGTGAGGCTGGGAGCCAACAAGTTCGCAGAGAGGCAACCACTGGGGACATCAGCTCAAACAGACAAGGGTTACAAGGAGCCACCCCCAGCTCCCCTCTTTGAGCCGGGGGAGTTGCTGTCTTGGTCCTTCTACAGGGCTGGGATAGCTGAGTTCGTGGCCACTTTCCTCTTCTTGTACATCACTGTTTTGACTGTCATGGGTGTTTCCAGGGCACCTAATAAGTGTGCCTCTGTGGGTATTCAAGGGATTGCTTGGGCCTTTGGTGGTATGATCTTTGCCCTTGTCTACTGCACTGCTGGTATTTCAGGTTTGGAATTCTCTCCTTCTTGATTTTTTTATTTTATTGCAGACTCTTCATTTAGTTTTTTTTTTGCAGACTCTTCATTTAGTTATTTCAGTTACTTTGTGTCTGTAGCGTTGCTCTTGTTACTTTTTAAAGAAATTCCTCTTAATACTCACCTGAACCTGAACCTGAACCAGGACCAGTAATTTGTTTCTTGTTTCTTTGGGTGTTTTTATTTTCAGTTTTTTCCCCCATCATGCTGAGTTTCATCCTTTTTTCTCTTGTTAATTTTGGTGGAAATTTTTGGTAGATATTTAGTGGATCAGTGTGGGTTGCCTCCCCCCCCCCTCCAAGACTCACTTAAACCAGGACTAGCGATTTATTTTCCTATTTTGGGGCTAATTTTCCGATTTTCCCCCCTTCAGTATGGGTTGGATCACTCAATTTCTTGTGGATTTTGTAGATCATCTTGTGGGTACTTAGTGGATCTGCTTGTTCATGTGTTGATCTGTTTGGAATGTTCTTGGGCTTTTTCTTGGATTTTTTCAAAAAACTTTGGGTTTCGGTCATAATTTTTTTATACTTTTCCAATTCTCTCCGTCAAGATGTACCAATGATTCGCAAGTTTGGCGTAAAACTAACAAATACAAAAGATAATTTACTGAAAGACAAAAGAAAAAAAAAACAAAAAAAAAACAAGTTGGCTTTTTCAGGGAGACGTACCCTTGTTTTCCTCAGAGTATTGGTATCTTTCCTCTGTCAAAACTTTTCTGATCAGAAGTTTTCTTGTAACAGGAGGACACATAAACCCAGCAGTGACCTTTGGTTTGTTCCTGGCAAGGAAGTTGTCCCTAAACAGGGCCATCTTCTACATAGTGATGCAGTGCCTGGGTGCCATCTGTGGTGCTGGTGTGGTCAAGGGGTTCCAACCTACCCAGTATCAGCTACTGGGTGGTGGGGCAAACGTTGTGAACCATGGCTACACCAAGGGGGATGGCCTTGGTGCTGAGATTGTTGGTACATTTGTACTTGTTTACACTGTCTTCTCTGCCACTGATGCCAAGAGAAATGCCAGAGACTCACATGTCCCTGTATGCCATTCTTTTCCTCTTTCTCTTACTTGGATTTACCATGTGCATTTCTTGTTACTAGTAACTGTGCATGATAAGTGTCCTTGTCTTTAGCTTGGACTAGATTTTGCTGGGTATGTGACTTGAGCATCTGAGTTTTATGGACATGCTTTTGTTTCTCAGATATATTTTCTGTTCGATTGGCGAAAGTCAGTTTTGTAAGAGTAGTTAGATTGGTACCTTGGAAGAAGAGTTGAACTCCTAACCTCGCCCGTGATGCCATTTGGCCAAAGGCCAAAGGCCTCTTGGCTTGGGTTCTCAGATCTTGAAGAAGTGGTGTTAGGGTCTTTTGAAATAGTTTAAGTAGGTGTATATTGGGCAGTATAACGATATATGCATCTTATATCCTGTTATTTGGTGTTTGTGTTGAACAATTTATAGAGACTGCGATAGTTTTGAAGGATTACTATAGGTTTTCCCCTCCTCCAAACCCAGACTTGGGATTTTGTTTGTGGTTTCATAAAAATTACTGCCCCAGTGTGAAGGTGGACCAGGGAGTATATTTGGTCTTACTTTTTGATAGGAGAGATTAGAATGGTTGGCTTTGTCTTTTGCTTTTGGAAAATAATGATGCTTGCATGTGGTTTGGAAAGAACTATTCGTTGGTGGACTGTAGGTCCCGAAGGCCCAAGAGCCACAAATTTTGTGGGTACTATCCATTTGATAGTAGGGTCTACAGATTCTACACAGTTGTGTGGTTCCAAGGACTCCGAGACCCAATGGTTCCGAGAACAATTATTTCATTGTTAGGGACCACAACGTTATATTTGGTCTCGACCAACATGGTATTGAAATGGTATTTTGTGAAATGGGGTCATCCGTACAATATGTGAGGGAGAAACGGTACGCGAAAAACATTCTGCCTTTGAGCCCATCTAGGCATGTCATCAGAGGTCTCACCTGCTTATTAGGAGTAATAATACTCAAGAAGTGAAAAATGTGAGGTGGATAGGTCTCTTCTACCAAAATATGTCGGGACTAAAAATGACGTGGTGGTCCGAAACTTTGGAAAAATAAGTTTAGGTGTCAAATCCACGACAAAATACCAAAGTAGCTTTTACCATCTTGGCTGGTTTGTTGCCTACAAGGAAATTAGAAGCCTTTTAAATGATAAGTACCGGTACTTCTCAACCTTGCATATGCATTGGACTGAGATTCATACATTTTTCTTTTTGTGGATTTCATAGTCTTGTGTATGCAAGTGTGAATGAATTGGTAAGCAAATTTGGTTGGTGGCATATTCTTATGCTATCCCTCTTTAAGCTTTGCTGCAATTTGGCTTCGTCTCCACAATTAAAACAGTTCGGTTGCCAAGTTAGGTGGTAGCTGTAGAAACTGGTGTAAGCGAAAACTGTCATTATATTTGCTATTGAGTTTGCATAAGAAACTATCCCAACAAAGTAACTGTGGTATTTTTGGAATTAATCAGGCTATACTGTTAATTTCAAAAATTCTTTCCCACATATGTTGGTTTATTTTTTCCCTGTAATTGAGTTGGTTTGCATGGCTTTTCTTTTATGAATGGCAATGCAATAACCAGAACAATAGCAAATGTACTGTGTGGTATTTTGAGAAAAGATTCTGTTAGCTAAGAAAGGAAAGAAGAGAGCAAGTGGCCTCTCGAACATATGCTTCGACGCCGTAATGTCATGTTTTCCTTTCATCTCGTTAAGGGTGGGAAACTTATTCACTAGTTCATGATAATTGGTCTTAGAGTTCTTACAATCACACATTTGTGTGGGTTCTATACACTTGGTGGTAGGTCCGACACAACTCTTCGATCAAACGTGTGGGGTCTACCATCAAGTGTATGGGACTCACACAAATGTGTGGCTGTAAGGGCTCCGGTACCATTGGTCTTGTACTATTGTTTAGCTTCTCTTAAGAATGCATTAGAAATTCTAAGATCAAAATGGTAGTTCTCTAATATTTCTAAATGACAATTGCTTTGCTAGTATTCCAGAAGATATGACTATCACATCTTTGGTTCCTTCCAAAGGATGTTTATACATGAAGACTAGAAAAGTCCTATTCCTCAGGGATTAAGTGGTGGTTTGGCTTACTAAGCCACTTAGCTTATTTTTTTGTCTTTATTCAAAAAAAAATCGCATTTGAATAAAGGCAAAAAAATAAGCCAACTCGCAGATTAGGTCAAAACCAGCCTTAATTTTTGTCTACTTCATGGCAAGTGTTTGATGCGACGATGGTATATTATTGAATTCTACTTTGCCGAGTTCGTACAAAGAAGCTTTGGTTATGGATCTCCTTTCTAATGAATTACAGCACCTTATTCTCATGTATCCTAAACATGACATGATAACACATGCTGAATGCAAGACCCTTGTTGTAGCATTTTTATGTTGACTAGTAGCAAAAGTCGAAATCCCTAGGCTAGGCATCCCGAGATGGAAGTATCTTCGGTGGATTATCAAGCGAGATAGATTGCTCACGAAGTCCAGGGATGCTTCCCTTTTTAGATGCTTTAGGTTGTGCTTTTTTATTTTGTTGCACATTTATAACTTTTGCAATTCTTTAATTTTTACCTGTTCCAAAAACTGGGCATGCATAAATTGTAGTTGGTTGCTGATACGTGCTTTAACTATCTCTTCTTGGAGTTGCAGATTTTGGCTCCTCTCCCCATTGGGTTTGCGGTGTTCTTGGTTCATTTGGCCACCATCCCCATCACAGGAACCGGCATAAATCCGGCCAGGAGTCTTGGAGCCGCCATCGTCTTCAACAGAGACCATGCATGGGATGACCACGTAAATATGATTTCTCTGTTCTCATTTTACTTTCTAACCATATTAAACATCAATATATCATTATGACTTCACAAATGAGATTATTGTTTTCAGTTCGGTTAATAGGAGATTATTCATCTACTTATTAACACGATTATAACGATATTACTCCCATTAATAACATTAATCTAATGTCGCCAAGAGGGTTTTGGCCCAACAGCCTCGGGGGCTTAGTGCTAAGAGAAAGGAGTTCAGGAGTTCAACTCCTCCTCCAAGGTGTAATCTAATTATTCTAATTATACTGACTTTTGCCGATAACAAAACGAACGTTAATCTAATGTAATATAATGTTTCTGATGTGTCTGTGATTACAGTGGATCTTCTGGGTAGGACCCTTCATTGGAGCTGCTCTGGCTGCTCTTTACCACCAGATTGTTATCAGAGCCCTTCCTTTCACATCCAGGGCCTAATCAGTTGCTGCACCTTTGTTTACTTGAATCCAACTTGTCTTGTTTTTTTCACTCTTTTATCCTTTGTTGTTGTGTTTTGTTTGTTATCTTGATGTGGACTTGGTTTTGAGGTGTTAATTGTGTCTGTAAATTATCTGTATGTAAGCCTGTGGCAGCTTATGAATGAAACTAGTTTAAACTACTAGTTACTTTCATGCTGTCGTACTGTAAAAATTGATAACTCAGGTGTCCGGGCCAACTTACATGCATCTCGACTAATCCTGGGGTTCAATCCCACCGTCCCAATTAAAGCCAAAGCAATTGTTCTGTATGGAATGAGGATAGCTCATGATAGTTCAGGGGTGTTCTAGATGTTCAATTTAAGCGAAATTGTTTATATTTAATTTTTTTTCGAAAACAATCGTGAAAAAAATATTAGTGGACGTATTAATTCTTGTAAAAATTTCGTGTTTTGTATGACAAAATTTAAGAGAACTTTTCATAATGAGGAAGATGGAGGTAGGGGTCTCGAAACTTTCTTGCTCTCTTTTTCTCTCCAACAACTTATTTTCAAGACTACCAAACCAATCCAATCCATTCATTATAATTATTGTCTATTCCATTTATATATATAATAATATAAGATATGAGTTGTTCCTCTGTCTAAAGAAATTGGTCAATCTGTCTGTTATAATTCTTATTACAGAGTTATACAATAATGTTCCCCTGTTTAATTTTATGCTAAAGCCACCGGCTGCACCGATAGGGAATCGATCGGCACGCAGGGCGCACTCGTGTAATTTGAATAAAAAATGGGAAAATTGAATCAAACATCTACACTTATTCAATTGAGCTGGTTTTTCTCAGGGCCACTCGATATTTTTGTTTAAATTATTGAACAGCTCGAATTTTCAATGCAGAATCAGAGTGGGCCTCACGTGCTGGTCGGTTCCCCATCGGTGCAGCCACCGTCGGTGGCCATAGACGGGTTCTTAAAAAAATTGCTTATCAACAGTATATGAGTCTTTGAATGAGATGTTTATTGATGAGTGTGTGTGTGTTAGAGAGAGATGCAATGAACGGAGGTCTAACAAATGAATGCGATTCTTATTGATGAGGGTGTGTGTGTGAGATGCTTGGCTTAAAAGAAACAAGGAACAAGAGAAAACCAAAGATTCGGAATTTCCTAGTTACAACGTGAATGACCTCTCTTTGACCCGACCGGCAGCCTCACCCCACCAACACTGACTCCTCCACCAGTCCACCGTTGGGGCGTTTGGGTTCAACTCCAGCAAAATCATTCTGTGTTGCTTTCAAGTGCTTAGTTATCAGGAAATTCTACTTGACAGTGTATCCCCTTCACTAATCATAACCCCTTCAATTTTTCTCGATATATCCTGCTTAAAAGTTACAACTTTTTCATTTCATATTGTTCCTTACTAAGATATCTTTCAAAATGTTCAAATCCAACTTAGCCAACCTTTCCTACGCAGACCGTGGACTGCCTTTGTTTTTTGTGCGAAATTTTCCAATTTAATCCCTTTTTACGGGATTCTTTATTGAGATATGGTTATCATTGGTGAGATGATGTCTTTTATTTATAGCATCATGAGTTAGCGGCAGAAGCTTTCTATTTGATGGCTATCGCATTTGATGCGTTGGGGCAGCTGGAGCACAGGGAAGAAGCTGCAACTTCTTTTACAAAACATATGATAACACTTGAAAATCCTCAAGAGCAAGAAGATCCTCTTTCTAGTATGTTGTAAAGAAACAACAAGTGTTGAGCCCTGTAAGAAGCCCTTTCGAGCAACGAATCATATAGATTCAGACTTCATTTTCCTAGTGAGAAGTACATTTGAAATACTGCAACTATCCTTGGAACCAACTTGTTACTGTGGAAGTTCATATAGCTCTCCGGCATAGATATGGCATTGCGACCATGTAGGTCGGTTGGTATCTCCCCCATACTTCCATTTGGGAGGTGAGGGTTCGAATTGAGAGGTGCTTGGTATCTCCCCACACATATACACCTCTTTGCGAGTATGTCTGATTATGCCGCTTGGTGTTGGTGGCACTGCTTCTCCTTGTCTTAGAAGTAGACTAGATATCATAAACCGCTAATAGATGTTCTCGAAAGAAAGAGTTGAGGTGTTGGGTGCCTTACTTTTAGAAGTTATACTTCTCATAATGCCTTATTGTACATTGTAATTTCAAGTGCGCAAATAAATTTCCTTTTTTGATCCGCGTCAAAATTGACAATAGAGCAATATTTCTAGAAAAGAAGAAGATGAAATCGCAACATAGAAAACCACCTGGACAATTGTGGTGTAAAAACGACATAAAACAATAATCCTAATGGTTAAAAAAGGGAGTGTGGATATCAAAAAAAGGGAGTGTAGAAATCAATTCCCATTGGTTTTCTGTTTTAACAAAGGATTAGTGGTGAAAGTCCATGAGTCCAGGTATGTACTCGAAGGGATCAATGGGTTAAGTTTCGTTACTTTCAAGTCAATTCCTAACTTAATTCAGAAAAATAGAGTTTGAGTTATCTAAAATAATTCCTGTTCAAAAAAAAAAAAAAAGTTATCTAAAATAATTCAAGTAATTAGAAAACTAAATAGACGGTGAATTCAAATTTGGAAAAACATCCTAGGATTTCTAACTTCTCATCCACCCTAACTTTGTAACCAAATAATTATGAGTAGGGGTGATTTCGCTTGGTTCGGTTCGGGGTGGGATCGGTCCGGTTAGGGATTTCGGTCTGCACGAAATCTTGTGATGGACAGTCTAGATTAAACACAAAATAGATGAATAGACCAGATTAGTGTAAAACATATAAACATACAGTCGGTTCGGTACTAGTCCTTCCAAATAATTTCGGTTCGGTCCGGAGAAATTTCTAGGTAACCGAGACCGAATAGAAATTTGTTCGGTTCGGTCCAAACCGAAGTGGAAAAAACCCCAACCCTGACCGAAAACGGTTGTTTTTTTTTTTTGTTGTTGTTGTTGTGTTTTTTGTGTTTTTTGGTTTGAAGTTTTGCCCACCTTGAGTTTTGTCCTTATTTAATTTTTTTTTGATTTTTTAGTTATGTGCCAAATTTTTGTGGGTTATTGATTCGTCTCGACGAGTGGAATAAGAAAAGTTAAAAAGTATTTTTACTCAAACATTTTGGGAAATACCCAAGATAAAATTCAAAAATTCGTAATTTTTTAGTTTTCCAATTCGTCTCGACAAAGACGAAACAATAATCCATGAAAGATTGACGCAAATTTTTTTTTGAAAACAAAATATAACGTAAACTCAGTGACTCACCCAAAATGTTCAAGAGATTGGTAGAACTTTGCGGCCATGAGTAATTTGTTGAAGCCACGTGTAAGTTTTTTCGCGGCAAGAGGCATGTAAAACACAAGAGAATCGTGCACATGGATCACATGTTCAATACAGTGCAGCTATCTATAATTTCAAGCGGTCAAGGGTAATTATAGGCCAAGGATGTTGTAAATCACAAAGGAAGCGTGTACGGTGATCACGCTTTCAATATTCCGCGGCCAGATGTAATTACAAGCGGCCAAGTGTAAATATAAGTGGCCAACTGTATTTCACAAAATTTTGCGCCAATCTCTCCCGACATCGACTTCACAGCAGCGCAAGGTTCGTCTCTCTCTCTCCCTCACACACATTCTTGCTTGTCTCGTAAAACTGGCATACCTAGGGTGTTGAATTTGTTCGAATGGTCTTTGTCATTGTCTTGCCACTTTCTCGTTCTTTTGAATTCGTTCGAATCTTCTTGTTTTAAGTGTAATTGCTGAAAACTATTGGCAATCGCAGCAATTGGAAACTTGTTTACAGTTAATTACTGAAAGCATGAATGAACATACACATTCTTGCTTCTCTTAACTGGCACGTCTAGGGTTCAGAGTGCTGAATTTGTTCAAATCATCTTCGTCATTGTCTTACAACTCTCTCATTCGTTTGCGTTTGGGCCGATTGACTGGTGTTCTTATTCTCGTATATTGGGATAGAAACACGAGAGTTCACTTTGCTTTCAATTAACCCCTACGACTTTTTAGTACTTTGGAAATGATGCATGATAGTCTTGTTTGTAATCCTATCAAAAATATCTTTCTCAATAGACACAACGATTAATATCATGCATCCATTCATCACACATTCGATTACCAACATAACTCTAGTGCAAGGTTAAGCTCTAGTATTGTTTCGGTTGTGCCGAGAGAGAGAGAAAGAGGGAGTTCTTACCTCTGCTATTCGGTGGATTATCCATGGTGATTGGTGAGTGAGTCCATGTTCGCCGATAAGAACAAGCGAAGTTTGAGGGTTTCTTTAATTTTAGACGAACAAAGTTTGGGGATTCCTGTGGCAGAGCCTGGGTAAGGAGTTTCTTTTTACAACCCTTAGTTTTCTAAGTACCAGAACTCCATTATGTCTGGGGCAAATTAAAAATTAAAAGTGGGGTCAAATAAGTAGACTTTGGGTGTAAACTGTAAAGTATAAAAAGCCCTAGTGAAAAATTGGAGCAGGTGACCCCACTTGTCTCAACATCCCTCCGCCCATGGCCACGTCTAGCTAAATCCCATAGGACTCGTTTTGTATGCTATATTTTCTGGTAACAGTAACACCATTCCTCCATCTCAACTTTCTCATTTCAGCTACTCTTATTTTCGATTTATGTTGTCTTAAAACACCAATATAGCCAAAAGGCTCCACAAAATCCAAACCATAGTTGGATTCATTGTTATACTGTTTTTTTTCTCTCTTTCCAGTCTCATTAGTATATGGTTGCACAAGAGTTAAGCTAAGCTAAGGTCAGTGGAATAAGGCTCTGTGCTTTAATTTCTATCTTGTTTTGCTCTATGATACCTGGAACGTAAATCGTCCCAATACGAGGAATGGGAATGAGAACGAGAACAAGAACGCAGTACGCCATATGCCTTAAATTTTGGTATGGTAGGGGTAGACTTTTATAGATAACAATGCAGGAATGTACTTATCAAATAGATAGAGTATTCTTTTTCTAAAGAGTAGTGGGAACGTATTTCTAGAAGCATTTTGACAAATTCTCTTTTTTTATGTATGTACTATCAAAGCTCTATTTTTTAGTTCGATACGTTTTATTTTCCTCTAGTAGGAAAAATATTCAGCAAATGAAGAGGAAATTTTTTTGGATCGCTAAATACACTGCTTCCTAATGTGGGTGTACCATATTTCAGGACGTGTGTTCCAATATGGGATTTCGCTGGGCTATTAGTGACTTCTGGCAATTTGCGTTTTGCTACAGCACCAGTAAAACTGATAGTGATGCCCTTAGTAAGACAGTTCACGTGTTTGGGCTGACCCATGAGCGCTGAGAACGCGGTTCGGTGCATTTACCCATAATTTGAGGCAAATTCGCTCATTGTTTTTCATAAGTCGCGTATTTGGTCTATTAAATCTGGGTATTTGACTATTAGCTACGCATGGCTCTTTTCAGCAGTGTAAAAGGGAAAAAGTGACCGCACCCACTGTTCCCGCCGTCTAAGAGGGTATATGTGACAGCATCATATTTCTGTCAGTTGAATATGCACAAGAACCGACCCCTGTAGTTTTTTCTTGTTATTATGCATGAAGAAATTTTCAGCTGCATTTATGTTGATATTGTAATTTCATGTTAATAAAACAAGAACTTGTAAATTCATGCAAGGAAATGTACAGTTAATTCACTGGGCTACTTAGCCTACTTATTAAACAACTTGTTTGTTTGTTTGGTGTCTGTTCATATTTCAATGACCAAATATTTGTTTCCATTGCAACCATGTCAGAAAATGATGTCCTTTGGGCGTTCTTTTGGAAATAGATTTGGATTCTATTTTAGAAATGCCATGCATCATCATGTATTATACGAGGCAACTAGTCAAACTTCCTTCCCTTTAACCCGATTTGGTGAACTGCAACATATTCTTGGAGGCTCTTACATATACCATTTTCCTTTGTCAACTATTGTGGCCTTATGGTGTACTTATTTTTTTGCTTAATTTTTCTCATTTTGCTTCTTGTGCAGCATAATGATGATACCTGCCTTGCTTATACATTAGCTGCTATCTGCAACCTGTTGTCTGAAGTAGGCATCTCAGGCACTTACGGAATTCTTGGAACATCGAACTCACATGGGACTCCTATTGGGACTTCTCTGTCAATTCAGCAACAATTGCTTGTGCTATTGAGAAGGTCCCTAAAGAGAGCAGAATGTTTAAAGTTGAAAAGGCTTGTGGCTTGGAATCATGTTTCAATGGTTAAATTTTATCTCACGGTACGAATTTTGATAACTGCTTTGGACAAATTTTATTGGGGAAAATCCTTTGCTGCACTTCTGCTTGACAGCTGTTGTAGGCTGTAATGAAATGTTCATAGCACGCACGTTCATGCAGAGAGATCTATTATAGGATTGGGTCGATGTTTGAATACATACGTATGCCCACTCCACTCCAGTGCTGTGTTTGTGGATTGGAATGTGGTCCATTTAGAGAACACAGCGTTCCTTACTTGATTAGAGATAATATTGTGGCACTAACAGCTCATTTGGATTGAGGGATTTTGGGAGAAAAGAAAGGAGAAGGAGGGAGAACTCAATCTCTCCTCCGTTTGGATGATCCACAAGGCGAGAGAGGGTGAGAAAGGGCGAGAGACGAGAGCCCCCTCAAAGCCCGTTTCTGTTTCTCGCCACTTTTGGCGCGATTCCGTGAGAAAGGAGAAGAGAGAGGCGAGTGGGGAGCGTGGGTGAGAGTAGATCTCACTCGCTCAACTTCCGGCAGTGCGTGCGAGCTACGATGGCGTCTTTTTGTCGTCGGAACAGTGGCTGTGCGGTCGCCGAAGAAGAGAGGAGAGTTCCAGTTCGCTAGAGAAGAAAGAGGAGAGTTTCAGGTCGCCGGAGAGTCGCCGGAGAAGAGACCAGTCGCCGGAGATGGGAGTGAGAGTTTGATTTCTCACGTGTATTTGGATGGGTTGGTGAGAAACCACACCCCTTTCTTTTCTTCTCTCACTAATAAGGGAGACCACTCCCCTTTCTTTCCCTTTCTCACCTGGGCAGCCAAAGGGGCTGTAAATACTTAAACGTGTGATGTGTGGATTGCAATGGATTCTAGTGAGCTCGTGGGAATGTTCATGGAAGGGAAACCCCGAGCAAGGTCTTGACATACCTAAGAATGTTGTCGGGAGAGTTATTCTAAACTTCTGCTTCATTGGATGTTTATGCTTTACGAGTGACATTGTGGAGACTGGCAAGGATCAAGCAAGAGGGTTTGTTTTCTTTTGTAATTTATTCTCCTTAAATGTTGTTTTTACAGAAATCTAAATTGTTCCATTACTATTATTTGCAGAATGTGCGAATGCCTATGCTCTCTTTTTATGATTGTTGCAGGAACTGAGGTTGGGTTCTTCTGATGTGTTTAGGAGTGAAAACTCTACAATGATAATTGACGGTGCTTTCAGTACGGCATGGCTTAAGAACTTTCAGAAGTCAACAAGTCCTTCAGTTTTCTCCCAAGATAACGGATCGGGAAGCAAATCTGATGCTCTTCATTTCTGTGCACTACCAAGTTCTATTCCTGGGTCTGTGCTGCAATTACTGGGTTCATCGTACTTAGTGCAACTGCGTGGGAGATGTATGGAAGGTATGTTTCATAATGTCCTTTAGGCTTGCAAAACTTCTTGGTTTTTTTAAAAGGCTTTAAAAAAGAATAATCATGTGTGGTATCTTTCTCTACGGACTCGTAGATTTAGTATCATACATGCTGAACCAAACTAGATTTTGAAGCAAGTTTACCATACCCTGAAGGTAGTTGCTGCATGTTAGTGAGAGGAAAGGTGGGGAAAAATTCTTTGATTGTGGACCCTAATTTGTGAAACTCGGTTGTCGTTAAAGTTTAGTGGTTGAGAATCCTGTCCTCCAGGATGAGTTGATTAGAAAATAGATTAAGGTAGTTTGTACATATGTACCGTAGACCCGCAGATGCAGTAGTCAAGAAGAGTGACATGACATTAGTGGATAGTCAGGCTAGGGAAAAGTGGAAGACCTAAACTGACTTTGGATACCATGATACAGTTGGACTTGTGCTTACTAAATCTAAGTGAAGAGGTAGCCCTAGACAGAGCTCAATGGAAAAACAAGATTCAAGTAGCCGACCCCAATTGATTGGGACGCAAGGCTCGGTTCGGTTCGGTTTAAGATCGTGCCCTCCACCCAAACAAATTGAAAAAGCATCAACTTTTTGGGTGGCGGGCAACTTGGCTGAGTGTTCAGATTATAAAATCATGCCGCCATGTTTAGCGTACAAGATTTTAAAAAGGACGGGAATGAACTTTAATTACTGCTCTATATAAACTTTATGATGCTTTGAAGTTTGAGGTTTAGTTCAGCTTCAGTGTTAGACAAGTCCAACTTTATTTTCCTTTGCTCACCAGCCGCCTAATATGTGGTGCAAAGCAGTTTAGGAGCGAGTAATTATCATCAGGTTCCTCTTGCTTCTAAGCTGGATGATTTTACTATTGACAGTGTGAAACATGATGCTGGCATTTTGCTTTTTTCTTCACCCTTTTGATATTACCTAAAAGGGTGAAGACGAAGTTCTTTTCAATTATATTTTTTGGCATAGCTGTTCAGATAATTCACATCCCAAGTTTTGGCTCTGATACTTATTATAATTGCTTGATCTTTTTGAACTACCTGCTGGTATTTGTCTGGTTTAAATTTATCTTTCAGCCCTTTCCATTTCTTCAGTTCCCCTCTTGCTAAGATAAATGCACTGGTTTATGCAACTTGCTTTGCTGACTCGTCAAGGTAATTACGAACTGAAATGTCCCAAGGTTGTTATACCTTGATGCTCCATCAGATATGCCTTTTCCCATCTTGCGTCATTCATCCCTTTACACAACTTCTGAGCAGTTGAGCCTAAAATTTCCTTATATTTTTCTACTTTCCAGTTCAGCTGATGCTGCATTAGCATATACCAAGCTTGTCCAACATCTGGCAGTATTTAAAGGGTACCAAGGTCAGTTAAATTCTTTGTGGCCAAGAGGCATGTAAAACACAAGAGAATCGTGCATAGTAATCACGCTTTCAATACTTTGCGGCCAAGTGTAATTCATTGCGGCTAAGAGTAATTGTTTGCGGCCAAGAGGCATGTAAAACACAAGAGAATCGTGCATAGTAATCACGCTTTCGTGCATAGTAATTGTCAATATGATTTTAGTATGTATAATTAAATTTTAACAGTATTGTTCTGTAAGAAAAATGCATTGTTAGTATTTTAAAGTTATGGCATTACAGAGTATAGATTCACTGACAAGATCTTTAAGAAAAAATGTACTACAATTAGAAGGCGAGGAGAGGAGGGGATGCGGGTGATATGTATGGGTATGGCGGTGGGTCGGGTTTTTTTTTTGGTGGTTTACTTAAAACGGGGCTTATGCGGGATGAGCTTGACACATGGTGGGCTTGAACGGGTAGGCAATGAAAAAATTGGGCCGGCTTGGAAGAAGCCCTTTCTTGGGGTTCTTACTAGCCGACCCTATTTTGTCACATCCTACCCGTCCAAGCCCACGGCGTGTCAAGTCGATCCCGGATAAGCCCCGTTTTAAGTAAATTATCGAAAATATCCACACCTCATCGTCGTCACCAGATCCAATGCCAACTCCAACTCCTCCTCTTCCCCTTCTCACCCACCCCACTGCTACTCCTTTCCCACCACCAACTCCTTCTCCTTCCCCTTCTCCGATCCACAACCCAACCCATGAGAGCCAATTTCAGCATCTCCATGGCCGGAGGGTATGGCTCCCATGAGAGCCAATTTCTTTGATATCAGCATCTCGCCTTCTCAAGCCAAGTCCACCAGGATCTCAGGCAAAGTCCACAGCCTTTGGCCAAGTCCCCCTCGATCTCAAGCCAAGTCCGCGAAGTCCACCTGGTGTTCCTTTGATACAACCAAACACAATCGAATTAGTTCGGTTGCCAAGTTAGGTGGTAGCTGTAGAAACTGGTGTAAGCGAAAACTGTCATTATATTTGCTATTGAGTTTGCATAAGAAACTATCCCAACAAAGTAACTGTGGTATTTTTGGAATTAATCAGGCTATACTGTTAATTTCAAAATCTTCTTTCCCACAGATGTTGGTTTATTTTTTCCCTGTAATTGAGTTGGTTTGCATGGCTTTTCTTTCACAAATGGCAATCCAATAACCAAAACAATAGCAAATGTACTGTGTGGTATTTTGAGATAAGATTCTGTTAGCTAAGAAAGGAAAGAAGAGAGCAAGTGGCCTCTTGAACATATACTTCGACGCCGTAATGTCATGTTTTCCTTTCATCTCGTTAAGGGTGGGAAACTTAATTGCCGTAGAATCAGACTGCCCAGTGTCCAAGATGCCGGGGTCTCCCTTGATAGAAAGAACCAAAAGAAGCAGCTGATACAGCTTCTGGGTGAGGGTGGGTAGGTGACTCAATCGTCCAGTGGGAAGCTTCCGTGGAAGAAGGGAAGCAGCCGAGCTAGAACCAGAACAATTCACATTTATTTGACTGAAGATGCGGCTATCAAACCTGCGATGTCAGGGTCGTCACTTAGGGTTCTTGGATGATTTGACCTTTCTTTCGGATATGGTCTATCTTTTTAGATCGAATGGGCTACACTGAACACTGACCCAACCAAGTCGTTTCCACCACATTCGTCTCTGGGGATCACGCTTAGGCTCCGTTTGGATGCGGGTAAAGATTTGGGGGTATTAGTTAATAAGGGGATAAGATAGTAGGGGGTATTAGTTAATAAGGGAGGGTCCACATTGATGTGATGTTTATGGAGGGGGATTAAATAGTAGGTTGTTTGGATGAGGTATTAGAGAAGGGGGATTAAATAATACTTTGTTTGGATAGGGGATAAGGAGGGGGTATAAGGAAGGGTGGATGATGTAAAAAGCTGTCAAATGACCGTTTTGCCCTTGTGCAGTCCCAAAATTATGTATTACGTTATATATATATATATATAATTACAAATATAATTAATCTTTCACTATTTAATTTTACTAACAAATGTACTAATTTAATAATATTATAAAATAAAAAAGTCAATTTTAATTTGATAAAATTCGTTTTTTTTTAAAAAAAATCTGTATTTTTTTTTTGGAAAAATACATTGTTTAGTAGTTAAAAATGTGTCCAACAATTTTGTTAGGTAAATTTCCATGTGTCCAACAAATTTGTTTGATGAAAATGTGTCCAACAAATATGTTAGGTAATTTATTTATTTATTTATAAATAGTAGGGTATCTCTTATTCTCATCTTCATTCACAAAATTAGTTCTTTTTTGTTTTTGTTTTTGAATCATTTCCATGGCACGCCGGGTTTGGACCGATAAACAAATTTATTGGGTCGAAACTTAGCCAAAATAAAACAAGTGCATTCCATTGAATTGATCCATTGAATATCTTAAAAAGGGAAGAAATTAATACAGTTGACATTTAATTATAATAACTCCATAAACAAAAGCCACTATTTGCATCTTCTTTTTTTTTTTTGGTAAATCAGCTTGAAATAGGAAAAAAAAGCCTATCCGAATATACAGCCTACAAGGGGCATACCACAGGAGGAACAAAATAAAAGAAAAGGAAAAGAAAGAATAAAAGTAAATAGAGGGAGCCTACGCCAAATGGCTACATAGACTAGCGGTGAATGATCCAATTGTTTCTTGTTCATCTAAAAGAGGAAGAGAAAACAATTCTCAAAAATGTACAAACAACAAGATGGCCCCAAAATTGAACTAGAGGGGAATGATCCAATGAGCAGGTAAGGAGGACTCGATAGCTCCCAAAATGAATTTGAGCTCTACTTGAGGAAGCATGGGATTTGCCTCTAATCAGTCACCTAAGCACTTGAGGTACCATATAGCACCAATATACTTGAACTTCCAAATGCTAGAAGATGAAATCCTCACGAGAATGATGGTAGGATCCTGGATACAAGACCCAATACCATAGATACCATTGCACAATGGCATCTGAACAAGCTGCTCAATCTGCCATCAATAGCAGCAGAACCTAGCAACCAAAACAGCAGCAGAACTTGCAGGACAGCGGTAAGAAAATAACTCAACAGCCGGAGAAACAGCATCAAAACAGATGCAAGACAACAGCAACACAACAGCAAGACCACAATACAGCAATACTTGACAGCAAAACAGCAGTAAGGCAGCAACAAAACAGCAATACAGCAGCAATACAACCACAATATTGGACAGCAGTAGCCTCACAGCAATTGGCAGCAGATGACATTCAGAATAGGGCAACAAACAGCTAGGGACAAGCCCCCAAGGCTAGGCCAAAACTAATCGAAAAGCTACAAAAAACTGCTAAATACAAGGTAATGAAATAGCAAAAGTTAATGACTACTCATAAAATTACTCCAAGGTGAGCAACAAAAACCACCAGATCCGGAAAGGTAAGCCAACAAAAGCCCCTACTAGACTGCACACAAGCAATCTGCTTGAACAGCTAACATACTCAACAGTACAGTAAATGAAAGTCCCACAAGGATATGAACTGAAGCAAATTTGAAAAAGCCAACTGACTAGATAGCCTATTGCTATTATCTGCTCACTCTACTTCTCCCTCGGAGCCTAATTCACCAACACTCTAAGCAATAGGGTGAGCCTCAACTCCCTCACGTCTCCCTCACAAGATGCCTTCTGCTATTTATTACCTCCTCTCACAAGAAGATTGGGCTCAATCCCACAACTCACAGGTTCACACATATAATGGCACACTCAAATTACATGAAGCATATACCCTAAACTCCAAAAGGAAACATGTGCAGCTGCTGTAACAGAAAACCAGGTTGAGATTAAGATATTTACCTTGTAAATAGAGGTACTAACAGCTAAGAAATCAGTCTCCCTAAAGAGGTGGCATCTGCACTTTAAAATTACTTGTCAATTCTGCCCCATTGGACAGAGTACAAGCTGAACAGTTAAAGGTTGGAAAACAATGAGATACAGATGTTAAATTGACTACCAACTACCACAAAAATATCATTGACTACTAAGATTCCATTCATTTACTACCCACACTGCTTGAGATGGAGACATTGCTTGTAAAAAAAATTGAATGTTTTCAATTACTTATAAAAAAAATGAATGTTCTCAATTACTAAACATTTGGCTCAGATTTGACACCTTTTCAAAGCACTTGAAGGCTGCAACATTAGTTGCCAATTGGCCGTCTAATGTTACCCCGCCTAAGTGCCAAATGTGTCTTATACAAAAAATTCATCATAGCCAATAAATAATGGAAAAGGGCCCGTTTGGACACAGGACACAGCTTGGACACACACACACTGTCCAGTGGCCAGCAAAACACATGCCACGACCATAATACAGACCACACCTGCAAAAAAAGTGAAGCTGTAGTTTTAGAATGGTTGTCTCATAGTTAATATTCAGCCCTGTTTGATAGCAATGATCAAGTAAACACACAAAAAATAATTTGTCATTGGCTGCAAACAAACCACATCTCACAATTACTCTATCTCCCTAACCGCTCATTCTAATACGAATAGTTAATGTTGGGTGACCATATCTCCCTCAACAAATCACAAACATCTCCGGCCACCGCCAATGACGACCCACATCTATGCATTGTCACCATTTTTAGCTTAATTCCATCATAGTACCAGACAAATGGTGAAACATCTGTTCGGCTACATTTACTGACAACCACCTTTGACCGTTGCTGGTCATAAACTCAAAAGGGTCTGTTTCGCAAATCAAAACATTCAATCGATGTCCGTAGCGACACAAACCATTAAAATAAAATAGTACAACCAATCACACGGGACTTGAGTGCATGGTTACAAGAATCACATGAAATGGAAGATTACTCGAAGATAGAAAATCAACCCAATATAAAGTGACTGTAAAGTAGCACTCAAGGCAGCCGAAGCAGCTTATAAGAAAGTCGAGAAAGAGGCACAAAAGAGGATACATGCAGAAATCAAAGCATTCAGATGACTTGTTTTTACTTAAATTAGCTTAGCTTAATTCTTATGGTTGTCTTTTCGTATTTTATTGTTATATATCTTTGTACAGTCCCACACAACGGATGATTGCAGTTCGTTAGATGGCACATTTAGTGATTTTCATCCCCTTTTAGCTTGATTAATGACTAGCAGAATGAGCAATCATTCAGATCAAATGAATGGACAAAGTCAAATGAGATGGGTTGAAAACTTGAAGACTTCGATCAAAAGTCAAATTAAACCTTGAAGACTTCTAATATTAGCCTCTCACATCTGTCTAATTCCAGTGCCTTACACTGAAGCTATGCTTTCCTCACAAATAACATAATCAGTCAAATTACCTACTCTCTAATTTTCCGTTACTTGTTCACAAGGACAGTTGTGAACAGCAACCAAAAAAACTGCATACTTAACCAACAAACATGGAAGGCAAGTCGCAAATGTAGGTAGCATACAAATCTATTCCGCCAAAAAGTTCCGTTGAACAATGTTTCAAAAGGAGGCTGCTCTCCACACTGTTACTTTGAAACCCAGAAGGTAGAGTTAAACCAAGCACACTTCAGCTCTACAAAGAACTTTAAGTTTCAACGTAAAACACCTATGTGACCAACAAACTAATTCCAAAGCCACTCACGTAGGAACACAACTACATTTCCTCTAAACTCTGCATACAAATAATACCAAGCTGATCACACTTAAAATCTGGGATAAATTTTTCAAGCCAATTTGGATGATTGGCATGGTCTCTAAAGATGTTTTCTATGTCCGGTAATATCATCCAACTGTTATGAAAGACTTCTTGTTTACTATGTGGTACTTTCATCTTGAGCATGGTTTGAGGATTTGAGCCAACCATTGTTCAAAGAACCTAAACCCATCTCTTTTCAACCATTCAGACCAAACCCATCTCTTTTCAACCCAAACCCATCTGTTTTCCATACAAAAACCATGAACCCATTTCCTGTTTTCCACTCGAACCCCAAATTTCTCACCCGAAACACCTTCAAAACCCTATTTCAGGCCTCAAATTCACCAAACTACAACACAAAAGAAATTCCCTCATTGAAAGCCAAGCCAACTGGCTTCTCCTTTCACTCAAAAAAACTGCAGAAAAATATATATATAACCTTTCACTCAAAAAAACCAAAAACACATCTCTGAATTTCTGAGACCGAAGCCCTCTTAGTCTAGGTTCAAGAAAAACTGCAGAAAATTATATATCTTTTACATGTCCAGACCCATTGCATGGAGAACACAAAATCGCAAGTAGAAGAGAAAACCCACACATGATTGTACTCGAAAATCAACAAAAAACAAATCACACAACAAATCGAGGCTAAAATCGGTTAATAGAACCTCATACCTGAGTTATCGAGGCTAAAATCGGTTGCACTCACCAAATCGCCACCAAATCGCCACTGCTCTCGAAACGAAATCACAAATGGTGGGCGACAGAAATGGAAGCTGGAGGTGAGAGAAGGGGGATAAGGAGGGGTGAAATCGTCCAGTTTGAAGGGGGATTAGGGGGGATAACTCATGGATACCTCCAACCCTAGCCGAAGATAAGACCGCCGATGCCCCCTTTCTCCGGTCTTACGCAAGAAACGGTGTTGTGGAAAACCCCCGAGTTTGTGGCTCCCAAACGGGGGCAACGCGTGGGCCCCCGGTCTTGTAAAGGGGGGAAAAATAATCCCTGGGCCGATAGCAGCATCCAAACGGGCCCTTAGTGCCTGGAATAAGGGGAATCCACTCGTCTATCTTCATTTCTTGATGTCTTTCTCGATTGACTGCTTGTTAAGCAAAAGCATTGAAGCTCGGAAAGAAAGAAACAAATCTACTCGACGGATCCTTTTCTTGATCTGATGGACCACAGTTTTCGCATGAGTTCCGTTCCACCATTCACTAGTTCATGATAACTGGTCTCGGAGTTCTTACAATCACACATTTGTGTGGGTTCTATACACTTGGTGGTAGGCCCTACACAACTCTTCAATCAAATGTGTGGGGTCTACCACCAAGTGTATGGGACTCACACAAATGTGTGGCTGTAAGGGCTCCGGTACCATTGGTCTTGTACTAGTGTTTAGCTTCTCTTAAGAATGCATTAGAAATTCTAAGATCAAAATGGTAGTTCTCTAATATTTCTGAATGACAATTGCTTTGCTAGTATTCAAAAAGATATGACTATCACATCTTTGGTTCCTTCCAAAGGATGTTTTTACATGAAGACTAGAAAAGTCCTATTCCTCATGGATTAAGTGGTGGTTTGGCTTACTAAGCCACTTAGCTTTTTTTTTGTTGTTGTCTTTTAAAAAAAAAAATCGCATTTGAATAAAGGCAAAAAAATAAGCCAACTCATAGATTAGGTCCAACCAGCCTTAATTTTTGTCTACTTCATGGCAAGTGTTTGATGCAACGATGGTGTTATTGAATTCTACTTCGCTGAGTTCGTACAAAGAAGCTTTGGTATATGGATCTCCTTTCTAATGAATTACAGCACCTTATTCTCATGTATCCTAAACATGACATGATAACACATGCTGAATGCAAGACCCTTGTTGTAGCATTTTTATGTTGACTAGTAGCAAAAGTCAAGGTTGTGCATTTTTTTTTATTTATTGTTGCACAACTATAAGTTTTTGCAATTCTTTAATTTTTACCTGTTCCAAAAACTGGGCATAAATTGTAGTTGGTTGTCGATACGTGCTTTAATTATCTCTTCCTGGAGTTGCAGATTTTGGCTCCTCTCCCCATTGGATTTGCGGTGTTCTCGGTTCATTTGGCCACCATCCCCATCACAGGAACCATCATAAATCCGGCCAGGAGTCTTGGAGTTGCCATCGTCTTCAACAGAGACCATGCATGGGATGACCATGTAAATATGATTTCTCTGTTCTCATTTTACTTTCTAACCAGATTAAACATCAGTATATCATTATGACATCACAAATGAGATTATTGTTTTCAGTTTGGTTAATAGGAGATTATTCATCTACTTTTTAACACGATTATAACGATATTACTCCCATTATAACATTAACCTAATGTTACCAAGAGGGTTTTGGCCCAACGGCATCTGGGGCTCTAGTGATAAGAGAAAGGATGTCAGGAATTCAACTCCTCCTCCAAGGTGTAATCTAATTATTCTAATAATACTGACTTTCGCCGATAACAAAACGAACGCTAATCTAATGTTTTTGACGTGTCTGTGATTACAGTGGATCTTCTGGGTAGGACCCTTCATTGGAGCTGCTCTGGCTGCTCTTTACCACCAGATTGTTATCAGAGCCCTTCCTTTCACATCCAGGGCCTAATCAGTTGCTGCACCTTTGTTTGTTTGAATCCAACTTGTCTTGTTTTTTCACTCTTTTTTCCTTCACTTTGTTGTTGTGTTGTGTTGTTATCTTGATGTGGACTTGGTTTTGAGGTGTTGATTGTGTCTGTAAATTATCTGTATGTAAGCCTGTGGCAGCTTATGAATGAAACTAGTTTAAACTACTAGTAGTTATTTTCATGCTATCGTACTGTAAAAATTGATAACTCCCTTACGCGCATCTCGACTAATCCTGGGGTTCAATCCCACCGTCCACTTACAGGGAGCCCAATTAAAACCATTAAAGCCGAAGTAATTGTTCTGTATGGAATATGAAGATAGCTCATGATAGTTCATGGATGTTCTAGATGATGTCGTCCAATTTAAGCGAAATTGTTTATATTAAATTTTTTTGAAAAAAATCGTGAAAAAAAAAATAGTGGACGTATTAATTCTTGTAAAAAATTTCGTGTTTTGCATGACAAAATTTAAGAGAGAACTTTTCATAATGAGGAAGTTAGAGGTAGGGGTCTCGAAACTTTCTTGCTCTCTTTTTCTCTCCAACAACTTAGTTTCAAGACTACCAAACCAATCCATTCATCATAATTATTGTCTATTCCATTTATAATAAAAAACATGAGTTGTTCTTCTGTCTAATTTTATGCTAAAGCCAGTGACGGTAGCTGCACCGATAGGGAATCGACCCGCACATGGGGCCCACTCGTGTAATCTGAATAAAAAATGGGATGATTGAATCAAACATCTACACTTATTCAATTGAGCTGGTTTTTCTCAGGGCCACTCGATATTTGTGTTTAGATTATTGAACGGCTTGAATTTTCGATGCGGAATCCAGAGTGGGCTCCGCGTGCCGGTTGGTTCCCCATTGGCGTCGGTGGCCATAGACGAGTTCTTAAAAAAATTGCTTATCAACAATATATGAGTCTTGAATGAGATGTTTATTGATGAGTGTGTGTGTGTGTGTTTTAGAGAGAGACGCAATGAACGGAGGTCTAGCAAATGAATGAGATTTTTGTTGATGAGTGTGTGTGTGTGAGATGCTTGGCTTAAATAAAAGAAACAAGGAACAAGAGAAACCAGAGGTCAAACCAGTTGAGGTAGGGCACAACAGAGAAATTTCTTGAGAATTTCCTAGTTACAACATGAATGACCTTTCTTTGATCCGATCGGCAGCCTCACCCAACCAACACTGACTCCTCCACCAGTCCACCGTCCGCAGAAGCGCTACTTAGAACTAGTTATTGAGGAAAGATGGGTTAATCATGCTATATGTCTCCAGTTTTTGAAGATTTCTCAGGTAGTGCTGGATCCCTTAAGCCAAGCTGCTGAAGAGCTTCAATATTTAGACTGAGGACTGCCTTTGTTTTCTGTGCAAAATTTTCCAATTTAATCCCTTTTATTGGATTCTTTATTGAGATACGGTTATCATTGATGAGATGAGTTTCGTTACTTTCAAGTCAATTCATAACTTAATTCAGAAAAATAGAGTTTTTTTTTTTCCCGCAACGATAACAGGTAATATTATAGATTAAGAGAACAGAACATCAGGAGAAAATTCAAACCCTAAACAAGGATCAAGAAATCAAAAGGAGGGGACTCCGTCCAAAGACTAACTCAACTCTAACTAAACTCTCAACTCCAAACAGGCGGAGCACAGCAGAAAGTAACAGAACCACCCACGCAGGGATGAGAGAAGCCCCACAGAGAAGCCCCACAAACGGGGAGAAATCTGGAGACACCAAAGAAAAGAACCAAAAGACCAAAAAGAAAAATCAACCCAACCCTAACAGAAAACAAGACACCACTCCACAGAAACGCCGAGCAACATCGGCGCTGTCTGCAGCCGCTCTGCCCCCAGTGCCGAAATATGAGAAACGCTAGAGGAGCTGAACCGACTCTGGATCAACATGCCTTGCACCCTGTTAACGCCAGATCGAGCTCCTAACGGAACCAGAGAATCCAAAAACATCTGCCTCTGCCCCTACCAAAGACCGCCGCAGCCTCTCCACCATAGCCACCACCGAACCCATCCACCACCACACACGTAGTAGGAACTTCGGATCTGGGAAAAAAGTGAAAAGAACGAGCTTTGAATAACCAGAACAAAGGAGATAGGAAGAATTTGTGCACAAAAACACCCAAGAAAAAGCTCCAAATCAAAAGATTGGGAGAGGAAAACCCCACGGTGGGAGAAATCCCTCCCCTCCTGCCGCCAAAAATGAGTGTAAAACCCATTGGGGAGGAGGGGAAGGAGGGGGCTGCTGTGGCTTTTGGGATAACCTAGCAGAGAGAAAAGTAGAGTTTGAGTTATCTAATTAAAATAATTAATCCAAGTAATTAGAAAACTAAATAGACGATGAATTCAAATTTGGAAAAACATCCTAGGATTTCTAACTTCTCATCCACCCTAACTTTGTAACCAAATAATTATGAGTAGGGGTAATTTCGGTTCGGGTTCGGTTGGTTTGGGATGAAATGTTTGAGGACCGATTCGGTTCGGGGTAATTATTTCTAGGACCGATCCCGACCGGAGTTAAGTTCGGTTTGGGGTGGGATCGGTCCGGTTGGAGATTTCGGTCTGCATGAAATCTTGCGATGGACGGTCAAGATTAAACACAAAATAGATGAACGAACCAAATTAATGTAAAACGTATAAAATATATAGTCCGTTCGGTACTAGTCGATCCATATAATTTCGGTTTGGTTTGGTCCAGGGAAATTTTCAGGTAACCGAGACCGAACAGAAATTTGATCGGTTAGGTTTGGTCCAAACCAAAGTGGAAAAACCCCCCCACCCTGACTGAAAACCGTCGTTTTTTTTTTTTTTGTTGTGATTTTTGTGTTTTTTGGTTCGAAGTTTTGCCCACCTTGAGTTTTGTCCTTATTTAAATTTTTTTTGATTTTTTAGTTATGCGCCAAATTTTTGTGGGTTATTGATTCGTCTTGATAAGTGGAATACGAAAAGTTAAAAAGTACTTTTACTCTAACATTTTTGGAAATACCCAAGATAAAATTCAAAAATTCATAATTTTTTAGTTTTCCAATTTGTCTCTTCAAAGACGAAAAAATAATCCATGAAAGATTGACGCAATTTTTTATTTGAAAAAAAAACTCAAAAAGTTGAAGAAGCCACTAAAACTCTTAGAGAAACAAGGTCTCACTATTAGCTTTTCGTTGAAATTGTTGGAATTATTTGTTCATCCCGACAAGAGGAATTAAAAAAATAAAAGGACTAAAGTTGAAAAACATTCATATAAGACGGTATTGTAAATACAAAACATATATTGTTTGAGATTTTTTCCTCTTTAGTGAAATTATTTCTTGTTTTTCATCATCATTTTTTATTTTTAGTCTTTTCTCATCGAAACCAATGATCAATCCGAAAATCAAAACTTAAATGTAAGAAAACAAAATATAAAAATAAAAAATACAACGTAAACTCAGTGACTCACCCAAAATGTTCAAGAGATTGGTAGAACTTTGCGGCCAGGAGTAATTTCTTGAGGCCACGTGTAAGTTTTTTCGTAGCAAGAGGCATGTAAAACACAAGAGAATCGTGCAAATGGATCATGTGTTCAATATAGTGCGGCCATCTGTAATTTCAAGCGGTCAAGTGTAATTATAGGCGGCTAGGGCCTTGTAAATCACAAAAGAATTATGTACAGTGTTCACACTTTCAATATTTCGCGGCCAAATGTAATTACAAGCGGCCATGTGTAATTAGATACGGCCAAGTGTAATTCATCGCGTCCAAGAGCCTTGTAAATCACTAAAGAAGCGTGTACAGTGATCACACTTTCAATATTTCGTGGCCAGATGTAATTATAAGCGGCCAAGAACACGAAAGAACTAAAAGCGTGTTCCATAACCACGCCTATCTACTGGTGTAGGTGTTGGGGAGACACAACCTTATTCCACAAAATTTTGCGCCAATCTCTCCCGACATCGACTTCACAGCAACGCAAGGTTCCTCCCTCTCTCTCTCTCTCACACACACACATGCTTGTCGTTGTCATTGTCTTGCCACTTCCTTATTCTTTTGAATTCGTTCGAATCTTCTTGTTTTAAGTGTAAATGCTGAAAACTATTGGCAATTGCAGCAATTGGAAACTTGTTTACAGTTAATTACAGAAATCATAAATGAACGTACACATTCTTGCTTCTCTTAACTGGCACGTCTAGGGTTCAAAGTGTTGAATTTGTTCAAATCATCTTCGTCATTGTCTTACGACTCTCTCATTTGTTTGCGTTTGGGCCGATTGGCTGGTGTTCTTATTCGTGTATATTGGGATAGAAACACTGGAGTTCACTTTGCTTTCAATTAACCCCTACGACTTTTTCCTTTAGACTCAGTCCAAGGTTTTTTTTTCTTCGGCTTGTTTGATGTGCGTGTTGACAGATTCCTCTGAGTTGACGGACTTTAAGACGGTTGAACGTGCAGATTTCGATTTCATGGATGGTTTGGCCTATGGTGGAAACATCTCTTTCTTATGGCCTCGAGGAGTCCCTCTCTTCAGGTTCCGATGGGAGCAGAAGTGGCTTTTCAATTCCAGAGCAATCGTATCCAGTCCAGGCTGAAGAATGGATTCGCGCACCTGTCAAACAAGATTTATTATACTCCTATTTCTTATGATATATATAGACTTAACCATAAAAAAACGAAAATAAAAAGTATTTCCCATTAAGGTAAGATAGAATACTTAATTACCACTAGATCCACTTTTTACAAAATACATTTACCATTAATGGAAGTGCCACCCTAGGGTTTTAGGGTACCCTAAAACCTTAGGGTACCTTGGGTTTTAGGATACCATAGAATTTTAGGATACCCTAGGGTTTTAGGGTTTAGGATACCCTAGGGTTTAGGGTTTCCTAGGGTTTAAGTTTAGTCGCTTTCATAGAACTCTAGGGTTTAGGTTTAGGTACTTTCATTGGGGTTTTAGGGTGCACTTTCCTATCATAGAGTTTTAGCGATTTAGGCATTTTCATAGGGTACCCTAGGATTTAGGCATTTTCATAGGATACCCTATGGTTTAGGCACTTTTATAGGGTACCCTAGGGTTTGGGTACTTTCAGGGTTATCGTATGGTTTTGGTGTTTCATTAATTGGAGGTGACCTGGTGGGAAATGCTTTTTATTTTCTGCACCTAGTGGTAAAAAGCCCAACTTTCTATTCGCAGAAATGTGACTATGGTTAGGCAAAAAAAAAAAGAGAGGTAGAACTTTGACTCAAATGAAATGAGATGACAAATAAACATCGATCAGCATATATAGTTCCAAATCATTAATTAGTTCTATGTTGACAATCCAAAACAGTACCGAAAGGATACCAGAATAAAACAAGTAATGGCAACCCCATCAAACCCAAAAATTCATCTACATTCCAAGACAGTTACTTTCCAGAGTGGTCCAGGTCCAGACATGTCTATTCAGATACTGGTAATGAGTCCATCAGTAGTGTCTTTAACGATTTTTTTTTTTTATAGGCAACAAAAGTTTTATTGAGAACACTTGACAAATGGTACATCAAGTGGGGGGAGAGGGGAAGGGGAATCCAACAAAAGGTTGGAACAAAAGAAAATAAAATGATGGGACAAAGCCCATCTACACCCAAAGGGCCAGGCCCCAAAAAATTAAACTAGAAATCACATGGGCCTGGCCCAAAAGAACCAAAACAAACCCTAATCCGAAATCAATTCCAATCACTAGCAAATGCAAGCACAGCTGCCCCCGCCGCAACACACCAGATCACCACCTCCGGCCACCTGAAACCCAGTGAAACCCAGCCCCTAAAACTACACCATCCGCCTCCATTCACACCATCACCTGCCCAAACCACCGCCAGCTACCACCACCCTAACCCGCAGCCTCCGATCGCCACCACCCACCACACAAACGACAGGCAAGAGCTCCGACGTCGACGCGAACCCCGCGAGCAACTGGAACCCGAGAATAACCGCCGAGGAGCCAGCGATTCGGTCCTCACAAACGATTAGGGGAGCCAGAGACTGAGCACTTCCATACGTCAAAACCGAAACCCCCGCTGTGCCGATCGCCACCACCCCCACCCATCCACGGCCAACCTCCGGCCGAAAAGATCCACAGAGCTGCTAAGCATCCCACGCCCGTCCAGCAACGGAAAACGTGGTGGGATCCATTCTACCTCGACACCACCGGCCGCCGCCGGATCCTAGCTGTTAGGACAACCGAACACCCCCAGATGTGGTGTTCGGCAGAAACCAGAGTGGCGCGCAAGTGAGGTGAGGTAGGGGAGCCAAAACGGCGGCAAGGAAAGATTGGTGAGAGAAACGAAATCGACCTTGAATTTGGGGAGAAAAAAGAGAGGAGGGAAGAGAAGAGAGAGAGGGAGGGAGAGAAGGAGGGAGCCCGGGGGGAGGAGGGAAGAGAAGAGAGAGAGGGAGGGAGAGAAGGAGGGAGCCCGGGGGGAGGAGGGAAGAGGGCACCTCCCCCCAGGCGGCGGCGGCTGAGTAGAGGTCAAGGGTTCTGATTTTTTAGAGAGAGAGAGAGAGGAGCGTTGTAGGGCAGTTTTTACGATGTAGTGTCTTTAACGATTAGCATGGCATTGCATGGCTCAATTAAGTGGCGATGTTGGGCCCGGGGTGCTCTCCCCGAACCTCCTCCGAGCTTCTGAGTTTTAAAAGTTTAATTTGTTTTGTATATACCTAATTTTGAATATTATTGATAATTATTCGTGTATTACTCCGTAATAATTTTGGTTTGATTTGATAAAAAATCCGGATATTTTACATTCTCATTTCTTAATCTGTTGAATTTGCCTAAATGATCGGTATATTTTAACTGTATTAGGTTAGAATTATTTCAATGTATAAAAATAATATATTAAAAAACAAAATTTTTATGATATAATAAGTATACGTTCTGATAAAAATATGTCTATTAATCCGGCCCCCCGGATCAAAAATTCTGGCTCCGCCACTGCTGGCTCATGTTCCAATCAAGCCACAGAACTACCTCGTAACTTCTTGACTCAGTCTCTATTCACTAACCACATTATCGATAAATTGAATCCAAACAACGAAGGTGACAACTTTTAAAAGCGATCGACCACTAACATGAATTGAGAATTCAAAGCACCATAACTATAGCTTCGCAGTGACAACCTTCATCGAATGTTCCGTATTGATTATATACTACCTGGCCCATCAAACTATTCCAAAGTTGCTACCACTAAGCCGATCCCTCAATTAGTTGGACCTTACTAGATCCTCCAACTGGGATGGAACCTCTCAAGCCCAGAGAAGAGTTGCAGCAACCATAAGGAAATGTAAGAAGAGTTGACTAAATTTCGTTGAAGATTTAGTATTCACATAATTATTCAACTTCTATTCACAAAATTAATTGGAATTGTCACTAACATGGCAATCTCTAATAATAATAGATATTCTAAAAGATATAAGACTAAATAGTAATCCATCTTTCTGTCTAGTTCTCTCCTATAGACATTTCCAACCTCAGGGTCTTCTGGTCATTTGTAGGTGCAAAATTCGTCGTAGTTGATGAAAGAGGATAAACAGAGATGCTTCAAGTCACGTTACAATGTCGTTGTCCTTAAGACGATATTCGCCCCCACCAATTCGAAAGAATTCGGTGTGCACCGGGTTACAACAAAGCCGCCTTCAAAATAAAATGAAACCCAGTCTCCAACTGTCATTGCCTTTTTGGCTTTTGCAAAATGACTCTAATGAAATGAGATGATAAACAAACATCAGCATAGTTCCAAATCATCGGTTCTATGTTGACAATCCAAAACTTGTTTCTGATAAGATTTCACAAGAACTGGTTGGAAGTGCTTCTTAACTGCAAATTACAATGCGACACGTTCAACGAAGGAGAATGTATCAGTCCTCACCACCTCCACAGCACGATCGATGTTCAGAACCGGTTATTAGCATACCACGACTGGCCATTAATTCCAAAAGACATATATATAGTGCTGAGAAGATACGTAGACAGCACAAAAGGGTAAACAGATGCAACTTAAGGAATCGAGCAAACAAGAAAAACAAGAAGCAGCTCAAGGATGGTAGACACCCTATGCAAAACTATCCCCTGCTTGGTCTTCTCAATTGCAGAATCCGTCATGTATATATATCTACTACTTTTTTCTGCATTTGCCCCGTAAAAATGTTCAACCGAAGTACCATAATAAAGCAAGCTAGCCATGTTGCTATGGAGCTTGGAAGTCTAAACCAATTTTTGTCTGAGAGCCACAAAATTGAAAAAAAGTTTTAAGATTCAAACCCAATTTCCCATTCCCATATTTCGTTCGACTGCCTAGAGGGGAGGGGAATACGAATAGGATAGTGGAATAAGAAGGCAACAAAATAATACTCCTAAAAGTGAAACGACTATGGGAATTAACAAGGAAATCCTTCTTCCTTTTCGTCTTTTTTGTTCTTTATTTGTCTGTCTTACTGGGATGAGGGCATGCGTTTCCTCTCGAAATCACATGACATTTTGCGTGTGCTCAACATTTCGAATGGTCTCTAGCTGATGCAGAAGAACTAGAACGCCAAGTCCTTTTGTGTTTATATACATTGATACACTTTCTTCTGTAAACTTCGCATGTTCAAGATGCGAAGTGCTTTGACATTGCTTCTCACCAAATAATTGACGATTTGTGGAATTTTGCTCAAAGTAACTAATATTTTTTTTTTGAATTTAAGGTGACGTATTGTGAGAGAATGATTTGTCTCGTAAAATTGAAAATAAGTATTTAAAAAGTAAGAACCTTAACAGAACGTAGCCTCAATTATTGCAATGATCTGAATCTTTATCCCATGGGCTTTTAATGTTTATCCAATAGATGGACATCCTTTATCCCGTAGGATTCTGTTCTTATCTAACCCCGAAGAGGTATCTCTATTAGAATAAGTATATTCCATGGATATTAGTCAAATATTATTCGTCTTCCTGTAGCTAAGGATCAGAGCTACTCCTCAGACTTTATGATAGCTTAGTCCGCGGAGCTGACATCGTATGACCTGACAACTCTCCTTAGACTTTATGATAGCTTAGTCCGTGGAGCTGACATCGTATGACCTGACTTTATCCCAGGTAAGAATTAGTCAAGGGGTCCAATCTAAATTGGCCAGAGTGTCATTTTCCTAACAAACTTGAGAGAGAAGTAAAGTGATTATGGCAACATCTCTCAGAGAGAGGTCATTGTACATCTCTTAACTGGTTTAACTGGGAATCTTTGACACTCTAATATCAACACAAAATGACTTAACTGGTTTCACACTTCGACTAGTTTTGAGGATTGGTGTTTGCCAATTAAAAAAAAAAAAATCTTGTTTACAGGCAGCGGTAAATAAGTGTTTATGGAACTAAATTTCGGCCGTCTAAAAGTGTTTTGGACGATCCGGATTAAAAATCTATTACCGTTAATAGATTGTTTTTAATCCGAGCTGTCCAATGTCAAAACGGACGAGAGCTGATTTGTAACGGCTCCGTAAATAAGTTTCAATAGGCAAAACAAAATTGCCTACTCTTTCCCCTCCCAAAATGTTGTAAATAAACTTCATTAATTCCAATATATATGTCTTCAAAATTGCCTACTCTTTCCCCTCCCAAGTCAAACGTTGACAGCGCCAAAACATTTTTTTTTACTATCTGTGTAATCAATAGCAAAAAGATCATTTTGTTTTGTCTATCTAAAAAAATTATGAGTTGATTAGAATTTTCTTGTCTTTTGTTTTTTTATTTTCAGTGAGCTTTTAATACAATCGATACATATGTTTATGATTGTCGATATATATATTTTTTTTTGGGTGTGAGACGAATACAAAAAAGTACTAAAGTTGAAAATAAGCTAAATTCTGTATGACATCTCGACTAAAGAATAGTCCAACGAATTGGCCTATCCTACAAAAGTGAAAGTTTTAACAAAATTTTCTTTTTGTCTTTTTCTTTTTTTTTTCTTTATATTTTCAGTGAGCTTTTATTGAAATTGATACTATATAGATTCTTATTGGTCATATTCCTCTTGTTGAGACGAGTAAAAAGTATAGAATTTTTCAAAATATTTTAAAAAATTAACTAAAGTATAAGAAAAAAGTTTTGGACATCCCAAATAAAGAATAGTCCGACGAATTATATATGTAACAAAAATAATATGCCGGTTCCCACACCTTGCATCAGAGTTCAATCTATATGTCGAAAAAATTGATAAAATGTAACTTGAAAGGACTTTTTTTTGCCCCTTCTGGTGGTAGTTCGTTATTAACCGAGTCGAACTTCACCGCCGCCGATCCGAGTTCCGATCACCGTTGCAAATCCAGGTCAACTCATCTAATTAATTCAATTTCTTTGGGCGTACAGTATTAGAAATTGACGCAAGGTATATATGCCTCTCACGTGTTTGACATTTGACTTATGAAGGAATTTGTTTTTGTGAACCCATCCTTTCATCTGAAGTTTTCTTCACGGTTCACGGATGAATGAGAAAGTTTTGGTTGATCAATTCATGCTAATATTAGGAAAGTTGAAAAGTTGGTTTTGGCTAGTATTTGGTTTTCATTTTCTTTTTTTTAATCAAGAATATTTGTCTTTTAAGTAGTTGGAATCCTTTTCGTAGAGAAGAATCGAAATTGGAAAAAGCAAAGTTGGGCCAAAACGCTACATCAAGAGGACGTCGGAAACGAATTTTAAAGGGAGAGAGTATGTTTGGTGTAGACGAAAATTTGTCAATGTTTTCGGTAGAAATGCCAATTTAATCTAAACACCATACACTCCACGTTTACACTAACAGTTTTCTTCTCCTCCCCACAATTGTCAGCAACCATCCAACAAAACCAAAAACATATCATCTGATGCACTCATGGTTTCCTTCAAAATGATGGGCAATGTGTTCTGCTGGAAAAGATATATTCAAATTCGAAAATTATTGTGCATATTTTTTATTTATTACAATTCGACTTGCACTCGCATGGCGTGTGCTTGACCTCTAGTTTACCATTGACATGTGTAGATACAATCACTATTGTTTAGCGTCGAATGTCAACTGATAGAAATCAAACTTTTTTTTTTGGGTGAAACTACATAAGGGCTATGTGCTACCTCAAGTTTCGCAAATTTCTTCTTATTATTATTTCAGCGTTCGTTCAAAATATATTTTTGCCACATAGAATTGTCCCTTGAAGCCTAATATATTAGTTTTTTGGGTAAAGTACGGATTACCTCCCTATGGTTTGACGGTTTTGTGGATGACCTCCCTGTGTTTAACTAGTGACCACTTTGCCTCCCTAAGATTTTGGAGTAAAATGCAACTCTAACTCCGTTAACAGAAAATGTTAAATGACTCTAATACCCTTGTATTTTACTACCTGGTAGACCTTTCCAAACCCTCCACCTTTTTATTTTCTCTCTCCTGCTCAACTTCACCGTCCCATACCCACACCCCCACTTGCTACCGCCACTGCACTTCCCCCACCGTCACGGGCACAATCGAGCATGATCATCGACCAGGATCATATACCCCTCTCGCTCACAAAATAGCCCGTACCCACGTGTCCGCGTCAGATCCTCAGCACTTCAAGTTTGCGCTTCACCATCACCCTCTATTGAAACCCAATCCCTCCCACTGAACCAAACCTCTCCTTTCAATTAACACCAATTTTTCCAATTCACCAGGGTATTTGAAATTTTCGTTTGTAATCTTACAAGTTCACTCCGATTAAAGTGCTGCCAAATCCATCTCTATTTTCTCAACTTTTTTTTTTGCTTTTGGGTATTGGTGAATTTCTTCAATTATACAATTTGTGGAAGTGGGGGCCTTTGATCTTACCTCCGGCAACCAAACAGCTCCTACACGATTCAAACTCGGACGAAGATGATTCCCCATCGACCACGTGATCATACTACGAAGAGTACCTTCATTATGAAATTTGATGAAGGAAAATGGAATTAGTGGCTGGTGATGGCCGTAATGGGATCCTCCTGCAATAGTAATTTTCTCAAAAGATCTCCCCATCTTCCTCTCACACAAACAACACGCACACCAACTCTCTCTCTCTCTCTCTCTCTCTCTCTCTCTCTCTCTCATATATGTGTGTGTGCGCGCACGCAATTATTTGTGTGTGGGTTTGCTTGGCAGAATTAGCGGGACTGGTGATGGCCGGAGTAGTTGGGCTTGGGTGGTTAATTTAGGGCTTTGTGGGTGTTTGGGGAAGAAGAAGAACCTAAGGGTGTTTTTGTCTTTCTATCACATTGCTTTTGGGGAGAAATTCAGTTTTCATGTCATAAACGCCATAGGGGCGCGTGAGTGATACATGCCGTTATTTTGGATGGAATATTTAACTGTTGCATGCACTTTACTCCAAAACCTTAGGGAGGCAAAGTGGTCATTAGTTAAACACAGGGAGGTCATCCGCAAAACAGTCAAACCATAGGGAGGTAATCCGTACTTTGCTCTAATTTTTTAGTTACATACAAACTAGTTTATTTTTATTTTTTTCGATCAAACGGAAATTCACAAAAACTAGTTTATTATCAATACATGCATTCACTCTAAAGTAACCTTGGGTTCTTTTTTAGAAGTAATAACAGTGATTCAATAACAGTAGAAGAACTGAATTTTTTTGACCATTTCCAATAACATACAACAAACTGAATACTCATAAACCATACAACAAATACATGGCACGTACCCACAATGGACATTACAAACAAACACACTAAGATCATAAGCACACAAATTACATAAAATACTTATACATGCACTCACGTGAATGAAGCTAGGGTCTCACTTACATGGCACCGTAATCTTTACTAAGGATTGTTGACCACACCAGATTCACTAGTCTGGGCGCAGTATCCACCCTGGCCCGCAATCCACAAATCCTCAGCTGGAAATATAATGCCAACATGTTTTAACGAGGTCTCCAAACTTGTTCCACAGCCCTACGAGGTGATCTCCAAACTTGTTCCACAGCCATACCAAGAAGTGGCATACGTGAAGTACAAAAACAAATCCGCATAGCCCAATCCAGATACACCACAGTATAAAAAGCGGTAACGCAGACTTTTCGAATCCAGTTGGGAATTCTAACGCCATAGCCAAAAAATAACCACTACACATATTAAAAATTGTGACGTACACAGTGAATGTGAGCAGCCATATTAAAAACTTGTTGGCGGCGGGGAAACCACTCAAGGCCAGCATAATAGTGCACAACGATCCGATTAAAACCATAGTGTTAACAAGGATATATTCAGTGAGAGGGTTAACAAGCAAATATTTAGCTAGAGGGTTTCTGTGAGTGCCCAAGAAGTACCAAGGGTAATAACTCGTAAAATGAGAAGTAGTACTGTCCAGAAGGGCAGTACCCGCATCTTGGACCATTCCACCAGATTTTTCCTCAAGATCAGCATGCAGACTCATAGTTTGGTTCCCTTTACTAGATTCTTGCCTAAAACCACCAGGTGGACTCAAAATAGCTTGGTACGCCGTAGTTGCTGTTAGGGTGGCTGCTGTTATTAAATGACCGCGTACCTGTTGGCATGAAAGATGGATTTATTAAAGATTTTGCGTCGTGGTTACTAGAAAAAAGAGGGGTTTTTCTTAAACTCGGGATCCTACCAATGTACCCCGACTAATTCAGGATGAATTCCAACGTACACTAATAAATGATCCACTTAAAACCGGGGCAAAGCCCGTATGAGATTGGCTCAACGAAGGAATTGATAGTACATGCCACATGGGTGACAATTCAATCTCGTACCAAAGGTTTCGCAAGGCCACAACCCCCCTCCCCCCCAGTTGTCGTGCAATAAAAATTCACACTGATCGGATGTCCGTAATTCTATGATTTGAAGACGTGCTGTTTTTAGAAATTTTCGGATAAAGATAAATAAATTACTTACATTCCTAATTTTTAGAAATTTTTGCATCAAATTAAAGAACTAGTCAAGATCTTTAATTTGGTGCAAAGAAACATGAAAAATCATGTAGGAAAGTTTTTTTTTTTAACTCTAAAATTGCACGTCTTTTTGTGGGGACTATCATTTTGGGACGGAATGAGTAATAGCCATTAATTTTTTGAAGACAAATACCGGTATCCGACAGTGTGATTTTTATGTACGAGACAAAGTACTCATCTAGCCAGAAAGAAAAAAAATGATCCAGATCAGTTTTTGGGCTCAGGATGGGGCACCACAAAAAATGATACAACCACAGACAATTTGCACACACAATTACTCAACACACTCGGGGCGTGTTGTATAATTGTGCGTGCATTTGTGTGTGGTTGTAGAAGGACTCGGGGAACCACATGCCGAATTCGGTGACTTCCACATCGCAAACTCTAAATTTTGCTTTAAAAAGTAGTAGAAATGATTTGATTGATGATTTATAGCTATGCATATGTATGAGTACTGTAGTTGTATCAAACTGTGGAAACTCATTGGAATGAGAGGGAGAGAGTGTGTGTGAACCATCCGACAGTACGTACCTCTCGGAGCCAGGTATGGTTAACCTTGAAATACTTGATCCAAAACAGATAAATACGTTGCCGTACTTCTCCAGCTTTGCTCCGACGTTGAGGAGGATTACCGGGTGATTCGGGCATGGAATTCGACCCACCGCAAGCAGGTCTACGAAGACCAGCTTGGAAAAGAAACTCTAGGATTTCCATGGTTTTTAGGTCTCTGTTAGGACAGTGCTCTACAAAATCCAAAGCAGTAAATCCTTTCCGGTTCTTGACATTGGCGTCGTCTTTAACAATCTTTATTTCCAACAGATATTTTATTGTCTGCACAACCAAAGTGTCATTAGTGTTGAAAATTAAGAGCAAGAACTAAAAGTAATTAAAGCTGGAGAAAATTTGACTAGATTTTCCTTCCTAGCCCCGTTCGGCTAAATAAGCCAATTGGCTTATTTTTTTGTTCTTATTCAATTTTTTTTGTATTTATTGGTTTTTCATCAATTTTTGGAGATTATTGCATCGTCATGACGAGAGGAATCTAAAAAGTAAAAAATTATGATCGAAATCCAATTTTTTTTTGAATAAAGACGAAAAAATTCTCTTATTGGCTTATTTTTGTCTTTATTCAAAAGAATTAGGTTTCGATCGTTAATTTTTACTTTTTAGATTCCTCTCGTCATGACGAAGCAATAATCCCCAAAAAATTGACGAAAAACTAACAAATGCGAATTTTTTTTGAATAAAGACAAAAAAATAAGCCACTTGGCTTATTTAGCCGAACAACCGACTCGGTATCCGGCTTGATGTCTACTAACAGTGGTCCACGACAAAATTGATACCATGCGGGTAGAAGCTAAGTCACATAGTGCGCGGGTGCGAGCGTGAAAACGTTTTTCAAAACCTTTTCAAATAACTAAAATTCACGAGTGCGAGAATTGAGAGCGCAAGCTCAGAGCTTGAGAGCAAAAGCGAAGGCCATTTTGAGAAATTATGTAACTAAGGCCGCGTTCTTATGAACTTAAAATAAACTTAACTTAAATATGAAAATTTTATCATTATTTGAATTTTTTTCGCATTTGTTAGTTTTGCGCCAAACTTTTGACGGCTAGTGATTCGTCTTGATGAGAGGAATCGGAAAAGTAAAATTTCTTTGCTTTTACCCAAGTATTTTGAGAAATAATCACTTTTTAGCGCAAAAAGTGACTTGGGTAAAAGCAAAGAAATTTTACTTTTCCGATTCCGCTCGTCGAGACGAATCAATAGCCGTCAAAAGTATGACACAAAACTAACAAATACAAAAAAAAATTTAAATAAAGACAAAATTGTTAAATTTAAATTAAGTTTAAGTTAAATTCATAACAACGCAGCCTATAGAAGTCGACCATTAGACCAAAAGCTTCTCAACAGTTCCGGCTGTAACGTGATTATCACTATGCCAAGTCTGGGAGATTGATGGGATGGGAGTTCCAAAAGAATCGCATTTAAAAATAAAGATGTTATATTTGTTTTTATTATTCTTATTTTTACTTATTATGTTAGAAAGTCTTGAAATGTTAAAATATGTATTCTAGAGTATTTAATTTTTTAATTTAATGTAATTTAATTTATTTCTTATATTTATTTTGTCGACACGAAGTAGTAGTTTCTATTATTCTCTATCGGTCATAATTAGGTCCATGATATATCTTTTATATTTGTTAATTTGTGAGATACACCTTCCAGTTTTGCTGATCTCTTTTACGACAATGCACTTTCTTTATCTTATTTTGTTTAGGCTTGATTGGCAAGTATTGCCTTTTGTTACTTTATTTCCTAGTATGTTTACGGTCTCATAGTCAATAAATAAGCATTGTAAGGCTTAGGACAAGGTGATTTCGGTGGTGTTCCACTTTCTCCAAATCGGAAGTTTTAGAAAAAGAAGGTAATTTCAAGCTCAAAAATTATATGTTTACGCAAATAATTTTCCTACCAATATGGATCTTGTTTGATAGATCTCATTAAGATCTTTTAAATGATGCAAAAAAATTAAAAAAATATTTTTCATTTTCATTATATTTGAGTTTGAAATTACCTTTGTTTGAAAAAAAGTAATTTTTTAAAAAGTGGAACACCACTAGTTAAAAATTGCAGCTTGTAGTGATGCAATATGAGTCAATTAAATAGTTTAAAACCATTCATCTTTATTTCTGACATAGCTTATTGGTTTTGTTGAGTTTGAAATAAGAACTTTCCATTTTCAAAGTAGACCTGAGAAAGACCCATAAATGGCCAAACTGAATGCTTTGTTCTTTCTTTATCCTCATATCGGTGAGGGTAACTACATATATACACAAATACTTACATCCATTTGCTTGAGAGCTGTAGCAAGATGCAAGATGTTGTTGCCATTATTGTCTCCAGAGCTGAGGAGAGACTCCTTGTTATTCTTCTGCAAATATTTTAGGGTAAATTACAGTTAACCCCCTCTAACTAAGCCTCGGTGATACTTAACCCCCTCTAACTATTATTTTTGGCACTTAACCCCCTCTAACTAACTGAAATTCAAACGGTCATAACTTCAAACGGTCATAACTTCTTCGTCCAAAATCGAAAACATGCAAATTATATATCGATTTCGAGGTCTTGAAGTCAGCTTTCTAATGACACCAAAATCACATCACGATTCAAAGCACACAGAAAGTTATGATCAAAAGAGTAAGGGCTGGTAGACAGAAAGACCGTTTTGATCATAACTTTCTGTGTGTTTTGAATCTTGATGTGATTTTAGTGTCATTAGAAAGCTGACTTCAAGATCTCGAAATCGATATATAATTTGCATGTTTTCGATTTCGGACGAAGAAGTTATGACCGTTTGAAGTTATGATCGTTTGAATTTCAGTTAGTTAGAGGGGGTTAAGTGCCAAAAATAATAGTTAGAGGGGGTTAAGTGTCACCGAGGCATAGTTAGAGGTGGTTAACTGTAATTTACCCAATATTTTACGAGTGTCTTCAAAGCTTCTAGCATGTTATATTTCACACACAAGTGCAAAACATTCTCTCCTCTGTCTATTTTCTCATGAATTGACTCTGGTACAACTCGAAGCAATGCTGGTATTACCTCGACTCTCCCTTTTATAGCCGCCAAATGGAGAGGAATTCTACCTGTTGGAGTACATTTGTTTGAGAGTTATATACATTCCTATACAAAATATATACATTCCTATAAATGAATTTAAAATATATGCAAAATATATATTTTGATCTGTATGTGTGTGTGCGTGAGGCTGCGTGACAAGTATACACAATCTCACACATGTACACTGAAGGAAAGTTGCTATGAGCAACGGGTTATAAGATGTTGGAGTTGCTACTGTTTAATTTGTTGACAATTTAAAAAAAAAAAACTTGTATATAACATTGCGTACCGTCTTCATCACGACCGAGGCAGGCATTGTCGTTCACCCGTAACAACTCTTCTACGATCTCAAAGTGGCCCTCGGTGCAAGCTAAGTGGAGGGGCGAACACCGTGCAGAGTCTAACTCGGTGGCCAGTTTTCGTTTCCGAGCTAGAAGGGCTTTCGTGAGGTCCAAGTGACCGAGCGAAGCAGCTACGTGCAAAGGAGTGGTGCCATTGATGAAGAAGGCTGTGAGGGAGCTAACTCGGCTGAGAATGAGTTCGTCCTCGTCGATCAATGCTTCTAGTGCTGCGACGCTCCCACTCAAGCAGGCGTCTTTGAGCCTTCTCCCCGCGTCTCGGCCTACCTCGTTCATCATGTCGAACTATTCAAGCTTATGCTTTAATAAGAAGAGAGAATTTTTACTAACTCGAAGAATGAATGATATCGAAACGGCATACAAGGCCTTCTCTTATACTCCACGGAAAGCAAACATCGTTAACAAAAGTCAAGCATGACTACTACGTAGTCTTTCGCCGTCCTAGAAAAAATAACGAATCTGTGAAAGTGATGAGAAATTTCACCTCCTAGAGAGAGGGAAGCTACTGGGGATGCTGCCAAGCAACCTCTTGTCCAAGCGGGTGTCGAGCAACATCCGGCCGTTCATTTCAATTTGGTACGGACGGTTCGGATTGAATCTAAGCGCACACAGATCTGAACTGTCCATTGCTCGGTCAAGAACCAAGCCGTCGATTGCCGGGATGAATGGCTGCTCGGCACTGCTGCCAACCACGGGGTGCTTGGCAGCATCTCCCATTCCACTATTGGGACCAGAGTGTCATATTCATAACAAACCTTGCTAAGAGAAAAGGAAGAGATTATGAAACAGGAATGATACGGTACATAAACAAGTTCCATGATAATGTCTATGAAAAGCAAATGGGTGGTTCAAATTCACGATGGAACTTTCTCATGAATCTGAACCACCCATTTGCTTTTCATGGCTAGTTTCATGGTACTTTTTCATGTATTGTAACATTTTCCATTATGAAAAGATCTTTTCGGAGAGATTGGTCAATTGGTACAAGTATCCAATAATAAAGTGCAAGAGGTGTAAGTTTTCTGTTTTTTATAAACAGCCCAGAAAAGAGATTTTATTAATTCTTGAAAGAGTACAAAGATTAAAGGAAAAAGAGAGCTAGAGACATCACAACGCCAAAGAAAAATCCCAACTAGGTTAGCACCCACCCCGACGACAATCATATGTCGCTCAACACCCGAACGGAAAAAGAAAAAGGTTGGCTAGGAACCAACATGGAAAACTACATCGTAATCAGGATCTCAAAAACCACCAGACCTAATACAACAACCGAATTATACTATTTGGCGTAGCCAAAGAAATAGGTCATCTATCTCACATCAAATGAGGTGTACGTTTTTCCAATAGACGCTTATCCGACGTCTAATCGTCTTGTTAGTTTATCACAGCTTATCATTTATTTATATAGATATTTATTTATTTGTCTCATATACAATATGTTATTTATTAGTTGTTTTAGATGAACACGGCATAAGGTGTATGTTAAAAATGGTCAAAGGTATGAGGGGCATAAATAAAGAGCCTCCGAATTTGGTTTCGTTTGTATTTTTTTTTTTCAATCCTCTCATCAAGATCAATGAAAAAAAGTTAAGTTAGGCAAGTCTGAAAATTTTCAATATCAATCATTTTAATGTGAAAACAAAAACATTGTGAAGCAGACATTTTAAATAAAAGTGGACTGAGTCAAAGACGGGACTCATTTCTAAAACTTTAAGTACTTTTTTTTTTTTCAATTGAAAGTTCATTAATATATGCCATACGGCATCTACTAGATAATCCAATTACAGAGCAAGTCATACAACGGCAACTGATAACCAACTAAGACTGAGGAGCAGAAAACAACCGCTAGTCCAAATATGAGACGACTCCGTCGAACTCCAAAGCATAATTGAATACTCCAATATAGAGCCATTACATAAGCAAGAGCCACTACCTGCTTCACACCGAAAAATATATGGATCGACAAATGTGGAACACGTATCTAGACACCAGACGCCTCGAGATGGCGGAGTCCATACCAAAGACAGTAGAAAACCAGTGGAAATTATTCGAACACGGGCCAAGCCTAGAGTCACCACACGCACAGCCACTACACGGCCACCGCGCACCTATTGGGGCCCATTCCGGATGCCACAAAAATATATAAAAATATTCATAAATTTTAAAATAATATTTTGTACAGCCCTGTAAAAAATCAGCTTCAACGGATATCGGTAGATATGTTTTTCTGAATTCGTAGGAGGAAACTGCAAAACTAAATTGTTGAGACTAGTAAAAAGTACATAATTATTTTTTTTGGGAAATGATTTTGCCATTCTCTTTTTTGTTAACGCCATTCCATTGCAAGAGTATTTTTGAACCGAAAATACTCTTGCAGGAGAGTGACGTTAACAAAAAAGGGAATGGCAAAATCAACAGCCTTTTTGTTGTTGTGAGACGAACGAAAAAATACACATCGTTGACCCCATAATTATGAAAATTCACTAAAGTACTTTTTCTTTTTGTGAGACGAACAAAAAAGTACACAACGTGGGCCCCGTAATTATGAAAATTCACAAAAGTTGAAAATAAGCTAAATTCTTCTTGACATCTCGTCTAAAGAATAGTCCAACAAATTAGCCTGTCTTAGAAAAATGAAAGTTTTAACAAAATTTTCTTTTTTCTTTTTCTTTTGTTCTATTTTCAGTGAGCATTTATTGAAATTGATATATAGATTCTTATTGGTCGTATTCCTCTTGTTGAGACGAGTAAAAAGTACAAAATATTGACAAAATATTTTAAAGATTCGCTAAAGTCGAAATAACAAGTATAATTAAGAAAAAACTTCTGGACATCCAAAATAAAGAATACTCCAATGAATTATGTAGCAAAAATAATATGCTGATTCCCACACCTTGCATCAGAATTCAATCAATAAATTGCAAAAAGGAAAATTCTCATCTAAGCATTGATCAAGGCAGATAAAACAACGTATTCCCTCACAAAATTCTATGGAAATAGTCAAGCTCCTTCGTAGTTTTCACAGTAGTTGAACGTTATTACCATGCAAAATCCGACCTCCTTAAAGAAGAAATGGAATTGAACAAGTTTGCAAAGCTTCGGTTGCTGCCACGCTCAATATTGTTCTCAGCGATTTAGTACTTTGGAAATGATGCATGATAGTCTCGTTTCTAGAAGCATTTTGACAAATTCTCTTTTTTATATATGTACTATCATAGCTCTATTTTTTAGTTCGATACGTTTTATTTTTCTCTAGTAGGAAAAATATTCAGGAAATGAAGAGGAAAATTTTCTGGATCGCTAAATACACTGCTTGCTAATGTGGGTGTACCATATTTCAGAACGTGCGTTCCAATATGTGATTTCGCTGAGCTCTTAGTGACTTCTGGCAATTTGCGTTTTGCTACAGCACCAGTAAAAGTGATAGTGATGCCTTTAGTCAGACAGTTCATGTGTTTGGGCTGACCCATGAGCGCTGAGAACGCGGTTTGGTGCATTTACCCATAGTTCGAGGCAAATTCGCGCGTTGTTTTTCATAAGCCGCGTATTTGGTCTATTAAATCTGGGTATTTGACTATTAGCTACGCGTGGCTCCTTTCAACCGCGTGGCTCCTTTCCTTGTATCTAGAGTGGACCACCTCGATGTACCCTTTGTCGAGTTCAATAAAATTTTGTTGCCGATCAAAAAAAAAAAAAAGGGAAAAAGTGACCGCACCCATTGTTCTTGCCGTCTAGGGTTCAGAGTGCTGAATTTGTTCAAATCATCTTCGTCATTGTCTTACGACTCTCTCATTCGTTTGCGTTTGGGCCGATTGGCTGGTGTTCTTATTCGTGTATATTCTGATAAAAACACGGGAGTTCACTTTGCTTTCAATTAACCCCAACGACTTTTTAGTACTTTGGAAATGATGCTTGATAGTCTCGTTTGTAATCCTATCGAAAAAGTGTGGCTCCTTTCGGCCGTGTATTTGACTATTAGCTATGTGTGGCTCCTTTCAGCCGTGTAAAAGGGAAAAAGTGACCGCACCCATTGTTCCTGCCGTCTAAGAGGGTATATGTGACAGCATCATATTTCTGTCAGTTGAATATGCACAAGAACCGACCCCTGTAGTTTTTTCTTGTTATTATGCACGAAGAAATTTTCAGCTGCATTTATGTTGATATTGTAATTTCATGTTAATAAAACAAGAACTTGTAAATTCATGCAAGGAAATGTACAGTTAATTCACTGGGCTACTTAGCCTACTTATTAAACAACTTGTTTGTTTGTTTGGTGTCTGTTCATATTTCAATGACCAAATATTTGTTTCCATTGCAACCATGTCAGAAAATGATGTCCTCTGGGCGTTCTTTTGGAAATAGATTTGGATTCTATTTTAGAAATGCCATGCATCATCATGTATTATACGAGGCAACTAGTCAAACTTCCTTCCCTCTAACCCGATTTGGTGAACTGCAACATATTCTTGGAGGCTCTTACATATACCATTTTCCTTTGTCAACTATTGTGGCCTTACGGTGTACTTATTTTTTTTTGCTTAATTTTTCTCATTTTGCTTCTTGTGCAGCATAATGATGATACCTGCCTTGCTTATACATTAGCTGCTATCTGCAACCTGTTGTCTGAAGTAGGCATCTCAGGCACTTCCGGAATTCTTGGAACATCGAACTCACCTGGGACTCCTATTGGGACTTCTCTGTCAATTCAGCAACAATTGCTTGTGCTATTGAGAAGGTCCCTAAAGAGAGCAGAAAGTTTAAAGTTGAAAAGGCTTGTGGCTTGGAATCATGTTTCAATGGCTAAATTTTATCTCACGGTACGAATTTTGATAACTGCTTTGGACAATTTTTATTGGAGAAAATCCTTTGCTGCACCATTCTGCTTGACAGCTGTTGTAGGCTGTAATGAAATGTTCATAGCATGCACGTTCATGCAGAACACAGCGTTCTTTACTTGATTGGGTCGATGTTTTAATACATATGTATGTCCACTCCAGCGCGGTGTTCTTGGATTGGAATGTGGCCCGTTTAAACGCATTTAGAGAACACAGCGTTCCTTACTTGATTAGAGATAATACTGTGGCACTAAATACTTAAACGTGTGATGTGTGGATTGCAATGGATTCAAGTGAGCTTGTGGGAATGTTCATGGAAGGGAAACCCCGAACAAGGTCTTGACATACCTAAGAATGTTGTCGGGAGAGTTATTCTAAACTTCTGATTCATTGGATGTTTATGATTTACGAGTGACATTGTGGAGACCGGCAAGGATCAAGCAAGAGGGTTAATTTTCTTTTGTAATTTATTCTCCTTAAATGTTGTTTTTACAGAAATCTACTGTTCCATTACTATTATTTGCAGGAACTGAGGCTGAGTTCTGATGTGTTTCGTGAGTTTAGCAATGAAAACTCTACAATGATAATTGACGGTGCTTTCTGATGCGCTCATTTGGTAGTCGTTGAAGTTTACCAAACGGCCGTCAAATTCAATTATTTATTAACCGGACTACGATTAAAGATTTGCATAGTATAGTGAGGAAGTCCGAGTTGATCCACAGGGAGCTCGAATATAGCTTGTTCGGATTGTAGGCTTTATGTAGTCGATCCACAGGGACTACGATTAATTATTTATGTAAGGCTTTAATTTCTCATTTCTCTCGTCTAGACGAATCAATAATTTACAAAAGTTTGGCGAAAAACTAATGAACGCAATTTTTTTTAATAAGGACAAAACTCCCAAAAAGCCCCCCAAAAAAAAAAAAATAGCGAAACTTACCTGAATGTGAGTGTATGTGTAAAGTGCTTGTTGTTCTACAATTTTCCGCACATCAAACAGGTGGCCGATTCTTGGTCTTCCGTTTGACCCAATCCCAATTTTCCTCTTCCATTTCATTTTCAAAAGTGCTGAATGACAAAGAAAAAGACTTAGGCCTAAAAAGACTAGAAATGGCCATCATTTCTATAAAAGGCATACAAGCCCATTTATAGGGCTCTAAAATTAAGTTACAAAGGACCAAAAAGTCCCCAAAATATCCCAAAAATATTTCATAAGTGGAAACTTTCCATAAATGGAAGGTTGAAAAAGATAACAAAAATCTGCAGATTTTTCCATGCAGTACCGATACTAAAAATTCCCCAGTACCGGTACAAGGCTTCAACGGGCTGGAAAAAATGATCTCTGGACACCCAGTACCGGTATTGGGAGTTGGCCAGTACCGGTACCCGCTTGACAGATTTTTGGGCAAACTTCGCGAGCTCGCTCCGAACACTCCCGAACTCGGATTTGGGTGTTCTTTGGACCGTTGGAAAGCTTGTCGAGTCTACTTTCTAACTCAAGTGATTTGGATCCAATATCATTTGTACATCAAAAGATATGACAATTATACCCTCAGCTGGTCGGAAGATGAGTAGTTTTGGTAAAATCCTTACTTCTCCTTCAATTCCCTTGACCCTTGGGCCACCCGAGCAACCTCCAAACCATCTCTTCATGACTCTTCAGGCACCACAACGTGGTGGCACGTGGTCTTGAGCACTTGGTTGCACCCAGAGCATTTCTTGGCCTTCAAAACCGTATTAGCACGTTTTACCTGAAATACACAAAAACCTACCTTATGTGCAATATCACTATAAAAGTTAAATAAACGCAAGATAAAAAAACATAAAACAGGACTAGTCGTACCAAATATCTACAATATTAGGTGCTCATCACTTTTAGTACGGCATGGCTTAAGAACTTTCAGAAGTCAACATGTCCTTCAGTTTTCTCCCAAGATAACAGATCGGGAAGGAAATCTGATGCTCTTCAGAGACTGCATAGTGTTTGACTTAGAGGGACAGTTTAGTCCTGTCAACCCTGGCCTTTAAAAATTTGAGGTGTTTTAGATTTCCTGAAGTTCACTGAAGAGAAACTTATTTCCTTGATTTACGTTTGGTCCTTTTCTGTTACCACATCGTATTTGCATAAGGAAAATCAAATCTTGCAAAGGTATTGCATGCCAACGCATTGGCAAAGCGCTTAACGGTAATCAATATATTCTGGTACTCAACTACCCAAGAAGTTGATATGAGGACAAATATCTTTAAATTTTTTCAGTTGTTTTTGGATCCCAACAGATAACATGAATATCGATCCCTAGAGGCTTTGCTATGAAATTGTCTCAAGCTTACAAAGAATAACCTAGTCTGAATCATACAATTTAGAGATGAAATGATTTCCACACGCCCTTTTTTGATAAATGCACTTCACTTCTTGTCTTTTAGTGAAACAAATCACACATAAAAGTTTCAGTAAAGGACAAAAAAAAGGGGTGCATTTATCAAAAAAAGAGATCGAGTGTGGAAATCACCAGCCCAGTTATTGAATGAACCTAGTAATTCTAAGAAGTAGAGAATGATTACTTCGTAAAAGCTTCATTATTCAATTCTTTTCCTGGTAATATGTTGCGAAGAATATGACATGGTGTGTTTTGGTTGTTTCGTTTTTACAATTACCAGGAAGAAGGGGTGGAGATAACTGCCAATTCACTTCTTCCTGGAATCATTAACACAAGTCTTTTTCGTCACCACAACACTTTTCGTGGTAAAGCCTCTATGCCTTAGGACTTGATCACTTGACGTACCTTCGTCTGAAGGATTGTTTTATACATAGTTGTTGGATTTCTCGGATCTGAATACACCTATCTAATGCTGTTAGAAAGAGCATATGTACCACAAGAATGGAAAGAGAGGGATTATTAGCACTAGCTAATGGTAAGGGGCAGTGTCGAAGAGATGATTTTTGGAAGTTTATTTAAACATCGAGTAACCTGCCACAAGGATCTGAAATTGAGTAGGAGATGTAAATTGTATTTTTGCTCGAAAAAAAAATATAGTAGTAGTATTTTTTATTGTCCCGTGTTGTTTTGTATTTCAAAACTGGCACACGTACTTGAAGAAATTGGCTCATAAGTTTCACTTTGTACTCAATAGTATTTTCAGTTTTTGTTTGGGCTATATTGATGCTTTGGTTTCTATCTGGTTGCAGGCTTGATGAACACTGGTAAATATTTTGTGAAAAGCGTTCCACAGGTTCGTTCTCTCTCTGCGATGTAATGGTTCAGAAGAGATTTTCTTGAGAAAGAAGACACAAGTACTTTGGATTTTTTTAGCATATTTGCTTCCATTCCTCATGGTTTTAGGGAGCAGCAACCACATGCTACATAGCATTGCATCCGCAAGTTAAGGGGTTGAGCGGGGGGTATTTTTCCGACAGTAATATATGAAAACATAGCACTTTGGCAAAGGACGAAGAACTAGCGAAGAAGTTGTGGGATTTCAGTTGGAGCTTGACGGATCCCAAGTGATGCCCTTGTTGAAAATGATATCTGCACTGCCAGTGTGAAACTTGCCTGAGTTTTTGTGTATGAAAACCCTTTAGTAATTGGAACTGTTTAGCATTTGCATTTGTTAGCTTGAATAACACACAGCTTATATTGAAGCTTACCATTTCCACACGTCTTTTTCGCACTCTTTCCTTCTCTTTTTCGCGTATTTTCATCGTCTCCGCATGTGGCTTTGGTGTGGAGGTGTTAGTTATGTTTGCGAATTGTCTGTATTTAGGCCTGTGGTCAATGAATGAAAAATTAGTTTTCTAGTTTCTTATCCTTATTACAGTGCTTAAGAGAATTTTTGGTACGAGGTTTGGAGAATGGGAGTGGACTCCCAAATACCAATCCCGTGGCGCCCTAATCCTTTGTTTGGTTTGGTAAAATGGTCTTGGACTATTAGTACCATGGGTTGTTTTCCCTAAAATGCCATCTTTGTGTTGGTGTTTTTTCTTTCAAGGGTGAAGTGGAAACCATTGATTTCGATCCAATCCTCTCTAGGCATATATAGTAAACATATTTTTTGATCGAATCGGGGGAGCTTAGGGATAGCATGCGTGTTGGGCCCATTTGGGCTGTTGTGCTCGGCAATCGACTGCTCAGATCTCATTTCAGCCGACGGTTGAAATTTGTTCGGTCGAGATGAAAATGATCTGGGCCGTTCATTCAATCTCACTATCAATCCCGCCTCATTATCATTCTACAAAGCTATACCGCGCATTCTAAATGTGTTGATGAGCCGCCTTCTTCATTTTCTAGCTTTCTTAAATAATCACCACCATCACAACTTACCGAACTTCTTTTTATAGTATCCCTTGCGTCTTTTGTTACCTTCTATTATTTGGTACTAGCAGTCAATCCGTGCTATGCTACGCAGGATTAATTATATTCTTAAAGTTTATATGTTGTTCGTAAAATAAGCATTGGGCCGCACAATTGGATTGCGCTTAATGGACAAAGTTTGAATATTTTCGATAGGAAAAGAGAGAGATTGTGTTGTTTTAAAAAGAGAATAGTTACACGTAGAGAGGGTGTGCCTCTGAAATTTGACAAATTCTTTTTGTAAATTAATTGGAGGAAATGAGAGATTAATGGAATTAATGTTATGGACAGAAAGACAAATTCATGAAGTTTGAATTCAGAGTCTAAAAAACGGTTGTGCTATGTTTGAATTAATAAAAATATGCTCCACGTAACAGTTTTTAAAAGGGTAAATTTCACTTTCCTCCCCTGAGGTTTCTAACAATTACAGATACCTCTCCTCAGGTTTCTAAAATTGCACTTACCTCCCCTGTCAGAGTTAGGAGCTAACAGACTTTAACGGGGAAAGCGAATTTACTTTTTTACCCCTTTGTTGACCTCCCCTAGAGTTTCTAATAATACTAGATACCTCCCCTCATATTTAGTGAAATATTTATGTTGTCTTTATTTATGCTACGTATATTTACAGCGTCCAAAATTTTTTCTAACACCCAAATAAGTGAATCTATTATCAAAGATATACTACATGTGTTTGAGTTTTAAAATGGCAAACGAAATTGAATAAAGACAAAGGATTATTTTTATCTTTAGTAATTTTTTATGATTTGATCATAATTTTATATAATTTAAATTCCTCTTATCGAGACAACCCTATAATTCAATCAAACTAAATAGAAAATAAACACAAAACTAACAAAAGGACTTACACAACAATAAAAACAAGAATGGTAATATTTCAAATTCTCACATTTTCATTTATTACAATTATATTGTAAATTACTCACGTATCAAGGACAAAATAGTTAACATAGTCGTAAAAGAATTTAGACATTTATAAAAATATTAGACGGTAATAAATTCATAATTGAGGACCTAAGGTGAAAATGCGGAAAAAAAAACTTAAGACTTTTTATTTTTTTTATTTTTTGCACTTATGATGACTGTGAGACTTAGTTCTATAGTGTAATGATTATAGGTTGAAAGACAAAGGACTGTAGCGTGGAAGATAACATTAAAACTAATTTTTTTTCAATGTTTAATAGCTAGGCAATTGGTTTAGTTTAAAGGAGTAATTGATTATTTATAACATGTACTATTTACTAGCTAAACATTAAATTAGTATATAAGGAAAAAAATATTTAGGGCAAGAATTTCAATTAACATATATCTATCTGTCATGATATTAATTTATAACTAAATACAAATAAAGATATAGGTATTTACAAAAATCTTGAAGTTTCATAAAAAAAGAAAGGGAAACTAATTCTTTTTTACATCGGACAAATGTAATGGCTTCAAAAAAAATTTAAAATTTTACCTAAAGCTTCATCAAAACTTAGTATCAGTTAGTTTGAAGATAAAAGTAATTTCACATTAATTAAAATTATATTTTGAAATGGCTTAAGCAAAATTGTTGACTCAAGGGTAAAATGGGTAGTATCATAGATGTAATGGATGATGTCAGCAATTTCCGTCATACTTAGTGACGGTCAACTAACGGATGGGGGAATCTGCAGCCGACAACTAAAGCAGATGGGAGGTAAGTGCAATTTTAGAAACCTGAGGGAGGTGTCTGTAATTGTCAGAAACCTTAGGGGAGGTAAGTGAAATTTACCCTTTTTTAAAATGTATTTCCTTCAATATAGAAGACTACTAGTAAAGCATCTCCATTGTAATAAGCAAATGGGTGTGGATGAGCAAATTTAACAACAATGCTAAAAAAACACCCCACATCGTAATAAGCAAAGTTATAAGTCTTTTAGCAATTAACCAAATTCTACCAATTCTATAACCAAACTTAACAACTTTTACCAATAACCAAAACTCAATAACCAAACTCAAAAAACTCAATAACTCAAAAACACCCAACATTGGAATCGTCTCATCAAGACCAATAATTTGGTGTGGTTGGGTGCGTGATTGGAACTCGTTTGCGATTGGATAGATGTGCATTGTGTATTGTGGGGTTTTTTTTGGTTAGGGATGCAAAAATAACCAATGTGGAGGTAGAAGTTGTTAAGTTTGATTATGAACTAAATGGATAATCAAATGCAGACGTGACATATTTTGGTTATTGATTTTGATTATTACCATTGTGGATGCTCTAATTGCCCGTGCCTTTATGCTTTCTAAACATAGTCTAAATGAAGTATCAAATCCCACTTTTTCGAAGTTTTTTGTGTGGATACAACGGTTATTTTTAACGCCCTCTCACATGAGGTGAGTCCCCGGATATGCGTATGATCCCACCTCATGCAAGAGGAGCATTACAAATAACCGTGAATTATAAAAAAAATTCTACTCCCAACAAAATCTACTTCTCGAAAATTTTCATTTTAAAAATAAGCTTCAAACATGGTCCATCTAGCCAAGTTCATAAAATAGTCTAACACAACAAATGTTACCAAATTTGTTTAATTCCGTTAGTTGCATTCAGGGATAACATAAGAGATATTAAGAATGTATAATCATACGGGATTCCAACTCGAATTCAATTTTTTGAACGTCCACTCACTCAAAAGTGACACCCATATCGCACTTGTTTCTTTAACTGACCTAGAAAAATAGAAAAGCAAAATAGTTCAAATATTACATATAACCAAGTAAGGAGTAGAGTTTGAAACTCTGTCTACCCAAAAGGCTCTAACAAAAAATCTACAATCTTCAATCCCACACAGATCATGAAACTCCAAATCATCTAAACTAACAACTCAAGTTGTATTGAACAATAATTTTGTTCTCTTACCTATTAGTTAAAAAGAAAAAGAATCTAACGCGAAGAATTATTATTGGCTGCGAAGAATTACTTATGGCCGCAAAATATTACTCCTGACCGTGAAGAATTACTCCTACTTACTCCTGATCGCGATGAATTACTTTTGACCGCAAAGAATTACTCCTGGCCGCGAAGAATTACTATTGGCCGCAAAGAATTGCAAGACCATAAAGTAATTCGATGCAGTCAAGTGCAATTCGATGCGGCCAACTGCAATTCGGTGGAGCCAAGAGTAATTCGATGCGGCCAAGAGTAATTCGATGCTGCCAAATGCAGTTCGATGTGTCCAAGTGCAATTCGATGCGGCCAAGTGCAATTCGATGCGATCAGGAGTAATTCTTCGCGGCCAAGAGTAATTCTTTGCGGTCAAGAGTAATTCTTTGTGAACTTCTAATCTCAGCCATTGACTTCAATGGTTGAGATGGAGTATTTTTTTTGTGTCGCCGGAACGCTCCCATGTATATATTCTTCAAATTGGCCCAGAATCTGTAAAGTTTTGGTATTCTTCTCTCTCTTTTTTTTTTTTTTTTGAAAAATCACAGAGACATTAATGTACAGTTGTTAAGAGTAAATAAACTCACATGGCAATTCTGTAACATGTGCAAAAAGTGTGAGCACTTTACTGAAAGGAGGAGAATGAACCTAAACCATTGGATCAAAGTTATCATCCATGGTAACAAATTGTCTTTTGTTAAGTATGGATGGGCCCTACACCATTGTATTATGTACTATAGAAAATTAAGTTAAATAAGAAAATTAACTCTAATGCGGACATGTATATTTTCGTTGGCTTTCAACTTTCAACCCGATGGAGACAAAGGTGAAACTATGACTTAGAATCAAGATGCAACAAAATCAATATATTTGCTGCCACCAACATATTGCAATGAATCAAATAACCAAATATATAATTAATCAGTTTTTTTTCCTCAATCACTCAACCAACTAAACATTAGCAATCTGAATACATTTCAAAAAATGACAAGGCCCCCCCCCCCCCACATACACACACACACACACACATATATATATATGTATATATATATATATATATATATGTATGGAGAGAGAGAGAGAGAAAACAGTTTTGGATTCAAAATTGGAATCCATTTTGGAATTAACGTGAGAGAGAGAGAGAGAGAGAGAGAGAGAGAGAGAGAGAGAGAGAGAGAGAGAGAGAGAGAGAGAGTGTGTGTCCAAGATCACGGTAATCGTTTTTGACTGATAATTGTTAAGAAAGTAAGGAAAAATCCAAAATAAGGAATTAGAATAAGATTAGGAAACATTAATTTTAGTTTTTCTTTCATCCTTCTCCCAAATATTCATTTTCTTTCCAAGTATATTTCTAGTCTTATTATCCGTAAATCTTAGCTATAGAAAAAATATGTACAAATTCAATGATCCAAAATATAGAGAATTCAAAAACCGTTGCTCCATATTATATAGATTATTTGTTCTTTGAAATTTTACTGGATGAGGGAACAGGAGGGAGAAATGACTTATGATTTCTTTGAAAAATATGCAATTAAACCCCACAAATCTTGTAACTAAATAGGCAATTAGATTGTTTGTTGGAAAATAGGCTGCTGATTTTGCCACTCTCTTTATTGTTAACGCCACTTCCCTGCAAGTGTATTTTTGGTGCAAAAATACACTTGCAGGGGAGTGACGTTAACAACAAAGGGAGTGGCAAAATCATTTCCCGGAAAATATTAGTATTAAGTCAGGAAATTAATTAGTCAGAACAGCCAATGATGCCATATCGATCGGTTAAAGATCCGAACGGTAGAATCATTGGAGCAAAGCCTTCCATGATTTTTCGGAGGCTTAAAGCGAAAATTAAAGATGAGGTCCTTTTGTTGAATTATTACAAGGGATTTAAAAAAAGTAGGGAAGGCTCTTCAAATTCAAAAAAATGCCTAAAGCGACCGCAACACAAATTTTAACTCAGGACCAGTTTTGGACTGGAATCCATATTAAAAAGGAACAATCTCTAGAAAGATCTATAAGTTATTCGGCGGTGTGTGCCATAGGACTTCCCTAGTTATTCATCCAATTAGAAATATCTATTTTCTTTACGAATTTCATTTTTTAACTTATCGCCTCCGATTCCGGTCACTAAATAAGCTATATATATAATACTAGAGGCTCAAAAAAATAAGGTATATAATATTTGATGTAATATCTTGAACATCAAAATGTATTGTAAAAGCCATCCTATCTCCATTGGTTGTTGAATACATAAATTTCTTTCTTTGGCAACCCATTTCTAATGATTTTATATATCGCCAACAATCCAATTCGAGAATAACAATTTCATAAGGATTCTTTGTAAGCATAAGCCTATTCAAAGCTTACAGAAAGGATTATTTCAAATTTTAAGTTGGATTCCGCTGATGGCTTTTTGGGCTTTTTCTTGTTTTATTTTTATTCAATTTTTTTTTTTGTATTTGTCAGTTTTGCGCCTAACTTTTATGAATTATTGATTCGTCTCGTCAAGACGAACTGGAAAAGTAATAAAAAATTATGATTTTTACCCAAATATTTTTAAAAACATCTTTTTGATAAAGTCCGAAAAAACCTAAAAAGTCAACCCATGAGCATGTCGATACAATCAAGAAACAGAGGGCCAACCGCTATACATAGGGCCTTTGGTTTTGTAAGTAGAAATGACAGTGGGAATTGGTTTGGGTTTTTGGCGAACAAAGCAGAGCAGCAAAAAAAATGTGGATTCTTGGAAGAAAAGGCTCATCTGGGTTCTCAGCCTGTTCTACAGCTGAGCAAGTTACCCAAGGAATTGATGGAACTGGCCTCACTTCTATAGTTACAGGTCTCTCTCTCTCTCTCACACACACACACACATCACAGTTTGCGCCACAGTGCAAAAGTTTTTGGCCATGATGTAATAGTTTGCTATGTTGTCAAAGTTCGTGGCCATGATGTAAATAGTTTGCAGCTATGTTGTCAAAATTTGCGTCCACGATGCAAAAGTATGCGGTCACGATGTAAAAGTTTGTGGTTATGAAGTCAAAATTCGCGGCAATGATGGAAAAGTTTGCGGACGGGATGCAAAAATTTGTGGACATGATTTAAAAGTTAAAAGTTTGCGGCTGTTATTCAATTTTGCGTTCAAAACTCGAAAAAGTTCGCGGCCAAAATGTACAAGTTTCCGGCCATGCTGTCATAGTTCTCAGCCACATCTATTCAAAGTTTGCGGCCACCGTGTTGTTTTTCCTCTATTTGATTCCTTACCTAACATTACATCCCTTGTTCCCCATTTGGTTTCTATGCCCCCGTCTCTCTCTCTCCCCCTCTACATTTGATTCCTTCCCTACCATAATTTCCAATGTTCCCCATTTAGTTTTTATGCTCTCTCTCTCTCTCTCTCAAACACACACGCACACGCACACGCACACATCACATGTTATTCTTTGATGGGGTTCTTCAAATTTCAATTATAAAGTGCCATTTTCGCTAATGGTTGTTGGTGAAAAATTGTTGCTTGGTTTGGATTTTGAAGGAGATTTTGAGTAATAAGTAGAGATAGATATAGAGAAATAAGAGTACGAATTGAAGAGAACTTATTGGGAACCGTTCGCAGGGAGAGGGTTTGGTTAATTCTAGAGACCCAAATCGAACACTGACACATGTTTCCGATTTAAGAACATGAGGAGATAATTGTAGATGCAACTTTTAGCAAGTAGAAGCCTTTTATGTTTTTTCCTTTCTTTCGGGTGGTGTATATGAGTCGTGGTAGCCTGGTAGGTATGGACTAACGGCCTATTTGCCGACCGGATATAGAGGGCTTATCACCCCAGATAGTATATCCGAACTACTTATATCTAGTGTTTGCCTATCACGCCGGATAGTATATGCGAACTACTTATATCTAGTGTTTGCCACCTGATTATATGGGTGGTGGTAGGTATGGACTTTGGGTTATTAACTTCAACTTACTAAGTCTTGGTATCATCTGTCATGTGAGTGATGAATAATATCAATTCTATGTAATTCTGCACTGTGGTGTTGTACTAATTGAATGGCGTTGATGGGATTTCCATGTCACACCCGTAATTCTTGTGTTGTTTTTGTCTTGTGAATAATTATCGCCATATTTGTAACTAGTTTCATGGGTGCTGTAATCGACGTGTGTTGAACACCTTCGCATGTCTGTAACAAATAATAGCCAGTTTATTACGTAAATTCTGGCCCACGCAATGGCCAAAAACTCCCATGCCTTTCTCGGTATAACCAACCGGCGATTTCCATCGGATTGGCGCAGTGGTCGTGAGTACTTGGCAAGCAGGGTCTCACCAAGCCTTTGGTTTGGGGGTTCGACTCTGATTCTTGTATTGGGCTAATCCGTACGGTGCTTTGCTCTGGCTGAGGGCCTCAACAAGCTTATGGTCTGAGGGAGTTCGACCCACCTACATGCTAGTCCATATTGGGCTTTGCTTGGTCCCCGGATTAGGTGGAAACCGAATTATAAACAGAAAAGTTCATGGGTGTTATCGTACTTTTTTTGTACAGATGTTACCAGAGTTGCAATTTTCTTAGCTTTACACTTCATGTTAGTCTTCCAAAATATGAGAACAAATCCACAGAAAATGATGTGGTGAGTCGTACAATGGCTTTGCTGAGGTTTATTTACTGCTAGTCCCTGGAATTGGGTAAATTCAACCAAATCAAGCCGTGTCTTTCTCATAATATGAAGTCCTTCCCCCTTAATTGACTAACAAATTATGCCACCTTCATCGGTTGAGAGGCGAATCTACACTGAACCGTGGAAGATGGATAATTTCCACATCTTTCTCATCGTCGGGTGGCTTTTTGAGCCGTCCCTTCAAATTTCCATTGCAGTTTCAAACTCCGAATATATTGGTGGTTTAATTCCTTTAAGATCATCCTAAGTCAACTTTGGTTGTTTCAATCAGAATATGTTTCAGTCAGAGATTGGCAAAGAGTTAAGCGCGATAATGACATGTTGGCAGGGCAAAGAACTATTCCTTGGACTTCAAAACATAGCGAAATTCCGGGCATTTGATTATCTCATTGCTTGCCTTATTTGTTTCTCTCCCCATAATTTCAGGTGCATCAAGCGGTATTGGCAAAGAGACGACGCGCGTCCTCTCCTTGCGTGGCGTACATGTAGTTATGGCAGTCAGAAATACAGATCGCGGTGCAATAGTGAAAGAAGCTATACTCAAGGAAAATCCGAGTGCTAGAATCGATGTTATGGAATTAGATGTCAGCTCAATGGCGTCTGTCAGGAAATTCGCTTCAGAGTATTCGTCCTCCGGCCTTCCTTTAAACCTCCTCATGTAAGAAAAACTTTACAATAAGTGAAATGTTTAGATGTTTTCTAATCTTGGAATGGATGAGAATACAAAACTTCTTATGAACCTTTACATACCTGTTTACTTTGAAACTTTACAATAAGTGAAATGTTTTTCTTTCTCTCTTTTTTGTGGAAGTAACAATGCAGGGGTTAATGCTCCTTTCGCGCTCACCGAAGACAACATAGAACTGATGTTTGGAACTAACCACATAGGTAAAATCATTGATCATTTCATGTTCATCCTCGTTCGGTGCTATAAAATTGTCAACAGCATGTGTGCCCGATGGTCACAAATATTGAAAAGAATTCACAGCAGTTGTTTACCTTTTAGTAGTTCTTCCATGAAAACTAGCATGAGTGGAGTGTCGAATTCGGGAATAGATTTCGTTTTCTTGCTGACTAGAGCTCCAAAGTAGATGCTGTGTAGTAGTTGTCGTTGAGTCGGTAACTGTGGTTCTTTCAGTGTCGAGCGATGTAAATTTTCGACATTAACTGCTCCCTTGGGGTGTCGTAAGCGCTTGACACATTGAAGAAGATCCTCCAATATCACCATTGTTTCTTTCCTACCACTGTTTTTCCAGATGATTGTATAAACTTCTCTCCTTTGCTTGTTTTGGTTGTTAGCTATTGATGGATCTTCACTTGAAATTGAAAGTTGTTTACTTTTCTCTTTCGAATTTTGTCACGTTAAGAGCATATGTAAATTAGCGAGAGTGTTTTCATCTCAAACTGTAAATGACCAAACAGTCTTGTTTGCGTTTGGGTCGGTGATTTTTTTAGAGGTCCTTCCCACGTATATTCGTTCGTTCGATTACTTTTCCGCACTCTGAGGTCTCACATCGATACACTAGTCTATCATCGCTGCTAACTTGCATTGTTGCGTTGCCCTTCCACAGGTCATTTTCTATTGACAAATCTTTTGTTCGAGACCATGAAAAGCACAGCACGCGAAAGTCAGAGAGAAGGAAGGATTGTCATCGTGGCCTCAGAGGGTCATCGGTTTGTTCCCCGTGGAGGAATTCGTTTTGATAAGATCAACGACGAATCTAGGTAATCAGACTACAAAAGAAAAAAAAAATCATGTATGTTTTCAGTTTTTTCTATATTTGATAAACTGCTTTCCTTGTTTTGCCTTTCGGCTTTTCAGTTTCAACGTATGGTCTGCTTATGGACAATCGAAGCTCGCTAACATATTGCATGCTAATGAGCTGGCCAAGCGCTTGAAGGTAAATCAACGCGAATTTCGGCATGGTTGATGGTCTCCACGAGCTCCAGATGATGAACTGTTTCACGTCGAAGTTGGCTGTACCGCTTTATTCTTTCAAAATTATTTCGAAGATGATTTGTTGGGAAGAATATGACATGGTATGTTGGTTTTTTTTCCTTTCTACAATTAAACAGGAAGAAGGGGTGGGCATAACCTGTAATTGTAACAACCCGTAAATTCTATAATTATTAATATCATTAATAATAATTATTAGTTCTAATAAATTTGTTTTCCTTATTAGATAATTACAAAAAATAATTATCCTATCGTAATTATCTCCTTTATTTATTTTTAGTTGCATACATGCATGCAAACTCTTCCATCTTTCCATCTCCTACTCCTACTCAGTCTCTACTTCCTCCCTAACCTTATTTTCGTCCATATTCCAAGCCAAGAGTTAGAATCCCATTAGAACACAATTTTATCACCCTTATCAAAAAAATTCTCTTATATATACCCTTAACCCCGACCCTAGGGCACACCACGCCATTCCCCACGTTCCACCAGTTCAGAGAGAGAGAGAAATCTGAGAGAAACCGGACTCCAATCCATGGAGTTTTAGAGAGAGAAAGAAAGAGAGAGAAAAGTGGGTTTCGTAGCCACGACCAATCGAAACCCGAATTGATAGATCCAATCATCTCCTACAACTCCTAGCATCACCAAACAAGCCTCAATTCAATCCCAAGGTACCCCCTCGGCCGAAACCGAAGTCATCTTCCCCAACGATCAAAGATTCAATTTTTTTTTGATCAATTCAATCAAACCAAGGTACTATAATCTATTCCAATCACTCCTCTAAGTATATTTAATGTTTTTAGGCCTAACCCATAGTCCCCCAAGGTCCCATGCATCGAAAAACACGAAGAAAACAAAAAAATCTGAACCTGGCCCGAACCTTGCGGCCGCAACCTGCGGACCGCAAGAACCAGGCCTCTGACCTCGCGGCCGCAAGGTCAACCCGGTCAGACCTTGCGGCAGGATATGTTATGGTTCGAACTGACTTTTCGACATCCCGAACACCGTTTTCGACGCCCGATCTATTTTTCCTAGACTCCTAACACCTCAAAGATCATAACTTGTTAATATCATATTTTTTTATTTTAATATCTATTTAATTAATTTTTTTTTGTTTATTTTCAATCAAAAGTTTCAAACGAAAAATCCTTACGACCTTATAAACCATTTTATAAATTCCCAAACTATTTTTTTTAGATTCTTTACATCATAAAGATGATATGTTGTTAATCTCGACATATTTTATTTATTAAATAATTTATTATCTATTTATTCTACTTTTGACAACTTTAAAAATCATTTTTATTTTAAAAACAATTCCATAACCCTCCGGACCCACTTGCTGATACTCGAACAGGTTACGTAGAACGCTAGGACTCCTTTAGAACCATGCTACCTATTCTAGTGTTATTAATTACTTATTGTATTTATTATGATCGTTAATCAATTTATTTTCCTAAATAAAAATTTATACAAGTTTAAATTATATATATTTTTTAAAACTTTTATTTAATAAAAGTTCCTTACCTTATTAATGACTTGTTGATCATACAGAACTAAGGGCAACGGTCCATTCATAAAAGGTTATGTGATTTAATGCATATTGTTTATTTCAATTATTATCCTGTTTGCCTAATTATTATTTCCAACTGCTGATTGATATGTTAGATTGGATCCTAGAGACATGGGGTGGTATGCGAAATAGAAATCACCTAGACGATGATAGGTAATGGATGAATTGGAAAAGTTTTTGTTTTAGATTGCCTGCAGGCGTGATTTTGAAACTGGCAGAGTAAGCCCAGTGTTGTGTGATGATTTTGAAACTGGCAGAGTAAGCCCAGTGTTGAGTGATGTGATTTGAAACTGGCAAAGTAAGCCCAATGTTGAGTGATGATTTGATACTGGCAAAGTAAGCCCAGTGATGATTGTGAAGTGGTACATAAGATAGGCGAACCCTAGTTATGATTCAGGCATGGTAAGCTTTCTTTTGTTGTAATGAGAGGGATACACACTGGGTACATAACTTAGGTGCAATCCGCGACAGCAAAAGAAAGTGACCCCATGGGACAGAGCATGGCTAGCGGTTGGGGAGGAAAGATCTCGCGGTGAGATCTTAGATCACACGTCAGGTTAATGAATAGTAATAAACTGATTGATATGAAATATCTCTGTTTTATTTCTTCGTACCATGTTTATTCTGCTGATTGCTAGTTGTATGGTAAGAGGGGTAGTTGGGTTGGATTATTCTACTGGGTGATTTATCACTCACGGATACGTCTGTATCCTGGTAAATCGATTGCTTCGGCGATCAATTTGCCAGAGGATGCAGGATTCAATGGAGAGGATCCCACGATGGTACAATTTCAAGGAGAGGCACAGAATCCCGAAGGCGAGCAATTTTATGCAGAAGAGAATCCAGAAGTGGGAGTTGAACCCGAGTACGCTTGGGATCCATATCAGACTTAGAAGTCGGCTCTATTACTATATCTATTTTATTGTCTCAAGACTATTATTAGGACTTCCCAGTGGTTTGTAATAAATGAATCTCTACGTTGAGAATTCTGTTTTGGATTTAAACTTTAATTTAATAAATTTTCCAAACATTATTATTTAAATGCTTTCGATTTTAACTCCGAAAATCGGGGCGTTACAACTTGGTATCAGAGCCTTAGGTTCAACCCTCGGCCTTGGGTAGATTGGGTAGATCATCTTTTGAGAGCGTAAACCTGAATCGTTAATTGTTACTTATGTTATTCTATAGTATGCCACTTAAAGTCTAACCTATAAATACGACTTGGTTGTCATCTAACTTAGACTTCGAGAAAGTACAGCGAGATAATATAGGCCTTATGTGTATTGACCTTGTTTCTTGTTTCATTATTAGTATATCGTTATAATTGTAGAAAACCCCCCCTAAACTTTATTATTTTATATATACCTTAGATGGTGGAAACTCATGAGGAATCTGGGAACAACGGTCAACAGAATGGGCAATCACAAGAGCCACTCATCACTAACGCCCTTCACAATGTTGCACAAATCCTCCAAACCCTAGCCACTAAACCACCTGGACAGCAACCAAGAACCCAAAACCGTGCTTACTTCCTTTCTGAATTTAGGAAGCAAAGACCCCCAACATTCCAAGGAACACCTGACCCTCTAGTCGCCAATCACTGGATCCGACAAATCAAGAAGATGTTGGATGCTCTGGGAGTCCAGCAAGATGCTGACCAGATAGCTCTGGCCACTTACCAATTTGAAGGAGAGGCAGATTATTGGTGGGAAGCCACCAAAACTACTGTCAACCTTACCACACTTACGTGGGCTCAATTCGAGACTATCTTTTTAGAAAAGTACTTTCCAGCCCCTATGAAGGATGAAATGGCACAAAAGTTTTTGTCCTTGCGTAAGGGAGACATGACGGTAACTCAATACATGTCCCGATTCGACGAACTATCACGCTTCGCCACAGAGTACATACCAGATGAATCAGCTAAGGCTAGAAGATTCGAATGGGGACTGGACCACGCACTCAGAGAAAAGGTAGTTGGTTTGCGATTCCCAACTTATGCACAAGTGGTGCAGACCACTTTGATTAATGAGAGAGAACTCAACGACTACTATAGGATCGGGAACGCAAAAAGGGCCACTCAACAACAAGGAGGACCTATCCGAAATAACAACCAAGGGTATGTTGCTCCAAAACCCTATACTCAAAACAACCCTCGTCCACAACAGCACAACCAACCATGGAGGAACCTTAACCCTAATCCGAACCAGATCCAAGCACAAAACCAAGGTCCAAACCCTAACCCTGGAACAAATCACAATTTCTTTCCCCAAAATCAATATCCTGGCCGCCGCTGTTATTACTGTCATGAGGAAGGACATATCCAGGCCTACTGCCCTAAGTTGACCGGAGCTAGAGACCAGGGAGGACAACCACCGCAAAATCAAGTCAAGACTGTGGGATTTGGAAATCAGAATCAGGCTAGGCTAGCCTGGAATGGTAACCAACCCGGAGGACAGAACCAGCCCCGTGGTGGGTGGAACCAACCACCAACTCGCCCTCCTCAGAACAGAGGACCGAACGGGCCAATCCAGCCCAATGCTGGAAGGGTGTTTGCACTGCAAGGAACAGAAGAGGTGACGGACCCTGCAGTAATCCAAGGTACTCTCACTCTTTATACTACATGCGTTCAAGCATTATTTGATTCTGGAGCTTCGCACTCATTCATATCTGCCGCATGTGTATCTGCACTTGGATTAGAAACTGAAACCCTAAAAACAACTATGCATGTGACCTCACCATTAGGGGGTAAGATTCCGATAATACTAATCTGTAAGGGGTGCGAACTAGGAGTATCAAGTTTACGGTTAACGTGCGACTTACGAGTAATCGAAATGACGGACTTTGACGTCATACTTGGGATGGACTGGCTGACTGCACACCGAGCTGTTATAGACTGCCATCGAAAGATGGTTACAGCGTATTCACCAGATGGAACTTGTTTCAAATTTAAGGGGGATAGACAAGACCCTTATGCATCCAATACACCCAAAACAAGGTGGCATAGAGAACTTTCGGGATGGGTAGCAAGCCTTATGTTGGAGGAAATAGACCGAAAGGAGTTGGGTCTTCCTCATATCGTCTGCGAATACGAGGATGTATTTCCCGAAGAGTTACCAGGGTTACCGCCGCCAAGGGAATTGGATTTCACCATCGAGTTACAACCCGGCACAGCCCCTATTTCTATGGCCCCGTATCGGATGGCACCAGCAGAACTGCGAGAGTTGAAAACGCAGCTTCAAGAACTCTTAGAAAAGGGTTTCATCCGACCTAGTACCTCGCCATGGGGAGCTCCTGCCCTATTTGTCAAGAAGAAAGAGGGAACGCTCCGACTTTGTATCGACTATCGCCAACTCAACAAGGTCACAATCAAGAACCGATACCCTCTACCGAGAATAGACGACTTGTTCGACCAACTGAGAGGGTCAACCTGTTTCTCGAAGATTGATCTAAGGTCTGGATATCACCAATTACGAATCCGAGATTGTGATATACCTAAGACGGCGTTCCGCACGCGCTACGGACACTACGAGTTTATAGTCATGCCGTTCGGTCTAACCAATGCACCTGCAGTTTTCATGTGTCTGATGAACCAGATTTTCACCCCGTACTTGGACAAGTTCGTGGTAGTGTTCATTGATGACATTCTTATATACTCCCCCACGGAGAAAGAACATGAGGACCACTTGAGAATTGTCCTCCAAGTACTTCGAGACAATCATTTGTATGCAAAGGCAAGCAAGTGCGAATTTTGGATGAAAGAAGTAAAATTCCTAGGACACGTGGTGTCAGATAAAGGAATTTCAGTCGACAACAGTAAGGTAGAAGCAGTCATGGACTGGAAAAGACCTTCTTCGGTGTTCGAGATTAGAAGTTTCTTGGGATTAGCCGGTTACTATAGGAGATTTATCCAAGACTTCTCCATCTTGGGAAAGCCAATGACGCGACTAACCCAAAAGGGAGTTAAGTTCGAATGGAATGAAGCATGTGAGAATTCGTTCCAAGAACTCAAGAAGAGATTAACCAGTGCGCCGGTATTGATCGTTCCCGAACGAGACGCAGGGTATACAGTATATTGCGACGCATCCAAAGATGGATTGGGAGCTGTACTCATGCAAAATGGGAAAGTCGTTGCTTACGGATCCCGACAATTGAGACCGCATGAAAAGAATTATCCGACACACGACTTGGAACTAGCAGCAGTAGTGTTCGCCCTAAAGTCTTGGCGACATTATCTATACGGAGTGCAGTTCGAGGTATTCACGGACCACAAAAGTTTGAAGTACTTGTTTACCCAGAAAGAGCTAAACATGAGGCAAAGGAGATGGGTGGAATACTTAGAGGATTTTAACTTCACGATGTCCTATCATCCTGGAAAAGCAAACGTAGTCGCTGATGCGCTGAGTCGCAAAAACCGAGGACAAGTGGCTAGTTTAGCTATAAGAGAATGGAAGATGATGGAGGATCTTAACGGATTCAATCTGCAGCCAACCGCAGAAGGCATCAACGCCTGTCTTTTCGCCATAGCCGCAACCCCAGCCTTACACCGAGAAATCCTTTTAGCTCAAACCTTTGAACAAGAATGTGATTTCATCAGACACCAACTCTCAATTGGAAAAGCCGCTGCCGGATGGACAATCCACACTGATAAAAGCCTTCGTTTCCAAGGAAGAATTTTTGTACCAGACATCGGTACCCTCCGAGAAGCAGTACTTAAGGAATTCCACCATTCCAATTTCGCCGTCCACCCAGGAAGCACCAAGATGTACCAAGACCTACGCCGACAGTACTGGTGGGCTGGAATCAAGAAGGACGTGGCCAAATACGTTTCAACATGCCTCACGTGCCAACAAGTGAAAGCGGAACATCAGAAGCCCGGTGGAACCCTACAACCCTTGCCTATACCCGGATGGAAGTGGGAACATATCGCCATGGATTTTGTGACAGGACTGCCTAGGTCTCCGCAGTCAAATACCGCCATCTGGGTAATAGTCGATCGTTTAACAAAATCCGCTCACTTTTTACCCATGAAGATGACAGACTCAATGGACACTCTCAGCAGACTCTACATTCGAGAAATCGTACGATTACATGGTGTACCCGTATCCATTGTGAGTGATCGAGATTCAAGGTTCACGTCGACCTTTTGGGAAAGCCTACAGAAAGCGTTGGGAACCGACCTTCGTCTTAGCACCGCATTCCACCCACAGACGGACGGACAGTCCGAAAGGACAATCCAAATCTTAGAAGACATGCTCCGTGCCTGTGCTTTGGACTTTAAGGGAAGTTGGGAACGACACCTACCCTTAGTTGAGTTTGCCTATAACAACAGTTATCAATCCAGCATAGAGATGGCACCATACGAAGCTTTGTATGGGCGACCTTGTCGATCGCCAGTTTGTTGGGCTGAACTGGGAGAAGCAAGCTTACTAGGACCAGAGTTAGTCCAAGAGACGACAGAAAAGATCGTAACCATTCGCCAAAGACTCCTGACGGCACAGAGTCGACAGAAGAGCTACGCCGACAAGAGGACCAGACCATTGACCTTTCAAGTTGGAGAACATGTGTTCTTAAAGATCCGACCACGAAGAGGAGTTATCCGATTTGGAAAGAAAGGAAAGCTATCACCACGATACATTGGCCCTTTTGAAATCCTCGAGAAAATTGGAGAAGTGGCGTACCGCTTGGCACTACCGCCACAACTAGACCGAGTTCACAACGTGTTCCAAGTGTCAATGCTCCGAAAGTACATGACGCATCCTTCCCACATCATCAGTTGGGAAAACATCGAACTCAACGAGGACGTCACCCTCGAGGAACAGCCAGTGGAGATCCAAGACTATAGTGAGAAATGCATTCGAGGCAAAACCATTCAACTCGTCCGAATCCTTTGGCGACATCGAGGAATTGAGGAATCAACCTGGGAACGAGCGGATACTATACGCGCTAACTATCCGAATCTGTTTCCTCCTGAAGGTACACTTTAATTTCGAGGACGAAATTTTGTTAAGGGGGATAGGTTGTAACAACCCGTAAATTCTATAATTATTAATATCATTAATAATTATTATTAGTTCTAATAAATTTGTTTTCCTTATTAGATAATTACAAAAAATAATTATCCTATCGTAATTATCTCCTTTATTTATTTTTAGTTGCATACATGCATGCAAACTCTTCCATCTTTCCATCTCCTACTCCTACTCAGTCTCTACTTCCTCCCTAACCTTATTTTCGTCCATATTCCAAGCCAAGAGTTAGAATCCCATTAGAACACAATTTTATCACCCTTATCAAAAAAATTCTCTTATATATACCCTTAACCCCGACCCTAGGGCACACCACGCCATTCCCCACGTTCCACCAGTTCAGAGAGAGAGAGAAATCTGAGAGAAACCGGACTCCAATCCATGGAGTTTTAGAGAGAGAAAGAAAGAGAGAGAAAAGTGGGTTTCGTAGCCACGACCAATCGAAACCCGAATTGATAGATCCAATCATCTCCTACAACTCCTAGCATCACCAAACAAGCCTCAATTCAATCCCAAGGTACCCCCTCGGCCGAAACCGAAGTCATCTTCCCCAACGATCAAAGATTCAATTTTTTTTTGATCAATTCAATCAAACCAAGGTACTATAATCTATTCCAATCACTCCTCTAAGTATATTTAATGTTTTTAGGCCTAACCCATAGTCCCCCAAGGTCCCATGCATCGAAAAACACGAAGAAAACAAAAAAATCTGAACCTGGCCCGAACCTTGCGGCCTCAACCTGCGGACCGCAAGAACCAGGCCTCTGACCTCGCGGCCGCAAGGTCAACCCGGTCAGACCTTGCGGCAGGATATGTTATGGTTCGAACTGACTTTTCGACATCCCGAACACCGTTTTCGACGCCCGATCTATTTTTCCTAGACTCCTAACACCTCAAAGATCATAACTTGTTAATATCATATTTTTTTATTTTAATATCTATTTAATTAATTTTTTTTTGTTTATTTTCAATCAAAAGTTTCAAACGAAAAATCCTTGCGACCTTATAAACCATTTTATAAATTCCCAAACTATTTTTTTTAGATTCTTTACATCATAAAGATGATATGTTGTTAATCTCGACATATTTTATTTATTAAATAATTTATTATCTATTTATTCTACTTTTGACAACTTTAAAAATCATTTTTATTTTAAAAACAATTCCATAACCCTCCGGACCCACTTGCTGATACTCGAACAGGTTACGTAGAACGCTAGGACTCCTTTAGAACCATGCTACCTATTCTAGTGTTATTAATTACTTATTGTATTTATTATGATCGTTAATCAATTTATTTTCCTAAATAAAAATTTATACAAGTTTAAATTATATATATTTTTTAAAACTTTTATTTAATAAAAGTTCCTTACCTTATTAATGACTTGTTGATCATACAGAACTAAGGGCAACGGTCCATTCATAAAAGGTTATGTGATTTAATGCATATTGTTTATTTCAATTATTATCCTGTTTGCCTAATTATTATTTCCAACTGCTGATTGATATGTTAGATTGGATCCTAGAGACATGGGGTGGTATGCGAAATAGAAATCACCTAGACGATGATAGGTAATGGATGAATTGGAAAAGTTTTTGTTTTAGATTGCCTGCAGGCGTGATTTTGAAACTGGCAGAGTAAGCCCAGTGTTGTGTGATGATTTTGAAACTGGCAGAGTAAGCCCAGTGTTGAGTGATGTGATTTGAAACTGGCAAAGTAAGCCCAATGTTGAGTGATGATTTGATACTGGCAAAGTAAGCCCAGTGATGATTGTGAAGTGGTACATAAGATAGGCGAACCCTAGTTATGATTCAGGCATGGTAAGCTTTCTTTTGTTGTAATGAGAGGGATACACACTGGGTACATAACTTAGGTGCAATCCGCGACAGCAAAAGAAAGTGACCCCATGGGACAGAGCATGGCTAGCGGTTGGGGAGGAAAGATCTCGCGGTGAGATCTTAGATCACACGTCAGGTTAATGAATAGTAATAAACTGATTGATATGAAATATCTCTGTTTTATTTCTTCGTACCATGTTTATTCTGCTGATTGCTAGTTGTATGGTAAGAGGGGTAGTTGGGTTGGATTATTCTACTGGGTGATTTATCACTCACGGATACGTCTGTATCCTGGTAAATCGATTGCTTCGGCGATCAATTTGCCAGAGGATGCAGGATTCAATGGAGAGGATCCCACGATGGTACAATTTCAAGGAGAGGCACAGAATCCCGAAGGCGAGCAATTTTATGCAGAAGAGAATCCAGAAGTGGGAGTTGAACCCGAGTACGCTTGGGATCCATATCAGACTTAGAAGTCGGCTCTATTACTATATCTATTTTATTGTCTCAAGACTATTATTAGGACTTCCCAGTGGTTTGTAATAAATGAATCTCTACGTTGAGAATTCTGTTTTGGATTTAAACTTTAATTTAATAAATTTTCCAAACATTATTATTTAAATGCTTTCGATTTTAACTCCGAAAATCGGGGCGTTACAGTAATTCACTTGATCCTGGACCCGTTGCCACCGACTTTATGCGTCACCATAGCATTGTCAACGGTAAACCTCTGAGCCTTTGAACGCTATGTAGCTGCATTCCGTGAACATATTTCTGAAGTATATGTATCTGTCGGATTGGCTGTTCAAATTTTGAGCCAATCTGCAGAGATGTTTCCTCTGTTTAGTACTTATTTGTGCCTTCCTAATTTGCAACAATGCAAATCCTTAGCCCTACACTTTCCTCTTCTTTTTTTTTTTCCTGATTGTAATAGTCGTAGAAAAAAGAGCGACTAACTGTATGTGAGACGGGAATGTGGGCAATTTAGGTCAGTTCACTGAATCACCAGACTCCGTGTTACTCCTATACAGATATTACAAGCATTAGCTACGCGGTCTGGCTCCAAGTATCTTAGAGTAGCACTGGGAGTAGTCGAGTTGTTTCCAGCGGGGGAGGAATTATGGGGATCGCATGAGGCCTAAGATCATCTCCCGCAGCTACATGACTTGAGGACGGTAGAATTGATCTGCGCTTGTTTTTGATTGTTTAGACTAACTAGTTCAGAGTCTTCAGACCTTACACTAGCAGGAGATGTAAATCATTTGTTTGCGGATAAATATTCGGGTAATAGAAACATGTAGATGGAAACAAAAAAACGTCGAATCAAAAAAATTGTTTTCTCATGCATATTTACAGAATAATTAACCTTTGGTGTGAGGGTTCTGTTCATCAAGTATGGTTACAAACCTATGCTATTTCACAGTTCATTTTCAACATAAGCTATGGATTGGTTCATAAGTTTCCTCTTTTACTAAGAGCATTTCATATTGTTTTGGGTCTATATTGATTGCTTTGGTGACTGCTTTGCTGCAGGTCTGGTGAATTTGTTCATTAAATATTTGGTGAAAAATATTCCTCAGGTAGGTTCTCAATATCTGATGCAAGATGCACAATATTTCTCAACAAAAAAACCAAATACTTGGTTTCTTCTTGAGACATTAGCATGTTTGTTAGGAATTAGGATGTTTAATTTCTACAAACACTGACAACTGATTATTTCCGTTCCTCGTGGTCTCAGGGAGCAGCGACAACATGCTACGTGGCATTGCATCCGCAAGTTAAGGGGGTGAGCGGGGAGTATTTTTCCAACAGTAATATCGGAAAACGGACTGCTTTGGCTAAAGACGAAGAACTAGCAAAGAAATTGTGGGATTTCAGCTCGAGCTTGACGGATCCCAAGTGATCATGCCTTTTGCTGAATTGTTTGATGTACTGCCTTTTGTAAGTTTGTCCTGGATATTTTTTTTTTTAAAGTGAAACCCTTTGTGTCACACTTTTAATAGTAACTCGAATTATGTATGAAGTATGATTTGTTTGTATATTATCGTTAGTTTGTAAAGGCAACTTGTGAAAGAAAAGTTATTGAATGGGGGTCTTTAAGTAACTATCCTATTCTTATTGAGGAGAGTCTATTTATTCTCATACATTGGCACTATGGCCTCGACAGCATTGCTGACTGAAATGTGGTGTAAGAACTATGTCCCAAATTGAAAGTCTACATGTGTGATCTTGGATATATAAGGAACGTCCCAAATCAAAAGTTTACATGCATAGGTGATCTTGGATGGTGGAAAGCAGTCGACTTGCCATGCCTTGGTTAGACTGGTCAAAAGAGCATGCCGTTTTCGGTGTTTTCTCCGAGCATTACTCACGGGACGTGAAAACATGATGAATTGTAGGCAAACGGCCAAGAAAATCTAGTTTTTGCTCGGTAGAGTTGTGTCATACCTTGCCTTGCCCGGTGACAAGCAATCGGCTAAGCTAATAACTTTGGCTTAAGCATTTAGGCGGTCTGCATTTGCGGCGATACAAATTATATATATATATGTATATTGTTGTCTTTATGGGACTTTGCCTTTATTTTCCAAGTAAAAAGAAACATTAGAGTAGATAGGGGGAGAGGATCAAGTTAAAAAAGGAGTAAATAGGGGGAGAGGAAGGTGGAATCCACAACAGCAGCTTAGTAAAAGATTTAAATTAGGTCCCAAATCAATGCCGAAATATCTATATAATATGGAGCAGTGGTTTTTGAATTCTCTATATTTTGGATCATCGAATTTGTACATATTTTTTCTATAGCTGAGATTTACGGATAGTAAGACTAGAAATATACTTGGAAAGAATGAAAGAAAAACTAAAATTAATGTTTCCTAATCTTATTCTGATTCTTTATTTTCGAATTTTTCTTACTTTCCTAATTATTATCAATAAAAAACGATTACTATGATCTAGGGCTGTCTCTCTCTCCCTCACACGTTAATTCCAAAACGGATTCCAATTTTGAATCCAAAATTGCTTTCTCACTCACACATACATTTTTTAAAATGTATTCAGACTAGTGCATGCCCGTGCCTGAAGGCACGCCTCGCCAATTTTGTCTCTCTAACCTCTTGAAGGCCAACGCCCCATTCGCAAAATCCCAACTACAAAAAAAAAAACAATAGCTCAAGTATATCCACCGGTTAACTTGAATCAACACAAAACAAACTAACAGTTGTAGTGTCCGCGTGCTTGTGGGGTACTTATAGCCAGCCATTTGAATTCACATTATGTTGATCATGTTACCAACTACTAATCACAATCGGCAAAAAACCACTGTTATCACAAAAAACACTTTATGGGCAAAAAAATAAACCATGCTTCAAAATGTAAAAATATATAGGCAATATCAAAATCTAAAAATGTAATCTCACTTATAAAAATTGTAGACTTTCTAAGCTTCAAACTTCAACCAACTCGGTATTTGACTCACTGGTTAGCCAATGCAACCTATAAAAAAACTGATGGCGCTTCAGTTCTCATATAGTAAAAATACGTAAGCAATAATATAAAAATAATAATAATAATTGAATATAATAGTCTGATTAGAAGTGTTTGGGTTTTGGATATTGTGGATTAGAAAACTTAGGGTTCAAAAAGTAGACTTTGTTGAACACGAAGAAAAGAGGGAAACTTACTTTGTCTATGGTAGATGGTCACGATCAAGAAAGGTGAGAAAAGTTGGTGAATCTTGTGAGCTCAAGCCTGAGTAATGGAAAAATAGAAAACAAAATAAGTCGAAGTACAGAGGCTGTAATAATAAAATAAATAAATAAAGTCTATGACAAAAAAAAAGAATGATACCAATATTGCTGCTGAGAAATCAATGAGAGAGAAGAGAGGAGAAGAAAAGAAGAAGAGAGGGGGAGAGAAATGAAATGTCAAATAGGGGAAGTAAGAGAGAAAACAAAATTTTCATATTTTTTGCCACAGAAAAAGGAAAGAATCAGAAATTAAGGGAGAAAAATAATGGGTTTTCAAATTTCGAACCTAGACAAATGATAACCTTTGGATGGATTTAATTTTAGCCCTCAAACCCTTTATTTAATCAAAGCCCTTCAATGTGCCACGTAGGACAGTTGTGAGAGAGACATTTTGCAAAGCCGTTGTGTATTGTAATATAGATTGCTAAATGTTTAGTTGGTTGAGTGACTGAGGGAAAAAACTGATTAATTATATTTTTGATTATTTGATTCATTGCAATATGTTAGTGGCAGCAAATGTATTGATTTTGTTGCATCTTGATTCTAAGTCATCGTTTCATCTTCACCTTCATCGGGTTGAAAGTTGAAAGCCAACGAAAATATACATGTGCCTGTATTTTCGCATTGGAGTTAATTTTCTTATTTAACTTAATTTTCTATAGTTCATAATACAATGGTGTAGGGCCCATCCATACTTAACAAAAAACAAGTTGTTGCAATGGATGTTACTTTGATCCAATGGTTTAGGCTCATTCTTCTCATTTCAGTAAATTGCTCCCACTTTTTGCACATATTACACAATTGGCTTGTGGGTTTATTTACTCTTAATAACTGTATATTAATGTCTCTGTAATTTTTTTTAAAAAAAAATAAGAGAGAAGAATACCAAAATTTTTCAAATTCTTTGCTAATTTAAAGAATATATATATAGGAGAGCATTCCGGAGACACAAGAAAGGACACTCCATCTCAACCATTGAAGCCAATGGCTGAGATTAGAAGTTTACAAAGAATTAATCTTGGCCGCAAAGAATTACTCCTAGACGCAAAAAATTACTCCTGGCCGCGATGAATTACTCGTGACCGAGAATTACTTTTGGCCGCATCGAATTGCACATGGCCGCATCGAATTGCACATGGCCACGAAGAATTACTCCTGGCCGAGCATAATTGCACTTGGCCACATCGAATTGCATTTGGCCGCATTGAATTGCACTTGGCCGCATCAAATTGCTCTTGGCCGCATCGAATTGCACTTGGCCGCTACAAATTACTCTTGGCCGCATTGAATTGCTTTTGGCCGTATAGAATTGCACTTGGCCACATCGAATTACTTTATGGTCTCGCAATTATTTGCGGCCAATTGCAATTCTGTGCGGTCAAGTGCAATTTGATGCAGCCAAGAGCAATTCTTTGCAGCCAAGAATAATTCTTCGCGGCCATGAGTAATTCTTTGCGGCCAAGAGTAATTCTTCGTGGCAGGAGTAATTCTTTGTGGCAAGAGTAATTCTTCACGGCTAGGAGTAATTCATGCGGCCAAGAGTAATTCTTCGTGGCCAAGAGTAATATTTTGCGGCCAATAGTAATTCTTCGCGTTAGATTCTTTTTGTTTTTAACTAATAGGTAAGATAACAAAATTATTGTTCAATACAACTTGAGCTATTGATTTAGATGATTTGGAGTTTCATGAGGTGGAACCATACGCATATCCGAGACTCACCTTATGTGAGATGACATTAAAAAGAACCATTGTATCCACACAAAAAACCTTCAGAAAAGTGAGATTTGATACTTCATTTAGACTATATTTAGAAAGCATTGCGCCGTGCCTAAAGGCTTAGGCACGGGCAATTACTAGTAAGTTTATATGAAGAAAACTTACCAAAGTTGTCATAATAAATTAAATATCTCAGTGAATAATTCTTCCTTTACTTGTCCTTGTCGAATATTTCCATAATATCTTCCGCGATTTGTTCTACACCATGTATCTTATTATCGAGTCGTATGCCAGTTTTATCTCAAAATGACTGAACCATGAGATTCGTATCATTTTGATTTTGTATCATAAGAGATTTTGACAATACTAAACATGATCGGGTTGAGGTGGTGGCCTAGCCCAAGTGAAATGGTATTCCCTTGTCCTACGCTCATCCAGGGTTCGAACCCTGCCCCCTCTCCCAACCCCCAATAGTGTAATGTAGTGTAGGAATTAACGAGTGACAGAAAAAAAAAAAAAACATGATCGGGTCGTTTTCGAAGAATTTTGTAAGAAACAAACGTATTTGTGGTTTCATCATTTTTTCTTTGATCGAAAGAGAAACAATTTTATTAAAAATTTGAAAGGGTGTATCGAGAAAAGTTTGAAGAAGCATCACACTAAGGGCAAAGATGCCAAAACCAGTTGGCAATGCAACGGTGTTACAAATAACTGTTGCTTTGAAAATTTTCTCGCTCAGGAGATCATATGCTAACTTAACTGGGGTAGGAAATCATATGCTAACTTAACTATCCCCAAAGAAAACGGAAAGAACATCGAAATGACCTCCAAATGGACTATTGCAAGGAACTATACTTTGATCTTCCTAATCCCTGATAAAACACCTTTTAAAATCTTTTCAATCGAATGCTCTTTCAGGTTGTATTTCCCTTTGATCCAAAATGCTATCCTGGTCCAAGCAGACCGGCTCAGAGGATGCTCCAGGAGGTTAAGGTTCTGGTTTCTGAGTTCTCCTCGGTACAACTAATTTTTTGCTATCGGAAAGCTAACAAGGTAGCTGATTTGTTAGCCAAGAATGCAGCAGCAACTCAAGGTGTTCTTGTTTTACATAGCGTTGCTCCCGATTTTTTTTGTTACCAGCTTTGTATAAGGACCAGGGAGGAACAGTAGTTCCTCGTTTCGAAAAAAACTATCACTCTTATACTCCTTTTAACTTAATATAAGTTATGTTGGTTTCAAAAATAAAAATAAAAAATTTGCCATCCTGGTCTTTACCAAATCCACCACCTCTGCCTTCTCAAACAATTTGTTATTTCCGTACATGTTGACCAAAATTGCTGCCTAAAAACATACCTCCCAACATGATTTTCCAAGGTTCTTAAAGCTGTTTGAGAACCACCAATGTGCCAGAACTGGGATGAATGGAGGGCATGCCCAACTGGTATCCCACGTCGAAATATTGCAGACCAAACAAACCAAGCAGAGGGGCAATGAATCATAGTGAGTTACAGAAACCCGGAACACTATATCAATTGTATGAGTCCATGAGATAACCGAGCCTAACTACTCAACCAATACAAGAAATAAGCCCATCATAGGGAAGAAACAAAGAAAGAAAGGAAAAGCCCCTCTAAGGGAAGAACACCCATCATAGGGAATATAACCTTGTTGCGATTCTCTCTGGAAGGTGGACACAAATTCCTCCACACCATTCTCAGGCCTAAATTGAAACTCTGCAATTGATTTTCAGCATATGCTGACCTGATTGAGTAAATTTTCTTTTGGAATTCCACAAACACTCAATGCAGTCATGACCACTCCTGTTTATTGAGATTCCTTGTAGTTTCTGGTGCAGTCTTTGTAATTCCTCAGCTTCCCACACAAAAATCGCCGTTATTGCGACTCTCCCTTGGCCCCGAATAGAGTATATTCGATCGGATGTCGGTACTTTGACTTATCATGTTCCATTGAAAAATGCCAATTCCTTTCAAAAGAGTGTAATGTTGAATGATTGTATGAAATAAAATTTTAGAGATGAAAATGGTGAACTGTTTTCTCTAAACTTTGTTTTTTTAATCTAACAGTAGCTTATTTGAGTATTCAAAATGAAGCTTGTGTGATCGGGGATGCTCAAACAACATGGCTTATTAGAGAAAAAGAAAATGCATTCATGACGTTAGGGTATTACCAGGCCAGTTTCTTGTTAAATTTCGGAGGCCAGTTTCTTGTTAAATTTCGGAGGCCTAAAGAGACGGCACCTCCGGCCTTACCCTAGGGCGCCGGCCCTGATTAAACCACAATGTCATTCATGACGTTAGGGTATTACCACACTTTCTATTCGTTCTTATAACGACATTAATTATGAAAAGGTTTCATTCAAGGTTGAAATCATGGGACCGGGTCGATGTTTTTTTTCTCCTTTTTTTAGGTGTATAAAATTGGAGTGCATGTATGGTATAGCGTCACCTTCACCACAGAATATTGCTCCGGAACACTACGATTATTATTCACCTTCACCACAGAATATTGCTCCGGAACACTACGATTATTATTTAGGGACCCACCGCACCACCATATATATATATATATATATATATATATATCAGTTTTCTTTTATCACTATTTCTATATGGGATCATCACTCTATCATACTATCAGTTGACTACATAGAAGCCTGCATTTTGTCACAACATAAGCATATAATACACCAACATCCCCTAAAGTTTGTCTCAATAAAAGATTTCCCCTTACCTATGAGAAATTACAATAACTTCCTATTTAAATTTGTCTCCCTAACTAAAGATAATGAAAATTAACATAACACAGTTACACGGCGGAGTAAAATATATGCTTTCTTACCCTTTGCCCTCATGCCCTTTAACCCCTGTCTTTTGTTATACCTTCTTCTCCCTGAGTCTCTCGCCTCACTTTGCTCACATTCTTATGGTTTCATGATCTCTTTGGCCTTCTAACAAATAAATTTACCACCAACTAACAACATAGACCATCAAATAATCTCTAAGTTAAATAATTAATCTCATCTTCAACAATTGCGTTTTGACTTTCATAGCATTTTGGACGATGTTATTGTCGATAGCGTCCTACTCCTAAATCAATGACTCGAGCCACTCCTAAACCATACATTTCTATTATTCGACTTACTGGTCAAATGGGGAAGTTGTAGCACGACTATAAACCTCGGGAAAGAGAGGGTAATTTTCAGAACGGCAGAGGTACTTATGTCATCAAGGAAAACTTGAAGGTGATATATATCAATATCATTTAGAAGCCCCTCGTCCAATAAAGAGAGATCTCTCTATATATCTTGTGAACCTTTGGTTTTCAGGAATCGAAAGCGGGAATTGAGTTGAGTTCTTGGAGAACAAGAAATCAGAGCAAGAATGTGGATTTGTGCAAGTAAAGGCCCATCTGGGTTCTCAGCTTCTTCTACAGCTGAGGAAGTTACCCAAGGAATCGATGGAACCGGCCTCACCGCCATAGTTACAGGTCTCTCCCTCTCTCTCTTTTTCTCAAAACAAGGAAGTTGGGTGATCTGATCATCTCATTGCTTGCACTTTGTCTGATTCCAGGTGCGTCAAGCGGTATTGGCAGAGAGACTGCGCGTGTCCTCGCCTTGCGTGGTGTACATGTAGTTATGGCAGTTAGAAACACAGACGCTGGCGGAGAAGTTCGAAAAGCTATACTTGAGGAAAACCCAACTGCCAAACTCGATGTTATGGAGTTGGATCTCGGCTCAATGGCGTCTGTAAGGAAATTTGCTTCGGAATACAAGTCCTCGGGCCTTCCTTTAAACCTCCTCATGTAAGAATACTTTGAAGAAGCAACTGAAGATGATTCCGTCTCACTTGGTTTAGATTTTTTCCATTTCGAATGCTCGAGTATACGAAACTTCTCGTGGAAAATACCAGTTTAGTTTCAAACTTTACAAGCTGTGAAATTTTTCCTTTATTTTTTTTGGTGAAAGTAACAATGCAGGGGTTATGGCTCCTTTCATGCTCACCGAAGACAACATAGAACTGCACTTTGGAACTAACCACATAGGTGAGAATCGTTAATCATTCGATGTTTATTCTTGTTCTTGTCGGGTGCTATAAACATGTTAGAAAATTAAGTTATAGCGATTGTTTTTCGTTCTTTATAATGTTTCTAGGAAAACTACCAAGACTGGCCACTGGAGCTTCAAATTCGAAATGGATTTTGTTTTGTTGACGACTGTAGTTCCAAAGTAGTAGTCGTCAATTAATCGATAACTCCAGTTCTGTCATCATAACGCGATAATTCGTCTTTAACGGCTCCCTTGCAGTGTGGTAAGCACTTGATTATTCGCAAAATATTTCCTAACCTGGTGGCCTGCATTCTAAACTGAAGATTTAACTCGCCACTGTGTTTCTCCCCCTTTTCTTTCGTTTGTTTTCGTTTTTACGTCTGATGTCAATAGGGATAATCGATTGCTATCAATGGATCTTTACTTGGAATTCAAAATTGCTTACTCTTTTCTTTTGAATTTTGTCATTTTTACGGATTATTTTTTTTGATAAGTGTCATTTTTGTTTCGCTCTGGCGTCTGACTTTGATATATTACTCTCTTAAGCAAACATGCATTGGTGTGTTATCTGTTTACAGGCCATTTTCTTTTGACAAATCTTCTGTTGGAGACCATGAAAACTACATCACGCGAAAGCCAAAAAGAAGGAAGGATTGTTATTGTGTCCTCAGGGTTTCATAAGTTCTCATGCCGTGAAGGAGTTCGTTTCGATAAAATCAATGACAAATCTAGGTAATTAGGATTATCGTTTCAGCTTTGACGACTTTTTCCTATATTCGAGACATACTATGCTTGGTGTTTAAGTTATGCGACCACAGCGCAACTGCCTTCATAAAATCCACGAGAGAGATAAAGTCCCGGAAAAATCAAGCATCGCGTATGACTTGAAGGGACAGTTTTGTCCTTTCATGTCATTCTTGGTCTTGCAATGGAGTCGCCCTTTCAAAATGAGCTGCCCATAGAGCTAAACCACTTTTTGTATGTTGTACGTTTCAGTTTCCGGGCATGGTCTGCTTATGGACAATCAAAGCTTGCAAACATATTGCATGCTAACGAGCTGGCAAAGCGCTTTAAGGTATTTAACATTTTCTTGCTACCTCTACTGTCCAAGAAATAGATATCAAGACGAATATTTTTTTTTAGTTTCAAATCGTATTTCTGCAAGGATTTGTTATGAACTGGTAATCAAGCTTTGTTGTAGGGTGCAACATGTCCATCTGCAAACCCGAGGGGTTGTCTCAGTTGGTTAAGGCATGGGGTTTGCTCCGGGTCCCCAGTTCGAGACTCCTAAGGGCCACCCCATGGGCTCCCATAAGAACGTCCCACAGGCTGGTGGTGGGCTGTAGAGATTTAGTCACGTGGTGTACGTAAGCTGGCCCGGGGACACTCTGCGTTATAAGAAAAAAATAAAAAAACATGTCCATCTGCATTTGGGTATGCACATCTTACCCTTTCCACTTGAGCAAATTCTCAAGACTATGGGATTTTAAGCAAGGACCAGAAAGAGAGGATATTTATTTAGGTATGATGCACATTTGTAGAAGATAAAAAGAAAAACGAAATCCGAAAACCATAAAGCCAGTGCCATGAAGTTTTCTCAAGCTTACCATGAAGATCATTTATTGGACTTAAGAACCAAAACTTAATATTCATTGCTACGATTTTGAGAGTTTAGTTGTTCAAAGAACAGTTGCTATTAGGCTGCAAACCTTGAGAACTACTGAACCTACTAGCTACAATACATAGAAGTGATTACTTTGGAAACCTTGCTTAACTAATTTTTAGTTAGTATGCTGGGTTTGTTCCTTTTTCAAATTATACAGGAAGAAGGGGTGGACATAACTTGTAACTCACTTCATCCTGGAGTCATTGTCACCAACATTGCACGTCACCAGAGCCGCCTTACCATTGGTAAACCTTTTGAGCCTTTGAACGCTACATACCTTGTAATTTACTTCATCCAAGTTGGCTCATATGTTTCCCCCTTGATTGCGTGTTGTTAGAGCTTGTCCACGCCGGTTAATAATCACCTCCAAAACTAGTATATGAGCCTGGGCGGCCTCTCCACTCATTGCCGATTGGTTCTGAGTTGGATGCTCTTAACAACCGCACATTAATGTTTTGGGTGTAAATTAATTACTTTTGTGGTACTAGCTGCAGGTTTTGCAAATACTGTTTTGAAACGTGTATTCAAAAGTATTCCACAGGTAGGTTCTCTGTCTCTAGTGCAAGATGCACAACAACATTTCTCATGAAAAATTGAAGTGTTCGGACTTTTGAGATGTTTAGCATGTTTGTTAGGATATTTCTACCAACACATTTGCTAATTACTTCCGCTCCTCATGGTTTTAGGGGGCGGCAACCACATGCTACGTGGCATTGCATCCGAAAGTTAAGGGGGTGAGCGGGGAGTATTTCAGCGACAGTAATCTAGGAAAACGGTCTACTTTGGCTAAAGATGAAGAATTAGCTAAGAAATTGTGGGATTTCAGCTTGAGCTTGACGAATACCAAGTGAGGCCTATTGCGGAACTGATTGCTGCGCTGCCATTGTGAGCTTGTTCTTAATTTTTGTTTACGTAAGTCGCTTGTATCGATCACACTTTAACTGCTGAAATTTTTGTATTGTGTTGTGCTGTCTTGTATCGTTTGTGTGTAAACTATCGTTTGCAAAGGCAGCGCATGCTTATGAAATGAAAAATTCATGAATCGTTGTCTTTTCCTAATTCTCCTATTCTTATTGGAGGAGAGTCTAGTTATTCTCATGCGTTCGCACTGTGGTCGGTCCTGAGTCTCTCGACAGACATGCTGAGTTTTAATATGTCGTTTCCAATTTTTCGGCAGTTCATGTAAGTTGGGTGTAGGAGTGAGTAGAGGAAGAGGATGCTGTAATCCGAAACAATGAGGTTCAGGCTCGAAAGTATGGCAATGTTAAAAAGCCGCGAGACATTTAGTATCGTATGGTTACCGACTTCTGTTCAACGTAGTTCTTTTTTAATGGGTTAATCTTCTACGCACCAAATTGTGCTGATAATTTTTTTGGACCCGAAATTTGGTTCCGTTTGGAAAGCACAACAGTCAGTAAATACTTCTCGTAGCCTTGTCTACGTCCTATCCACCAGTAACGAAAATACTTCTCGTAGCCTTGTCTACGTCCTATCCAGAAAAAAGAGGTCACGTAACACTCAATTATACTAACATATCATTTTGGCTTGTTCCCGACGACCCGCTTGGATAACAGAGAGCTCAGCACATGCTCATAAGGTATCCGGTAAGGTCTCTAATTAACCTGGTATCATAAGGTTGAAAATTAGGGAGTTAGGAAAAGCACGGGCAACCTGTGTGTGTGAGAGAGAGAGAGAGAGAGAGAGAGAGAGAGAGAGAGGAAAAACCTTGTCAGTGGATTGTCATGGAATGCACATGCTGGATTTTGGAGAAGTCCTCTCCCCTATCTTTGAGTTCTTGAGATGCCCAATAGATCTCGAATTCCCGGAGGGTAGTGACAAACCTCAATCCGTCCGGAATCTCCTTCAATGATGCTCCTCTATAACTTAAATGCAAGAGACCGGACATGGCTCCTCGTTCCACTCTCCACTCCTCCAAGCCATGTTTACAAAAGGGTTCTAAGTATATGAGTTGAGGAAAACCACCAGCAGAACAAACCATCTCCTTCCATTCGCCATCCACCGTGAGGCTCCTTAAGTTGGACAATTCTCTCCAATGTTGGCATTGGGTCCTCCTTTAGTCCAGGCAAAGAAGTATGCAAATTTAAGTGGGTAAGGTTTGGAGGGAATGCGTCTGGTAATTCAGCCAGGGGTCCTCCAAAAACCAATTTATGAAGATGGCGATACCCTAAAACTTGCCTTATTGAAAGGTTGTGCTCTTCTAGTGTTGGAGAATATGCCCAGATGACGAAGGATGAATATCTTAGAAGACTCTTTGAGTTGCTAAGACTGAGGGATTTAAGAATTACAGCCAATTCTTTTGGGCCGTCACAACAATTCCAAGTTTTCGAAGATTCGTGAGCGTGGAAAAGCTTCTTACATCACATGTATCTGCAATAAAGTTTTTGAGTGTCTCGAGTTTGCTTAAGCCATCCAATCGCAACTTAACTGTTAGGATCGTCACACACACGCACACGATTTACGAGTATAAGAACAGGAAAGAAATCGACACAGCAATATACGTGGTTCTCCAAAACCGGGTACGTCCACGGGAGCGAGAGCGGCATCTGGCATCTGGCCGCTTCGCTCCACTCGTTCCGCTCCGCTCCGCTCCGGCATCTGGCCTTCTTTCTAGAACTTCTTCGTATCTCTTCATATTAAACATATGAGCCACAATTCTAACATTAACTTTGAAACGCCCGCCCATGTGTTGAGGAAGATGTAGATGTCTCAATTGCTCCAACCTCCGCAGCACATTGGGTACTTTTAGATTAATATCTCCGACCTGTAAATCTAAGGTTTCGAGGAATCTCAAGTTGCCTATAGAAGAAGGCAAGACTTTAAGGAGAGTATTTCGTATACTTAAATATCTCAAGTGGATTTGGTTCCCTATTGCTTCTGGCAATATCCTGTCTCCATAGAAGAAATTACATTTTTCGAGATCCAAAAATGTAAGCAATTTGAAGCCCTTGAAGACTGATTCTATACGTAGCAAATCAGAATCTTCCAATCTATTGCCAAAGAAGTAAAATTGGCATGACCTAACTTGGTGGAGGCTATATATATATTTCTTCTATACGGAGGGGTTTAATATAGCCTCTTCTTCCACTATCACCAACAGTCTGATTAGCCATGCAGTGCACACCAAGCCTACGAATCGTAGTTGAAGAAGACGAAGACGAAGCAGCGGAGGCAGAGTCTTCCCCTATTAACACAACCTTCACAAAATTCTCTTCTTGTGCCTTCAACAAGCACAAGTCTCTCACAAGATCGTGGAGGCGATAAAATTTAACCCTTCTACTAAACCTTGTTAATTGACCAACTTGAATCATGCAGCGCTGACGTAGCTCATCCAAGTAACTCATCCCAACATCCAACGATGTCTCCTCTTCTATTGCCACTCCCTTATTCAAGCTAGATATGCTTCTCGTTTTAGAAAACCCAAGGCAGCTCAATGTTTTGACTACTGTATTTTGTTCGTCATAACTCGCTGAAAAGAGAAAGCCAATATTTATTGATTCAACTCTTGACCAAAGACCCACGTTTCCTAGCAGCCAAAAAAAGACTGCTATATATAGTAGGGATAACAAAATAAAAACTCTCTCTTGTTTTTGATTGATGACTAAACCATCCGGCAGCTTTCGATTGATTGCTGGCTTATATAGCGATTGATCGGGTTGCTTTCTTCTGTCTTCACGGTTGATATGATTACTGTCTTTTTTCTCACTCACTCTCAATTACAAATATATGACTCCTTCAACCCTATTCCTATACAAACCTGCTACACTTAGAAAAGATAAAAAGAAATCACAACTCAATAAAGAATGGGATACAAGGAAAAATGCATTTTGTCAACGGAATTGCCAACCAAAAAATAGCGCCGCATTTTGGAGCTAACGATTAGTGAAACAGAGGCAACAAGCCTACACGTAATCCCAAAATCAATGCAAATAGTATCTGGTTGAGACTAATGAATTCAAAGAATTGAAATTTTATTGCATTCCATACAAAAAGAAAGAAGAAGAGAGAGATTAAATATCTACTAGTACAAATCCGAAGTACATAAAGCAAAACGTGCAGAAATTCCCAAACAGGGGCTTTAGTAGGAAATGTCAAACTCAAACCCTTTGAGGAAACAATCAAACGAACACTATAATTTTTCCCATTCTGGCCAACTGAAATCCAAACTGATGATGACTGTGTTGTATCTAATTGCAACTAATATTTTGGAGGGACTGTGTCGCGGTATTCACTTCCATTGTACAATTCATGTTGACGGCCTTCTTCTTCTTGAAAATCAATATCAACTCCACTTTCTTGGTCAATTTCGATCGGCTGCTCAAAGGCACAATTCCTAAGCTTAGATCATTTGCCAGTTGCGTCTTTCCTACTAGATTGGTCGAAGTAAGGTCCAGTGAAAGGGTAAACTGTTTGGTCCTTCGGAATTGGGCTTTCGATTTTGGAATAACAACACTCCCAACCTCAGTTTCGCCGTAGTAGAAAAACATTGTGCTGGTGTCATACTTGTAGGGCCAAAAATAGTGTTCTTGATCCCAAGTGCGAAGTTGGTTTTAGGATTGAAGGAAGTGTTGGTGATTGGGATATCAAACGTGTCGAAGGTGGCGTATCCGACTCAGAACTTGGGATTTCGGACCTTCATGATCGTACGTCATAGAGAAGAGGAGCATGATTCCGGTCTAAAAAATGATGAAGGCTATGCCGTAGTGTTGCCATTTCTTGTGCTTCTTGCGACGAAGCTCCTTGGCATCAAATGTCGTGGCTTCTTCGTCGCTCTTTGGCATCGAATTGCACTTGGGCCACTACGAATAGCACTTGGCCGCGACGAATTACTTTTGGCCACATTGAATTGCACATGGCCGCAACAAATTGCACTTGGCTGCATCGTATTACACTTGGTCGCGTCGAATTGCAGTTGGCCGCGTCTAATTGCAGATGGCCGCGTATAATTGCACATAGCCGCGTATAATTGCAGTTGGCCGCGTATAAATTTAGTTTGCCGCAATTTCCAGCGGCCAAGTGCAATTCGATGCGGTCAAGTGCAATTCGACGCGGCCATGAGCAATATCATGCGGCCATGTGCAATTCGATACGGCCAAGAACAATTCGATGCGATAAGCCAGAAACCAAACACATGTAAAAATTCGATGCGATATGCCAGAGTGTAAATTTATTTATGAAATCCAGTTTTTGAAATATAAGTATTTATTACAAACTAAAGTAACAAGGAGAGAAATATAATTTCAACTGACAACACCCTAATTTACATGGGGACGGATCCAGTCCAGTCCTATCCAAAACACCCTAAACAAATTTGGGCCAGATTAAAAAATAGACGAACTGGTAGGTAATGACTGGACACAATCAGACCCCAATTTACACTCTTAACTTGATTTTTCGAAAGGAGAAAATGTGTTAATGTCGAGGAAAAAGGTACGTAATTTACTAAACACATTGGATTATTCACAAATACAATCAAGTAACTTCCTCTAGATTGTGAGCAACCCGCTCTGATACCAATTGAAATTCCTATTCTGCTACCGACCCAATAATCAAGCAATAATATGAACGAAGAATAAATGATAAACACCGGATATTCGTGGAAAACCCCAAACGGGTAAAAGCCACGGTAAGGAACCGAACACTATAAAACATTGTGTAGTTACAAGCAGTCTTACCCTACGATTTGAATCCTCACAATCGCCATAAGACCTACTTGCCGAATCCACGTTACCACACCCAACATTTGATTGTCGTTGCCTCGAATCCTCAAGCCTTTCAAAACCCTTCGGAAATCCACCGAAGAACAAAACTCTAAATATGTTGAGATAAAAAAACGTGAGCACCTCTGGGAGTTTGAATGATGCTTCAATCGTCCGCCCAACGGGTTGCCACTCCCATATTCAAGCTAAATATGCTTCTCGTTTTAGAAAACCTAAGGCAGCTTAATGTTTTGACTACTGTATTTCGTTCGTCATAACTCGCTGAAAAGAGAAAGCCAATATTTATTGATTCAACTCTTGACCAAAGACCCACGTTTCCTAGCAGCCAAAAAAAGACTGCTATATATAGTAGGGATAACAAAATAAAAACTCTCTCTTGTTTTTGATTGATGACTAAACCATCCGGCATGTTTCGATTGATTGCCGGCTTATATAGCGATTGATCGGGTTGCTTTCTTCTATCTTCGCGGTTGATATGATTACTATCTTTTTTCTCACTCACTCTCAATTACAAATATATGACTCCTTCCACTCTATTCCTATACAAACCTGCTACACTTAGAAAAGATAAAAAGAAATTACAACTCAATAAAGAATGGGATACAAGGAAAAATGCATTTTGTCAACGGAATTGCCAACCAAAAAATAACGCCGCATTTTGGAGCTAACGATTAGTGAAACAGAGGCAACAAGCCTACACGTAATCCCAAAATCAATGCAAATAGTATCTGGTTGAGACTAATGAATTCAAAGAATCGAAATTTTATTGCATTCCATACAAAAAGAAAGAAGAAGAGAGAGATTAAATATCTACTGGTACAAATCCGAAGTACATAAAGCAAAACGTGCAGAAATTCCCAAACAGGGGCTTTAGTAGGAAATGTCAAACTCAAACCCTTTGAGGAACAATCAAACGAACACTATAATTTTTCCCATTCTGGCCAACTGAAAACCAAACTGTGTTGTATCTACTTGCAACTGATATTTTGGAGGGACTGTGTCGCGGTATTCACTTCAATTGTACAATTCATGTCGACGGCCTTCTTCTTCTTGAAAATCAATATCAACTCCACTTTCCTGGTCAATTTCGATCGGCTGCTCAAAGGCACAATTCCTAAGCTTAGATCATTTGCCAGTTGCGTCTTTCCTACTAGATTGGTCGAAGTAAGGTCCAGTGAAACGGTAAACTGTTTGGTCTTTCGGAATTGGGCTTTCGATTTTGGAATAACAACACTCCCAACCTTAGTTTCGCCGTAGTAGAAAAACATTGTGCTGGTGTCATACTTGTAGGGCCAAAAATGGTGTTCTTGATCCCAAGTGCGAAGTTGGTTTTAAGATTGAAGGAAGTGTTGGTGATTGGGATATCAAACGTGTCGAAGGTGGCGGATCCGACCCGGAACTTGGGATTTCGGACCTTCATGATCGTACGTCATGGAGAAGAGGAGCATGATTCCGGTCTAAAAAATGATGAAGGCTACGCCGTAGTGTTGCCATTTCTTGTGCTTCTTGCGACGGAGCTCCTTGGCATCAAATGTCATGGCTTCTTCGTTGCTGTTTGGCATCGAATTGCACTTGGGCCACTACGAATAGCACTTGGCCGCGACGAATTACTTTTGGCCACATTGAATTGCACATGGCCGCAACAAATTGCACTTGGCCGCATCGTATTACACTTGGCCGCGTTGAATTGCAGTTGGCCGCGTCTAATTGCAGTTGGCCGCGTATAATTGCACATGGCCGCGTATAATTGCAGTTGGCCGTATATAATTGCAAATTGCCACAATTTCCAGCGGCCAAGTGCAATATTGAGCGGCTAAATGCAATTCGACGCGGCCATGAGCAATTTCATTCGGCCAAGTGCAATTCGATGCGGCCAAGAAAAATTCCACGCGGCCAAGTGTAATTTTTTTCGGCCAAAAGCAATTCGATGCGGCCAAGTACAATTCGATGCGATAAGCCAGAAACCAAACACATGTAAAAATTCGATGCGATATGCCAGAGTGTAAATTTATTTATGAAATCCAATTTTCGAAATATATGTATTTATTACAAACTAAACTAATAAGGAGAGAAATATAATTTCAACTGACAACACCCTAATTTACATGGGGACGGATCTAGTCCAGTCCTATCCAAAACACCCTGAACAAATTTGGGCCAGATAAAAAAACTAGACGAACTGGTAGGTAATGACTGGACACAATTAGACCCCAATTTACACTCTCAAGTTGATTTTTGGAAAGGAGAAAATGTGTTAATGTCGAGGAAAAAGGTACGTAATTTACTAAACACATTGGATTATTCACAAATACAATCAAGTAACTTCCTCTAGATTGTGAGCAACCCGCTCTGATACCAATTGAAATTCCTATTCTGCTACCGACCCAATAATCAAGCAATAATATGAACGAAGAATAAATGATGAACACCGGATATTCATGGAAAACCCCAAACGGGTAAAAACCACGGTAAGGAACCGAACACTATAAAACATTGTGTAGTTACAAGCAGTCTTACCCTACGATTTGAATCCTCACAATCGCCCTAAGACATACTTGCCGAATCCACGTTACCACACCCAGCATTTGATTGTCGTTGCCTCGAATCCTCAAGCCTTTCAAAACCCTTCAGAAATCCACCGAAGAACAAAACTCTAAATATGTTGAGATAAAAAACCGTGAGCACCTCTTGGAGTTTGAATGATGCTTCAATCGTCCGCCCAACGGATTGCCACTCCCATATTCAAGCTAGATATGCTTCTCGTTTTAGAAAACCCAAGGCAGCTCAATGTTTTGACTACTGTATTTCGTTCGTCATAACTCGCTGAAAAGAGAAAGCCAATATTTATTGATTCAACTCTTGACCAAAGACCCACGTTTCCAAACAGCCAAAAAAAGACTGCTATATACAGTAGGGATAACAAAATAAAAACTCTCTCTTGTTTTTGATTTATGATTAAACCATCCGGCAGCTTTCGATTGATTGCCGGCTTATATAGCGATTGATCGGGTTGCTTTCTTCTGTCTTCGCGGTTGATATGATTACTGTCTTTTTTCTCACTCACTCTCAATTACAAATATATGACTCCTTCCACTCTATTCCTATACAAACCTGCTACACTTAGAAAAGATAAAAAGAAATTACAACTCAATAAAGAATGGGATACAAGGAAAAATGCATTTTGTCAACGGAATTGCCAACCAAAAAATAACGCCGCATTTTGGAGCTAACGATTAGTGAAACAGAGGCAACAAGCCTACACGTAATCCCAAAATCAATGCAAATAGTATCTGGTTGAGACTAATGAATTCAAAGAATCGAAATTTTATTGCATTCCATACAAAAAGAAAGAAGAAGAGAGAGATTAAATATCTACTGGTACAAATCCGAAGTACATAAAGCAAAACGTGCAGAAATTCCCAAACAGGGGCTTTAGTAGGAAATGTCAAACTCAAACCCTTTGAGGAACAATCAAACGAACACTATAATTTTTCCCATTCTGGCCAACTGAAAACCAAACTGTGTTGTATCTACTTGCAACTGATATTTTGGAGGGACTGTGTTGCGGTATTCACTTCAATTGTACAATTCATGTCGACGGCCTTCTTCTTCTTGAAAATCAATATCAACTCCACTTTCCTGGTCAATTTCGATCGGCTGCTCAAAGGCACAATTCCTAAGCTTAGATCATTTGCCAGTTGCGTCTTTCCTACTAGATTGGTCGAAGTAAGGTCCAGTGAAACGGTAAACTGTTTGGTCTTTCGGAATTGGGCTTTCGATTTTGGAATAACAACACTCCCAACCTTAGTTTCGCCGTAGTAGAAAAACATTGTGCTGGTGTCATACTTGTAGGGCCAAAAATGGTGTTCTTGATCCCAAGTGCGAAGTTGGTTTTAAGATTGAAGGAAGTGTTGGTGATTCGGATATCAAACGTGTCGAAGGTGGCGGATCCGACCCGGAACTTGGGATTTCGGACCTTCATGATCGTATGTCATAGAGAAGAGGAGCATGATTCCGGTCTAAAAAACGATGAAGGCTACGCCGTAGTGTTGCCATTTCTTGTGCTTCTTGCGACGGAGCTCCTTGGCATCAAATGTCGTGGCTTCTTCGTCGCTGTTTGGCATCGAATTGCACTTGGGCCACTACGAATAGCACTTGGCCGCGACGAATTACTTTTGGCCACATTGAATTGCACATGGCCGCAACAAATTGCACTTGGCCGCGTCGAATTTCAGTTGGCCGCGTCTAATTGCAGTTGGCCGCATATAATTGTACATGGCCGCGTATAATTGCAGTTGGCCGCGTATAATTGCAGTTTTCCGCAATTTCCAGCGGCCAAGTGCAATTCGATGCGGCCAAGTGCAATTCGACGCGGCCATGAGCAATTTCATTCGGCCAAGTGCAATTCGATGCGGCCAAGAAAAATTCCACCCGGCCAAGTGTAATTTTATTCGGCCAAAAGCAATTCGGTGCGGCCAAGTACAATTCGATGCGATAAGCCAAAAACCAAACACATGTAAAAATTCGATGTGATATGCCAGAGTGTAAATTTATTTATGAAATCCAGTTTTCGAAATATATGTATTTATTACAAACTAAACTAATAAGGAGAGAAATATAATTTCAACTGACAACACTCTAATTTACATGGGGACGGATCCAGTCCAGTCCTATCCAAAACACCCTGAACAAATTTGGGCCAGATAAAAAAACTAGACGAACTGGTAGGTAATGACTGGACACAATCAGACCCCAATTTACACTCTCAAGTTGATTTTTGGAAAGGAGAAAATGTGTTAATGTCGAGGAAAAAGGTACGTAATTTACTAAACACATTGGATTATTCACAAATACAATCAAGTAACTTCCTCTAGATTGTGAGCAACCCGCTCTGATACCAATTGAAATTCCTATTCTGCTACCGACCCAATAATCAAGCAATAATATGAACGAAGAATAAATTATGAACACCGGATATTCGTGGAAAACCCCAAACGGGTAAAAACCACGGTAAGGAACCAAACACTATAAAACATTGTGTAGTTACAAGCAGTCTTACCCTACGATTTGAATCCTCACAATCGCCCTAAGACCTACTTTCCGAATCCACGTTACCACACCCAGCATTTGATTCTCGTAGCCTCGAATCCTCAAGCCTTTCAAAACCCTTCGGAAATCCACCGAAGAACAAAACTCTAAATTTGTTGAGATAAAAAACCGTGAGCACCTCTGGGAATTTGAATGATGCTTCAATCGTCCGCCCAACGGATTGCCACTCCCATATTCAAGCTAGACATGCTTCTCGTTTTAGAAAACCCAAGGCAGCCCAATGTTTTGACTACTGTATTTCGTTCGTCATAACTCGCTGAAAAGAGAAAGCCAATATTTATTGATTCAACTCTTGACCAAAGACCCACGTTTCCTAGCAGCCAAAAAAAGACTGCAATATATAGTAGGGATAACAAAATAAAAACTCTCTCTTGTTTTTGATTGATGACTAAACCATCCAGCAGCTTTCAATCGATTGCCGGCTTATATAGCGATTGATCGGGTTGCTTTCTTTTGTCTTCGCGGTTGATATGATTACTGTCTTTTTTCTCACTCACTCTCAATTACAAATATATGACTCCTTCCACTCTATTCCTATACAAACCTGCTACACTTAGGAAAGATAAAAAGAAATTACAACTCAATAAAGAATGGGATACAAGGAAAAATGCATTTTGTCAACGGAATTGCCAACCAAAAAATAACGCCACATTTTGGAGCTAACGATTAGTGAAACAGAGGCAACAAGCCTACACGTAATCCCGAAATCAATGCAAATAGTATCTGGTTGAGACTAATGAATTCAAAGAATCGAAATTTTATTGCATTCCATACAAAAAGAAAGAAGAAGAGAGAGATTAAATATCTACTGGTTTCGGTTTGGAACTCAAAAACCAAAATTTTGGAAAAAGTAATTTTTGTACTTTTTCTCTCTTTAATTTTTCAATCATTACTCTCATTTCTCACTCTATCTCTCTCCACTTTTTACCTCTATCCACAATCATTACTCTCATTTCTCTCTCTACCTTTATTCAAAAACACTACTCAAAACCCACAACCGAACAAGGGCAAAGCAAAACGTGCAGAAATTCCCAAACAAGGGCTTTAGTAGGAAATGTCAAACTCAAACCCTTTGAGGAACAATCAAACGAACACTATAATTTTTCCCATTCTAGTCAACTGAAATCCAAACTGATGATGACTGTGATGTATTTACTTGCAACTGATATTTTGGAGGGACTGTGTCGCGGTATTCACTTCCGTTGTACAATTCATGTCGACGGCCTTCTTCTTCTTGAAAATCAATATCAACTCCACTTTCCTGGTCAATATATATCGGCTGCTCAAAGGCACAATTCCTAAGCTTAGATCATTTGCCAGTTGCGTCTTTCCTACTAGATTGGTCGAAGTAAGGTCCAGTGAAATGGTAAACTGTTTGGTCCTTCGGAATTGGGCTTTCGATTTTGGAATAACAACACTCCCAACCTCAGTTTCGCCGTAGTAGAAAAACATTGTGCTGGTGTCATACTTGTAGGGCCAAAAATGGTGTTCTTGATCCCAAGTGCGAAGTTGGTTTTAAGATTGAAGGAAGTGTTGGTGATTGGGATATCAAACGTGTCGAAGGTGGCGGATCCGACCCAGAACTTGGGATTTCGGACCTTCATGATCGTACGTCATGGAGAAGAGGAGCATGATTCCGGTCTAAAAAACGATGAAGGCTATGCCGTAGTGTTGCCATTTCTTGTGCTTCTTGCGACAGAGCTCCTTGGCATCAAATGTCGTGGCTTCTTCGTTGCTGTTTGGCATCAAATTGCACTTGGGCCACAACGAATAGCACTTGGCCGCGACGAATTACTTTTGGCCACATTGAATTGCACATGGCCGCAACAAATTGCACTTGGCCGCATCGTATTACACTTGGCCACGTCGAATTGCAGATGGCCGCGTCTAATTGCAATTGGCCGCGTATAATCGCAACTGGCCGCGTATAATTGCAATTGGCCGCAATTTTCAGCGGCCAAGTGCAATTCGACGTGGCCATGAGCAATTTCATGCAGCCATAGGATACTTAACTTCCCAAGTTCTAACACCAAAACTTCACAATCTCGATCTTGCGAACGGGCACTTGATGGACGTTAAATATTATTCGCCAAAAGCCACCATCGGATCTAGGCAAACCAGAGTCCGGGGTAGAGGTAACTAGTCTGGGAAAAACCCTGCCAAGAGAAAATAAATAGTAAAACAGGAGAAGAAACTCTATAGTGGAAAAACGGAAAAATAGCAAAAGATGCCATGTCAGCACTTTCTTTTTTTTTGACAAAATGGACAGAAGATAAAGGTAGGTGTTGTCGTTCAAAAATAAATAAATAAATAAGTACAAGTGCTTTATTGAAATAAACTAAGATCTATGGGACACTTGGGTGAAAATTCAGGTGTCATTTTAAAATTTTCTCTATTTCTTTTTAATTTTGAGATTCCTCGTCGAGACCAATGATGTGCCCGTGTGGCCAAATGCACTGAATAATTTTTCAAATTTAGGGGAAAAAAATTGTGTATAAATTTGAGCAACAGTTAATCGGCAATATAAAGTGAGCGGGAGGGTTTGATGAGTTTAGGGCTTTATGAACCGTTATTGACAACGTGAGGGGGGTAATTTACCTATTTAATTCGGGATGATCCACCTATGTAGTTGAATTTTTATAATTGACCTATTTAATTCAATTGTTGTTTTACTAGTTTTTATAGTCAGTTTGATTGATGAATTTGATTTAGCATCTAATTCTTTGTTTGACTTTTATGGGTGTAAAAGTTATCAATATGCCGATATCATCTATCTTTGTCTGGATGGATAGATAGATTTTGGCTTTCAGGTTTGTTCTTGTTATGTTTAGAAATATCTATAGGTAGAGAAAATGTGTTCCGTGATTTAAAAAGAAGAAGAAGAGAAAATGAGGGCAACTTTGGCACTTCGAATATTGTTTTGTTAAGAATGTGGGTCCAAGTGTTACAGTGCCAAGTGATTTGATCGAAATCTAAGGGTAATAGTGCAGTTTAGCCTTAATTGGGCCTCCTGCCTTGAACCCGCGAGGTTCCCTGCCTAAAACGATTTCCAAAAGCCAGTTTTATTGTATTTGATTCAATGCATCCAAACCCATTATTATAAACTCAAAAACATCATTTAACTTCTCGATAATATGTTTATCAGTATCCGATTATGGTGAATCTTACTGGGGTTAGTGTTCTTGATGAATTATACAACATGAACGATTTAGATCTTTGAAATAAATCTCAAATAATTTCATATTTGATTACTAGTAGCCAAACATATTATTACATTGATTCAGTGCAACTAAGCCCATTATTACAATCGCAAAACCTTTATTTAACGTCTCGATGAGATATTTATTTGTATTCGATTGCAATAAATTTTACTAGGGTTAGTGTTCTCTTGATGATTTCTACAACATGAACGATTTAGATCTTTGAAATAAATCTGAAAGAAAGTTCAAATTTGACTTCTAATACAGCAGGACTGTGGTAAACAGACTTCGCAGGTGGAATCTGAGAAGTCTTAATTAACTAAACTCGCCCTTTTCAAAGGCGACTCTACTTTGGCATATAAAACCCTCTCCGTCGTCGAGCTTGAAATCAAAAGGCTTCTCATCAGTATCATCACCACACACTGCACCTCGCCGGAGGAAGGGGAAATCCAGGGCACTCAGCGCCTATCATCTTCTAAGGCCAGTTTTTTTCTGGCATACAAACTCGCCGCCGTTGTTTTTGAAGAAAAGGTCTCGCCGCCATTGCTAGTACAACTAAGCCAGACCCGGTTTTTCAAGGAAAAAAAGCCCACCTTTGATTACTGGGTTGGCGATTGAAGCATTTCTGTTCCTCTCTCAGGTAATTCTATATGTCCATTACTTTCGCGAGCTTATACGCATGGGCTCCTAATTTCGGAATTAGAGTTGTCAATTGTCATTAAGTAGTTGTAAATACTAAACTTTAGAGAAATATTGAAGCTATTGAGAGTTGACCCAACTTGGGTTCATGGGTAATCGGCTGGGTGGCGTGAGCGTGACGTTGCAGGGATGATAATTAGGAACGCCGACTGTTTGATGAAATGCCCAGCTGAAAACCAGAGTCGAGAATTCTTGAACTGGGAGTTGCTCTTATGTTGTTTCGATTGACACGGCTATTGGGTGTTTCGTTTAACTTCTGTAGCAGCTTAAGTTAGAGAATTATTGTGGGATGGAGGGTGCAGAGGATGCAGTAAAGTAAGGAATGCGCAGGTGGTAGACGCCAGGGCCAGAAACATCAGTCACAATGTCCGATGCACTGAGTGTGGCAGTCAGTCCATTGAAGATTCACAAGCAGATGTTGCCATTCTCATCAGGAAGGTAATTCATTTTGCTAGCTAATATTCTTGTTGTTGCATATAGCCAGGAATATATACGCACAAGTGCATGATAGGATAGGGGAATATATTATTCTTGTTGTTTCATATGACACTGGGTTATAATCATCGGTGTGGTAGTATTTGGTGGTGATCGATGGATAAGAGAAATATGACCAAAAGTAGTTGTTAGCTGTGGAAAAATCTTGAATCGTTTGTTGGCAATTTGTAAATCGTAGGTTGCAGGTGTTTAATTGCTTGGTTCCTGACTTAATTGGGCTGTGATGTGTAAAAAAAGCTTTATGAACGCTGGATTAAGTACATTGTCAGGTTCTCGCCTTTCATGTCGCCTTTTGTTTGTTTAACTTCCAATGATACGTCGTTATTCTTTCGTCAAGCTATTCACAAACGGTATGTTTTTGTCACATTTAGATGCTGTCTTTTTCTCTTTTACCCCTAAGGCATTTATATCTTAATGCACTGAAAAACATGAAATCTTTTCCCTTCAAAATGGTGGCTAGAGTCTTGACTAGTGGCTTAGTGTTTGATCTATTGGAAGGATGATTATGATTGTTTTCCCTTTGATCTGTTGGAAAACCAAGCTATGATGATACAAAGAATTAGCATTCCTCATTTGCTGGAGTCATCCTGTTTGCTTAACAAGTGAATTATCAAAGAACCATGAATTATAGCTGGAAGCAAATTTCTTGTACATACTTTGCTGTTGATGTGCTACCATTGCATGCTGATGTATTTAGAAATAACAAAAATACTCATCCTTTGTTGGCCTCAACCATGTCCACTGAGGGTCGTGCATTTGTTTCCCTCAGAAAGCCTAAGTTGCCAGCATAGTAAGATTAGGTTCCCGGTTCTTGTCAAATCATAGACATTTTTCTCTTGCCTCGAATTGTATACTACTCATCAACTCTACCTGCATATTCTGATGATGTTTTGTTGTACTCCAGTTAATTCGTGATGAAATTCGAGCTGGGAAATCTGATAAAGATATCTACAAGAAGCTCGAGGACGATTTTGGGGAGACAGTTCTTCATGCTCTAAAGTTTGATTTGCAGACTGCAGCTTTGTGGCTATCACCACCTCTCCGGTCGGTTTTTTTAAGAGGACCACCTTAAGCTTTTTTACTACCCCCTCACAAGAAAAGTTCTGATTTTCCATCATTTGATTTTTGGATCAGCTTCTAGTTGCAGGTGCTGCTGGAGGAATATGGGCTTACAACAAGCATAGGCAAAATACTAATGCGCACATCATGGTGTTGAACCTTGTTAGAGGTGTTCCACTAACTCCGAAAGAGAAACAAACCATGTTCGACCTCCTTACTCCTCCTTGTCGAGAAAGAAATCCTTTATCCTCTTGGTGGCGGAAGTGGCTTGGTTAATAACATTTCAGTTTCTTATAGAGCTCTTACATGATTACCAATGAGAAAATCAAAGGGAGAATCAGCTTGTTGATGAGTTCCATGGCTTTCACCTCCGCAATCTGGACCTGGTTTTTATGATAATGAAAAATTAGATTGTGATACAAATTTGTATCTTTAACAGTATTCAAGTTTACTGTGGCTAAGAATATTTTCAGCAATTTCAGAACTTCATTGTTCACTGTACGTGACTGGTATTGTGTTTAAAATGTTATTTCCTGTTTATGAGCTTCAAATTCTTGTTTCATCCTGTCTGAACTGAGTTTCTCTGTGGAACCAGCTTTCTTAGTTTCTCTGTGGAACCAGCTTTCTTAGTTTCACCATCGGGTGGTTGCTCATGCCTCTTTGGTGGGATCCGTGTACCTCTGTCGTTTTCAGTAGCATTTTTGTAGAGCATAATGCCAAATTGCCAATACAGTATTTCCCAAGGTACGAAGTAATGGAAGCCAGTTATTTCCCTTGGTCAACCTGCACTAATTATGAAGTGTGTTATAAGATTTCAATGTCTAATATTCATATGAGCATTTTCCTAATAGGCAGCTGGATTAGCAGGCTTTGCAACAATTAATAATGATTTTGTGTTGAATTCAAGTACTTGTATATTTTTTGTCCATATTTCTTCTAGAATTTAGGTGAAGCTTCACGCGATTGACTTCAGAAGATTGAAAAGTCTCCAATAAACATTGTCTGTTTTTACTCCCAGGGTGAAGTCTATCGAGTGATTATTATTCTTTTACAGCTAGTTTGTTGCTACAGGTTTCTTTACAAAGCAAACGCACTCGGCTAAGTTTTTCAGAAGCAAATATTGTCATATCCATTGCTGATCAAATGGGTGGGAATCAAGTCACTGAAGAAGTAGACCCTCCAAAACCAAGCAAACCAGTCGGCTCAATGGCCCTGACGTGCTTTGAAGACAAGAATCTCTCAGTTGGCAATCCATGGAGCACTGGATTGTTTGATTGCCATGAAAACCAGACAAATGGTACTTCGTTTTTTATCTTTTTCTTTCATTCTATGTTTTCTCTGTTCTCCCCTAATTGCACATGCTTTATTAACTGGGGTAATGCTGCAAGCTTTTGACACTTTTTGAGGGATTCACTAATAACTTAATAAGATCCTTTTCTCAACTTGAAGATAAAACAAACACTAGCTTTTCGGAGGCAAAAACTTGTCTTGTTGCAGAAGTTTATAATCCACTAATCGTTTTTACTGATCGAATAATACATGTTATGCCATGTGATTTTTTAAGGGATTGCAAGAACAAATACTAATAGGTCAATAGGGATACAAAACTGAACAGGATGCAGTTCAATCCCTAACATAAGAATTTTCCAAGATTGAGTTTAAGAATAAAACCTTTAACTTGAAACAACATAAAGCATAGGGAATTTTATCTAGCCAAGTGGATATAATTGCTTTTCCTATTGTTTTGGCAGCTATAGTTACAGCATGTCTAACTTGTATCACATTCGGTCAGATAGCAGAAATAGTAGATGGTGGAGAAATGAGTAAGTTCCTTTACTCCCTTTACTTCATGTACCTTCTCTCTTGCGGACAGGAACGGAAAGGAAGGGACAAATGTTGGGAACAGGAAGAAAGGGAGAAGAAAGGACTAAAAAGCTGCTGTTGAGGAATGTGTCCCTTCTATTCTCTTTCTTCCCATGGCTTCCAAAAGGAGTGCCAAGAAACACCCCACCCCCCGTTCTTTTCTCCCTTTAGTTTCTAATGTATGACATATGTTGGTTGCAGCTTGCCCACTTGGGACTTTCTTTTATATGTTGATGATGCCTCCCTTGTGCTCTCAGTGGATTATGGGCTCTAAGTATAGAGCAAAGCTGAGGAAGAAATATGGTTTGGTAGGAGCACCTTATGAAGATGTGGTCTCTCACATCTTCTGTCCATGTTGTTCCCTTTGCCAGGAGTTCCGAGAGCTCAAGAATAGAGGACTTGAGAGGGGCGCCACGGACGAATTCGATTTTGGGTGTTTTTCGAAGTGTTGGAAAGCTAGTTAAGTCCTCTTTTTAACCCAGTTGGTTTCATTCAAGGATATTTTATACATTGAAATGTGTGTCCATTTTACCCTCAGGGTGTCGAGAAAAAAACGCGTTTCAGTTTAGAAAAAGACCAAGAAGCATCGTTCAAATTTTAGCCGAGTCCCATTTTTATTCCATTTCATCATCGGGGAGCCTCGAGGGCACAAATTAAGGATAATTAATAAATAGGTCCAAATTGGGGTGTCTACACCCACTTTTCATGAACTAAATCTAAATATTTTCATGGTTGTGTTCCACCACATTTTAGAACTTTAAAAACCCTATTTATCGATATATAATTGGTCTTGATCCAAGTTAATATGAAAAAGTTGCGAGCGTTTTACCGAAATGAATTTTATTTTGACCCACTGAGAGTAAAATGGTCACATGTTCTTATGTATAAATGATTTTGGATCCAAACTACTTGGGATAGAAAGTAAATTGAACAAGCTTTTTAACGGTTCAAACCATGCGAAAATATGAATTTTAGAGTTTCCGGGACAAGCGCACAAAGTTCGGTCTGTTAGACAACTTTAGGGCGCCCCAGGCACATTTTGATGCGCCTCCGGCGCCCCCCTTGCGCCCGGGGCGCATTCTTAACGCTAAGAAACATGCTAAACTTTGCGGGCTCGACACGGACACACCCGAAATTTGATTTGAGCATGGTTTGAACCGTTAAAAAGCTTATTAAATCTACTTTCTTACCAAAGTTGTTTGGATCCAAAATCATTTGTACATCAAAGGAAATTATCATTTTACCCTTAGTGGGTCGAAGACAAATTATTTCAGTATAAAAGCTCCTATCACCCTCATTTTAAATCGGATCAAGATCAATTGTGGATGGATAGATGAAGAATCACAGCTAATTAACACAATACCACGAACATGTTTAGGGATCTGGTTTGGTAGATACCCTTTCCTTTGACTACCGTTTCTGTAGGTCCTAAGTTTTAAACTAATTTATCTTCGAATTTTTTCATGCATGTTTTGGTGTTTTTCTCATTGTTGACTCTTTCGTCCCATGGAAGTGAGAAATTTATAGAGGAAGAGAGATTCATGGTGGTATTGTAGGGGGGGAAAAAAAAAACAGCCAAAAGTTTTTATAGGGAAGTTATGTTCACTTGAACTGGACTTAGACGTAGGGGTGGGAATTTTCGACCCGACACGAAGTTAGCGGTTTACGGTCAGCTATTTCTGACGCGAAAAACGAATATGACAAGACAAGATAACACAAAAAGTTAAACAGATCGGGTTAAGGTTGAGAGAATTCTGACACGAACAGGAGATGACACGACACAAACACGACGCGGGGTGGGAATTTATGAAAGGACACGATAACACGACACGAACCGACCACGAAGTTAGTGATTTAGGGTCGGCTATTTCTACACGGAACACCAATACGACAAGACACGATCGATAACACGAAAAAGATAAACATGTCGGGTTAGGGTTAAGAGAATTCTGACACGAACACGACACGATGCCTACCCCTAGTTATACGTGCAGGTCTTCTTACTGTTGGATCTGGACGTAAGGCTATCACTTATATTTTCTGTTTTAAAATGGTGAGCAAGGAGCAAAAGAGCCAGAGCTTGTTTGGGGGCAAGCCAAAAGGGTGGAAATAATTAGTACACATATTTTGAGCCCAAAATGTTTGTTCTATAACTTTGATCCAAACTATAGCCAAATTATGGGTGCAGGTGCCCCCAACATGCCCCTCATGGTGCATTCACCCTTGGTTACAAACATGGTTGAATTTGACAGCGTACTCATCAAGAAAAACTGTGCAATATAATAGTTTTCCTTTCAAGACCACAACACCACAGTCACCTTCCATAATTTACAAAAACTCTAAAATCATTTATGAAAAACAAAAAAGTAGAAACATGTTACCAAACAAGTTTTCTTCATTAGTTTTCAAAACCGTAAAAACGAAAACGAAAAATTGAAAAACAAAATGGTTACCAAATTCCCCCGAACCCTTTCGCTTCCTTTTTTTTTTTTTTTTTGGAAGGAAAACTGTTTCGCTTCCTTGAATGAATAAAATAGGTGAAATTGAAAAAGTGTATGAATTCATAATTCTTTTCTGTGAAAAAAAATATTCAGAATTCATACACGTTCTGTATTATTTCTGACCGTTTTCCACCAAAACACCGTACGATTTGGTAGAGATTTGCTCCCTTTTAAGTTCTCGCGTTCAAAACACTTCGTCTAAAGTGTTTTGAAAATATATTATGAATGCATACCCTTTTTTCTCTCATCTAAAAGATTTGCTCTTTTTTAAGGTTTCGTGTTTTAAACCTCTTAGTTGCTATCAACTTTTTTTGGAGAGTCAACTCATACAAAATTTTGCTCTGACTTTAATTGGTACTCTCACAAGTAGCGGGTGGGATTGGTCCCCTAGGATTAATCGCGATGCACGTAAGCTGGTCAGGACACCTGAGTTTACCCGTTCGGCTAAATAAGCCAAGTGGCTTATTTTTTTGTTCTTATTCAAATTTTTTTCGTATCACTTGGCTTATTATCAATTTTTTGGGGATTATTGCATCCTCATGACAAGAGGAATTTAAAAAGTAAAAAATTTTGATCGAAATCTAATTTTTTTTGAATAAAGACGAAAAAAATTGGCTTATTAGCTTATTTTCGTCTTTATTCAAAAAACATTGGATTTCGATCAAAAAATTTTACTTTTTAGATTCCTCTTGTCATGAGGATGCAATAATTCCCAAAAAATTGATGATAAGCCAAGTGATACGAAAAAAAATTTGAATAAAGACAAAAAAATAAGCCATTTGGCTTATTTAGCCGAACGGGGACCGAAAGTGGCTGTTAGGGTTGCAAATAAATCACTAAGCACGTCACTCATGACGTTTGGTATTATCACCAACGTCATTTGTGATGTCTTTCTTGGGTCAGTTTGTCATTAGTGATGTTTTTAGGCTAATAAAAAAGCTTTATTGCTTTCCTTATAATAATAATAGCACTACTAAACTACTCTAGTTTATTTCTTCTTTATAGCAACACGAAACAAAAACATGAGCGTAAAATTCAATTTATGTCAATCTACACTAACCTCCCCTAAAGTTTGATCAAATGATAGATTTCCCTTGAGCTATGAGAAATTCTAATAACTCCCTCGTTAAAGATGGTCTCCTTAATCAAAACTTATTGAAGTCACCATAACACCCTTTCATATACATATGGAGAAAATTCCTTCTTAGCCTATTGCCTCGCACCCTGTGACCTTTGCTTTTATTATCTCTTTGGCTCTTTTACTTTACTCGTTTCCTTACCATTTTGTCACTTTTTTTCCCTTCTATCACATAATTTACTGTCAAATCTACCAAATCACAATATAGACAGCCAAATCTCTAAGTTAGATACCCCTCCTATTCGTTGAGTCAATGGAGCATTTTGGATGACGGTGTTGTCGTTGAGAGCTTTCTACTCCTAAATCAATGAATAAATGGAGCCAGCCACTTTTACTATTTCAGCATTGGCGATTTCTTTTTGGAGAAAGATTTTGCGCGAGATAAGAATATGTTAGATCAGGAAAAAGATGATTTCTTGAATCGTTGTGTTCGTCGATAAAGTTGACAGAATCATTGTGCTTTTGCTTTTAACTCCCATCTCATCTCTATATCTTTACCATTATTTTATTTTGGCTTAGTGTATGCATATATACATCGTGGTTGGATGTGGGCACACGATGGAGTGTATGGGTGATCCGCATCCAAGATTGTATAATCTTGGGGGCTTTTAGCTTGTTATTTGTAGCGTTTCATTCCATTTTATCCCTTTTTACCCCATTTCGCTCGTAAGGTGTGTTTTTAGTGTTTTCAGGTAATTCGTGCTAATAAGGCGGTTTTGAACGCCAAGGAATGCTTCGGATGCAACCAAGTGCTCAAGGCCATGTACCACCATGTTGTGGTGCCCGAGGAGTCATGAAGAGGTTGTTTGGAGGTTGCTCGGATCGCCCAAGGGTCAAGGGAATCGAAGAAGAAGTGAGGATTTTACCAAAGCTATTCATCTTCCGACCAGCTGAGGGTAGAATTGTCATAACTTTTGATGTACAAATGATATTGGATCCAAACCACTTGGGTTAGAAAGTAGACTCGACGAGCTTTCCAACGGTCCAAAGAACGCCATAATCCGAGTTCGGGAGTGTCCGGAGCGAGCCCGCGAAGTTGCCCAAAAAATCTGTCTGTCGGTCATGAACCGGTACATGAAGACCAGATCTTGTATTTTGGAAGATTTTCAGCCATGAACCGGTACGGGTAAGTCATGAACCGGTTCATGATGGAAAATATGTCCGAATTTGCTACCTTTTCCTCCTTTTTGCTTTTGGGATATTTTCCATTTCTAGTTGCTTTTAGGATATTTTGGGGGATTTTTTGTGAGAGATTTAGGCCACCTTGTATATTTAGTCCTCTCTCTCTCTCTCCCTCATTTAGTTAGTTCATTTTTACCTTTAAGTCTTTTATTTTGTTAGAACTCCATTAAAGCTCTTTAAGCTTTCCTAGCCTAAATCCTTCAAGAACTCTAGTAAGTATTTGTCGTTTATTGTTTTGTTATTTATTAATGTTGTAGCTACGGACTAGAGCTATCTTAATATCAAGTTTATTTCCATTTCTGTCGGTTAATCATGTTTTCTCTCTTAAGCATGCTTTCTAGTCTTTTTACTATGCGTGAGTAGTTTATTGGTTAAGTCTCAGGATAATCTTTCCCGAGGACTTAGGTTGTTATTAGGTTCTCGAGCCATCGGGCTTTTTAGCATGATTTCCGGAATAGAGCTTAATTTGCATTTTCGGTCTAAACTAGGGGTGTTAACCCCTTGGTAACGAGCTTAGTCAAGCAGTCTTGGCTAATGACTTACCGAGGCCTAGTGGCCTCCTATGTGTTCGACAAATAATAAAAACAAGTTGGTTCGCCTCCGGGAAATCACATCTTTAGTTAAACGTAGTCTTTTTAAGTTAAATCTTCCGGGCATGAGCACGCGGTCGTGACTCTCGCCTGAGTTATAATCGAGAACCGGTAATGGATTTTGTCAAGGGTTAGAAGACCCCGAGACTTGCCTTGTTAAGTTTATCAAGCGTTAATCTAGTTTTCGTTTTAGTCTTTCCATTTTAAAGCAAAACCATAGTTGGCGGGCTTAAACGCCGAAATCCTACCATAAAGCCTTCAATCCAAATCAAGCTATAATCGAATTCTCTGTGGGAACGATCCCGGACTTCCGGATATTATGCTACCGATGACTTAGCCCTACGCTTCGGGTTTCTATCAACCTCTTATTTGAAAGCAAGGTTCTATCGTAAGCAATGGGTTTGAAAGCAATGAAGTTTGAGTAGATAGTGGAGGGTGACGACTGGCTTGCGAGGCATTTTTTGTGATTTTCCAAACTAACATAATCTATTGTTATTATTATTTGACTTATCTGTGATGAAAAAGATGTATTATGCCCTAAGTCACATAAAGCGCGAGCGGGTGCGAGTGCAGAAGCGCGAGCTTGAAATCGTCTCTCTAAAACCTCCAAATCAACTAAAATTCGTGAGTGTGAGAATTGAGAGTGCGAGCGCAGAACGAGAATTGAGGACGCAAGCATATGTCATTTTGAAAGAAGATCATATGTGACTAAAACTGTGACTATACACCTCAGGGGAGAAGATGATAATTTTAAGCAGCTCATGGGTACTAATGTCCTTTTTTTTCTTTCTTTCTTTTGTTAACAGCGAAAGGGTACTAATGTCCTTAAGGAGAACTTCGGGGTGGTATATCAATGAGAGCACGAGCGTAGTACATTTTGAAGGATTATGTGACTAAAACTGTGACTATAAACCTCAGGGGAGAAGAGGGTAATTTTCAGAAGCTCATGGGTACTAATGTCCTTAAGGAGAACTTCAGGGTGGTATAATCAATTACTAGAGGCCCCTCCACCGTCAAATAGAGGTCAAACCGCTCTGCTCCCCCTATATATAGAGTGCATTTGAAAGTAGAAACGAAAGTGGGAATTGGTTTGAGTTTTTGAAGAACAAGAAATCAGAGCAAGAATGTGGATTTTTGGGAGAAAAAGCCCATCTGGGTTCTCAGCCTCTTCTACTGCTGAGGAAGTTACCCAAGGAATTGATGGTACTGGCCTCACTGCTATAGTTACAGGTCTCTCTCTCTCTCTCTCTCTCTCTCTCTCTCTCATAAACAAACACCTATACATATGTTGTTTTCCATGACTCAAAAAGGAAGTAAACAACAAACTAATGCACACCAAAGGCTCGATTCAATTGGCAAGAAATTGATGGAGGAAAATTGTTCTGGGAAAAGTTTCAGTTTTAGTGGAGTGAAGTAAAGAAAAAAGAATTTCTTGGTTCATTTGATAAAAGAATTTGTAGAAAGGTTGGAAAACGATACTTTAATTGCGTAGGAAACTCGTGGAAAAATAGAATTCCTGCAAAATCTTGCAGTTTTTGCTTGACCTTTTCTTGGTTCCACAACTTTCTGCTAACTGAACACATAAAAATCAAGAAAGTTAGATATATTCGTGTACTTCCTTTTCCTTGCCCAGCAATTGAACAGAGCCAAAGAGAAAAATGAGACAAAAATGTGAAGTAGAAAATTTACATGGTTGGGCCCATTTGCTAGCATACATAACTCGATGAGAGTTCCAATGTAGTGAAAGAGTTTACAATGACAAAAAGAAATTCCGATCCCGAGCCCGAGCCCGAGCCCTTGCTCAAATGTGATTTTTTTTGGGGGGTCACTGTTTAACATTAGAGAACGTGATTGGGGGGTCCGATTTCCTCTGTCCCAAAAACCCCTGTGCCTTTGTGCCGAGGGGTTTTCCAGCTGTTAGATTTTTCCAGCCGTTAGATTGTGTATTTTTTTATTGTTTAAATCCAACGGCCAGAAAACCTCTCGGCACGAAGGCACAGAGTTTTTCGGCACAAAGGATCCTGCCTATGTGATTGGTGAGATTTTATAGTGATTATCAAAAGTTTTGGCCAAAATATAAGAACAAATCCACAAAATGATTTGGCGAGTCGTACAATGGTTTTGCTGAGTTCCTGGCACTAGGTAATTCAGCTGAATTAAGTTGTGAATTTATGAGAGGCCTGCAAATTTATGGTGAACGTGGAAGATGGATAATTTCATCTTTCTCCTTCTGGGGTCACTTTTGAGGCATCCCTTTAAATCAGTTAAGATCATCCAAAGTCAAATGTGGTTGTTTCAGTCCGGGCATTCCCCAGCTTATGTCTATCTGAATGTTCTACTGCAATGATAGCTCTATAGTTTGAGGTTAATCTGATAATATATTGTTAAAGCATCCAACTCAATGCCAATTGGCAATGGGAGGAGAGGTCGCCCAGACTCATATACTAGTTTTCGAGGTGATAATAAGCCGATGTGGGACAATTTCCAACATATATGATCCATTCATTGGATGTCGACTTCAAAACATAGTGAAATTTGGGGTTCTTGATTATCTTATTGCTTGTACTTGGTCGAATTTCAGGTGCATCAAGCGGTATTGGCACAGAGACTACACGTGTCCTCGCCTTGCGTGGTGTACATGTAGTTATGGCAGTTAGAAATACAGATGCGGGTGGAAAAGTCAGAGAAGCTATACTTAAGGAAAACCCCAGTGCTACAATCGACGTTATGGAATTAGATCTCAGCTCAATGGCGTCTGTTAGGAAATTCGCTTCAGAATATACGTCCTCGGGCCTTCCTTTGAACATCCTTATGTAAGTATCTTTTAAAGAAGCAATTGAAGATGATCATTGTCTCATTAATTAGGTTTACTCTTTGAATGCCTGGAAATACAAACCCTCTTATGGACCTTTTCGGAACTTGATAAAATTTGAAATATTTTTCTTTATTTTGTGGAAGTAACAATGCAGGGGCCATGGTTCCTTTCACGCTCACTCAAGACAACATAGAAATGCAGTTTGGAACTAACCATATAGGTAAGCATCATTAACCATTTGATGTTTATTCTTGTCAGGAGCAACAAAATTGTTAAACAGCATCTGCGCTCGACAGTTACAAATGTTTGAAATTTAGTAACAGCAACTGTTTGTTTAATTTTTAGAATAATTTTCGGAAAGCTAAGAAGACTGGTCACAAGATTGCTATAGGCGAAATAGATTTTGTTTTCGTCTCGACTAAAGTTCTAAATTAGATTTAGTGTGGTTGTCGTTTAATCGATAACTGCAAGTTCTATCAGAGGAATGCAATGTAATTTTGACTTTAACGGCTCCCTTGTGGTGTTGTAAGCACGTATCATCCATAAAATTTCTCACCTGGTAGCCAGTAGTATAAACTGAAGCTTTAACTTTGTGCTGTATCTTTTCCCTTTTCTCCTTTGTTTGTTTTGGTTTTTACGTCTAAGGTCAATAGGAATATTCACTTGAAATTGAAAATTGCTTAGTCCTCTCTTTCTGAATTTTACCACACATTTATCCAAACTACTTGGGATAGAAAGTAGATTGAATGACCATTCAAACCATGCGCAAATCTGAATTTCGGAGTGTCCGGGACAAGCCCGCAAAGTTTGGTATGTAGCCAGCTTTAGTGCGCCCTGGGCGCATCCTTAACACTTAAAAACATGCTAAACTTTGCAGGTTCGACACGGACACACCCGAAATCCGGTTTAAGTGTGGTTTGAAGCGTTAAAAAGCTTGTTAAACTCTACTTTCTAACCAAATCTACTTTCTTACCGTTGAAAAGCTTGTCAAATCTAAATCCATCATACTTTTGCTTTTGAGCTTCTGTAGCTTAATGAGAGAGTTTATCCCAAATTGTAAATGATAACATGTCTAGTTTGCAAGTGTCAGTGATTTCTGTATAGGTCCTGCCCATGTATGTTTTGTTCTTTCTATAATTTTTTTTCACACTCTAAGTCCGACATTGATACACTACTCAACATGCAAACGTGCATTGATGTGTTATCTATCTACAGGTCATTTTCTTTTGACAAATCTTTTGTTGGAGACCATGAAAAGTACGGCACTTAAAAGCCAGAAAGAAGGAAGGATTGTGATTGTGTCATCAGAGGCTCATCGGTATCCATACCGTGAAGGAGTTCGTTTTGAAAAAATCAATGACGAATCTATGTAATTACTATGACAACTTTCTGCATCTTTTTAGCTTTCACTTATTTTTCTTTGATTCTGTTTAGAATTATTTGGTTTTAACTTTTCCATATGCAAAACATATTATGCTTTTTATTTAAACTATAGGTAGCACAATTGCCTTTGAAAGGTTCATGAAAGGGAGGAAGTTCTGTCCAAATCAAGCATTACACATGACTTGGAGGGACAGTTTTGTCCCTTCATGTCATTTTTGCTCTGGCAATTGGGTTACCCTTTCGACATTGAGCTGTTGATGAGATTTCCTAAAGCTTTCTCGCAATAAACTATTTTCCAATTTCTACTTTTCAGTTACCGGATGTGGTCTGCTTATGGACAATCAAAGCTCGCTAACATATTGCATGCTAATGAGCTGGCAAAGCGCTTGAAGGTAATTAATACATTCTTGTTACTCAATTATCCAAGAAATTGATATAGAGATGATTGTAAATTGTCAAGGTCTCGTTATGAACAGGTAACCAAGCTTTGTTGTAAGGAGCAGCAGTTTAATAAATGTCAATCCAATAGTATATATTTGTACATGAATTATTCGAACCATGTTCTTCCATGTCCATCTGATTTTGGTAATGCACATCTGGTACTTTCCACTTGAGCAAATTCTCAAGACAATGGGTCTTGAAACAAGGACCGGAAACAGGATATTTATTTGGCCGTGATACATATGCAGAAGATTTTCACTGAAAAGAAAAACATATGAAAACGAAAGAGCCTGCGGAATGAAATTCTATCATGCTTGCCATAAAGATCATTTAGTGGACTTAGGAACACCAGCTTGGTTTTTCTGGTCATAATTACAACGGATTAAATTGAATTTTACAATTTCGATAGGATTAGTTGTTCAAAGAACAATAGCTACATTTTCCCTTTGTCTTTTGCTGTTCAAAAAAAACAAAATAACAAAATAATAGCTATAGGCTGCAAAATATTGGGAATCACTGAACCTTGTAACTACTAGAAAGTAGAGGCAGGGTTACCAGGATCGTGGAACGGGATTGGGAATGGGAACGGGATCGTAGTACGTTAACTTAGGTGACAAATCACCTACACCTACAATTAATTGGTCATGAGAACAATTGCTTGCACTTTTCTTATTCAGTTATTTTTTATGATAATATGCTACACAGTACGTTGTATTCATTTTTGCAATTTATCAGGAACAAGGGGTCGAGATAACTTCTAATTCACTTCATCCTGGAATCGTTGCAACCAACTTTCTGCATCAACGTACCATTTTCAGCTGTAAACCTCTGATCCTTTGAATGTTATATAGCTATAGTTTTAAAATGTGTTTCTGAGTATCTGTTGGATTGGTTGCTGTTCATATGCTTGTTTTCGTTATTAGGTACTGTTCAGATTAAGAGTAGGTATTGAGTTTAGAGGGAATGTTTTGTTTTATTAGTTCTCTTTCTTTCTTCTGTTGGTTCGTTTGCACCTACGTCCGGTATCACTACGACTATAAGAGCGCGTACAAGCTTTCAAGAGATGATTTTTAAGATACTATTCTATACATCAAATTATTACAATTAACAGAAACTAACTGTGATATGTGATGTCTCTACGTCCATGGGAGATGAGAAGTAAAGTCTTTTGTACCTAAATTCTTGTGGGCTACTAGTAGTAACTTAGATTTGTACATTTTGGGTCATGTTGGTTGAGCCTTCATTCAATTTATTGAGTTTTTGCCGAGAAATATTCCGGTCATAGTAGCATGCAGGTCCCATGTTTTTTGTGGTAGATTGAAAAGACCGGAAAACATCAATATCAAAACAATATGGGACCAACGTTGTTTTTTATGTTTTCTCATTCATTTGCAGAATAAGAAAATTACAGGATGTGTTCTGTTAGCTAAGTATGGTTAGAAATATATACTATCTGACAGGTCATCTCCAAGATATGCCACAGATTGTTCCAAATTGGATCATAAGTTTCCTCTTTTACTAGAAGTGTTTGTATTGTCTTGGGTATATAGTAATTGCTTTGGTAACTGTCTTTGTTGTAGGTTTGGTGAAGACGATTGCTGAATACATGGGGAAAAATCTTCAACAGGTAGGTTTTGTGTCTCTGACGCCAAATGCACCACATTTCTCAAGAGAAATTTAAGTATTTGAATTTTTGAGATGTTTAGCACTTTTGTTAGAATAACTCTATAGTGATAATTTGCTAATTACTTCCGTTCCTTATGGTTTTAGGGAGCGGCAACCACATGCTACGTGGCATTGCATCCGCAAGTTAAAGGGGTCAGCGGAGAGTATTTTTCTGACTGTAATCTAGCAAAACGGAGTGCTTTGGCTAAAGATGACGAATTAGCAAAGAAATTATGGGATTTCAGCTTGAGCTTGACGAATACCAAGTGAAGCCTGTTGCCAAATTGATTGCTACCCTGCTTTTGTGAGCTTGTTCATAATTTTCTTTATGAAACCCGTTTGTATCACATTTAATATCTGGAATTCTTGTATTATATAGTTTGTGTGTAGATTGTCGTTTGTTTGTAAAGGCAGCTTATGAATAAAAATTCCTGAATTGTTGTCTTCACCTATTCTTATTGAGGCAGTCTAGTTATATATTCTCATACAGGCCATATAGTTTCGGAATTTCCGACAGTTCATGTGAGTTGGGTGAGTGAACCGTATGGTGTAAGAAAATAGAGACTGCTCCCTTCCTTCAAGCAACTCTGCCTTTGTTTCTGTCAAATACAAAGAAACATTAAGAGTCACTTGTGAGTAGAGAGGAAGACGGTGCTGTAACCCGCAACAAGGAGGTTTAGACACAAAAGTAGGGCAACGGCAGAAGGCCACAAGACATATGGTTACATTTGGTCACAGGTTGCTGTTCAACTTGAATTTTTACAGGGATGATCTTCTGCACAACGAATGGTCCGGCTTATTCTCCGGACCCGAAATGGGTCCTGTTTGGTGAGGACAGCAAGTACATTCCATGAAATTCGCTTTCCACTTGATTTTTCGTATGCTTTTGTAGTTCCAATCTCCCCATGCTTTTGATCTTAGCTGTTTTGGATTTGAAAGAGGGGTCTCCGCAGTGATTTGGTAGATACTTTTTCCTTCGACTGCCCTATTTGTATCTTCTATTGCTTGTTACACTCTTCTAAAATGGTAATCAAGCAGCAAAAGGAACAGACAGTAGAATTGTTGCCTTTCGCAGACTATCCCTTTTGAAACAACGAAACCATGGAAGAAGCTTTTTAAAAGGGTAATTGTCTTCTTCAGTTCTTGACACTTAGCTTAATGAGTTATGACTTCATAGTATATGATCAGTTCGGTATGCATTGTAGTTCTATAAGTGCCTCAAGCAGTTCTTCCATCGATAATCATGTGATCGAGAGGTGGAGATGGTAAAGAGAGGACTTCGGACAGAGGATCGAGAGAATCAGTACAGGGGGTCCGCACTCGCGAGAATCAGTCAAGGGTGAAGTCTTTTCTCTTTTATCTCGCTACAAGAGCGAGATCTTTTATCTCATTCTTTTCTGCCTTAAAATATTTTATCACACCACAAGGGTGAGGTCTTTCCTCTTTTTTATCACGCCACAAGGGTGGGGTCTTTTCTCTTTTATCTCGCCACACGTGCAAGATCTTTTATCTCATTTTTTCTGCCCTAAAATCTTTTATCACGCCGCAAGGGCGATGTTGTTTTTCTTTTATTTCGCTGCAAGAGTGAGGTCTTTTATTCCGCGCTAAATCACTTTTTATCTCAGTTTTGGACTTAAAACTGAGATAAAAAAAAAATTTAAGCACCACATTTTATCATACTTTGACTGAAAACCGTGATATTTGTGAATCTCTTTAATGTGACCCATATTTATTATTGTAATAGTGTCATCCCAGAAATATTCCAAATCGTACCTTACCATGTCTTAGCATTTAAAGACATTTGTTGATTAGTCCGCTGATTACCAGCCCATTTTTTCTTCCAAGTTCATTAATTCTCTCTGGTATGACAGTTATTTGATTGTGAAATAGAAAAATCCTACTCACGTGTCCTCTTTGAAGCCATTCCAGTTTCCAACTTCTCAGGCTAATGCCCCCTTTGAACCATAAAACATTGGAAATTCCCTCCCACCTTCTTTTCTCTTTTATCTCGCCACACGAGCGAGATCTTTTATCTCATTCTTTTCCGCCCTAAAATCTTTTATCACGCCATAAGGTTGAGGTTTTTTCTCTTTTATCTTGCCACAAGAGCAATAACTTTTATCTCATTTTTTTCTGCCCTAAAATCTTTTATCACGCCGCAAGGGCAAAGTTGTTTTTCTTTTATCTTGCCGCAAAAACGATGTCTTTTATTCTGCGCTAAAATCCACTTTTTATCTCAGCTTTCGACTTAAACTGAGATAAAAAATTTAAGTATCACTTTTTATCACGCTTTCACTGAAAACCGTGATCTTTGTGAATCTCCTTAATGTGACCCATATTTATTATTGTAATAGTGTCATACTAGAAATATTCCAAATCTTACCTTACCATGTCCCAGCATTTAAAGACATTTGTTGATTAGTCCTCTGGTTACCAGCCCATTTTTTCTTCCAAGTTCATTAATTTTCTCTGGTATGATAGTTATTTGATTGTGAAAGAAGAAAACACTACTCACGTGTCCTCTTTGAAGCCACTCCAGTTTCCAACTTCTCTTGCTTATGCCCCCTTTGAAGCATAAAACATTGGAAATTTCCTCCCACCTTCTTTTCTCTTTTATCTCGCCACAAGAGCGAGATTTTTTATCTCATTTTTTTCTGCCCTAAAATCTTTTATCACGCCACAAGGGCGAGGTTGTTTTTCTTTTATCTCGCTGCAAGAGCGAGGTTTTTTATTCCGCGCTAAAACCCACTTTTTATCTCAGCTTTGGACTTAAACTGAGATAAAAAAATTTAAGCACCACTTTTTATCACGTTTTCACTGAAAACCGTGATCTCTGTGAATCTCCTTAGTGTGACCCATATCTATTATTGTAGTAGTGACTTTCTTACCCAAATTGTTTGGATCCAAAATCATTTGTACGTCAAAGGAAATTATCATTTTACCCTTAGTGGGTCGAAGACAAATTATTTCGGTAAAAAAGCTGCTATCACCCTCATTTTAAATCGGATGAAGATCAATTATGAATGGATAGATGGAGAATCACAGCTAACACGATATCATGAATATGTTTAGGGATCTGGTTTGGTAGATACCCTTTCCTTTGACTACCGTTTCTGTAGGTCCTAAGTTTTAAACTAATTTTATCTTCGAATTTTTTCATGCATGTTTAGGTCTTTTTCTCATTGTTGACTCTTTTGTCCCGTGGAAGTCTGAGAAATTTATAGTGGAAGAGAGATTCATGGTGGTGTTATAGGGAAAAACAACATCTAAAAGTTTTTATAGGGAAGTTATGTTCACTTGAACTGGACTTAGACGTAGGGGTGGGAATTTTCGACCCAACACGAAGTTAGCGGATTAGGGTCAACTATTTCTGACACGAAAAACGAATGTGACATGACAAGATAAAATGAAAAGCTAAACGTGAAAGGACACAATAACACGACACCAACTAGACACGAAGTTAGTGGTTTAGGGTCGGCTATTTCTACATGGAACACGAATTTGACACAACACGATAACACGAAAAGCTAAACAGGTCGGGTTAGAATTAAGAGAATTCTGACACGAACACGAGAAGAAACGACACAAACACGACTCAATATTCACCCCTGATTAGACGTGCAGTTCTTCTTACTATTGGATCTGGTTGTAAGTCTCTCACTTCTATTTTCTGTTTTAAAATGTTGAGCAAGGAGCAAAAGAAACAGAGCCTTGTTTGGGGGCAAGCCAAAAGGGTGCAAATAATTAGTACATATTTTGAGCCCAAAATGTCTGTTCTATAACTTTGATCCAAACAGTAGCCTAATTATGGGTGCAGGTGCCCCCAACATGCCCCCCATGGTGCATTCACCCTTGGTTACAAACATGGTTGAATTTGACAGGGTCATCAAGAAAAACTGTGCAATATTTTTGTTGGGCCCGGAGTGCCCCTATGGATTTGGTTACATAATGCCAACAACGTCAAACATTAATTTCACTGTTTTTGGTTTGAACTTGAATAAAACACAGCTTATATTCCAAGGTTACGCCGCGCCTTTTTCACTCTCTTTTTTGTCTTATCTCTGTCTCGTATTTTCTATTTTTTACCTTGTGGATTTGGTGGGGAGATGTCAAATATGTTTGTGAATTTTCTATAATTATGCATGTGGAAACTTATAAATGTTATAATCACCACCTTCAAAAACTTATTTTCAGTAGAAATTTTTTTTGATTCTTTTCAATGGTTAATGGTCAGCTAAATATATATGCATTTAGAAAAATCTACATGTATGTGAGAAGGGTGTGGCTGAGGTGTGCCACACTGATGTGCCTCTAATATTTCTGATTTAGAAATGGATCTTAAAATTGCCAACCCTTTCGCTTCCTTGAATGAATAAAATAGCTGAAATTGAAAAATTGAAAGGCTATTATGAGCGTGTATGAATGCATACACGTTCTATTTTATTTCTGACCGTTTTTCAGCAAAACACCGTACGATTTGGTAGAGATTTGCTCCCTTTTAAGATTTCACGTTCGAAACACTTCATCTAAAGTGTTTTGAAAACATATTATGAATGCATATCTTTTTTTCTCTCATCTAAAGTGACTGTTAGGGTAACCAACTAACCCGGATTGACCTAGTAGTTAAGGCCTAAGATTTAAAAATTTGCTCTTTTTTAAGGTCTCGTGTATGAAACCTCTTAGTTGCTATCAACTCTTTTTGGGGAATCAGCTCATACAAAGTTTAGCCACAAGTAGCAGGTGGGATTGGTCCCCTAGGATTAGTCACGATGCACGTAAGCAGGTCCGGACACTTGAGTTATAAAAAAAAAAAGTTGACTGTTTAGGGTTGCAAATCACATTAAAACACTATGTCACTCATGACGTTTGGTATTACCACCAGCGTCATTTGTGATGTCTTCTTTGGGTCAGTTTGTCATTAGTGATGTTTTAGGCTAATAAAAAGAGTGCAATTTTGTTCACCCTCCTTAAAAGATGGTGAACATTATCCTCTCTTTTATTGGTTGAAATGGTGTGGACCCCACTACAAAGTGATGTCATGCTTACCATGCAATACACTTTTTGGTAAACATGACATCACTTTATTGTGGAGTCAAGGGTAATAAAAAAACAATAGGAGTCCACATCATTTCAACCAATACACTTTTTGGTAAACATGACATCACTTTGTTGTAGAGTCCACATCATCATCTTAAGTGGGAGGTGAACAAAACTCAACTCTAATAAAAAAAACCTTTTATTGCTTTCTTTACAATAATAAGTAAGTAATAGTTTATTTCTTCCTTATAGCAACACTACTTAAGGGTGCGACTATTTGCAGCCCCGTATTTTCTCCCTTAGCCCATTAAAAATTTTCAATTACCGAAATATGTTTCGACAGTTAGTTACCGAAATTAAAATACATTTTCGACAGTTAGTTACTGAAATTGAGATACATTTTCAGCATCCAATTACCGAAATATATATTTTTTGTGCATTTCCGACATGTAGTTACCGAAATATAATCTTATTTTCAACAGCTATTTACCGAAATGTATGTTCGACAGTTGTTTTACCGAAGGTTGAACATATTTTCGACATATAGTTACCGAAATATAATTTTTCGAAAATTTTTAACGGGCTATGGGAGAAAATATGCAGCTGCGAATAGTCGCCCCCTACTTAAATAAAGAAACAAAAACATGAGCGTAAAATACAATTTATGTCAATATACACTAACCTCCCCTAAACTTTGATCAAATGATAGATTTCCCTTGAGCTATGAGAAATTCCAGTAACTCCCCCGTTAAAGATGGTCTCCTTATTTTTAATTTATTATAAAGTCACCATAATCCATAATACCCTGTCACATACATATGGAGAATATTCCTTCTTAGCCTCTTGCCTCGCGCCCTTTGACCTTTTGCCTTTATTGGAGTATCTCTTTGGCTTTTTTACCTCTCTCTTTTCTTTTTTTTTCTAAGCAAAAGATTTTATTATCACTGAAATACAAGTATTACAATGACAAAAAGAACAAGGGAAAACATCAAAAAACTAAGCAATGTTTAAATAACTAAACAGAGCCTAAATTCATCCTCTACCTCCCGAGACCAGATCCTAGGTAGCTCCAGGCCCTAGATACCCACCTTTCACCGGCGGTGAACCACCCTCAATGCCTAACCGGTGAGAGACACCGACAATTACACAATTTGAGGCCAAACGGCTCACCAGATCTAACCCAAGAATCGAAACGCTGCTACCGACAATTACCTCTCTTTACTAGCATAATCTATTATTATTATTATTTGACTTATCTGTGATGGAAAAGATGTACCATGCCCTAAGTCACATAAAGCGCAAGTGGGTGCGAATGCGGGAGCGCAAACTTGAAAGCGTCTCTAAAAAATCTCCAAAACAGCTAAAATTCGTGAGTGTGAGAATTGAAAGTGTGAGCGCACAACTAGAATTGAGAGCGCGAGCATAGGGCATTTTGAAGGATTATGTCTAAGACTGTGACTATAAACCTCATGGGAGAAGAGGGTAATTTTCAGTAGGCAGTACAATTAGGGGTGTCAAATGTGTGGGTTTGGGCCAAAATGGGTAAGTTGCAAGTGGGTTGGGTCTTTAATGGGTCATTGACCCATTTAGACCCATTAATTATGAGTCTAATTACCCATACCCAACCCAACCCATTTATTTTAAAGCAAACCCGACCCGACCATTAGCCCAATTACATACTACATACTAAAATGACTAAAATACATATGTACACTAAAATGACCATATTACCCCTGTAAATTTAAAGAGTAAAATACCATGTACACTAAAATTACCATACTATCCCTCTGCTACAAAAATGACCAGATTACCCCTGTACACTTAATTACCATATTGGTTGCTCTTAATTACCAAATTGCAACGTATCCAAGTGGCTTATTTTTACTTTTTAGGTTTTGATTTTTTTACTTTTTAGATTCCTCATGTCATGTCGAAGCAATAATCCATAAAAAAATTAACGAAAAACAAACAAATGCGAAAAAAATTGAATAAGAACAAAAAAAATAAGCCACGAACAAGCTAGCTTTCCATTCATAAGTTGAATTTTCTCTCTCTAAACACATTTCAAGGTGCAGGTACAGAGAAAATTTTGGGACTTGTATAAAGTGCTAGGGTTTTCTATATAATAAACTGTTGCAAGATGTATATTTGTTTGTACCCGTAAATTTTCATTCGATCAGAATCAAAACTAGCCCGTTGTGAGATGTATATATCTTTTTTTTGTCTTTTTTCAATTTTTTTTTGTATTTGATAGTTTTGCGTCAAACTTTTATGACTTAGTGATTCGTTTCGTCGAGAAAAATCGGAAAAGTAAAAAAATTATGATCGAAACTCATAAATTTTTTCAAAAAGACAAGAATAAGTAAATTTTTTTGTTTTATTGACTTATTTTTGTCTTTATTCAAAAAATTATAAGTTTCGATCAAATCTTTTTACTTTTCCGATTCCTCTCGTCGAAACGAATCAATAAGTCACAAAAGTTTGACGCAAAACAAAAAAATTTGAATAAGGACAAAATAATAAGTCACTTAACTTTTTAATCTAAACACTATGCAGGACTACCATTAGAGAAACTTATTCACGGTGTAGCGCAATTTCACCGGTCAATTCGCGCAATCGATGGATGAAATGTGTTTTCAATTTTGACTGGTCAAAATATTATTACCGGTCAAAATTGGTTTTTAATCCGGTCCGTTTAAAACATTTTTGGACGCGTGTAATTTAGCACAGAAGAATTGAATAAGAGAGAGAGAGAGAGAGAGAGAGACGGGAATTTGACTGGTCGAGACTTCATTACCAGTGAAATCTGGTAAAGATAAGGGAATTTTGGTGGGTTACTTTCATGACCCATTGGGTCATTTAAGTTGACCCAATTGATACCCAATTAAGACCCAACTAATAATGGGTTAGCTAGATTTGAACCCATTCTTACCCAACTAATAAATGAGTTGGGTTGGGTTTTTTTTTTAGTTGATGGATTTGGATTTGTTAATGGGTCTGGATTCAATTTGCCGCCCTAGGTACAATGTCCTTAAGGAGAACTTCAGGGTGGTGTATAGTATGATTTCCCTTCTTTTTTAAAAAGTACTTTTTCTTCAATTTTCAAACTCAAATATACTGAAAATGAAAAATAATTTTTTAATTTATTTTGCACCGTATAAAAGATCTCAATGAGATCTATCAAACAAGATCCATATTGGTAGGAAAAATTATTTGCGTAAACACATGATTTTTGAGCTTGAAATTACCTTTCTTTTCTTAAAAGTTCTTTTTTGAGAAACCGGAACACCACTTTAGAGACCGACTACTGACACAGATTTTTTGTGCACAGATTGTGCACAGATCACTGTGTGGGGCCCACTAAGGGTCCCACACAAACGATCCGAACCGTTCATTAAATTTAAAACACTTTTTCAAGAGTCCCCGCGAAAAATCAGTTCAATCCGATACTTATTGATACTCGATCCATAAATCTAAACTTTCATTCATACTTTAGATCCTAAATTCTGAATGAAAGTTTAGATATATGGATCGAGAATCAATAAATATCGGATTGAGCTGATTTTTTTGCAGGGGGCCTTGAAAAAGTGTTTTAAATTTAATGAACGGTTCGGATCGTTTGTGTGGGACCCTTAGTGAGCCCCACACAGTGATCTGGGCACAATCTGTGCACAGAAAATCTGTGTCAGTAGACTTTCTGTATGATTTAGAGGCCTCTCTACCGACATACAGAGGTCGAACCGCTCTGCTCCCTCTATATATAGAGAGCATTTGAAAGTAGAAACGAAAGTCGGAATTGGTTTGAGTTTTTGAAGAACAAGAAATCAGAGCAAGAATGTGGATTTTTGGGAGAAAAAGCCCATCTGGGTTCTCAGCCTCTTCTACTGCTGAGGAAGTTACCCAAGGAATTGATGGTACTGGCCTCACTGCTATAGTTACAGGTCTCTCTCTCTCTCTCTCATAAACAAACACCTATACATATGTTGTTTTCCATGACTCAAAAAGGAAGTAAACAACAAACTAATGCACACCACACCAAAGGCTCGATTCAATTGGCAAGAAATTGATAGAGGAATATTGTTCTGGGAAAAGTTTTAGTTTTAGTGGAGTGAAGTAAAGAAAAAAGAAATTCTTTTTTGCTTACATACATAGCTCGATGAGAGTTCCAATGTAGTGAAAGAGTTTACAATGACAGAAAGAAATTTTCCGATCCCGAGCCCTTGCTCAAATGCGATTTTTTTGGGGGTCACTGTTTAACATTAGAGAACGTGATTGGGGGGGTCCGATTTCCTCTATCCCGAAAACCCCTGTGTCCGAGGGGTTTTTCAGCCGTTAGATTGTGTATTTTTTTATTGTTTAAATCCAACGGCCAGAAAACCTCTCGGCACGAAGGCACAGAGTTTTTCGGCACAAAGGATTCTGCCTTTGTGATTGGTGATATTTTTTTGGGGGTCACTGTTTAACATTAGAGAACGTGATTGGGAGTCCGATCTCCTCTGTCCCAAAACCCCTGTGCCTTTGTGCCGAGAGGTTTTCCAGCCGTTAGATTGTGTATTTTTTTTATTGTTTAAATCCAACGGCCGGAAAACCCCTCGGCACGAAGGCACAGAGTTTTCGGCACGAAGGATCCTGCCTCTGTGATTGGTGATATTTTTTAGTGATTATCAAAAGTTTTGGCCAAAATATAAGAACAAATCCACAAAATGATTTGGCGAGCCATACAATGGTTTTGCTGAGTTCCTGGCACTAGGTAATTCAGCTGAATTAAGTTGTGAATTTATGAGAGGCCTGCAAATTTATGATGAACGTGGAAGATGGATAATTACATCTTTCTCCTTCTAGGGTCACTTTTGAGGCATCCCTTTAAATCAGTTAAGATCATCCAAAGTCAAATTTGGTTGTTTCTGTCGGGGCATTTCCCCACCATTCCCCACCTTATGTTTATCTGAATGTTCTACTACATTGATAGCTCTATAGTTTGAGGTTAATCTGATAATATATTGTTAAAGCATCCAACTCAATGCCAATTGGCAATGGGAGGAGAGGTCGTCCAGACTCATATACTAGTTTTCGAGGTGATAATAAGTCGATGTGGGACAATTTCCAACATATATGATCCATTCATTGGATGTCGACTTCAAAACATAGTGAAATTTGGGGTTCTTGATTATCTTATTGCTTGTACTTGGTCGAATTTCAGGTGCATCGAGCGGTATTGGCACAGAGACTACACGCGTCCTCGCCTTGCGTGGTGTACATGTAGTTATGGCAGTTAGAAATACAGATGCGGGTGGAAAAGTCAGAGAAGCTATACTTAAGGAAAACCCCAGTGCTACAATCGACGTTATGGAATTAGATCTCAGCTCAATGGCGTCTGTAAGGAAATTCGCTTCAGAATATACGTCCTCGGGCCTTCCTTTGAACATCCTTATGTAAGTATCTTTTAAAGAAGCAATTGAAGATGATCATTGTCTCATTAATTAGGTTTACTCTTTGAATGCCTGGAAATACAAACCCTCTTATGGACCTTTTTGGAACTTGATAAAATTTGAAATATTTTTCTTTATTTTGTGGAAGTAACAATGCAGGGGCCGTGGTTCCTTTCACGCTCACACAAGACAACATAGAAATGCAGTTTGGAACTAACCATATAGGTAAGCATCATTAACCATTTGATGTTTATTCTTGTCAGGAGCTACAAAATTGTTAAACAGCATCTGCTCTCGACACTTACAAATGTTTGAAATTTAGTAACAGCAACTGTTTGTTTAATTTTTAGAATAATTTTCGGAAAGCTAAGAAGACTGGTCACAAGATTGCTATAGGCGAAATAGATTTTGTTTTCGTCTCGACTAAAGTTCTAAATTAGATTCAGTGTGGTTGTCGTTTAATCGATAACATGTCTAATTTGCAAGTGCCAGTGATTTCTGTATAGGTCCTGCCCATATATGTTTTGTTCTTTCTAATTTTTTTTTCACACTCCAACATTGATACACTACTCAACATGCAAACGTGCATTGATGTGTTATCTATCTACAGGTCATTTTCTTTTGACAAATCTTTTGTTGGAGACCATGAAAAGTACAGCACGTGAAAGCCAGAAAGAAGGAAGGATTGTGATTGTGTCATCAGAGGCTCATCGTTGGTTCGGATACCCTGAAGGAGTTCGTTTTGACAAAATCAATGACAAATCTAGGTAATTACTATGACAACTTTCTGCATCTTTTTAGCTTTCACTTATTTTTCTTTGATTCTGTTTAGAATTATTTGGTTTCAACTTTTCCATATGCAAAACATATTATGCTTTTTATTTAAACTATAGGTAGCGCAATTGCCTTTGAAAGGTCCATGAAAGGGAGGAAGTTCTGTCCAAATCAAGCATTACACATGACTTGGAGGGACAGTTTTGTCCCTTCATGTCATTTTTGCTCTGGCAATTGGGTTACCCTTTCGAAATTGAGCTGTTGATGAGATTTCCTAAAGCTTTCTTGCAATAGACTATTTTCCTATTTCTACTTTTCAGTTACCGGATGCGGTCCGCTTATGCACAATCAAAGCTCGCTAACATATTGCATGCTAATGAGCTGGCAAAGCGCTTGAAGGTAATTAATATATTCTTGTTACTCAATTATCCAAGAAATTGATGTAGAGATGATTGTAAATCGTCAAGGTCTCGTTATGAACAGGTAACCAAGTTTTGTTGTAAGGAGCAGCAGTTTAATAAATGTCAATCCAATAGTGTATATTTGTACATGAATTATTCGAACCATGTTCTTCCATGTCCATCTGATTTTGGTAATGCACATCTGGTACTTTTCACTTGAGCAAATTCTCAAGACAATGGGTCTTGAAACAAGGACCGGAAACAGGATATTTATTTGGCCGTGATACATATGCAGAAGATTTTCACTGAAAAGAAAAACATATGAAAACGAAAGAGCCCACGGAATGAAATTCTATCATGCTTGTCATAAAGATCATTTAGTGGACTTAGGAACACCAGCTTGGTTTTTCTGGTCATAATTACAACGGATTAAATTGAATTTTACAATTTCGATAGGATTAGTTGTTCAAAGAACAATAGCTACATTTTCCCTTTGTATTTTGCTGTTCAAAAAAACAAAAAACAAAATAATAGCTATAGGCTGCAAAATATTGAGAATCACTGAACCTTGTAACTACTAGAAAGTAGAGGCAGGGTTACAAGGATCGTGGAACGGGATCGGGAATGGGAACGGGATCGCAGTACGTTAACTTAGGCGACGAATCACCTACACCTACAATTAATTGGTCATGAGAACAATTGCTTGCATTTTTCTTATTCAGTTATTTTTTATGATAATATGCTCGGCAGAATATGACACAGTACGTTGTATTCATTTTTGCAATTTATCAGGAACAAGGGGTCGAGATAACTTCTAATTCACTTCATCCTGGAGCCATTGCAACCAACCTTCTGCATCAACGTACCATTTTCAGCTGTAAACCTCTGATCCTTTGAACGTTATATAGCTATAGTTTTAAAATGTGTTTCTGAGTATCTGTTGGATTGGTTGCTGTTCATATGCTTGTTTTCATTGTTAGGTACTGTTCAGATTAAGAGTAGGTATTGAGTTTAGAGGGAATGTTTTGCTTTATTAGTTCTCTTTCTTTCTTCTGTTGGTTCGTTTGCACCTACGTCCGGTATCAGTACGACTATAAGAGCGCGTACAAGCTTTCAAGAGATGATTTTTAAGATACTATTCTAAACATCAAACTATTACAATTAACAGAAACTAACTGTGATATGTGATGTCACTACATCCATTGGAGATGAGAAGTAAAGTCTTTTGTACCTAAATTCTTGTGGGCTTCTAGTAGTAACTTAGATTTGTACACTTTGGGCCATGTAGGTTGAGCCTTCATTCAAGTTGTTGAGTTGTTGCCAAGAAATATTCCGGTCATAGTAGCATGCAGGTCCCATGTTTTTTGTGGTAGATTGAAAAACCGGAAAACATCAATATCAAAACAATATGGGACCAACGTTGTTTTTTATGTTTTCTCATTCATTTGCAGAATAAGAAAATTACGGGATGTGTTCTGTTAGCTAAGTATGGTTAGAAATATATACTATCTGACAGGTCATCTTCAAGATATGCCACTGTTTATACCCGTTTTTGGCACCACGGTTCGGGTTTGTCGTGATTGGGTTTTGTTGGATTCGGTAATTAAATTGGGCCGAAGTTGGGTAATTAAGTTTCAGAAAATATTGGGCCATGGGCATTTCTCATTTGGGCCCAGGGAGCATTCGGCCCACGCAAAGTAATTCGGCCTAGAATCTTGTGAAAAGGCAGCCCACGGCTGAGCCCACGAGGGAATGGGCTGAATTGGCCCATGATGTGAAGCCCATGGTCGAGCCCACAAGGAAATGAGTTAATTCGGCCCACAAGGTGTAGCCCACGGGTCGACCCATGAAGAAAAGAAGCAGACTCGGTCAGTGGGGAGCATCCCACATTAATAGGAAGCAGTTACTCATTTGGGCAGTTGATATTTTGAAGTTCAAAGGGCCAATTGACCAAGTCAATTGGCCATGTGTCGCAGGAAGCACAAAAAAGGGGGAAAGTGGGAAGTTACTTTGTGAAGTCATGGGACACTTGTCACCATGCAAGCAACCCACTACCCATGATCTAACTCAACTGCCCTCAACTTCTGAAAACCTCCCATGGTCGTGCATGCACAGAAGGTGGGAAATCATGGGACACTTGGCAGCCATAGAAGCAATGCAGATTCTCGGATTCAGGCCTGAATCAGGATGCTGCTGGCCCTATAAATAGTAGTTCACAATGTTGAAAAAAGGGTCCAACACCAATCAAGCTCAACGCTTAAACAAAAAGCCTTCCCAGCGAAGCAAACACTTTATTACTTTCAGCAAAGTAGATTATCGAGTACTACGTGCTCAAACCCCATTCAAACACACTTCTTTAAGTTGTTTGGATCTTTTACTTTCCTGTATCAACTTTATTATCCTGGAGTAATAGAGTTTACGTTTTCACGTTTCTACATCCATTTCCTATACGACTAGGAAATATTAAGTCCACAACCGTGTGGCAAACCACGAACCGCTCTGTGATCTTTAACCTTTGGGTCACACACGATCGCTCATACGATAGAAGTCAAGATTCACGGGAATCTTCACAAGAAGTTAGGCGCTACAAGTCTTGGCACGCCCGCGCTCATCGCATCCACACCTTGTGTCAAAAACGAGAGTTTTCAGCCACAGATTGTTCCAAATTGGATCATAAGTTTCCTCTTTTACTAGAAGTGTTTGTATTGTCTTGGGTATATAGTAATTGCTTTGGTAACTGTCTTTGTTGTAGGTTTGGTGAAGACGATTGCTGAATACATGGGGAAAAATCTTCAACAGGTAGGTTTTGTGTCTCTGACGCCAGATGCACCACATTTCTCAAGAGAAATTTAAGTATTTGAATTTTTGAGATGTTTAGCACTTTTGTTAGAATAATTCTATAGTGATAATTTGCTAATTACTTCCGTTCCTTATGGTTTTAGGGAGCGGCAACCACATGCTACATGGCATTGCATCCGCAAGTTAAAGGGGTCAGCGGAGAGTATTTTTCTGACTGTAATCTAGCAAAACGGAGTGCTTTGGCTAAAGATGACGAATTAGCAAAGAAATTGTGGGATTTCAGCTTGAGCTTGACGAATACCAAGTGAAGCCTGTTGCCAAATTGATTGCTACCCTGCTTTTGTGAGCTTGTTCATAATTTTCTTTATGAAACCCGTTTGTATCACCTTTAATATCTGGAATTCTTGTATTATATAGTTTGTGTGTAGATTGTCGTTTGTTTGTAAAGCCAGCTTATGAATAAAAATTCCTGAATTGTTGTCTTCACCTATTCTTATTGAGGCAGTCTAGTTATTCTCATACAGGCCATATAGTTTCGGAATTTCCGGCAGTTGGGTGAGTGAACCGTATGGTGTAAGAAAATAGAGACTGCTCCCTTCCTTCAAGTAACTCTGCCTTTGTTTCTGTCAAATACAAAGAAACATTAAGAGTCACTTGTGAATAGAGAGGAAGACGATGCTGTAACAACGAATTGTCCGGAAGACGATGAGAGGAAGACGATGTTTAGACACGAAAGTAGGGCAACGTCAAAAGGCCACAAGACATATGGTTACATTTGGTCACAGATTGCTGTTCAACTTGAATTTTTACAGGGATGATCTTCTGCACAACGAATTGTCCGGCTTATTCTCCGGACCCGAAAATCTAATGTACGTACCAACCACAATGTCATCAGAATAATATTACGGGCTTGTTTGGTTATTTTATCTTATTGCCTTAGAGCATCTGCAATTAAATAATCAAAAGTGAATAATCAAAACTTGTCACGTCAGCTTTTGATTATTCATTTAGAGGGTTGCTAAAGTTAACAATGTGAAGTCTCACATTGTTACTTTTGATTATTCAAATGCCCAAATTTGATTATTGGTTTGGAGGTTGCTAACTTTGATTATTACAATGTGAGCATTTTTTTAAGCACACATTACTAACTTTAGCAGTCTTTTAATTTTGATTATTACATTGTAGATGCTCTTATCTGCTTATTTTGTGTTTGATTAAGACAGAAAATAAGAAAATAAACCAACAGGTTCTATTTGTTGTTTTAGGATAAGAATAAGAGCCTGTTTAGTTAGGCCATCCACAGTGGTATAATCAAAAGCCAATTGTTTTTAAAGTTAACAATGTTGGTGCAAAAGATGGCTCACAATGGTATAATCAAACTTAGCAACATCCTTAGAAATAATCAAATTTTGGGCTTTGGATAACCAAAACTAGCAACCTTTTTCAATAATCAAAATTTGTGGACTCCACACCCATAGTTAACTAGTTCCAAATTTTGTATACACGCGTGTTTCAATTGGTATTTTTTTCTTCTCTTCTTCACCTACTCTATATCTTCTTCACTTCACCCACAAACTATTTCTCTTTTTTTTCCCTCAAAAAGTGAAGCTCATATTTCTCGATCATCTACAATTCAACTCATTATCGCTGGATTAAGGTATTTCACTCTTCTTTCCTTTTTTTTTTTCCCCAAAAAAAATTCATAATAGGAGGGAAGAAAGTCATTGATTTTTTTTCAAAATTAAGAGAGGGAATCGATATATTTTTGCCCAAAAAAAAACGTAAATAGAGGGAAGTGAATGACAGGAAACAGAGGGGGAGAGAGAGTGAAATTGTAGTGGACCCTTATTTTGGTTATGGACTAGAAGTGACCATTGTGAAACTCAACATTGTTAAACTTAGCAACCTCTTAAGTGAATAATCAAAAGCTGATGTGTCAACTTTTGGTTATCCTTTTTTGATTATACCATTGTGGATGGCCTTATATCATGTCTCGTTGTTATATTTATTTGTTTGTTTTGTTTTTGAATCTACAAACAATTAAGATAAACATCGTGGGCCCGTATTTCCATTAGTTGATTGAAGACCATGTTGTCCTGAAACTAAATCAAAATATAAAATGCAATGTCCCTCCCACAAGAAAACCTAATATATACATTAAATTGTCCTTCTTGCAAGAAAACATTGTCCCTCCCACAAGAAAACATTATGGCTAGCGTAAAATATTTTACCTATTTTCCAGTGTTTGGTTGTGTAAAACAATAGGAAAACATTTTACATGTAAAACATTTTCCATCAATTGGATGAAAATGACTTACCCAATCTTCCGTAAGTTATTTTCCGAAATGAACCCGTTGCCTTCTACTGCAATTCTCACTGCTCAATTTCCTCGATGGTCAGTCCTGACCCACGTACAATTCTAATATTTTCAGATCTCTCTACCGTTTAAGCCCCCCTCCTCTCTCTCTCTCTACACTATTTTGTTGATTTCTGAAAATATTTTCAAGTGCCAACCGAACACCGAAAAATAAAAGTTTGAAATTTTTTTTCTGAAAAAATATTTTACATGGAAAATATTTTACATTGTAAAACATTTTACATCGAAACAAACGGAGCCTATATGTACAATAAATTGTCTTTCTTGCAAGAAAACATTGTCCCTCCTACAAGAAAACATTGTCCCTCCTACAAGAAAACATTAAATATACAATACCCTCTTGCAAGAAAACACAATATATAAATCTATAAACCAAAATTTACATTGAGACAGACCCTATATATAGTGTACACACAACCTTGCATATATTGGTTTTGTAGAGTAGTACATACAAAATCGGGGTTTAACTTGGGTTTTTGGTGGGGATCACATCAGAGCAGCAAAATGTGGATTCTTGGAAGAAAAGGTCCTTCTGGGTTCTCAGCCTGTTCTACAGCTGAGGAAGTTACCGAAGGAATTGATGGAACTGGCCTCACTGCCATCGTTACAGGTCTCTCTCTCTCTCTCTCTCTTTGTGTGATGAGTTTGTTGGAATTTCAACTATATGATGCTTCTGATTCAAGAACATGGCTATATATGAGGAGACATTACTTGACTTGTCTTCCTATTTGTGTGTAAGTATGCTATAGATTGATCATATGGGAGGTACTGAAGGAATTTGGGTCATCAACTTCCATTTCCAAATTTATTTTAAGCACATCTTTCGCGTAAGAGCAATGAGTGTTAGAAGCACTTCTACCATTGGGGTGTGGTGTTAATTGGTTGGCGTTGAAGTCACTAAAAATCTTTCAACTTGGTGAAGAATGATCGCAAGAGCCAAGTGTGCTTATAAAAAGATTTGGCCAACTATTTTATTGAAAAAAAAATACTCCCAAAAGAATTTGGTGAGTTGTAAAAATGGTTTTGTTGAGGTCTATTTACCTATCTGCTTGGTACTTGGTATTCTATTGAGTAAAGTGGTGTCTTTTCAGAATACGAAGTTCTACTACATTCTATTCATCTGATGTTGATTTCAGACCCTCGTGGAATTGGGGTTATCGGATGGTATCGTTGTTCATATTTTATCCAATTTCAGGGGCATCAAGTGGTATTGGCACAGAGACTACACGCGTCCTCGCCTTGCGTGGTGTACATGTGGTTTTGGCAGTTAGAAATACTGATACGGGTCGAAAAGTCAAAGAAGCTATACTCAAGGAAAACCCAAATGCTAAACTTGATGTTATGGAGCTAGATCTGGGTTCAATGGCGTCTATAAGGAAATTTGCTTCGGAATACAAGTCCTCGGGCCTTCCTCTAAACCTCCTCATGTAAGCATAACGAAACCATTGAATACGCTGTTGTCTCATTTAGCTTTGATTTTTATCTCCTCTTTAAAGTTATGAAATGGATAACTTATTACGGACCTTGCCGTTTGTTTTTGAACTTTACTAGGAGTGAAATATTTTCTTTGTTGTTGGAAGTAACAATGCAGGGGTCATGGCTCCCCCTTTCGTGCTTACCCAAGACAATATAGAGCTGCAGTTTGGAACTAACCATATAGGTGAGAATCATTCATTATTGGGTTTTTTAAAAATCTTGTTGTGTGCTTTAAAATTGTTAATAACTGTGAAATTGAGGGAAAAGGAGAGCCCTACCAAAATTAGGTTTCTCTCTCTCACACTTTATGTATATATGGACAAAGGTACAAGTACAAATATACCCCTATGTAAAAGATACATAACAAAAAAAAAAAAAAAACCCCTAACAATTTAACACTCCCCCTCAAGTTGGTGCAAAAATATCTATCAAGCTCAACTTGAACACAATGGGATGAAAACCCCTAACAATTTTACACCCATTTTTGGCCAAAATTAGAAAAAGGATAGAAGAATGGCCTTGGAGGTAGTTTTAGGCCTTGAGAAGCCTTATAAATTGGTCACTTGTTGAATTGAGCCTTTGGAAGAATTTAAAGTGGCTACAATTAGGCCAAATTGAGTTTGGAAGGGCATGAGAGAGTTTGAAAATTGATTAGGCCACATTAATATTTGGAGCATGACCTAATTAGTCAAGGCCCAAATTGAATTTCAAATCTGGGCCCATTTTCAGGCCTTGGCCCAATTAATCTAAGCTCGGACTAGTTTTTCAGGCCTATTTAGCCCAATAAGGCCAAGATTCGTTTTTCAAGTCTGGGCCCATTTTTTCGGATTTATTCAGGCCTAAAACTGACCAAGTCAAGAAGGCCATAAGCTGCTTAGTCATGCTTGGGAAGCAAGCTGCTTACAAGCAGCCAAAGGCCTAGAGTGTTCTTGCTTAGCAGGTCTAGGTAAGCTGCTTACAAACAGCTCAAGGCCTGAATGGCCACCATCCTTCAGCATGAAGTAAGGCTTGGGACACATGGCAGCCATGCATGGAGGCAGCTCATAAGCAACTCAGGCCTGAACAAGCAGCTGCAAGCAGCTCAAAGGCCTAAAAGGTTCTCTCTAAAGCAGCTTACAAGCTGCTCAACCAGGCTTGGTGACTGAAGTTAAAGCAAGTGGGCCCTCAAAAAGGACTCAAGAGCCAATAAAATGGCTGAAAGGCCTGGAAAAAATTTGGCCTTTAACCTTGGTGGGCCCAAGATCTTCTCTCCAAGCATTCAAGCAACTTACAAGCAGCTCAAAAGGCCTTGAGATTCTGCACAGCCAAAATTCCTTTTGCTCTTTTACAAATTTTTATGCAGAAAATGAGAGTTTTTTCAGGCCTTAGCTGATTTCTTGGAGTGAGGAGCAAGGCTTGGATATGTGGCAATCACTCATTGGAGGAAGTAGAAGCAGCTCAAGCCTAAGCCTTTACCAGGAAGACACTTGGCAGCCATGCATGAAGGCCTGTGGAAGCAGCTCGATCAAGGCCTGGAACTTCTACCTATAAATACCAGAGTTGAAAGCCTTGGCAAGGGTCCACGACCATCAAGCCCATGGCTTAGCCAAATTAAATTTCAATTATCTTTCAACCATTTTTATCTTTCGGTCCACGACTATCAAAGCCCACGGCTTATCTTTCAATTACTTTACTTTCTAGCATAGTTTGTACTCAATCTAGTCAAGACTAGATTTTATTTCATTTTCTTGTAATCAGACTTTGTTAAACCGTTAATAAAGTCCTTTCAATTCCGTTTTAGGCCTTGTTCTACTTTTCTTTGCATTTTCTAACAACGATTAGGAAATTTTTAAGTCCTTTTCATTAAGGCAAACCACGAATCACATATGGCCTCACCCCTTAGGTCATACGCAATCGTCTTACAGAAGTCAGATTGAGGCATTCAGGCCTTGATACGAATTTGGACTACGATCCAGTCCTGGCACGCCCGTAACTCCAAGCCGATCTAGTTTTTGCACTTTTTGTGGAGAAACACTACTAAGCCCTTTCGTAAATATATCAGTTAACTGGTCCTCAGACCTTACAAACGGCATACATATCAAACCCTTGCTCAACTTTTCCTTGATGAAATGCCTATCGATCTCGATATGCTTCGTTCTGTCATGCTGCACAGGATTATGAGCAATATTTATAGCCGCTTTGTTGTCATAATAAAGTTTCATAGGACCATCGTCAAAGAGTCCCAAATCCTTTAACAAGGTTTGGAGCCACAAAAGCTCACACACACCGTGAGCCATAGCCCTATATTCAGCTTCTGCACTAGATCTAGCTACCACTGACTGCTTCTTACTGCGCCAAGTAACCAAATTCCTACCAAAAAAGGTGCAGTAGCCAGAAGTGGAGCGCCTATCATCCACTGAACCAACCCAGTCTGCATCAGTAAATGCTTCCAACCTCAAGTGACCATGATTGAAAAACAAAATTCCTTTACCTGGAGCTGATTTGAGATATCTCAAAATACGATAGACTGCATCCAGATGCACTGTACGTGGCTCATGCATAAATTAGCTGACAACTCCAACGGCATATATAATATCTAGTCTAGTGTGAGATAAGTATATCAGGCGGCCCACAAGCCTCTGGTATCTTTCCTTATCTGTATGCTCCCCAATAGCTCCACTGAGATGATGATTAGCCTCAATAGGTGAGTCTGCAGGTTTGCACCCTAACATCCTCGTTTCTTCCAAGAGATCAAGAATATACTTCCTTTGAGAGACAAAAATACCTTTATCAGATCTTGCCACCTCCATCCCAAGAAAGTATCTCAATGACCCCAAGTCCTTAATCTCAAACTCTTGAGCAAGACGAGCCTTAAGATGGAGTATTTTTTCTGCATCATTGCCAGTCATAATTATGTCATCCACATAGACAATGAGGATAGCAACCTTGTCATTACCTCCCTTGATGAACATAGTATGATCTGTCTGACTCTGGCGGTAACCAAATCTCAACATTGTTTTAAGAAATCTGTCAAACCAAGCTCTCGGTGATTGCTTCAATCCATAGAGGGCCTTTCTCAATCTATACACTTTCCCTTCGGTTGCAAAGGAAGAGAAACCTGGTGGTATATCCATGTACACTTCTTCTTCTAAATCACCGTGAAGCAATGCATTTTTAACATCGAATTGTTGAAGAGGCCAATTCAAAATAGCAACACAAGAGAGTAAGGTTCGAATAGAGTTCATCTTTGCTACCAGAGCAAAGGTTTCCTCATAGTCAATTCCGTATGTCTGAGTATAGCCCTTGGCAACAAGTCTCGCCTTGTACCTCTCAACTGTCCCATCTGCCTTATGTTTCACTGTGAACACCCATTTACAACCCACTAATTTCTTTCCCTCCGGAGGAGACACTAGTTCCCAGGTGCCATTCTTTTTCAAAGCCGTCATCTCCTCTACCTTAGCTTCTTTCCACTTAGGTATTATGAATGCTTCCTTCCAACTCTGTGGGATAGATATGGAAGAGAGAGAGAAAACAAATGCACGATACGAAGGAGATAAACAATCATATGAAACAAACTGTGAGATGCGATGTTGAGTACACTATCTAACTCATTTTCTATGAGCAATAGGAGCATCAAGATTATCAGAAACTGGACTTGAAATCGGAGTAGGTGATAGTGATTGGCAAGGTGGTATCACATAGGCCGATTGTCCCTTTTTCCGTCGAGAAAACTTTTGCAAGTTAGGCAACCTATGTGGGTAAAGCCTACCATCGTCAACATCTTGGCCACTCATGTCATGTTCTGCTCTTGCTTCAGATATGGGTTCTTCACTAGAGTTTTCCTTCTCCCCCTCACCATAACAAGGTATTGGGAAGTAAGACCATGACTCCTGAGTATGGGATGTCAACATCTCTTCCTCCATATGATTCTCCCCTGAAGAGATGTAGCGGAAAGAGGGTAAAAAGAAGTTGTTTCCCAAAAGGTGACATCCATAGAAACAAAATGTTTACGAGAGTGAGGGTCATAGCATTTATATCCCTTCTGGGTAGGGGAATAGCCAAGGAAAACGCATTTACGAGCCTTGGGATCTAACTTGCCACCAGGATGTTTAAGAGCATGGACAAAACACACGCAACCAAAAACTTTGGGTGGAAGGGAAGAAACCGAAGAACTATGAGGGAGAAACTCAAGAGGAATTTTAAACTGAAGAACATTGGATGGCATGCGATTGATAAGATAAGCTACAGTAAGAACAGCTTCGCCCCAATAAAATTTTGGGACATTCATGATGAACAAGAGAGAACGGGCTACCTCAGCAAGATGACGATTTTTACATTCAGCAATCCCATTCTGCTGTGGAGTGCCAACACAAGTTGTTTGAAAAAGAATGCCATACTCACTAAGATATGCCCTAAATTGCCCATCAAGGTACTCAGTCCCATTATCACTAAGAAGGATTTTAATGTTGGTGTCAAATTGAGTACGAACCATCTGATGAAAAGATTTAAAGCATGAAAACACTTCATTTTTGGACCGAAGTAAATACACCCAAGTGACACGAGAATAACAGTCAATAAAAGTGACAAACCATCGATAACCAGAAATAGAAGTAACCGGGGAAGGACCCTAAACATCAGAATGAATAACCGTAAAAGGAGAATCACTTCTTTGATTAATAGGAGCATAAAAAAAGCGTTTGTGTTTAGCCAGCTCACACGCTTCACAAAAAAACTGATTCCTACTACATTGCTTAGTTAAAGTAGGAAAAAGTTTTTCTAAAATTTCAAAAGATGGGTGACCTAATCTACGATGCCACTGATGCAATAAATGAAGAGCTGAACTCGTATCTGTTGCAAGAGCTTGACCCAATGACAGGGGTGTAAAAGATGGACGAGGTGCAAACTCCAAAAAATATAGACCACCATGAGCATTACCACTGCCAATCATTCTCCCCGTATCCAGCTCCTGAAAGACACAATGTATAGGAAAAAATGTCACGGAGCAATTCAATGAGTGGGTAAGACTACTAACAGAAAGAAGGTTAGTCAAAAAATTAGGAACATGGAGAACTGAAGAAAGAGAAATGGTTGGAGAATAGCAGATGGAACCTTTCCTTGAAAAAGCAGATAGGGAACCATCAGCTACTCTGACTTTATCCTTATCAGAACATGTAGAGTATGAGTCAAAAAAGGATGAACAACCTGTCATATGATCGGTGGCACCAAAATCTATTATCCAATGAAGAGAGGAAGAAGCAATAGATGTACTAGCTGGGATACCTGTGTGAGCAAAGTACGAGAATGTAGTGGAAGTAGAAGCCGTGGAAGATGGAGAATCAAGCCTGGCCATTAGGCCCCTAAGAGTCTGTAACTCCCCCTGAGAAAAAGGACCACCACTTTGGGAAGTACTAGGCACGGGAGCTTGCAAATGAGCACCAATAGGGTCAGGCATCATGTCAACAGTAGACTCCAAAATATGTGCATGAGAACGCACAGGACCACCTCCTCGACCACTGCCTTTTCCACTACCTTTCCCACGAGAGGGATGACCATTTAACTTCCAATAGAATTCCCTTGTATGCCTGATTTTATTGCAATAGTCACACCGGAGCAATTCTTTATCAACAAGACCACTCTTATCACCAAGCTGACCCTGGGTAGACTTACCATCCCGTGGAGTAGGAATAACAACTAAGGCAGAGCGATCCGGAATTGAAGGATGAACCATCGCACTCCGTCTACTCTCCTCCTGTTGAACACAAGCATAAGCCTCTCCTAGAGTAGGAAAAGGAACCCAGCCTAGCACCTGCACTCGAATCGGATCATATTCTATGTCAAGACCAGCAAGGAAATCATAAATGCGCTTCTTCTCCACCATCTGGTGAAATGTAGTGGCATCAGCAGTGCAAACAGCTTGAAAAACCCGATAGTAATCAAGCTCTTGCCAACCTCCACGCAACTCAGCATAATACTCAGCAAGAGATCGATTGTGTTGATCCAATCCCCTAAGTTTCTTTCTTAACTCAAAGGCTTGAGCATCATTACACTTTCGGGAATAGGTTTGTGCCACAGTAGTCCAAACCGTAAATGGAGTATCCAGGAGCAAGAAGGTATGACGAATAGTAGGGATCATAGAGTTGAATAACCAAGTCATAACCAAAGCATTCTGTGACTTCCAAGTCTCAAATTTTGGTCCAGCATCTGTTGGTTGTGTAACAGGCCCTGCGATGAATTTCGACATGCCCTTGGCCGTAATGGCCAAGGTAAAAGAGCGAGATCAGAACAAATAGTTGATACCATCCAATTTAATTTGACAAATATTGAGGGGAGTGTTATCCAGAGTCCCAACATGACTCCCCTCATTCTTTGTATCAGCGGAAATTTTTGTGGATTCCCTGACATATCAACACGAGAACAGAGATTCCAAACAAATAATACCCAATAAATCCAACACTAAACAGCCTTGGAAACAACAGCAGCAAACAGAGACCTATTCGACCCGTATGAACTCGAAATCAACCTACCCAGCCTCCGATAAACCAAAGAACAACCTCTAACAGCCCAAAACCCTGAAAACGCACCTGTAATTGGTCGAACAGTCGTGGTACGAGGTCAAAAAGTAAGTCCAGCCATCGGAGAGTGGTGTAGGAGGTCATAGGTGGTCCGGCGACACTTGGCGTCATCGGAGAAGGGCTGGGTGTCGTCGGAACAGTGGAACGAGCACTGCGTGTCATCGGAAATGGCTGGAAAAGGCAGAGACGACGTCAGAACAGCAAGATGAGTACTCGTCGGAGCTCGTCGGCGTCAGAGATGGTCGGAACAGGTATGGGTCAGCACCACCAACGTCCGAAAAGGCTGGCGTAGGTCCGGCAGTGGTCAGAAAAACAAACAGCAGAAGATACGACTAGAGAACCCAAAAGATACCTGAACCAAATCTGGTGCATATAAGGTCAACGAGAGTCGTACGGCGTCGGAAAATGGTTGTAGGTGTTCGGCGAGCCCTGGGTCTTCATCATCCAGCCTTATCAATGAGATAAATGCTGATGGTCAGGAGTCTCCAGGTATCAGCTCTGATACCATGTGAAATTGGGGGAAAAAGGAGAGCCCTACCAAAATTAGGTTTCTCTCTCTCACTCTTTGTATATATATGGACAAATGTACAAGTACAAATATACCCCTATGTAAAAGATACATAACAAAAAAACCCCTAACAATTTAACAATAACAGCATGTCTGCTCAATGGCTACAAAAGGTTCTAAAGAAGCACGATAGGAGTTTCAAATGTAAATTGGGTTCACTTCCTAAATGATCGGAGTTCCAACTTAGATTCATTAAAAAGATCAATGCAGTTTTTTCAGAGCTCAAAGATTATTCCATCTGCTATTAGCAGGCGGATGGAGAATGTCCTACTTTGTGGGAAAGAAATAAGATAGAAAAAAAAAAAAAAAAGAAAGAAGGGAAGACCACAAATTATCACATTAGTTTTTACCAGGTCATCCAGCTTTACTCACCTTCCAGGCTGCAGGATTACTGATTATTTCTATCGTCATTTTCCTTTTCTCCCTTGTATGGTTTTGGTCCTTGCATCAAATATGAATAGGGATAATTGAGTGTTATCACTCGATCTTCACTTGGAAACTGAAAATATCGTACTTCTTCTCTTCTGAGTTTTGTCACATTTATTCTAGTGCTTTTGTTAAGAGCACCTGTGAATGAGAGGGACAGGGTTTATCTATAATTGTAATTGCCCGATGTATTGTTTGCTTTTGTGTCGGTGATTTTCATAACGCTCCTTCTCATGAATGTTTTGTTCTTTCCCATTTTTCATCCCATAGGATACAAAATTATATACTACACTCTCGTCAAATGTACAACATGGATTGCATATGAAGGATAAATGTTAAACTTTTTACAGGTCATTTTCTTTTGACAAATATTTTGTTGGAGACCATGAAAAGTACAGCACGTGAAAGCCAGAAAGAAGGAAGGATTGTGATTGTGTCATCAGAGGCTCATCGTTGGTTCGGATACCCTGAAGGAGTTCGTTTTGACAAAATCAATGACGAATCTAGGTAATTAGGAACAACACTTTTTTCTTTACCTCTTCCAGTTTTCTCTCTATTTTCTTTGATCCTGGTTAGAATTATATCATTTTACTTTTTCTAAATTCGAAACTACTATGCTTTGTAATTAAATCCTAGGTAGCGCAATTGCCTCTGAAAAATCCATGGAAGAGAAAGAGTTCCATCCAACTCAAGCATAGCATTTGACTTGGAGGGATAGTTTTGTCCTTTGACGTCATTTTTTCTCTGGACTTTCAAAATTGAGCTGCTGATCAGATTTGTAAAGCTGACTCGATTACCCATTTTCCTTGTTTTACTTTCTACTTTTCAGCTTCCGCACCATGTATGCGTATGGACAATCAAAGCTTGCTAACATATTGCATGCTAATGAGCTGGCAAAGCACTTTAAGGTAATCCATATATTCTTGCTACTCAACTATGCTAGAAATTGACATCAAGATGATTGTTTAATTATAATCGCACATCCTCAAGGACTTTTTATGAATTGGACCAATTAGAAACCGAGCTTTTTAGTACAAGGCAACAGTTCCTTTTTTGTTCTATAACTGAGAATTTGAGGTACATGTTGTTCTAAATATGTCAATATAATAGAATTTCCGTGCCACTGATATTTTGAACCATGTTCGTCTGGTGTGTGCATTTCAGTATGCACTGTGTTTAGCTATGAGACATATTTGTACAAGATATCCTTTAAAAAAAAGATAAAGAAGGAAAAAATGAGAACCCTTAGAGCCATCAATTGTTGAACTCAGGAACAGCTAAGTTTGAATGGTACCATATCAGTAGATTAAGTTGTTCAAAGGGAGAGATTGACCCATTAACTATTCGATGTGAAAATGATTATATAACTTGTTAAAACCTTGATTTATTAAAAGCCCTCATGGATGATTTCTTTGGACAATTAACCAGGAAGAAGGGGTGGAGATCACTGCTAATTCACTTCATCCAGGAGTCATTACCACCAAAATTCTGCGTCACCGTTGGTTTGTTAATGGTAAACCTCTGAACGTTTGGACTCTATGTGGTTATGTTCTTGAAACATATTTCGGAACAAATATTTGTTAGATTGGTAGTTGTTCAATTCCATGCGGAGATGTTATCTTTTTATGGGCTTCCTAATTTGCTTTAATCTGAAAGCTTGGCCATGCAGTTTCACGTGTTTCTGGAAAACAATACGGTAATTACAAAGTATGCAGGTCTATTCTTGTTTTTTGTTTCTTATCAGGCGGAAATTTTGGATATGTATAACTGTAGAGGAATGGGTTCTGTTCGTGAAGTTTTGTTACAAACATGCTTGAATTTTGACAGGTCTTCTTCAAGATAAGCCATGGATAGTTCGAAGTTGGCTTATAAGTTCATCTTTTACTAAAGCTAATATGTTGGCGTATATTAATGGTTCGGTTCCTGTCTGGTTGCAGGCTTGTTCAACACGGTGGCAAAATGTTTCTTCAAAAGTATTCCACAGGTTAGTTCTGTCGACTCTTATGTAAGATGCAGAACAGCATTTCTTGAGAAAAACAAGTCATGAATGTGGAAAATGTGAGATGTTTAGCATGTTTGTTTTAGGATATTAGGGTGACATGGTTTGCTAACTAGTCATTTTGTTCATTGTTGTTTTAGGGAGCAGCAACCACATGCTACGTGGCATTGCATCCACAAGTGAAGGGGGTGAGTGGGGAGTACTTTTCAGACAGTAATCTGGCAAAACCAATCGCTTTGGCTAAAGATGAAGAATTGGCAACGAAACTGTGGGACTTCAGCTTGAGCTTGACAGATCCCAAGTGATGGCTTTGTTGAATCGATATCTGTGATGCCTTGTGAAATTTTCCAAGATTTTTATTTTTTTTTTCGAACAGACAGATACTGTACTTTAATATCTAGAATGTTGTGTTGTTTGATTTTATTAGCTTGAATGAAACACATCATTACTTGGTTAAATTACTAAGTTCAGAAAACTTCCGGAAGTTCCCATATTGGCCCCAGGCCATTTCCATCAGTTGGTTGAAGCCCATTTTATCTTGAAACAAAAAACAAAAATCTCAAGAGTCAAGACTAACTGATAATCATCTAACACACCAAGATATGTGTAATCCAACGGCTGAAAATCCAAACAATTGCATATGAACATGATTTAGCAATCAAACCCCTCTCATCGGGTGTCATGGTATGCGTTGCTGCTATGGGTACAAATCCCACATCTGTACCCACGCGTACAGACCTATTTGAGTTGTTTTTTGGGTCCTAAAAAACCAGCTTAATCGAATATAGGTCTATGTATAACGAAACATCCACCTGTGGATTCCAAAGCAAAATTGGGTATTTCGTAAATGTCCCTACTGATACCCGATTGAGCTGATTTTTTATCAGGTCCCCTAAACAAAATGGGCGTCTCCGATTATCTTTGTGAGATTCAAAATGGATCTGTACTCGTGGGTATCGTTTCTGATGGGTTTTTTTCCGCAGCTAAAAGGATGGAGGAGGGGCCGACCCAGCCTAACAGCCCTTCCCTTGCCATGACCCTAGAATTGCATATCCAAAGCACCTACTGCCCCACCAAATCAAGCGACCAGCATGTGAAAACGGAAGAGCAGGGCCAGGAGGCATCGTTAACAAAACTCAAATCTTTGACCTCTTAGGGCCCAAATTAACTGTCAACTCGAACCTACGACCTCTCAGACTCAAACCAAAAAGATACCTACCACCTTGGGTGATATAGTCATGGTGTTTTTCTTTCTTCAACATAGTCCCTGCAACAAGAAACAGAGGTCTAGAACCATTTTGCCGTCTACATGGAGGAACATGAAAACAATACACATATATTCATGTGGTTATATAAACCGAAACAGAGGTCTAGCACCAATCTCCTTGGTCAATGATAGTAGCCACTTTAGCCCATAAAGTTCTGCCCAAATTAGTCACAACCCTCTCACCAAATTTAGCATACAAAGGTCCCAGAGTGTGCCAGTTATCTAGCCAAAGGAAGGTATTTGCCCCATTACCGACATGATATCTAATAAGAGGTCGGCACAATTGTTTTATTTCATTGTTTGTTTTGTTTTTGAACCTACAAACAAATAAGATAAACATCGTGGGCCCGTATTGCCTCCATAGGCATTTCCATTAGTTGACTGAAGACCATGTCCTGAAACTAAATCAAAATATAAAATACATTGTCCCTCCTACAAGAAAACATTAGATATACAATAAATTGGCCCTCTTGCAAGAAAACATTGTCCCTCCGGACCCTCCTACAAGAAAACATTTATATATTCAGTAAATTGTCCCTTCTTGCAAGAAAACAAAATATATAAATCTAATAACCAAAATTTACATTGAGACAGACCCTATATATAGTGTACACAACCTTGCATTGGTTTTGTAGAGTAGTACTTACAAAATCGGGGTTTAACTTGGGTTTTTGGTGGGGATCACATCAGAGCAGCAAAATGTGGATTCTTGGAAGAAAAGGTCCTTCTGGGTTCTCAGCCTGTTCTACAGCTGAGGAAGTTACCGAAGGAATTGATGGAACTGGCCTCACTGCCATCGTTACAGGTCTCTCTCTCTCTCTCTCTCTCTCTGTGTGTGATGAGTTTGTTGGAATATCAACTATTTTGATGCTTCTGATTCAAGAACATGGCTATATATGAGGAGAAATTACTTGACTTGTCTTCCTATTTGTGTGCAAGTCATAAGTACGCTATATATTGATCATATGGGAGGTACTGATGGAATTTGGGTCATCAACTTCCATTTCCAAATTTATTTTAAGTGCATCTTTCGTGTGAGAGAAATGAGTAGCGTTAGAAGCACTTCTGCCGTTGGGGTGTGGTGATAATTGGTTGGCATTGAATTCGCTAAAAATCTTTCAACTCAGTGAAGAATGATCGCAAAATTCTATTCTTCTGATGTTGACTTCAGACCCTCATGGAATTGGGGTTATCAGATGGTATCATTGTTTATATTTTATCCAATTTCAGGGGCATCAAGTGGTATTGGCACAGAGACTACACGCGTCCTCGCCTTGCGTGGTGTACATGTGGTTATGGCAGTTAGAAATACTGATACGGGTCGAAGAGTCAAAGAAGCTATACTCAAGGAAAACCCAAATGCTAAACTTGATGTTATGGAGCTAGATCTGGGTTCAATGGCGTCTGTAAGGAAATTCGGTTCGGAATACAAGTCCTTGGGCCTTCCTTTAAACCTCCTCATGTAAGCATAACGAAACAATCGAATACGCTGCTATCTCATTTAGCTTTGGTTTTTTTGTTCTCTTTAAATCTGTGAAATGGATAACTTATTATGGACCTTGCCGCCTGTTTTTGAACTTTACGAGGAGTGAAATATTTTCTTTGTTGTTGGAAGTAACAATGCAGGGGTCATGGCTCCCCCTTTCATGCTTACCCAAGACAATATAGAGCTGCAGTTTGGAACAAACCATATAGGTGAGAATCATTCATTATTGGGTTTTTTTAAAATCTTGTTGTGTGCTTTAAAATCGTTATAACAGCATGTCTGCTCAATGGCTACAAAATGTTCTAAAGAAGCACGATAGGAGTTTCGAATGTAAATTGGATTCACTTCCTAAATGGTCGGAGTTCCAACTTAGATTCATTGAATAGATAAATGCAGGTTTTTTCGAGCTTAAAGATTATTCCATCTGCTTAGCAGGCGGATGGAGAATGTCCTACTTTGTGGGAAAGAAATAAGGTAGAAAAAAAAAAAAAAGGGAAGACCACAAATTATCACATTAGTTTTTACCAGGTCATCCAGCTTTACTCGCCAGGCTGCAGGATTACTGATTATTTCTATCGTCATTTTCCTTTTCTCCCTTGTATGGTTTTGGTCCTTGCTTCAAGTATGAATAGGGATAATTGAGTGTTATCGCTCGATCTTCACTTGGAAACTGAAAATATCGTACCTCTTCTCTTCTGAGTTTTGTCACATTTATTCTAGTGCTTTTGTTAAGAGCACCTGTGAATGAGAGGGACAGGGTTTATCTATAATTGTAATTGCCGATGTATTGTTTGCTTTTGTGTCAGTGATTTTCATAACGCTCCTTCTCATGAATGTTTTGTTCTTTCCCATTTTTCATCCCATAGCTAGGATACTAAATTATATACTACGCTCTCGTCAAATATACAACAACATGCATTGCGTATGAAGGATAAATGTTAAACTTTTTACAGGTCATTTTCTTTTGACAAATCTTTTGTTGGAGACCATGAAAAGCACAACACGTGAAAGCCGGAAAGAAGGAAGGATTGTGAATGTGTCATCAGAGGGTCATCGTCGGTTCGGATACCCTGAAGGAGTTCGTTTTGACAAAATCAATGACAAATCTAGGTAATTAGGAACAACACTTTTTTCTTTACCTCTTCCAGTTTTCTCTTAATTTCTTTGATCCTAGTTAGAATTATATCATTTTAGTTTTTCTAAATTCGAAACTACTATGCTTTGTAATTAAATCCTAGGTAGCTCAATTGCCTTTGAAAAATCCATGGAAGAGAAAGAGTTCCATCCAACTCAAGCATAGCATATGACTTGGACGGACAGTTTTGTCCTTTGACGACATTTTTTCTCTGGCAATAGGGTCACACTTTCAAAATTGAGCTGCTGATCAGATTTGTAAAGCTGACTCGATTACCCGTTTTCCTTGTTTTACTTTCTACTTTTCAGCTTCCGCACCATGTATGCGTATGGACAATCAAAGCTTGCTAACATATTGCATGCTAATGAGCTGGCAAAGCGCTTTAAGGTAATCAATATATCCTTGTTACTCAACTATGCAAGAAATTGATATCAAGATAATTACAAATCGCACATCATCAAGGCCTTGTTATGAATTGGACCAATTGGTAACCAAGCTTTTTAGTACAAGGCAGCTGTTTCTGTGCCATTAACATTTTGAACCATGTTCTTCCTGTGTGTGTCTAGTGTCTGCATTTTGGTATGCACATCTGCAATTTTCACTTTGATCAATATCAGAGTTCTTAAGACTATGAAACAAGAATTAGACATTTGTTTAGCTATGAGATATATTTGTTATTAGATATCCATTCAAAATAAAGATAAAGAATGAAAATATGAGAACCCTTAGAGCCATCACTTGTTGAACTCAGGAACAGCCTAGTTTGAATGGTAGCATATCGGTAGCTTAAGTTGTTCAAAGGGAGAGATTGACCCATTAACTATTCGATGTGAAAATGATTATATACTTGTCAATACCTTGATTTATTAAAAGCCCTCGTGGATGATTTCTTTTGACAATTAACCAGGAAGAAGGGGTGGAGATTACTGCTAATTCACTTCATCCAGGAATCATTGCCACCAACCTTCTGCGACGTCACCATAGCATTGTTAATGGTAAACCTCTGAACGTTTGGACTCTATATGGTTATGTTCTTGAAACATACTATTCCGGAACATATATCTGTTGGATTGGTAGCTGTTCAATACCACGGAAACGTTTACTTTTTAAGGATCTTTTTTTGGGCTTCCTAATTTGCTTTAATCTGAAAGCTTGGCCATGCAGTTTCATTTGTTTCTTATTGTATTAGAACTTAGTTCCCCAATGCATCCCAAAGAGTTTATTACCATAGAATGCTTCGGGAGAAAGCATATAACCATGTGGGACAGGAATGGTGGAAGTACTCCAGTTCACCGGACTCCATGATATTGTATGCATTAGCTAAAATTGAAAGAGACTGCATGATCGCATGCTATTCAAGAGAGCTTTGTGGATGTAAATTAACACCAGAAACCAAAACTAGTAGCGGATGTAAGTTATTTCTGGAAAACAATACGGTAATACAAAGTACGCAGCTCTATTCTTGTTTTTGTTTCTTAGCTGCAGGCTGAAATTTTCAATATGTATAACTGTAGAGCAATGGATTCTGTTCATGAAGTTTTGTTACAAACATGCTTGAATTTGACAGGTCTTCTTCAAGATAAGCCACGGATAGTTTGAAGTTGGCTTATAAGTTCATCTTTTACTAAAGTAGTATAAATATGTTGGCATAGATTAATGGTTTGGTTCCTGTCTGGTTGCAGGCGTGCTCGGCACGGTGGCAAAATGTTTCTTGCAAAGTATTCCACAGGTTAGTTCTGTCGACTCTTATGTAAGATGCAGAACAGCATTTCTTGTGAAAAATAAGTCATTGTATGTGGAAAATTTGAGATGTTTAGCATGTTTGTTTTAGGATATTAGGGTGACACGGTTTGCTAACTAGTAATTTCGTTCATTGTTGTTTTAGGGAGCGGCAACCACATGCTACGTGGCATTGCATCCGCAAGTGAAGGGGGTGAGCGGGGAGTACTTCTCAGACAGTAACCTAGCAAAACCAATCGCTTTGGCTAAAGATGAAGAATTGGCAAAGAAATTGTGGGACTTCAGCTTGAGCTTGACAGATCCCAAGTGATGGCTTTGTTGAATCGATATCTGTGATGCCTTGTGAAATTTTCCAAGATTTTTAGTTTTTTTTTTTTTTCCCGAACAGACAGATACTGTACTTTTATGTCTACAATGTTGTGTTGTTTGATTTTATTAGCTTGAATGAAACACATCATTACTTGGTTATATTACTAAGTTCAGAAAACTTCCGGAAGTAATCCAACGGCTGAAAATCCGAACGATTGCATATTAACATGATTTAGCAATCAAACCCCTCTCATCGGGTGTCGTGGTATGCATTGCTGCCATGGGTACAGAACCCACATCTGTACCCACGCGTAGAGATCTATTTGAGAACTATTTCGGATCTCACAAAGATAGTCGGAGCCGCCCATTTTATTTGGGGGTCCTTCTAAAAAACCAGCTTAATCGAATATAGGCCTATGTATAACGAAACATTCACCTATGGATTCATAAGCAGATTAATTTTGTTTTAAACAGAGTTTAATCTGTTTTCGTAAGAACTTGCTAATTTGAGAAACAAAAAATGAAAGGAAGAAAAGTCAATTGTAGGAAAGTTGATATCGTAATGCATTACCTTAAATTGGTCAAAACTATTTACAATGAGAACGCTCGTATGACAAACGAATTTCAAAAGGATTATTACAACTAAATTCATGAGAATCATCTTGATACAATCAAACCTTACGAGCGTGGGTTAAGGTCAAAGTGTGTATGCGAAGTGTTTTTTATACGCGGTTGAGTTTATTGAATGATTAATAAAAATATTTTGCCATTCAAAAAAAAAAAAAAAGAGTTTATTGAATGATGTGACAAGCTCAATTCCTTCCTTTAGAAAAAGACTAAACTAGCACTAGACCCGTTATGTGGTTTTATAAAGTATGGACAAATCAAATGTCGTTTTTTTTATTTTTTTTATTTTGTTGGTCAATCTGTGCATGCCACTTGAAATTCTCATAATGCTTCTCACTGAATTGTTCCTTTCGTTAACGAGTACATGATAAGAAGTCAACCGTGCTACTTGCACATATGTTTTTACACATATCAACGCACATATATTTTTGTGGGACTGGGCCCCACAAAATGATCCGAACCGCTCATCTTTTTTTAAATATTTTTTGAAGGGTTTCTGTAAAAAATCAGCTCCAACAGATATCGGTAAGGGCTTTCTCAGAATTCGTAAGGCAAAACAGAATGATTCGCCCTATGATTTCTGAAAAAGCCCTTACCGATATCCGTTGGAGCTGATTTTTTACAGGAACCCCCCAAAAAATATTTTAAAAAAGATGAGCGGTTCGGATCATTTTGTGGAATCCCGATATGGACAAAAATGTATGTGCAAAAACATCAGTGTGGGAATCATTACCGATAAGAAGTGGATAGATAGATAGATACGATTTTGTCTTCTTTCTTTTAAGGACGACAAAATTAGGCATATTTTAACGATGACAAGGAGTCAGTTGACCCAAGCTTATTAGAAAATCCAACAGAATTCGCAATTTGATATCAAAATCAAACTCGAACCAAAGCCCGACTAGTTTTCTTATCATCTAGATCGTAACCGTACATGACAAGGATCGGATCGGATCGGATCGGTTGGAATTTTTCTCGTATCCGTTTGTTTGTGGAAATGTATATGAGCCCACATATAAATATATACTAGGCGATCGATCAGGTCCAGTTTGAGATTCCATGTGAATATAATATAGAATCAGAATCCATTGATTTTTCATCTTTTTTTATTAGTTTGAATACACGTAAGAAACATAACTAACCTACATCCTAGCAGGTGGGAAATGAAACTTCATAATGAGAATCGAAGCCAGAACTTTTTCTTGGTAAAAAAAGTGATCCCATTTTTTGTCCTGAAATGAACAAAAGATCTCATGAGTTATCTCGTAATTAATCATCAACAAATCTAGGCCTATTTAATCCAAGAGTAATGTTAGGGACCTGAAAAGTTTATCCGAAGAGACAGGGACGGAGCCAGGAATTTCGTTATACGGGGCAACCATGTATGCGAGATAAAAAAATAAAAATAACCATTCATAGCAATGTAAATGCATTAAAACTAAAAAAAAGTACAAAATAGCAACACTCCATACCTAATTATGATTTTCAAAAATTAACAGATTGCAAAAGTAGTAACGACTTACCTAGGGCTGCTAAACGAAACAAACAGCTCGTGCTCGGCTCGACTTTTAGCTTGTTTAAATTCATTTAAAAAATATATAAGCAAAGTTCAATCACGTTTTTTTGTTTGTTTATGAATTCAAGCCAAACTTGAGCATATGAGTGTTTGGCTTGATAAGCTCGTGAACAAAGAGGTCATTCTATAAATCTATATTATAAAATAGAGCAGTTTTTTTTAAATGTCTAGGCATACAAATGAGAACAACATTTATATTAATTGGATTACTCTTCATTAAAATAGTAGATATGTGATTAAAAAATGAACAATAAAGGAAAACCTAATTATTGCTCCTTACCAAATATCTATGTCCTTTTTTTGTAATATTTATTAATTTCCCCCTCTATCTCTATCTTTATCAAGTTGGATTACTCTTCATTAAAATAGTAGTCATGTTATTAGAAAAGAAACAAAAAAGGAAAATCTAATTATTCATTCCCAAGTTTTCTTACCAAACATGACAAATTGATTCTAGGAATACATCAATTTGTCACACTTTAACCACAATCCTTCTCACAAACATGTGGGCTCTACACATTTATTGTTAGATTCTCACACATGTATGTGAGAAGGGTGTGACAAATTGATGTGTTCCTAGCATTATTATTCTTTTTTTTTCATAATATTTGTTTTCCCTCTCTCCAATTTAATAAAGATAGAGACAGAGAGGGAAAGCAAATATTATTGAGAGAGAGAGAGAGAGAGAGGAAAGTAATAATTAGGTTTTTTTTTTCCTTTTCTAATCACATGGTTACTATTTTAACGAAAAATAACTTGATGGCGATAAATGTTGCACTAATTTGTATGCGTATAAATAGAGTAGTTTTCTTTGAAAATGTCTAGACATATAAATGAGAGCAAATTTATCGTCATCGAATTATTTTTTGTTAAAATAGTAAATAGAGAAATTTTCTTTGAAAATGTATTGGCATATAAATGAAAGCAATATTTATTGCCATCGAATTATTTTTCGTTAAAATAGTAACCATGTGATTAGAAAAGAAATAAAAAAAGAAAACCTAATTAGTGTTTTCCTTACCAAATCTCTTTCTCTCTTTTTTAGTACTTCTTTCCTCTCTATCTCTATCTTTATAAATTTGAATTATTTTTAGTTAAAATAGTAGTCATTTGATTAGAAAAGAAACAAAAAAAGAAAAAGAAAACCTAATTAGTGTTTTCCTTACCAAATCTCTTTCTCTCTTTTTTAGTACTTCTTTCCTCTCTATCTCTATCTTCATAAAGTTGAATTATTTTTAGTTAAAATAGTAGCCATGTGATTAGAAAAGAGACACACAAAAAAAAAAAAACCTAATTATTGTTTTCCTTACCAAATTTGTCTCTCCTTTTTTTGTAACATTTTTCTTCCTCTATATTTCTCTCAAACTTGATAAAGATAGAAAAAGAGAGGGAGAGTAAATATTACGAAAAGGGAGGGGGAGAGAGAGAGAAGCAATAATTAGATTTTTTTTGTTTCTTTTTCTAATCACATGGCTATTATTTTAACAAAAAAAAAATTCGATGGCGATAACTGTTGCTCTCATTTATATGTCTAGACATTTTTAAACAAAACAACTATATTTTATAATACAGATTTGAGATAGTATTTTAATATGTGCGGATATTAAAAAAATGAGATTATTGTTAGGAGTGACTTTAAGCACGAGTAATCTGCTAGTATTACAAATATAGGGGTAGATTTGATAAATTTTCTAAAATATGAGATATGTATTGGCATTTCGTATGAATATTTTCACCAGTTTTACAGTACCATTGCATTCAAATAGGAAATATCCTCTGTGAGATATGAAAATTTAAGAGTTTGAGAGTTTTTAATTTAATAAATGTAGCTAGTAATAGAATTTTATGTTTATGAGTTTTTTTTATCTAGATTAATGATGCTAATTCTTCTTTATAGCAACACTCCATACCTAATTATGTTTTTCATAAATTAACATATTGCAAAAAAGTAATGACTTACCTCAATCTATCTAGTAAAATGATTTGACAAAAATATACCTACACCTTATATTTCACCAAGATTACTTAGGGTTCCCAAAAATCTCTTTTCTTTTGTTTCAATTTTCTCGAAACTGCTTTCAAAGTCTAAATGATGTGGGATTTTTATGGGTGAAAATTTGAGAATTTTATTAATTGAATATCACAATGTTACGTAACCCTCAAATTTTATGTTTTGCTATATTTTAATCAGTCCTTTAGAAATTAATGTTAGTATCATTGTATTTCAAAGGTTACCACTATTTGATTATTTTTTCCAAAATACTAGAGGGGAGCGAGCCTATATACTTTCATTGAAAATTTATTTATTTTAATATAATTGTAAAGTTTATTTTTTCTTCTTGCAGGGGCGACCGCCCTTACTGACCCCTCCCTGGCTCCATCCCTGCGAAGAGATATCCAAAAAGAAATTAGTGGTTCAGATTCGCTTGGATGTCGGGTCCCACACACATCAAAGTTTATCAATAACTAGGGATTGTCCGTGCCTAAAGGCACGAAGCAACGCGTTTTGAGCACAAAAAGTTTTTTTAATCGTAAAAAGTAATTTTTTTTTGCGATCCCTCATCGCTATTTTCAATTTTATAATATGAAGAATAACATATAATCCGTGTATACGACATTACCAATGATCATCCAAATCACATAAATTTGAGCCAACACCATGTTATTTTCTTTTCGTATATGATCGTAGGGAAATCAACCTAAAAGGAAACAAATTAAAAGCAAATATTGAATTGAATGTAAGGGAATCAACTTTAGACAGAAATCAATTATTAAGTTGATTTAAAATCAAAAAGATAATCAAGTTTTTTAAAGAAACAACCTAAAAGCAATCAATTGAAAAAATTTACCAGTCATAAAGTTAAGAGGTTTATATTAGGAAGTATGCTCTCAATTGAACGGATATAATGATTCCCTTACATTCAATTCGCTTGGATGTCGGGTCCCACACACATCAAAGTTTATCAATAACTAGGGATTGCCCGTGCCTAAAGGCACGAAGCAATGCGTTTTGAGCACAAAAAAAAATTTTAATCGTAAAAAGTAATTTTGTTTTGCGATCCCTCATCGCTATTTTCAATTTTATAACATGAAGAATAACATATAATCCGTGTATACGACATTACCAATGATCATCCAAATCACATAAATTTGAGCCAACAATTCAAACCAATACCATGTTATTTTCTTTTCGTATATGACCATAGGGAAATCAACCTAAAAGGAAACAAATTAAAAGCAAATATTGAATTGAATGTAAGAAAATCAACTTTAGACAGAAATCAATTATTGAGTTGATTTAAATTCAAAAAGATAATCAAGTTTTTTAAAGAAACAACCTAAAAGCAATCAATTGAAAAAATTTACCAGTCATAAAGTTAAGAGGTTTATATTAGGAAGTATGCTCTCAATTGAACGGATATGATTCCCTTACATTCAATTCGCTTGGATGTCGGGTCCCACACACATCAAAGTTTATCAATAACTAGGGATTGCCCGTGCCTAAAGGCACGAAGCAATGCGTTTTGAGCACAAAAAGTTTTTTTAATCGTAAAAGGTAATTTTTTTTCGATCCCTCATCGCTATTTTCAATTTTATAACATGAAGAATAACATATAATCCGTGTATACGACATTACCAATGATCATCCAAATCACATAAATTTGAGCCAACAATTCAAACCCAATACCATGTTATTTTCTTTTCGTATATGACCGTAGGGAAATCAACCTAAAAGGAAACAAATTAAAAGGAAATATTGAATTGAATGTAAGAGAATCATCTTTAGACAGAAATCAATTATTGAGTTGATTTAAATTCAAAAAGATAATCAAGTTTTTTAAAGAAACAACCTAAATGCAATCAATTGAAAAAATTTACCAGTCATAAAGTTAAGAGGTTTATATTAGGAAGAATGCTCTCAATTGAACGGATATGATATATTGAAAATTCGATCCGATGGTTGTAGAGGGTGTTGGGTTTGTATGGATAGACAAAAACCGTTTTATTTTATAATATAGATTCCACTTCCGGGGACATTTGGGAAAACTTTTGGGGGTCCATAGAGTTATTGATTAATCCAACGGCTGGAATTCAAAATGGCGACACGATTTTTAGCAGCCAACATAGACAAACGCAGTGAAAATGAAAAAACTTGGCATGGGTCCAGAGTCCAGACCCTATATATAGTGGAGAACTTACACATTGATTTGTAAAGTAGCAGAGAAGTTACAGAATTGGGGTTCAATTTGGGTTTTTGGTGGGGATCAAATCAGAGCAGCAAAATGTGGATTTTTGGATGGAAAGGTCCATCTGGGTTCTCAGCCTGCTCCACAGCTGAGGAAGTTACCAAAGGAATTGATGGAACTGGCCTCACTGCCATTATTACAGGTCCTCCTCCTCCTCCTCCTCCTCCTTTTCTCTCTCTCTCTCTCTCTCTCTCTGGTGTTTCCAGTAGGCAATAACTTAAAGGAGACTTCTTGTTATCGAAAATTGTCAAATTGTTTCCACTAATTAATAAGTTGTTGAAAAATATCAACTTGTTTCCCGTAACTAGGCCCGTCAACGGGCCGGATTCGGATCCAGATCCGATAAGACTTGGATCCGATCCGAATTCGATAAAACTCAAATCCGATAATGGTAATCCGGATCCGATCCGAAAATCCGAATCCGATCCGAAAACTTTTTTACTTCAAAAATTTTAGCAAAAAAATATATATATATTTTAAAAAAATACAATTTTTTTTTCAAAAAAATTTATTTTCCAAAAAAAAAAAAAAAAAAAATTGAAAATAAAAATACAACTTCTTAAACATTTTTTTTTCAAAATAAAAAATTTTCTGTTTTTTTAAAAAAAATTATAAAAAGTTAAAAAAAATAAAGTTCGGATTCGGATTGATAACGGATTTAATCCGATCCGGATCCGATCGGATCGACGTTATCGGATTCGGATCGGATCGGATTTTTCTAGTCGGATCCATTGACAGGCCTACCCCTAACCAATAAGTTGCTGAAAATTTTGAAGTTTGTTGAGAGAGAGTGTAACGTCAAGTTGTTTCCACCGACTAATAAGCTGTAGATGGGATGCAAAACTTCTTGCTTAGTGTGAACAACAAAAGGTCATAACTTGTTGCCCAAAATTGTTAGTAGAAACATGGCCTTACTTATATTGGCATTTTTGTTTGTTGTATTCATAAACATCCAGGCGATGGATTACTCTTTGATGGGTTTGTTTGAAGGCCAATAATTGGGGAATCCCGGGCTACCATGCAGCATTGCCATGCGGCATTGTTAGGCAATGGATTACTCTTTAGTACTGCTCGCAAACAAAAGATCGCCCCTACACAATGTGGGTTGTCTCTTGTCTCCCAACCACCCAACAAAAGTGAATGATAATGTCACTACCGCACGATTTTTCGCTACATAAATAGTTGGAAGTACCATGTAGGCATCGTCATGTTGTACTCCGGGAATGCTGGATAATTACTCTCGTTCGAATATCAAGTATCCCCTCCGTCCCATAATTTTAGTCTTTTTGGGGAAGTTCCAATTTTTACAATGGAACAAATATTTAATGCACTTCAAGTCACATAGATAGCTACTTTTGAACAAAATTGTCCTTCAATTTCAAAGTTTCCCACCCCTTTGTGGAGGATATTTTTGGAAAACTACAAAGATTTTGTCTTTGACTTTTTATTGTATGTTTCTAATTTGTGAAAACGGCAAGGTTGACTTTAAATGTAGCTTTTAAGTTAGATTGAAGCCTTTTGCAGATGGATTCTGTGAGTGTTAAGTATGGACTTCAATTAACTTAGTCATGGTGTCAAACTGTCAATCTGTCATGTAAGAGTGACAAATAGTATGAGAAATTACAATCTGAAGCACTTATGCAGTTGTAGTGTAGTGTTAATCGGTTCGTTTTGATCAGTTTTCCTTGTCTACACCTCTAATTCTTGTTTTGTTCAAGAGTTTCATGAATTGTTGTGGTTTACGGCTAAAGTTGCAAGGCGCGGTCACTTTCATGGGTGTTATTTATCCTGTTCTGTTTGAATAAATGTGGGTAGAGTCGAAATTCACTCTGGTCTATGTTTCATATAAATGTCATTCGAGGCGTTACCTGTGGGAAAGCCATAAATTTAAGCCAATGAAAGTTTTTAACCTCAGTGAAGAATGATGGCAAGAGCTAAGTGTGCTTATATAAAGTTTTGGCCAACTATTTCTTGCAAAATAAATTACACCACAGTATATTTTGGTGAGTCGTAAAAATGGTTTTTCTGGGGTTTGTTCACCTAGTTGCCTGGTACTTGGTAAGTTCTACTGAATGAAGTGGAGTCTTTTCAGAATAAGAAGTTATACTAGAATCTATTCCTCTGATGTTGACTTCAGAACCTCGTGGTATTGGAGGTATCGTATAACCCTATTGCTTGTATTTTGTCAATTTCAGGGGCATCAAGCGGTATTGGCACAGAGACTACGCGCGTCCTCGCCTTGCGTGGTGTACATGTAGTTATGGCAGTCAGAAATACTGGTAACGGTGAAAAAGTGAAAGAAGCAATACTTAAGGAAAACCCAAATGCTAAACTCGATGTTATGGAGTTAGATCTCGGTTCAATGGCATCTGTAAGGAAGTTTGCTTCGGAATACAAGTCCTCCGGCCTTTCTTTAAACCTCCTCATGTAAGAATAATGAAGCAATTGATATGTTGCTGTCTCATTTAGCTTGGTTTTGTCCCCTTTAAGTGTATGAAGTACATGACTTACTATGGACTCCAGTTTACTTTTGAACATTACAAGTGAAATATTTTCTTCGTTGTTGGAAGTAACAATGCAGGGGTTATGGCTCCACCTTTCATGCTTACCAAAGACAACGTAGAACTGCAGTTTGGAACTAACCATATAGGTAAGAATCATAAATCACTGGATTTTCTATTCTTGTGGTGCTATATCTTTGTTGCTCCAAATGTTGGAAATTTGTTCTGTAATTCTTCTATGATAGTAACTAGCAAGAGAGAACTTACAAGTTCAACTTAGATTTCTTTTATAATCGACTAGAGTTTCAACTTAGATCATTGCAGTATTATCCTTTTTTTTATTTGCTTCATTGCTGAAGTACTCATTGAACGGATAAATGTAGTTTCGTAAGAGTTTAAAGATTATCCATGTGCTACAAGCAGGCAGATGGAGAATGTCCTACTTTGTGGAAAGAAATAAGATAAAAGTAAGAAGACCACGTCAGAGTTTAGATTATCCCTTCTGCTACATGCAGGCAGATGGACAATGTCCTACTTTGTGGAAAGAAATAAGATAAAAGTAAAACGAAGACCACAGCTAGTTGCTACTAGGTCATTGAGCTTTACTCTCCTACAATTGTGCAGTATAAACCAATCTAAGCCTTAAGTTCCAATCTCAGCTTCTCCTACAGCTTTCTATGCCTCCCTGGAGACTTGTTTATAGCTCCTAAAATTGTCTTCATTAATTCTTGGCCTTTTGCCACTTTTTAGAGCACTCTCTTTTAGCTTTTAGTCTTTTACTATAGTTTGGACCTTGCCAGTCCGCCACCAGGTTTCTTTCGAGTTGGGAACTTCCTTTCAACTTGCAAAGGATTTCTTTCGATTCTTGTTTCTCACTCCATAGGGTACCAAGTTTATACACTACTCTTGTCAGATGCATAACAATGTGCATTGTGTATGTAAGGATAGATGTCAACTTTTTGCAGGTCATTTTCTTTTGACAAATCTCTTGTTGGAGAGCATGAAAAGTACAGCACGTGAGAGTCAGAAAGAAGGAAGGATTGTTAATTTGTCATCAGAGGTTCATCGGTATCCATACCGGGAAGGAATTCGCTTTGATAAAATCAATGACAAATCTAGGTAATTAGTGACTACCTTTTTTCCCGTATCTTTTCAACTTTGACTTATTTGTCCTTGATCCTGGTGTGAATTACTTGTTTTTGCCTTTTCTATATTCAAAACATACCATGCATAGTATTAAAATTATAGGTAGCACAATTGCCTTCTTCATAGAAAGAAAAATGTCCGTCCAAATCAAACATCACGTTTGACTTGGAAGGACAGTTTTATCCTTTCACATAATTTTTGCTCTGACTATAAGTTTGCCCTTTCAAATTGAGCTGCTGATTAGATTTCATAGAGCTCACTCACAATAAACTATTTTCCTTGTTTTACTTTCTGCGTTTCAGTTTCAGCACCATACCTGCCTACGGACAATCAAAGCTTGCTAACATTTTGCATGCTAATGAGCTGGCAAAGCGCTTAAAGGTAATCGATCTATTCTTTTTACTCAACTATCCAAGAAATTGATGTCAAGGTGGTTGTTTTTGCTAACATACTGCTTCAAGGTCTTGTTATGAATACGAAACCAAGCTTTATTGTAAGTAGTAGCAGTTCTTTTTTTTCATAATTGAGATTTCAGATACATGCTGTTCTAAAAATACCAATATAATCGAATTTTTCTGCCTGCAAATTATTTGAACCATGTTCTGCAGCTTCTGCCCATGAGTGTCTGCATTTTGGTATGGACGTCTGAGACTTTCCAATTTGATCAAAATCTCAGGACTTAAGGTTATGAAACTAGGACCAGCAATCGGTATATTGCTCGGCTATGACAAATTTGTAGATGAAATTCACTGAGAAAAAGATGAGGAAAGAAAAAATGAGAACCCTTGGAACCTTGGCTATGAAATTCTCTGAGTGTTAACCATAATATGACTTGATGCACTCTGGAACAAACTAGTTCGAATGGTACCATATCGGTGGATTATGTTGTTCAAAGAGCTAGAGCCATAGGCTGCAAGACTATGGAGAACCAGTGAATGCCTCCGGATTGACCCAGTAACAATTTGATGTAAAGATACTTGCTTGTTAAAACCTTGCTTCTTTAAAAAGCTTTTATGGATGGTTTCTTTTGACAATTAACCAGGAAGAAGGGGTGGAGATTACTGCTAATTCACTTCATCCAGGAATCATTACCACCACCAACCTTTTGCGTCACCATGGCATTATCAATGGTAAATCTCCAAGCAATTAAATCTATACGGCTATTTGTTCTTAAAATGTTCTGCATACATATTTGTCAGATTAGTGGTTGCTCAATTCCATATAGAGCCAAGCTGCAAAGATGTTTCCATTATTTAGGATCTTTGTTAGACTTCCTAATTTGCATCAATGCATGGCTGTGCACTTTCTTTTGAGCTAGCACTCCCTTTGTCCCAATTCATATGTCAATTTTGGCATTGGTGCTTTTGAAAAGGTTTATATATCTTGCAATTTATAATGTTTCTTATTGATTTTGAAAACTTCATCTCATAGAACTAGTTGGGATGGTAAGCTTTTTATTTTTCCCTTTTCTTTTTAGTTGAAAACTAATGCGCCTAGGACCCTATAAATCGAACCACGAACGAACAAAGGCATGATATCCGGCTCGGATCCCCAAAAGATGGACCATGCCCAAAGCAGTGACATGGCAAGATTTATCTGTGAATCAGTAGTCGATCCGAGTATGGCCTTAACCGCAAATGTCGTTAATGCAATGGTCTACGATCAGGTGAGGAAAATTTTTGACGACCCCGAACTCAGGAATGTGGAAAGTAGAAGAGAGGTCGGATCTGGAAGGATAAGAAAGAAGGAGCTGGGGCAGACTCAATCGTATGCGAGAATCATATTATAGAAAAATCATTTCCTCTTCATAGTTGTAGCTTTACTCAAGAAGAAAATGAGCAAAACAATTTATCGTCTGGAGTTAATACTATGATCTATCTATAAACCAAAGCTTCTGTGAAAATTCGATCGTGGTTTCACAATTATAACTTCCAGACCTGTTTATTTTACTGGAATCGCAAAAAGAGTTACCTAGCAGTAGCACACAAGGCTCCTGCAGTTGCGAAGGGTACGGGAAGTTACATAGAAACATGCTTGAATTTGACAGGTCATATTCAAGATAAGCCATGGGGTAGTTCAAAGTTGGCTCACAAGTTCATCTTCAACTAAATGAAGTTCAACCTTTTTGGGGACTAATGTTTTGGTTCCTGTCTGGTTGCAGGCTTGGCAAACATGGTTGCTAAATATTTCATGAAAAGCATTCCTCAGGTTAGTTCTTTCTACGATGCAGAACGGCATTTCTTTAGAAAAAAATAGGCAAGTATGTGGATGTTTGAGATGCTTAGCAGTTTGTTAGGACATCAGTGTGACATGGTTATCTAAGTAATATTGTTCGTTATGGTTCTAGGGAGCGGCAACCACATGCTACGTGGCATTGCATCCGCAAGTTAAGGGGGTGAGCGGGGAGTACTTCTGCGACAGTAATCAAGCGAAACCGAGCGCTCTGGCTAAAGATGAAGAATTGGCAAAGAAATTGTGGAACTTCAGCTTGAGCTTGACGGATCCCAAATGATGGTTCTGTTGATTTTATTTCTGCGATGCCTTGTGAAATTTTCTTGGATTTTTAAGTTTTTGATATGAAACCCCTATGTGTGACATACTTTTTAATATATTCCTAGAATGTTGTATTTGATTTTGTTGTGGTGATATTGGTTTGGGTTCTTTCCAATCTTTGTGATGAAATCCTTTTGTAAGTGTCGCTGCGCATCTTGAATATACAATTAATATTTCTTGATGATAAAAAAAAAAATGTAACATTAATTAGTATAGGTCATTACTTAATATTTCTTTCCAATCTAAGGAATGATGATTTCAAATGGAATTACTATTCACCTTAGTAAAGGAATTGTCATTCCATCCAAAAAACTAAGGAATTATTATTTCATTTCTTTGTCACACCAAAATTACTAGTGCCACTCCAATATTCACTATTGCCACACCAAAAATTACTATTGCCACTCCAAAAAATGCTATTGCCACTCCAAAATTACTATTATCACTCTAAAAATTACTATTGCCACACTATTCCATTTGAGATGAGAATGACTATTCCTAAGCACAATCAAACATGAGAATGGGAATGATTATTCAATTCTCAATTCCTCCAATTCTATTCCATTCATATTTACATTCCATTCAATCCAACCAAACGCACCCTAAAGTTAATCTTTTACCTAAATAATGAACACATCAAGTAGCCAGATATTTTGACATCTTCAAAACAAAAAAAAAAATTAGCCAGATATTGTGTTAAAATTGCAAATAATAAGCTACTTATTTTGTAAGTTGATCTTTTACCTAAATAATGAACACATCGAGGCATATTCAAGTAGAACCGAGATATGTCTTTATGTATTATATATCATTTGTCCTAAAACAAAAACAAAAACAAAAATGCTCAGGAGTCTATCTGTTACACATATCACTCCCACGGCTGAAAATCAATAACAGGTCTCCTCAACAATATTTAATGTTCAGATAAGATAAGAAAGAAATTAATGTTCTCACTTCTCACCCACCCTGAATTCAAAGTACAGACGATCCGTCCTTGTATGTGACATTGGTTCGGAACTCCGGATCTCTCTCTCTCTCTCTCTCTCTCTCTCTCTCTCTCTTGTGTATACAACACAACAGTAGTTTTTTGAAGTAGTACAAAATTAGGGTTTAAATTGGGTTTTGTTGGGGGATCGAATCAAATCAGCGAAATGTGGATTTTTGGAAGAAAAGGTCCATCTGGGTTCTCAGCCTGTTCTACAGCTGAGGAAGTTACTCAAGGAATTGATGGGACTGGCCTCACTGCCATTGTTACAGGTCTCTCTCTCTCTGTCTCTCGTATTTATTTGTGCAAGTATGCACGTGCTGGATCATTCTTTGATGGGTTTGTGGGTTTGTTGGAGTATCTACTATATTATGCCTTTCTGATTCAAGAACACGGCTATGATGAGAGGTTACTAGACTTTATCTTCTAATTTGATTTGTCTTCCTATATATAACGGGTAGGTGTTGAATCTTTGATTGGTTTCCCACGTCTATGTCTGTACTTCTCATTTGGGTGTGAGTTTTGTTACCGGTTCATGCAGTCGACCCCCAATTGATTGGAACTTAAGGTTCGATTTGGTTTGGTTATGGCTCCATTTGTAGCCACGTTCGGTCACTTTCATGGGCGTTATTCCATTCTATTTGTATATAAGTGTGGGTAGACTTCTAATTTTCTTGGGTTTATGTGTCATATAAATGTCGTCCCGGGTGTTACCTGGGGAAAGCCATAATTTGAAGTCACTGAAATATTTACACTCGGTGAAGAGTGATGGCAAGAGCTAGTGTGCTTATAAAAAGTTTTGGCCAAATTATTCTTTAAAAAATAAAAAATAAAAAATTGCACCACCATACAATTTGGTGATTCATAAAAATTGTTTTGCTGAGGTATATTTACCTAGTTTCCTTGTACTTTGTAGTTCTACTGAATCAAGTGGTGTCTTTTCAGAAATAAGTTCTACTGGAATTTATTCCTACGGTGTTGACTTCAGAACCTCATTGTTGGACGAATCCGATAATATTATTGCTTATACTTTGTCCAATTTCAGGGGCATCAAGCGGTATTGGCACAGAGACTACACGCATCCTCGCCTTGCGTGGTGTACATGTAGTTATGGCAGTTAGAAATAGAGATACCAGTGGAAAAGTCAAAGAAGCTATACTTAAGGAAAACCCAAATGCTAAACTCGATGTTATGGAATTAGATCTCGGTTCTATGGCATCTGTAAGGAAATTTGCTTCGGAATACAAGTCCTCGGGCCTTCCTTTAAACCTCCTCATGTAAGAATAACGAAGCAATTGAATATGTTGCTGTCTCATTTAGCTCGGTTTTTGCCCTCTTTTAATGTATGGAGTACATGACTTGTAATGGACTCTACCAATTTACTTTTGAACTTAACAAGGAATGAAATATTTTGTTTGTTGTTGAAAGTAACAATGCAGGGGTTATGGCTCCACCTTTCATGCTTACCCAAGACAATTTAGAACTGCAGTTTGGAACTAACCATATCGGTAAGAATCATAAATCATTGGATTTTTTAATTGCTGCTGGTGCTGTAAATTTGTTTATACAAATGTTGGAAATTAGTTTGCAGGAATCTTGCCAAAAAAAAAAGGTTTGCAAGAATGGTTTCTTTTCTATATTCTTCTATAACAACTAGCAAGAGAGGATTTTCAAGTTCAAATTAGATTTCTCTTATAATCCAACTTAGATTCATTGCAGTAGTATTTGTTTTTCTTTAATAGCTTCATTATAGTAGTATTCGATGAATGCATAATTGCAGTTTTGTAAGAGTTTAAAGATTATGCCCTCTGCTACAGGCGGGCGGATGGAGCATCTCCTACTTTGTTGAAAGAAATTGGATAGAAGTAAAACGAAGACCACACAAAGCTAAGATGGTTTATATAGGCAAACCCTATTAACCTTAGGCAAACCCTAGAATGACTAAAAGACTACACTACCCTTTCAACAAACAAATAGACAATAACAAGAAATACTAAATACTACTCTCACACTCCTACGGCTTTCTAAGCCTCCTTGGAGACTTGTTTATAGTTTCTAATGGTCTTCATTCCTATCCTTCTGTCACTTTGAAAAGCACTCTCTTTTAGCTTTTACTTAAGGTGGGACCTCTCACTTTCAATTCTCCAAGGACTACTGTCTTCCAAATCCCATCTTGCTTCTTTTAACATCTTGTCTCTAGAACTCCTAATTCTCCCCTTGTAGGCTCAACCATCTAGTATTTGTTTTCTTTTCTCCTTTGTTTGCTTTTAGTTATTTCATCTACCGTTAATAGGGATAATTGACTGCTATCAATCTCTCACTTGAAAACTGAAAATATATTTCTTATCTTCGGATGTTGTCACTTATTTATTCTATTGTTTTTGTTAAGAGCATCTGTAAATGAGAGTGACAGTTTATCTAAAATTGGAATTGCCCAACAAGTGTTGTTTAGTTTTCTGTCGATGATTTTTGTGAAGCTCGGTCCCACTCATGTTTTGTTCTATCGATTTTTGTTTTCCACTCGATAGGTACTAAATTTATATGCTACTCTCTTGTTAGATGTATAACAACATGCATTCCCTATGTAAAGATAAATCTTAACTTTTTGCAGGTCATTTTCTCTTGACAAATCTCTTGTTGGAAACCATGAAAAGTACAGCACGTGAAAGCCAGAAAGAAGGAAGGATTGTTAATGTGTCATCAGAGGGTCATCGGTATGCATACCGTGAAGGGGTTCGTTTTGATAAAATCAATGATGAATCTAGGTAATTACGAACAACATTTTTTCCTTTGTCTTTTCTGTTTTGATTTATTTGTTTTTAATCCTGGTTGGAATTATTTGTTTCTAATTGTTCCATATTCGCAGTGTACCATGGTTTGTATTTAGATTATAGGTAGCACAGTTGACTTGTCTAAAAATTCATGAAAGAGAAAAAGGTCCGTCCAAATCAAACATTACGTATGAATTGGAGGGACACTTTTGTCTTTCACGTTATTTTTTCTCTGGCTATAGGGTTGCCCTTTCGAAATTGAGCTGCTGATTAGATTTTGTTGAGCTCACTTGCACTAAACAAATTTCCTTGTCACTTTCTATGTTTCAGTTTCAGCCCCATATCTGCCTATGGACAATCAAAGCTTGCTAACATATTGCATGCTAATGAGCTGGCAAAGCGCTGTAAGGTAACCAATATATTCTTCTTAGTCAATTATCCAAGAAATTGATATCAGTGTTGGTTGTTTTTTTTATTGCAAATTGTGCAGCTTCAAGGTCTTGTTATTAATAGGTAACCAAGCTTTATTGCAATGGACAGAAGTCCTTTTTTCCTTTCTATAATTGAGAATTTGAGATATAATGGAATTTTTTCCTTTCTATATTGAAAATGTCAATATAATGGAATTTTTGTGCCTGCCAATTACTTGAACCATGTTCTTCTCATGTGTGTCTGCATTTGGGTATGCACATCTGAGACTTTCCACTTTTATCAGAGTCTCAGGACTTAAGGCTATGAAACAAGGACCAGAAATTGGACATTTGGTTGGCTATGATACACATTTGTGGAAGGAATACAGTTAAAATGGATAAAGAAAGAAAATATGAGAACCGTTAGAACCGGTGCTATGAGATTCTCTCAAGGTTACCATCGTATCACTTGTTGCACTTAGGAACAGCCTATTTTGATTAGTACCATTTGCATGGATTAAGTTGTTCAAAGAGCTACAGCCATAGGCTGCCAAACTGTGAGAACCAGTGAAAGCCTCAATCCTTGAAAAGAGGTGACCCAGTAACTATTTGATGTAAAGATGATTACTTGTTAAAATCTCGTTTCTTTAAAAGCTTGAATGGATGATTTCTTTTGACAATTAACCAGGAAGAAGGGGTGGAGATTACTGCTAATTCACTTCATCCAGGAGCCATTCCCACCACCAAGCTTCTGCGCCACCATAGCATCATTGATGGTAAATCTCTAAATGATTGAACCTATATGGCTATTGTTCTTAAAGCATGTTTCTGAACACATATTTGTAGGATTAGTGGTTGCTCAATTCCATATAGAGCCAAGATGCAGAGATGTTTCCTTTATTTGGGATCGTTTTTCAGGCTTCCTAATCCGTACCCTTGCATTTGCGCTAATACTCCCCCGTCCCAATTTGTATGTCAATTTTGGTATTCGTGCAACTAAGAAAGCTTTATTTATCATGCAAATTATAATGTATTTTATTGAGAACTTATCTCATAGAACTAGTTGAGATTTATTCCTGGCCTCCTATTGTTTGTGGTTAAGATGCAGCCGAGCACAAAAAAAAAATTGTTGAGATTTATTAAATAAGATGCATATTAGATAGAAAATCATTCTATCTAAGAGTTCTGCAATGGTTGAAGTGATAAACAAATTGGGATGGATGAAGTATTCATCAGTGTAGGAATTGAATTCAATAAAACGGGCCGGGATTCTACCAATTTACTAAGCAATTTAGACAAAGTTGGAATTGTGATGCTAGGATCTTGGATAGAGACCAGTGATATTTTAGTGGGTAAACTAACGCCGTAGATGCTCTGGTTTAGAAGATGTGAAAGCATGTTTCTCTCTATATGAACAGTGCGTTCTGAGGTGTGAAGTGGAGAGAAGAGAATAGATGTCATGATTGGGGTTTCGAATAAGACGACCTTCTCATTTTTTATTTTTTTTCGTTTTCATTTTGATAAAGCAAAAGAAGAAGGGTGTTAAGCTTTTCATTTTTGTTTCTTTTTCATTTTGAAAAGGTAATATACACATGAGGGGTATTAAACTTTTTCTTTGTCTTTTTTTTAGGGAATTTATACGCCTATGACCCCAGAATATCTATCCATGAACAAAGAAAGGCATGGTAGATGGTTTGGATCCCTGGAAGGGGGACCACATGCTCAAAGTAGTGACATGGAAAGATTTTTATGTGTGAATCGGTAACCGCTCCAAATAAGGCCCTAGCCGTGAAAGTCGTAAATGCAAGGATGGCCTACGATCACATGAGACACATATCTTATGACCACAAACTTAGGGAAGTGGAAAGTGGAAGAGAGGTCGGACCTCAAAGGATAAAAGAAGGCGCTCCTTCATTTGACGGGGGTGGACTCAATCGCATGCGAGAATCATGTTATCTTAGGCAGTTCTCGAAAAAAAAAAAACGAGGGAAATTTTTTTTTGTCTAGAGTCGGTACTTTAAGAGAATATATAAACCAAAGCTTCTATAAATTCGATGGTGGTTTAAATGTATAGCTTCCATACGGACCATACCTATTTTTTTATTGGGGATAGTAAAAAGAGCTACCCAGTACACAGGGCCCCGCCTAGTCCGCTGCCGCAGGGCTTGGGGAAGGGCACGGGAAGTCACGTTATAAACATGCTTGAACTCTTGAATTTTAGAGGTCATCTCCAAGATTAGCCATGGGTTGTTGAAACTCATGAGCTCGTCTTCTACTGAATGAATTTTAATTTTTTGTGTAAATTAATGTTTTGGTTTCTGTCTGCTTGCAGGCTTGGCAAACATGGTTGCTAAATATTTCATGAAAGATTGTCCACAGGTTAGTTATTTCTAAGATGCAGAACGACGTTTCTTTAGGGGGAAAAAAACGACTGTTTAGAAAAATAAGTCGCTTAACCGTCTGTTAGGACATTTGTGTGACATGGTTTGCTAATTAATTTTGTTCATTGTGGTTTTAGGGAGCAGCAACCACATGCTATGTGGCATTGCATCCGCAAGTTAAGGGGGTAAGCGGGGAGTATTTTTCAGACAGCAATCTAGCAAAACCAAGTGCTTTGGCTAAGGATGAAGAGTTGGCAAAGAAATTGTGGGACTTCAGCGTGACCTTGACCGATTCCAAATGACAGTTTTTGTTGAATTGACTTCTGTGAAGCCTTTGAAACTTTCCTGGATCCTTAAGTTGATGAACCCCTAGGGGTGTTGTACTTTAGTACCTAGAGTGGTGTTGTACTTGATTTTGTGAGCTTGAATGAAACACAGCATATATAGAAGCATACGATTCCGACCATCATTACTTGGTTAAGTTCAGAAAACTTCCCTCATAATCAACCCCATTACGTAGCTTCTAATCCCCAACTCTTTGTCAGAAAAATGCAGGGACAAGACTAGCTCTCACTTGGACCCACCTTGGGACGTCCGAGGTGGTGATCACAGGGTAGAGGAATTAAAGATGATACAATGGTCCAAGGTCAATGGAATGAGTGTCGGCAGCTCATGTCGCACGTTAAATGTTGCATTTCGAAGAGCAGTACAAATGTGCAACCTGAGCGGCCACAAACCAAAGTAACACAATAGCCCCAACATTTCCAAAAATTGCCTTCACAACGAAATCAGGACTCTGCATTAGTGGTGCCCAAGTTTTTTTTGTTTTCTTTTTCTACACACTATTTTCCTTGCACCTTTTCCCCACCGACCAAAAGAGAAGAAAAAAGAAATAAAGCACTAAACAAGTCAATGGAGGCCAAAAGGTCCAAGGTACTTTGTGCTCTCTCCTCTATCTATGACTACTCCAAAATGTACAGTTTCATCAAAATTCCTAATTGTTCTCTGCAACGAAGATCTGATGATTGAGCCCCCACAGATCATCTTTCTGAAAACATGAAGTAACCCATATCAGTTATGTACATCCAAGATGTTAAAAAGTAGTTGCCAGAAAATAGGATCAGAAATTCAACCAAACTGCAGCGAAACCTTTATATATTACCAAGGGAACTGACCATCAAAAGCGATGGTCATGTTATATAACCTCGACCCTTCGATTTCAGGTTGCAAAAGGATGTAGAAAGCTTTATAGCTTCTCTTCTTACGTTTCCGATTTGTATGATATGTTGACTATGTGTGCCTGGGAGCCAGCTCTGATAAGGCGGTTGACTGTTCAAAGTCACATTCCGTGGGTGCGACCAAGAATTGGAGAACCTGGATTAAGGTTCAACTTCACACGATCCCTCAAGAGCTGCTGGGAAACGCGATCAGCCACCAACTGCCCGTCATATGGTTTCCTTGTGTCCCCTTGGACAAATAGTCCAAATTGATTTCCCGGAAAACCATTTTCAGGTGAAGCCAATTCCCGGAAAACATGAGGGGTTAGAGAATTCATGGAAAATAGGTCAGGCTTAGGGTCATGAGAAGAGGCACCGACTTCCGAGGGGAGGGTATTTTGGGACCTCGCAAAGGTTCCCATGCCTTCATGCAAGTGGGTTTGTTGCTTTAGCAGATGAAATGGAGTGGCCCCACTACCCCCAGTGAGAGGAGTAGATGAACCAGATGGGGTGCATGGGCTGGAAATAGGAGAGGGGGAATTGTACATAACTCTGCTCATGTTTTGTGGTGATCTTGAATGCAGAAGAGGGCTCCTAGTGGGAGAAACTGGGCACGATATGTTCCTCGGCACATGAGAATGGGCATCACTGGAAATAGCAAAAAATGTGACCAACAAATCTCATCAGAAACGCCTTAGGAATTAGGACGATTACAACGACAATAGGCTGTGTTTTACCAGAAAACAGCATACATATTAGGCTAAAAATAAATAATCAGTCTCTGAATTTATAGAAACAAGACAAAAGTTGACCTTCGTTTTTTAGCATAGTAGTAGCAAAACCAGAAAAGTTTGACATAAAATAATAGTCATCAACCTTGCAACAAATGAGGTAAGACAACTTATGTTGAGATAATAACAACTAGCAAGTTATATTCCCATTGATACATCAATAAAAAGGAACCAACATGCACATATTGAATAACATCTAAATCAATAGAAATCAAAATGCAACAAGACATTATTAATTCAAATATATAATGCTTGCATATAGACGCCCTCATGTGCGTGTGTATGTGAGAGATATAGAGAGTGAGAGACCTGAATCCTAAACTAGTTTTCGAACGCCTGGGGTGATGAATAGCTGTTCCTTCTGGGTCCATGCATGATACGCTTTTGGTATGTCCAATGCCCTAAAAACATCAAGTACGTCAACAAACAGTTAACCCAGGGAAAAACACAGCAAAGCAGAAGTTAATTGGAATTACATGAAGACACTGATCCATTGAAGTTCAACAGGACACCAGAAAATAGCTCATACATAGTAATAGAACTGCACAACGTCTATATTACACTACGTCTGTCCCTACCCCAAACCAACCCAGCAACGAGTGTACCAAAATCCTCTGGAGTTGAACTCCCAACCTCACTGTACCTAAGTATAGCTACACAACCGTTTTTTTTGTCTAGGCCAAAGAAATTCATTAATCTTTGAAAATGACTACAAAGATTAAACGGACCAAGTGCACGGCAAAGCATATAGTGGGCTGTTCAAAAATCGGGGTTAAAAATCTGATTTCCGCGAAGTTCCCCCAATATGGAGAAATACTTCTTACCCTCTTCCTTCGTCTCAGTCATATATCAAAGCGTCTTCTTCAAGATCTTTTTTTGAACTCGAAAAGGACAAACAGTCACGATACATGATTGATACCCTAGGACTATCGACATTTAATTTCAACGCCTCAAGAATTGTGTAGCGGAGAGGGGCAACAGTTTCAGCAGCCATGGACTCTCTATTGACATTTAATTTCAACGACTCAAGAATTGTGTAGTGGAGAGGGGCAACAGTTTCAGCAGCCATGGACACACACACTCTCTCTCTCTCTAAACCAAAACCGGCCTTCATACGTGTGTAGAATGCAATAGAACCTTCCAACCTAGGACAGGGACCCACAGGGTAGGATTATGTGATATATCCTGTTTACATGTTACATTGCACTGTACATCTCATCCATATCATGCTGTTATGCTGCCTGTTTAAAGCCACGCTTTCCTAGACTCGCTCGCGCGGTCTATAGGAGGTTGCCGAGACCCGATGAAGAGTCATGTGCCTTGGTGCGCTTTGCTTTGATCACATGAATCCTTAGAACTATGAGACCTCGAGAAACCAAAATTTTACTAAGTCCTGAACTAATGCCTAATCAAGGATTTAACTAAAAACTGAGGAATGACAAGGAAACAAATGCCGTGACACCAACACCGTCCAGGTTAAGGTGCCAAGCCATCCACACCGATCTGGCTAATAGCGTTATACCACTCACGCCATTCCGGTTATGGTGTCACTTCGTCCACACCAAGTCATTCCAAGTTTGAGGTTAAGACTTCGATAAAGGAATAGTTGAATACTTAGTTTATTTTGGCATCTTTTGGAATCAATAGGTCTAAACGAAGGATACACCTTAAAAGAAAAATCTGAGGATTGAGGCAACCTTCTGTAGATTGTAATCGTTAGCTTGAGATAGGTCTTTAGGGAGTCAAGACAATGACGACGATGACGATGCATTCATTTTGTAAATCTTTATAAACTATGCACATTTTTCATAAAATACGAACAGGAACGCGTCTGAGTACAGCCTTTTACTTTGCTATCAGTTCTAAACAATTGGGCCGAAGAAGAAGCACGTCATACCCTCTTGGACCAAACCCCTTGGGCAGAGATTGGTTCAGCTCGAGTCTCAAACAGATCCCGTCAACATCTTTGATTTGTGGGTAGAAATGGAACAGCTAGCAGGAAATCTGAATGGGGAGAATCTGAATGGGGAACATCCAGCGGGAAATCCGAATGGGGAGCAGCCAAATGAGTTAGAACTAATCCGAACCTCCATTCGTCAAATGGGTGAGCGAACCGACAATCAGATTGCCCAACTCATGCTCATGATAACAGGGGTGGCCCGTCGACTTCCCCCTCCTAATCCGGAACACCAGCCTCATGAAAACAAAAACCCTCAGTTACCCGAGATAGCAGTTATCCTTACCAAGATCACTCAGCTGGAGCAATCGGTGGTGAGAAACGAGAAGATCGCCATGACCGGGTTTGACATTAGCAAGTTGTGCCTGTTTCCGAACGCTAAGCTGCCAGAAAAGTTCAGGCCCATTGACTTTGCGAAGTTCGATGGGACGGGTGACCCAAAGGGACATCTGACCGGTTACATTGGGGCTCTCTCCATGTGGGGCATGGAGAACGCCATGGCCCAAATGTTCTCTCAAACCCTCTTGGCCCATGCCTTGTACTGGTTCACGTCCTTGGATGAAACGAAGAAAAGATCATGGGAAGACATCTGCGCAACTTTCATCGCACAATACGATTACAACATCCAACTCGAAGTGACCACTCGCGAGTTGGAATCCACTAAGATGGAGGCCAAGGAGTCCTTCGCGGACTTTGTTAAAAGATGAAGGGCAAAGGCTGCCCAAATGAAAGACAAACCCACGGATAAGGATCAAATCCGGATGATCGTCCGAAATCTTCAACCAACATTGGCCAAGCACATGGTCATGGCGCAAGCACGTTCTGACTTCAAGACGTTCTTCGACACAGGCTTGGCCGTCGAAGAGGCAATTCATCTCGGCATTCTCAATAAACCTGGCCCCGCTCCCAAAAAACAAAAAAGTATACTCCAGCAACAGCAGCACGTTGTTCGGAAATACCCACTTCACCAACCTACCTTCCACTTCCACAAACACCACCCAAACCAAGCCCGTGAACCAGATAGCCACCCAAAACAACCAGCCTAGATCACAGCCTCGAGTTTTCTCCCAATTCTTGGCACCTCTTTCCGCGGTGCTCGAGAAGCTGGTTGAAAGCGACATCCTTAAACCCCTTGCTCCTACCCCTCTTCCGCAAAAACTCTCAGCATCCCATAATCCCAAGGCTTACTGTGCTTACCATAAAAACGTTGGTCATCCCACCAACAATTGCTTTCGACTTCGCCACGCCATCCAGGACCTAATCGACAACAAAACCATTCCTACCCCACCTCAAAAACCCAACACCGTTTCCAACCCACTACCTAAGCACCCGAATCCCCAAGCCAACCACATTTCCATCGAGCCAACTTTCAACCCCAGCCTCTACATCATCCCCGAAACCCAACCAAAGCCAACCGTCGAGATGCCAACTAAAGACATAGTATGCGCAGTTGAGACCCTAGATTGGGAGCATGAGATAAGATGGGGGAGCGTGATTCAAACCTTTTTGGAAGTGGAGAACCAAGCTCTATCCGACGGAGTGTGGCCTGTTCAGCACATTCCTCGTGCTCAGGTGGAAGAATTGGAAAATGGTGCCTGGAGGCCGGACTGGGAAGAGATGCAGGCAAACCCATTGGATGGATATTCTCTTTTTGCACTGTACTTAGAATCGGAACCGGTCGCTGATGAGGATGAATGGGAATGAGAACCTGAACCTATTGGCTGGCACTGGATGGCCGACGAAGACCTTGGCCTTTACCCAAAAAGACCTCCCACCCCTGAGGCCATGGTCACTCTAATCACCTCCAACCTCACCAATCACACCCTGGCCTTTACCGAAGAAGACCTCCCACCCGAAGGAGTTGACCACAACAAGCCCCTCCACATCACCATGAAGTGCCTGGGCAAGTGGGTTCCCACCATCCTGTTTGATAACGGCTCCGCTATTTATGTTTGCCCGCTCCGGACAGCCTATTCAAAACCGTGGTGGAATTCTGTGTGCTAAACATCCCTGCATCTTTCAATCTACTGCTGGGAAGGCCATGGCTCCATCGTCCTAACGTCATGGGGTACCTTCTACACTCCACCAAAAGGTTATACTAGGACTGGACTCCAGAACTCTAATCATCCATGGAGACTTCGGAATCCGCCCCCACACTGAGGACAACGCCCGCTCCTAGAGATCATGCATGGGGAGGAAGATGTAGCCATGGGTGGATAGAGGTGTCAAACGGGTCGGGTCGGCACGGGTACGGCACGGATTAATCCTGGTACTACGATCTACAAACTTAAGAACATTAAAGGCACCGACGCACTGGACACCGGAATGTGTGTTTTTTGGGAAGATTTTTTTTAGACGAAAATCGGTTGCCGGTTGGTGATGTGTATACGAAAATCGATGGCACAACATGGCACGGCACAACACACAATTAAGGGTCGGCACGGCATGACACGACCCGACAAAAGGCACGACACGACCCGACAAAAAAAAGCACGGCACGACACAACCCGACAAAAAAAGGCACGACACGACAAAAAAAGGCACGGCACGACACGACCCGACAAAAAAAGGCACGGCACGACGCGGCACGATTAATTAATCGGGCACAGCACGACACGATTTAAAAAAGGCACGGCCCGACATGTCCCGACAAAGCAATATGGCCCACCACGGCACGGTACGACACGGCACGCCATGGCACAATGAAGTAAACGGGCACGGTACGGCATGACACGAAGCACGGTTGGCACGGAAGAAAATGGCACGGCACGGCACGACAGGCACATTTGACACCTCTATGGGAGGATTTGTTGCTGTAACCTCCGGAAAAATCTGTACCATCCAAGCGGATGATGGCTTTTTAGTGAGCTCCGCGGCCCTTGAAATGATGAGAAAGATGAACTATATGCCTGGCCTGGGCTTGGGCCGTAACCAACAGGGAATTGCTGAGTTTCCCTCTTTCCTCGAGAACAATCATCGCTTCGGCTTGGGGTATGTGCCAAAGAAGAGTGAGAAGAGGTGGCGTAACCACGCTCGAGCCCATGCCGCCGCACAGAAGTCTGTAGTTAACTTCGTAGCTGAAGAGGAGAAGGCACTATATCAGGGGCAGCCAGAGCCGTTCTTGGACATGGAGTCAAAGGTGAAGTACCCCGGGTTTGAGATCTTTGCTGAGGACACATGGGACAACAAGGTAGAAACTGAAAAGACGGAGGAGCTGAGGACACATGGGACACATTGGATCGAAGTCTTTGACCAGGGCAGTCTCCAGTCGCTGCTTGGGGGTGAAGGGCCAGAGGGTATGTATGACGAAGCCACCGTGCTGATGCTGGGAGGAGAAGACACCCTGGAAGATCCCACTGCGCTCATTGTAGATGCCGTAGGCACTTATGAAAATTGCACTTTCATACCTTTTGTAAAGCACACTCACAACACTGAGTCCAAGTCTGAGTCGCACTGTTTCCACGTCTAGCTATGAGTCGGAGCTTGTGCCTATCGGCTCTCCCCGTCGTAGCTTTTACTTCGAATTTGAATCCACTCCTGTATTCCCTCCCTCCGAGGAGTTTGCTAATGAAATGAACGTCGACTTCGCTTACTTGCCGGATTTTGAAATAAATTGTATAGATCCCGACGATGAAGGAATGGATTTCGATGGGGATGGTCCTGACGAAATCCGTTCCCTCATCAAACGAGAAAATGAAAGGCATGCTCAGCCTCTAAAAGAAGAAATAATCTCCATAAACTTGGGTGATGAGGAGAACCCTCGAATGGTTCAAGTCGGTTCCGGGCTAAATCCGAATGGTGGGATGACCAATGTTTTGATGGTAAGCACAGTAAGCATTGGGATTATGGGATGCCGGGAGTTTTTGCATAAGAGGGGTAGGAGCAAAGGGTTTAAGGATGTCGCTTTCAACCAGCTTCTCGAGCACCGCGGAAAGAGGTGCCGAGAAATGGGAGAAAACTCGAGGCTGTGATCTAGGCTGGTATTTTTGGGTGGCTATCTGTTTCGCACGAAATGGTTCAAGGACTGAACGCGGGCGTGCCAAGACTTGTCGTGTCTAACGTAAGGGCTGGATGCCCTCTTCTGACTTCGTAACCGTGGGGGCGAGTGTGTTGCGAACCTAAGGGCTGGATCGCAATGGAGGTTTGTGGTTTTGCCACAACGAAGTGGACTTAGCAATTTCCTAACCATGTAGGAAAGAAGTAACAACGTAAAAGAAAGAACTTTATTAACCGTATAATAAAATTTTGCATACAACGGGAAAGTAAAAAACCCGAATTACTTGAAGAAGTAATTGAGTTGGTACAGGAAAAGTAAAATAGGTGCTTCGCTGGGAAGACTTTGGTTTAAGCGCTGGGCTTTGAGGTGTTGAACCCTTTTTCTGTCTTGAATTCTACTATTTATAGGCGAGATTTCACTCTGCAAAAACCATGGAAATCAACTGCCTCTTCCGTAATTGGCCAAGTGTCCCACGTTGGCCATGCATGGCGGTTTGCAGCAGTTTGAGATCATGGGCCAATGTATTCCCATGAGCTGCCATGTGTCTCGAAAGTCCCATGAAATCAAGCCATTCTCCAGCATCTTTCGGTCATGGATAGTTAATAGTAATAATCAAAATAATGGGCTTCCCCTTTTCCCTTTTCTCGTGGGAATTAAAAGAAAAATGGGCCATTTTGACTAAGTCAAATAGCCTTTGCCCAATAACTACTAACCACCCATTATCTCCATTCTACAGAATATTCTGGAACTACCAAACAATCAACACGGGTCATGGGCTCTTTTCAATAATTAAGCCCAGAATATTTTTAGCCCGTAACCAGATTAAGTTAAAATCAATCGGGCCCAATTAATATTGTCTTGGCCCATTAATTTTAACTCAATACATCTCTATTTTTTGGCCCAATTTAATCAAATAATAATTAAATGGCCTTCCAGCGCTAGCCCAGGGTTTGGTGCCAAAAACAGGTGTAAACACTATCTGGTTCACGGGGTTTGGGTGGTGTTTGTGGAAGTGGAAGGTTGGTGAAGTGTGTATTTCCGAACAGCGTGCTGCTGTTGCCAGAGTATACTTTTTTGTTTTTGGGAGCGGGGCCAGGTTTATCGAGAATGCCGAGATGAATTACCTCTTCGACGGCCAAGCCTGTGTCGAAGAACGTCTTGAAGTCAGAATGTGCTTGCACCATGACCATGTGCTTGGCCGATGTTGGTTGAAGATTCCGAATGATCATCCGGATTTGATCCTTATTTGTGGGTCTGTCTTTCATTTGGGCAGCCTTTGCCCTCCAACTTTTAACAAAGTCCGCAAAGGACTCCTTGGCCTCCATCTTAGTGGATTCCAACTCGCGAGTGGTCACTTCGAGTTGGATGTTGTAATCGTACTACACAATGAAAGCTGCGCAGATGTCTTCTCGTGATCTTTTCTTCGTTTCATCCAAGGACGTGAACCAGTACAAGGCATGGCCCACGAGGATCTGAGAGAACATTTGGGCCATGGCGTCCTTCTCCACGCCCCACATGGAGAGAGCCCCAATGTAACCGGTCAGATGTGCCTTTGGGTCACCCGTCCCATCGAGCTTCGCAAAGTCAATGGGCCTGAACTTTTCTGGCAGCTTAGCGTTCGAAAACAAGCACACCTTGTTAATGTCAAACCCAGTCATGGCGATCTTCTCGTTTCTCACCACCGATTGCTCCAGCTGAGTGATCTTGGTAAGGATAGCTGTCATCTCGGGGTTCTGAGGGTTCTCGTTTTCATGAGGCTGGTGTTCCGGATTAGGAGGGGGAAATCGACGGGCCACCCCTGTTATCATGAGCATGAGTTGGGTAATCTGATCGTCGGTTCGCTCACCCATTTGACGGATGGAGGTTTGGATCAGTTCTAACTCATTTGGCTGTTCCCCATTCGGATTTCCCGCTGGATGTTCCCCATTCAGATTCTCCCCATTCGGATTTCCTGCTGGCTGTTTCATTTCTACCCACAAATCAAAGATGTTGACGGGATCTGTCTGAGACTCAAGCCGAACCAATCTCTGCACGGAAATGACACGAGAGCGGTAATGGAGGAAGTTCACGAAGGAGTTTGTGGACCCCACATGAATGGGATGATGCTTGCCAAGAAGGTTTTAAGGCTGGGATACTATTGGTCGACCATGGAAACAGATTGTATTGAGTATGTGCGCAAGTGCCACAAATGCCAGACTCATGCCAATCTCATCCATGTGCCGCTCTCAGAACTGCATTCTATGGCAACACCTTGGCCATTCTCGGCCTGGGGCATTGATGTCATTGGAAAGATCACTCCCGCAGCTTCTAATGGCCACAAATTCATCTTGGTGGCAATCGATTATTTCACTAAGTGGGTGGAAGCTGCCTCCTACAAGACTTTGACAACGGTCCAAGTGGCTCACTTCATCCGACAGAACATCATTTATCGATACGGGGTTCCCCAAGCTTTTGTGTCAGATAATGGGGTTCACTTCAAAGGGAAGGTTCTGGAGCTCTTCGAAGAATTCAGGATTCAAGTGCACCATTCGACTGTCTATCGTCCGCAAACGAATGGGGCGATAGAGCACTCAGGAGTGCCTCCAGCAAGCAAATTTGTTTTTGTGATCTTTTTGCTCTTGTTTTTACACTAAGATCACTCAACCTCACACCCAGTATGAAGAACTAGAGTAGGCTGAGTGACCTCCCTCAGAAGGAAAACAGCCCGTTGCTTGGAGAGTGAAAGTATTTCTACCTTTTTTTTAACTAGAACCTTGCTTCTTGGATGGATTTGGAGAATGAAAATGATGGGAAAATGCAAGAAATCAGAACCAGATGTAGTTCTAAGTTTCCTGTATTTTTCTTGATGTTCTTGGTATTTTTTGGAAATTTGTTTTGCAAAAGACTTTGGAAAAAGGTGAGTGATGGAAGTAATGAGCTTAGCAAAATGGGAGGCTTAGAGAGAACCGGCGTCTACTTGGGTGAAATTCCCCAAAAGTATCTTAACACAGCTGAGCCATTACCATGATCACAACTTGGGTCATGGTAATCTTCAGAATGGAATAATGGTGTTGAAGACTAACGAGGTGATTTATGCAACGAAGCTTTTGATTTTTATTCCTGGCGGCAAGGTCTTAAAGGACACCTGGATGCGATGATGGATGACCTAGTGGATTTGAAATTTTTGGTTGAAAAGGCAGTTACTTACGCCAAGGTGCCGGCTGCCCTGTCGTGTTATCGAAGTTCTATGTGCTCTTTAACAAGCTGAATCATTATAGTAACAGCTATAAAGAACTCAGGAAGTTTAGTTTTTTTTTTTTGCGAAATAACCCATTCTTCATGGATGCTTTAACATGGTATCAAAGCTAGGTTTTCGGAGAATTTGTTCCCCCTTGATTGTGCCATAAGTGCACCGTTGTTTGTTGTGATCTAAGTGTTATGGATCGTTTGTTTACCTCTTCACGTGCGAGTCGCGGGTCGCACGTGAGGGGGAGTGTTAAAATTGTCCCACATCGGTTAATTATCTCCTCCAAAACTAGTATATGAGCTTGGGCGGCCTCTCCACTCATTGCCAATTGGTATTGAGTTGGATGCTTTAACAAGAACCAAATGAGATTAAAACACCAAAGAAATAGAGGCACCATCGTCTACACAACAGTATAGCTACACAACCGTTGGGCTAATCAAACATATGTTTATGCTGCCGCGAGTACCACTTCGTCATTATGGTGGTAAAACCTCGCGCAACCTAGCATAGGAAGGCAAGATTTAGTGTGAGAGCAGGCACATTGTAGAAATAGTGCCAAAGGTAAGCAGTCACACACCATGAAGGTTCATATCATTTATTGATCCATTATTGTGAAGAAGAAAAAAAGAATCTGGGCAATAATACAGTTCTTTCCCAACAATGCAAGTTAGAGTTTGCATGAATGCAATTACTGGCATATGGCAGAAAAGCTGGAAAGAGATCAGACAATGACATGTACACAAAAACGAAAGGCTAGTCATACCGGGTCAGCATTTAGAACCGGTTTCTCCAAAGTTGCAGCATTTTTAACAAAAGGGTGCTCCAAAAGCCGAGCAGCTGTAGGACGGTGTAACGGATTGCGCTGTAAACACTGCCTCACAAAGTCCCTGGCCTCATCCGAGAGATGCTCCGGGATTGCAGGAAGTTCTTTGCTATTTCCAATCTTAAACATGGCTGCAACCTTTTAAAGAAGCACAGGAAATAGCATACAACACAAAATCATGCAGTAGTCAGCTATCGGTGACTCAACAATGCCTATGCAAAATAACAAATCTAAGCTTTCCAGCTTTCATGTGCAGATCCACTAACCCCTTCATACTGGTTCCAAGGTGGTTTCCCTGTAGCCATCTCCAAAATTGTGCACCCAAGGCTCCATACATCCACAGCCAGATTGCAGCCATTTGCATGTTTTATAACCTGAACAAGCAATGCAACAAAGGAATATTACCCAAAAACTTTGTCCAGAATAGCAAGAAAACCTATAATTGTTTGAACATGCTAACCTCAGGTGCCATCCAGTAAGGGCTTCCCTTGAATGATAATGGACAGGAATATCCTGTAACCTGCAAATTAGTTTGATTAAAGGAGACAAAGGAATACAGTTCCATCAAAGATGGCACAAAGTGTTACAATTTGTATAAAGAGCAGGTATCACAAGTACCCCTCCTCCACTACATGAGAACTTTAACAGATGCAGAAACGAATTACACAATCACCAGCTGCACATCACATGATGGTCCTAAAGTATGCAATTATTCACCCCTCACCCCCAACATACACACGCGCTCGTGTGCACGCTAACGCACAAAAGGAATCTTATTCCAAACTTCTCAATTGGCCATGCATACAGATTGGCATTCACATCACTGTTGACATACAATCTGCAAATGTCAACTTAACAAGAATTGTTGCTACCTATACAACATATAGTCTGTGTTGCAAACACCAACTTCAACAAGATCGGTTGCGTATACTAACCATGCCATCTACTTTTAATCGGAATAAAATAGGCTAGGAATATTACACAAAGGTGTAAATTACAAACAAACCTCTGCTACATTTCCAGTAGCATCTCCACTTAAATAAGCTTGAAACCCAAGGGTCTCCCTCCCTCCCTCGTGATAGAAAAGCAAGCTCACCCTGAAACCTGTTTCGCTTCATCTTTCATGCATACAAAATTGGTTTCTAATTTCTCCTCTGGAATTGGTTTCCTACCAAGACGGGGGCACTCACAACCAGGTGGAATATTGTTGTGTATCTAGATTAGTGATACAAAGACAGAAGTTTTCCCATACACACCTTAACAATCGTAACTTGCAAAAATTATTCATGATGCAGGTGCACATGGGTCTTCATGAAATTAGAGCCTCAAGTTCACATCAGTCAACATATTATATATTTATATTACCTTGTGCAATATGCATGCTGCATGCACTCCTCATGTTTTGAAAGATTACTAACTTTCCTCACGTTCTTTAAATTTCACGGTGTATTTATTTGCTTGTCTAATTTAACTGTTAATGATAGTATGCCCAATTGACAAATAGTAAAATGGGTGAATCCTTCATCAATCCTTGGACAGGTGAAGTCCAGCTATAAACTTCCATAGTTCTCATATCCACTGAGGAGGATAAATTATGACCAATTATCAGCATATAATTTTCTAACAGTGACAGCATCCTTCATTTAGATGGAATGCTGGCGACCCAACTTATTGTTCAAACATGCACTCGCATCCGGGAGGTATAAGAAGCTGTTTTCTTTCTTATTTTTTTGGTCAAACGGAAATATAAGAAGCTGTTTTCACTTACATGTTTTGCCATCCCAAAATCTGCCAATTTTACACGGCCAATGGGGTCAACCAGTATATTTGCTCCTTTAATGTCCCTGAAGGCAAAAGGTTGATAATTAGAGATAACTGATCTGAGATGATTGAAAAACAAATTATTGTAACTACAACATAATAAGAAGCAAACAATAACTAACACTAACTAGGAATCACCTGTGAACTGTATTTTTAGCATGCAAATACGCAAGCCCAGCCAATATTTGCTGAGTGTAGCTACGAATAGCTATTTCACCCAATGGACCGTAATCTTGAAGAAGTTTGTAGATGGAACCACCGGATACAAACTCCAGGTATATATATAGTCTGTCGTCTATCTGTTGAAAGAACAAATAGCCATCAACAACAGTCAATGCCCTTTAATGATTCAATAGTACTTCAAGTGAAGACATTACCACGTGACAACACTTAATGTAGCATTTTTATATAGGTATAGGAGAAGTAATCCTAAAGCATTGAGAATGTACCCATGAACACAACATACAGCATTGCCCCTATCTCGAAACTTTAGAAACGGAAAAGCCAATTACAAAACAAATATTCCTCATGATGAAAGTCACAGAGACATGCAGCCTGAAAGTTTACATGTGGCCCAGAAAATTCACTACTAGTGATAATAAAATAAAGCACTTCAAGCATCATTATATATGCACAGACACGCATGCACACGCATGTAGATAAATACCCGTTTATGCATGTCAGCACAGTATACTACAAAAACAGGACGGTAACAAAAAAAATCAGAAGACACGTGACACATTTTAGCAGTGAAGAGCTTCACAAATGAAATGCTAAATGGCAAACCCTCACAAACAAAATTACATTAGAATATGAAAATGAAGAGCAGAACCACAACAAAGAGCACAAAAAGCGTACTGTCTCAGATCCATAATACTGCACTATATTTGGATGCCACAAGCGACTCAGTAAAGCAATTTCCTGTCAAATACAAATTGCAACCATGAAGTTTTACCCTCAAGTTAAAATAATAATTTTATTCCTAAAGCTGATAATCCCAACATAGCTACCCAAAAAACTTACTTGTCCCAGCTGCTGTGCACTTTCCTTTGACTTTGGATCGTCTGAAAATAGTGTCACCTCCTTCATTGCACAAAACTCGCCACTTTCACTGCAGACCAGGCAATGAAGAAAAGGTCAGAGATGCATAACTATTTGCTAAAACCAGAGGAAAGAATAGGTCATATAAGCAAGTACGCACAAATGCAAAGATCACAATAGCAAAAATCTCTACGAAACAAAGGAATGCCCTCTGACCAATAATGAGTATATCGTCAAACCCAGAAACTGTACCGCCAACTGGGAGAAAAATATGTACAATAGATATTGGACACTGGGAACAAAAAAGAAAGAGTGAAAATGCACCCCTTTGAATACAAACCTGTTAAAACCAAGATACACATGTCCAAATGTGCCTCTGCCAAGCAGCCGTCCCTTCTTCCACCGCGAACCAGGGCTCATTGGAGTTTCTGCCCTGCCAGGACTTCTTGACAGTGGAGATGCGGCCGCTGAATATGAAGGTGAAAAGGGGCACGAGTTAGAGATTGTTATTGGGGGAAGGGGCAACCGGTGGCTTTGTTGCTTCTTATCATCAGAGCAGTTTGCTGGTGTATCTGTCACTGCCAGTCCAGCCCGCGGATGCAGAGGGGTGACAGCACCACTGTGAGTTCTGGAGCTGGGCCCAGGGCTTGTCATTCTTGGGCTAGGTATTGGCGAACACTCTGGGCTACACCTGCTGTGTGGCCAAATCACCTGTCCAGACATGTCTCCTCCAACTGAATTGTGCCCAGAATTGACACCTGAACCTGGACTAGAGCACTGTCCAGACCCAAGACAAGCTACATCTGGGTAGGGCTTTGTTGCCCAGAAACCACAGTTCATCACTAGTTCATGACCAAATCCTCTCATTGGACTTCTAGAAGGACTTGACATCGAGCTGTCTGGAGCACTACAGACAGCACCACGTACGGGAATTTGTAAATTTGGCAAGTGAGTTCTTTTCTTAGGCGAGGTACGGTGGGTCTGGTTATTCAACAACACATTGTCTAGCTTAAACATCTCCCTTGAGGCCTTTCGGTTGGGAGCAGGGTCTTGCTCCCGCTTTTCGCTTCAGAAGAGGAAGAAATTATTATGTTAGTTACAGAAGGAACAGAAAAGATAACAGAAGAAAGATGACAATGCTGATAAACAAGGACATCCTTAACTGAACAATGATATTCCCTACGTTCCAATGTTTTTTGTTTAATTTGGCAAACCCTGCTTATTAAGGGAACATTCATTTCGATTTACAAATTTCAACTTGACAAAAATGACCTTCATGTCACTTTAAATGAAGAGAAAAGGGCAAAAGGGAATTCAGTCTTTATTTGACATTTAATAATGGACAAACAATTTGGGCATCAAAAAGTCAAAAAATGAACAAACCAAAAGGGATAGGCGAAGCACTAACTAGAAAATACAACTTGACTACTAACAATAAACATGCAAACTCACCTCGAAGGGCCCTTCATAGTAGTTTTGTTCCCATTTTCATAGTCGGATGCCTGAGGGCTCAAGAGACGTGATTCAGATGGATCGTCACTATCTATGTAACCATCACTAGAAATAGAAGCTGTCGCTAAATCACCATAGGCATCTGAAGGATCTGGCCTGTTTGGAAGATTTACAGATACAGGAATAGGAAGAAAAAATGATGGCTTGGAGCCTTCGTCAAATCCGGGTTTTGTTGAGGCATCGATTATGGAATCGGTAGGGTGCATTCCAGGAAGTGGAAGTGGTTGGGGATTAGGCCTTTCTGCAAAACTTTGACAGCGTGATACTTGTGTTGAAGGTGAAAGTGATCTCGACTGTGCATGAGACAGGAATCCCTTTTCCGAAACAGTATCACTGCAATATCTCTGAGATTTTGCAGACCTACTGCTGCACTTTTCTTCAGAATAAATCTTAAATTTCCTATGTATTGTATCCATGATAGTTTCGTTCTTTCCTTTCTTCTTTCCATCTTTGGAGGTAGATTTTCCCCACCATGGAGCCATGATTATGCAGCAAACTTATAGAAAGGACAAGCAAAATTTACTCCAAGCCTCAGATCTCAGATACAAATGACTCTATCTAAAGAACTATTTATCTATTTACATCAAGCTGGTTACTGGCTTTTGAACTTGCATGTTTAATAGCCTTCTCCACAAATTTCCAGGCTGAAAGGCAAAAACTCCTTTTAAGACAGTCCAGACCGTACAAGGGTGGTTCAAAGGATGCGCACAAGAAGACCCTGCATGCAAGACTCACAATCTTAGCTTTTTACTGGGAGAAAAAGAACAGTTGGATAATACACAGGTATATTGCAGACAACTATTAAAAAATAAACTGAAGTGACAATTTAGTAACAAGAACTAGCACAATTAGACTATGCTCAAAAGAACAAACTATAGTTGGATGTTACTCGAAATATTTATACGACAATGCATGAGAAGAAACAAGTTCACTATACTGAAACAGTTCGACACATTACGATATCAAGTATGATATCTAGTAATAATGTGGACATATAGAAACATAACAATTATGAAGGAGATCGGCAACCTAGTCATTCGAACTTCACCTATTCAATTATTCTGTATGTTTGCTTAAATTGCATATCGGCCCCCATTTACTACTCCCCTGATTCAGATCCGAAGGTTATATAGGATCCTTCCTAACCAATACTGCCACGTGCTGTGTCGCACAAAACTATACATTCCGTATCGACAATTTTATAGCAATCTTACAAGATACAACAAAAAAATTAACTCAAGAGACGCCTAACTTTACAAGAAGAGACAAAAAGATTACCAAAAGAAATGCCTGCAGCCTGCTACCTCTACAACCATACCTGATCTTAACCACTGGCACATGTTTGTATCACCAGAAATTATACATTCCACATTGATCATTCCATGTCAATTTTACAAGTACGGACAAAAACAAAAACTTCAGAAAGCCAAATTGTTCAAGTCGCAACAAAACGGAGTAACTCCAGAAACTTTTTCCTCGTACGTAACTACCAAAATAGAGCTCCACTGTCATAAACCATAACTGAAACAGATCCAACCCCTGACTCCCGCCCTCCCCCCTTTAGCCAACAATGCTTCTAAGTAAACTCAAAATCAAAATCCAAGCACAATCAGTGCTTACAAACCCACACTTTCAACCAATCATTCTGAAAAAACACAACGTTCAAAGCAAACGTATTTGTGTTTTTTTCTTTTAGTTCGACGATCAAGGGTGTCCGGGCCAACTTACGCGCACCTCACCTAATCCCCTCCCCAGTACATTCAAAGGCAGGCCATCCACGCCGGGACTAGGAAACTATTTCTTGTGGCTTGACCCCAAGAACCAAACAGAACCCTGATCAATTGTGTGGAGAGCAAACCCACCAACCAACCGGACTACCCCTTGGGGTTTCGAACATTTTTGTGTTTGCATCTGGCTATCTAAATACTATATGTGTTTATTATCCTTATATCCTAAAAAGAAAGAAAAGATCCCAGACCAGGAGAAATGTCTATCTTAAACACATTTAGCATCAAAATTTCCCTAGAATATTAACAACCTAGTCGAAATTAACCTGAAAATGAAGCTACGTAATCAAAAAAAAAAACCTATATTTCACTGAATTGAAGCCACAAACAACCAGATAACCCTCCAAAAACAGTACCTACAAAAACCCCAAACGTGACCAATGACTATGCACACAAACATGTACCCAAAAAACGTACTTAAAGTGTAGCTAGGTTCCACAGGCGTGTTTAGGAGAAAAGCGTAACCTAAGGGGGAAAAAAAACTGAAAAACTCATATATCACAACGTTTTCGAAATTCATCGGAAAATCAAGCTCCTGAGTACATAAAACAGAAATTTCAACCAAAAAAACCCTTCCAAAGACAGAGACCAGTAGTTCTTTACTCTTGAAAAAACTCCTCAGGAACCACTGACTACATATATATACATGTGTATATATAGAGAAAGAGAGACAGAAAACATGAGCTAATACATGAGAATTCATCAATTGGAGTAGTTGAAATCGAGCTTAGCACAGTGACTGAAACCCTTAAAACGACTCACCGGAGGAAATTGAGATAGGTGGTGGTGCGACAGTGTCGGTTTTGGGTAGAGAGACAAGGCGAAGCGAAACTGAAAAAGCAGACACGCAGAAAGGGATGGAAGATATAGAGACAGTGAAAAATTATTTTGTATGGAGAGAGAGAGAGAGAGAGTGAAAAAGTATATTGTATGGAGAGAGAGAGAGAGAGAGAGAGAGAGAGAGAGATTGTGAATAAAAATGTGTATGCATGTATGTATAAATTATTGGATTTGGGAGTATTAATGTTTCAGCTTTTGTGATTCATTTTGTTAAATGTAACTGTCACGTGTTGTCTTCGGCCCTTTTTTTTATCGTATCTTGAGATGAAGCCTAAACATTTGTTTTGGGTTCGGGCCCTTTTCTCATCGTATCTTGAGATGAAGCCTAAACATTTGTGTTTGGGTTCGGGCGCATGACGATGCGGCAGGACACTTAATAAGTACTTAATAATCTCTCCATTTTGTTGTGAATTTCTTTCATTTTCATTCAGTATTTTTATAGATTTGTCGGAATTTTAAAAGTAAAAGATGCATTATGCATATCAATTTTTATGAACTAAATATTAAAATAACTTAAGATAAGATGAAAAAGTGTGACATGTGACTTATTTTATATTTAATTTATGTCTTTCTTGTTTAGGCCGTTGGTATGTCATGCCTTGTTTAGCCTATTGTCATACCATGTCATATCGTGCCTTGATTGGGTGAGAGACGTGCACGTATACGTCATATTATTCTTCGTCTTGTCCATTGACATGTCATGTCATGCCTACCCCGATAATTAGCTCACGTTGTGTCAAAGCATTACTTCAATGTGTTTCGTAGTCTAAAAACATACACAAGTCATATCATGCCTTGCTTAGCCCAACATGACAATGACATGACTTGTCGAGCTTTATTTTATGTTGAACTCTTTTAAATTTCATTCAGTCCTTTTACTCTTTTGATATTTACGTTTAAAAAATAAATTAATTAAAATAGAATTAAGATTTTAAAAATTTTAAAATATATAATCTATCTTAAAATAAAAGAAATGATATTGGCACTCCAAAAATTGATGCAGACACTCCAAAATCAGTGTAACTCCAAAGCCACTTTCCTTTATTTTTTGGAGTGCCTGCATCAATTTTTGGAGTGCCAATATCATTTCCCTTAAATAATAGATATGCTAATAGATAACCTCACATGCTCGCCAATTGTTTGGGTTTCATTAATACACAAAACAATATGTCATGAATCTATCGCACTTATATCCTGGCCAAATCTTAGATCTTTTTCTTTTGGTGTACTGCACCGAATCTTAGATCTTATCAAATGATATGAGCAGTTAAAAAGTAAGTTTAGTCCACAAGTTATGTATGTAAAATCTCTCATGTGATGCAAAATGAGAGTTATCACGGTCAGATTGTCACAATCCGTTTGTTCATGTAAGTAGGTCTCGATGTGTGTTAACATTCATGCCTGAAATCAAGTTGATCGGAAATCGACAAAAACCTAGTCTAAGCATATTTGTCTGAAGAGAAATAAAATAGTTAGCGTCTGACTATCTTGTGACAAAATAGATTCGTTCAGATGGATATCGATGTTTACACAAATCAAGACTCACAAAAATGAATTATTCGGATCCTCAAATGAATCGTGATCGGTCCCATTTTGCTTCATGTGAGAGATTATCACATGAGAGGATCTTGAATCACGGGACATTGCAAAAACTTTGGCCTCGTTTGATAACAGTGATAGATGGATGGGATTCGTAAGGAGATGGGATTAGGATTGGGATTGGTAATGAGAAGGGATTGTTAATGAGAAGGGATTGATAATGAGTATGTTTGTTTGGGATGTGATTAGATGATGGGATTATTAATATCATGTTTGTTTGAGATGGGATTAGACGATGGGATTTGATTGATAGAAGAAATTGGTAATGAGAAGGGATTGGTAATGTGAAGGAGTTGGGATTGGACTGTCAATACCAAGTCTCACGGGGTATTGCTAATACCCCCTAAAGGCCGGATTGTTTATCCCATTGAACTACCAATCCGGACCAATTTTGGAAACCAAACAAAGAATTACTAATACCATCACCTTCGTAATCCAATCCCAACCTCCAATCCATTTATCAAACGGGGCCTTTAAACCTATACCATCTTCTCCTGTTAAGCTTTTTTTTTACTACCGGTAAATTGATTTCGTGGATAAGTAAAAAGTACATTTTTGTGGCACAAGGTTAAAAAATAACGTACGGTGATGTATATGATTATAACGTACCACTGACGCAGTAATCTGTACGTTATGATCCTTACGATGTCAATTAGGAAAAATTATCTGGTGGTCCTAGGATATCGTCACGATGATGTCCCAATACTCTTATTCATCACAAACTTATGTGGACTCAATACTAATGTGTTACTTCCTCCGTTTCAATTTGTTTGTCCAATTTTGACATACGTGTCTTTCAAAAAATTATTTATATCTCACAATCCATAATGTTTTAGTATATAATTTCGAAAACATCGTATTATAGATATAATTGAAATCTAGCAAATAAGATCCATATTGCATATACAAACATTATATACCGAAAACATATAGACAATTTTGTAGGAGATCCCAAATAGTGAAAATGGACAAACAAATCGGGATGGAGGGAGTATCTCACTGTTGTAGTCTTGTAGATAAGTGTGACCATGTTCGTTTTGGAATTTTGGATTATCTTTCTGCACACGATTTTTAATAAATTTTCTCTCATTTATTATTCTCATTTTTCTATCTATCGATCTCTTTTCACTTATTACCCAAAATCTCAAAACGAACATAATCCACATGATGTGACGGTGCCCCGAAGCCACTGAATAATCACTCGTGACTTAGCTGATGAATCGCACTATCAGTCACATGGTCGGGTATGATTTATGATGATACCGAGTGCATGTGATCATTGCTCCTCTCATTATTTTCAATCAATCACAATGATTTATAAGCAATTTGGGTTTCACTGCAAGACCCCTTGAATTTGAGTTTATTTCTAAAATGGTCATTATTCATTGTAAGATGGTCATTATTCATGTTTAAGACCCCTAGAATTTGAAATTATTAAGTGTACCAAAAAGCAGTGGATTTTAATCTAGTGTTTCGGATCTATTTGTTTCAAGATAATAATGTTCGGATGAGACACTTAATGATATTCGATCGAGCTAATTTTTGGTACACTTGTTTTACTCGATGAGCTCTACAAAGTAAATGTTTCCGATCATCAAACTGAGACCGGAGCGGCGGCGATTCACCTCGCATAGCACGCTGCGCAGCACGGGACTGCGCAGCACAGTCCCTCGGTCCTAAATTTTCATACCATGTGAGAAAGCTAGCTCACTCTGACCAACTCTTTGTTTTTGCTTATAGGCATTATAAATGGAGGGAAATAGTCCTCATCGTTTGCCAAGTTACAAAACCTACCTACACCAATAAATTAGATGATAAATCTTAGTTTATACCATACCAAATGTTAGATTACTTGGTTTTTCTTAATAAATTCTTGTAAAAGTTACTTAAAGTTTAGTTACATCAAATGAGGCTCTAACCGTATCATAATCTAGATGTTGGAATCTGAGTTGGCTTCTCTCACTTCTCTCTAGTAAAATAAAAGAATTTTCCAATCGTTCTCGACTTCTACTAAAATAAGAGGATTCTCCAATCGTCCTCGATAACGTGATATATGACCGATAAGGATAGTGTTTATTCGCATAACCTAAGAGAAAGCATTCAATGGATAGGATTACGTATAAAACTGACATGCTTTTCCTCCCTAGATTTACAAAATCTCGTTGCATATTCAATATCTTTTCTTCTTCTTTTTTGTCAACTAGAAACACTGTACTGTATCCTATGCTTGGATTTTAAATTCAAAAAACATGATAGTAAAATGAAACTAATTTAAACATAGAATCTTTTGACAACTATTTTCCAATTTGTTCTGGTTTCCCAAGCCAACCAGACACAAAAAAAAAAAAAAAACAAATATTTTACTCCTTAATTTCTTTGTCTTTTATATTTTGTCCTCTCTCCACATAATAAAAAAAAGACAAAATCATATCTCAAAGGATCACATTTCAAAGTTACAGACAAAGATATCACGAGTGGAAACTCGTGTTTATTTTATGAAATGGTTGAGGTGTACGAAGAAGAAGAAAAGAAACCATACTAAAGAAATAAGGACCACATTATCCGCTTGTTGTTTTGAAATCAACTAAGAAATGATAGAAAAATGAATTGAACAAGAAGCTTTTTTTTTTTTTGGGTATGTTTTTGGGATTTCGCTTTCGTAGCAGTGGACTCCAGAGAAGCCACTAGTGCAATTCAACCTCGGTTGTTCATCTCGACATTTTATACTGTAGTTCAGATTGCAAAAACTATATGTAGGATATTTTATATTTTAGACAACACCAATTACGTGAACTGGCCTCTTGGACGGCAAACAAGCCGGATTCTTGTTTTTTTTTGAGGCAATAGTTGGAATTAAGAGCGGCATAATTTGAATACAAAAAGAAAGAGAGGCCCATTTTAAACTCCAAACCCAACCTTAGGTTTACATGGATCTCGTTCAAATCATATAATTTGTAGCAATGGCCGAAGAAAAATCAATTTATGGGCCATTGCTACAAATTATTTTGCTTGTTTCTGTTGCTAGAGGGAGAATTGGCAGTAGCATCATAGATTACTGCGAGATGTGTCAATAGAGCTCGGACCCAGAACCTCACAACACACAATTATCGGGCCAACTGTCCAAGTCCAGACCATTGTCATTAAGCAGTTCTAAGTTAATGGCGGCGCATGTTTCTCTTATTATACATTGTTGTGAAAAAAGGAACAAGATACAGAACGATATAATTCACCTTTTACCTGATTGATTTCCCGATATTGAACGTTCTTAACCCGAAATGAGAGCCGGGTCAAATCGCAATGACCATAAGGATATAGGGAACTCTAAACTTGAGATGCCTCCATAAAGCTGTGGTGAAACATCCAAGATACGGACATGCAAAGTGTTTACTTGTTCTGAAAAACTTTTTCTACAAACAACCACAAAACACAAATGGGTCTTCCCGAAATACATGTTCTTAGCCCCTAACGAGAGCCAAGCCAACCGCGGTGACTATAAGGGTAGAGGGAACTCCAAATTTGAGGTGCCTCCAGAATGTGAGGGTGTAGCCACCGAACTGAGTGCGGCGAGCCTGCTCGCAAACAATCAGGTTAGCAGCCGAACCCAGCAGCGACAAGTTTCCGGCAACAGTGCTCACCCATGCCAATATAAGCCATGCTTTCTTCTCTGCAATTGGTGATATTGCTGCTGCAGATGCTGCCACTCTTGCTCCAAGCAGCAGAACTGGGGGGATAAGAGAGGAAGACAAATATACTAAAACAGGAGTTGGGGTTCCTGCTGTGAGTGCAAAACCAGGGCTTATCACAATCTTAAAAATTTGATCGAATCGTTCACAATTGCAGAGATCGACTAGTATGACAACCCTGCAGAAAATCTGAGACACTGTCTACTCAGTGACTAAAGTACATTGTTCTAAAAAAAAAATGAACGGCAAATATGATTTTCGAAATACACTTCCGAATAGATATCATCCGACATGAAGTTATTGATATACAATCGACTTGATATTTTTCCGGGATAACAGGCCCCCCAAAACAAGAAAAAGATTACAGAAATATAATTTCTCTTTTTTGTAGTGAGGGTCGCCATAAATAGGACCAAGAGATGGTTACTGTTTCTCTGGCAGTTCATATCTACTCGCCATAAAGTTTCAAATACCTTGTTCGTTTAGGGTTTTAACGGAGGTTTTTAAGAGTAATGAGTGGAGAGGAATAGATAGAAAAAATTTATTGGGAACCGTGCGCAGGGATTTTGAGTACCAAAAACGAACAAGCCAAATGGTTTTAAACCGCAGTATCGGGAAATGTTACGATATCGGCGATACGGCCCGATATCGGCCGATATCAAACCGTATCGGTCCGTATCTGCCGATAGGCAAGTAAATAACTGTATCGGAGGTCCAAAATCCTCTTACGAAACGGCCCATACCATATGTAACAGTCTTTATCTAAAGGGCAAAGTCCACTTTGACCCCCTGTGGTTATCACTATGTGCGGATACCCCCCTCATGGTTCAAAATTAACCACATAACCTACCTGTGGTTTTGAAAATGTGCAGATAGACCCCCTGCCGTCATATTTTCCATCCATATTAACGGAGGTGTATCTCACACGCCTCTAGAATGTAATCTGAGTCGTTCATAATGTATTAAATAAAGAATTAGAATATCTCTGTAAAAAATCATCTCGATCATGCATCAATAATAACCCAGTGATCTAATTTTTAGTAAATTCAAATTTGAAATTTTAATTTCATAACAAAATCATGCATCAATAATAACCCAGTGATCTAATTTTTAGTAAATTCAAATTTGAAAATTTAATTCATAACAAAATCGATTCGACCATGAGCTTTTCATTTTTTGATTGACTTGAATTTTGGCATAGATGTAGTACTCGTCAAAATTTACAATATCAACGGTTTGGATTCAATTTTTGGTATAGGGGATGGTGTGGTTAGATTTAAAAAAGAAGAAGAATCAAGGGGCATGATGAGGGTATATCAATCTTTTAATGTTGTTTCCGTTAATATGGATAAAAAACATGACGGTAGGGGGTCTATCTGCACATTTTCAAAACCACAGATATGTTATGTGGTCAGTTTTGAACCATGAGGAGGGTATCCGCACATGGCGATAACCACAGGGGGTCAAAGTGGACTTTGCCCTTATCTAAAACCAGTTTTTAACACTAAGGAAAAGAGATACCTTTCTCTTGAATGGTTAAAAGGACATAAATAACTTCCACCCAGTTCTCTCTATTAAAAGTTCTCTACTACCTTAAAAATGGAACACAAGACAAAAAAAATGTTCCAATGGAACATATACAAAGTATCCCATTGCTCCTAGTTGGCTTGTTAATTGTTCAGCCGCCAACTCCAACGTATGCGTGTTTCCAATGTCAGGTGTAGCCATGGCCACCTTTGGCCCAAGTGTAGCAACTGGTTAGAGTAAATAAGGTATATGCTGCTAAAGCAGAATAGCATACAATGGCCCTCAAAAAGAGCAAAGGTGGTGATTTACCAAATATGATCTAATAAATGAAAAACAAGACTAGAATCAACTTACCGGTGCTGTTCAAAAAAAAAAAAATTAATCAACTTACCGGTGCTGTTCAAATTTTTTTTTTTTAATCAACTTACCGGTTGGTACGTTTGAAGAAACGTTCGAAAGGACCAGTACAACAAGGGCAAGCACTGCGATGCCGCTGACATGATTGATACGTGCATGGGGCTCCATTAAGTTCCAGAAAGTGCTAGGTATCCCAGTTCGGTTGAAGCCCTCGACCGTGATAAACATTCCGCAGAAGAATACAAGGAGAGAGTAGGAAACCTGATTCAAAAATGCAGATCTTTAAGGAAGAAAAAGATACTCACAAGGCCCACCCTGCTAGGTAATTATTCAGGAATCCATTTTTGAACAAGAAAACTCAGGCGTTTCCCTATCTTGTTCATTTTTCTTAAGAAATGGTTTTTGATAAATACTAAAACATATTTTGAGAATTTTTTTGGGGGAAAATTAGCTCTTCTCTACCAAAACTCTAGAAAGAAAGTCTAGGAAACCACCAAACAAAGAGCTTTCTCAAATGCGCTCGCGGAATTCATTCTGAAAACCATCACCAAAGAGGGCAACATACCTTTTCCAGGCACGGCCGTGCATCTTTGAAATCAAGGACCACGAGAACAAGTGCAGCTGTGACTGCAGTCCAAGACATGTTTAAACCGACAAGAAAAGCAGCAAGCATTCCTACAGGAACAAGATAAACACACATCTTCCTCAACAACCTATTCCCTCCGTTGGCCAAATCCCCCTCCACTTCCATCATAGACTGCACAGGAACTGCATCTTCCCTTGAACTTGTTCTGTTTTTTATCTGGTCAATAGCATCTGCTGTGGGATTTAATCCTTGAGATTCCAACGACGTCAGATGCGACATAGTTGCAGGCAAGAATTGATGAGAATTCACATCTACCTCGGAGATCACTTCATCCTTTTCAACCGACAAAACCTTCCAGTACATAACCAGAAGTATTAAAGCATTCAAAACAACACCGACAAGCATAGCAGGAATAACTCCCACTACGAATTCTCCAAAAGAGATGCCACTTTGAATAGCGATAACCAAGTTTTGAGGGTTGCCTATTGGAGTTGCAGAAGAACCAATATTTGCACTCGATGCCAAAGCAAGTAGTAACGGATGTAAAGGAACTTTGTTTTGCCTCGCGATTTTGAGCACAAACTCTGTCAGAACAATACAACTGGTATCGTTGGTGAACAGAGAACTCGAAATGGCAGAAATAAAGCAGATACGGCAAAGCAAGTCCTTTGTACCCTGGCACTTCCATGAGAGCAATTTGCCCAAGTATTTGAACAAGTCAGCTCTTTCAAGATAGACACTTACGACCATGGTTCCGAAGAGAAGGCCTAGAATTGACAGGTCAATGGCGGCATATGCTTGGTTTGGAGTTAAAATTCTGAATATTACCATGAGCACGGCCCCAAGGAGTGAGCCTGCAGTCCTACCAATGGGGAGAAATGGAACTGCTGGAAAAACAGCCAAAACCCAGAAGACTGCAAAAGCAACTGAGCCTAGAACAACTTTATCAGTAGCAGCAAAGGCCATTTTTAGTACTTTGCAACCTTGTTTCAGAAGATTATAAGTATCCCAAGCTCATGAAGTGGAGATAATCAGATAACCAAATCTAGAAGTTTACTCTCATAAAGACATCAATGAAGTATTGAACTTCTGAGTGGAAACACATTTCAAAAATTCCAAGAGAAAGACAAAAAGTATGTGTGTATAGTATTTCCTAGAAATGGGAAATACAAAAAGTATATTTCTAATTTTCTAGAGTATTTCCTAGACATGGGAAAATCTCTGCACAAATATCCTGTTCCCTAATGCTAAGGGGACTGACGGTTTTTGAACCGATGGGGCACCGACGGGCACGCGGGGCCCACTCCGGATCCCGCACGGATGATCCGAGCCGTTCAATAATTTTTTTTAAAAAGAAAAACCGAGTGGGTCTGTGAAAAATCTGCTCAATCCGATTTGTGTAGGTGCTCAATCCAATCTTTCCATTTTTCATTCGGATTATAGGATCCTGTAATCTGAATGAATAATGAAAAGATTGGATCAAGCACCTACACATATTGGATTGAGGTAATTTTTCAAGGACCTACTCAGTTTTTTTTTAAAAAATTATTGAACAGCTCGGATCATCCGTGCGGGACCCGGAGTGAGCCCCACGTGCCCGTCGGTACCCCATCGGTTCAAAAACCGTCGGTCAATAGTAGGACTCCTTGAAATCAAGGACCACAAGAGCAAGTGCTGCAGTAAGTGACAAATATCAACCCAGAAGAAAAGTAATCAGCATTCCTATGGTAACAACATAAACACACGTCTTCCTCAACAGTCTCTTCCATCCCTTGGCCAAACCCCCTTTCTTCCATCACAGACTGTATTGGAATTGCACCTTCTGAAGAATCATTCACAATATCCAGACCCCTATGTAATCCATCATTTGCAAACCTACTTGAATGAGCATTTTCCTCCCGGGTTGAGAAAGATCATCGCAAATTCGCCATTCGCCACCTCTTTGAAGGCACTTGAATTCCCATCCATCTCAATTGAATTTGTTCCATTTCTAAGAGTCTCTCCCTGATTCATATCTTCATTGGAGACCAGGAGCTTCGGATGTAGAAATCATCCCCTCAGCATTGATGTGGGGTGGAACATAGTTGTGGCTGAGAAATGATGTGAACTCAAAACTTAGATATCACTCCCGCAGAAGCATCTTCTTCAACTTTTTCGACAGACAAAACCTTCCAGTACATGCACAGAAGTATTAAAGCAGTTACCACAATACCTACAACTGTACAAGCATAGCCGACACAAGTCCAAATAGGAATTGCCCAGCAGAGATGCCACTTTGAATAACAATGACCAAGTTTCGAGGGTTCCCGATCGGAGTTGTGGAAGAACCTGTATCTGCACTTGAGGCCAAAGCAAGTAGAAATGGATGAAATGGGACATTGTTTTGCCTCGCAATTATGAGAACAAACTCCATCAAATCATTACAAACCGGTATCATTGTTGAATAGAGCACTTGAAATAGCAGAAATAAAGCAGATTTGACAAAGCTAATCCGTTGCACCTTGGGATTTCCATGAGAGCATTTTGCCCAAGTATTTGAACATGTCAGCTTCATCGAGATAGACACTTACAAGCATGGTTCCAAAAAGAAGGCCAAGAATTGATTGGTCAATGGCCACATATGCTTGGCCCGGAGTCATGACCCTGAAGAGGACCATAAACACGACCCCAAGGAGGGAGCCTACAGTCCTACGGCTCCTACCAATGGGAAGAAAAAGAACTGCTGGAAAAACAGCCAAAACCCAGAAGACTGCAAAAGCAAATGAGCCTAGAACTACTTTTATCAGCAGCAGCAAAACCATTTTTAGTACTTCACAACCTCTAACCTTGCTTCAAAAGATTAAAGTAACACAACGTCATGAATTGGTGAGGACCCCATATTGAGATAATGTCATATAAATTAACGAAGAAAGTGTTGAATCTTTGGAAACAACCACGAATTTCCACAGTTATATGTAAATCATTTTGGACTTTTTATGGTACAACTATACAAGTAAGCATCCATAATCAACATACATGAACTCCTCCTTTTATAATACTTCAATGATAAAATGGGGATATAAAAGATAAATACATTTCCAGATGATAAAATACCAATGTTTATACAACCCTAAGGTCCTCACATCTACCTTTTCGAAAAATTAAAATCACCAAGAAGAATCTAAAAAATGTAGAAAACCTTCCCTCCAGAAGTAATGTGATCAAAGTGATTTATGGACCTGCCTGACCAAACACTGAAAGCCTGGTCCAGGCAAGCTATTCAGTGGGTCAACTATGAAACAGACTTGGTACCTGCAGTAGTCAACCCACCATTTGCATGACTAAACTATTTCTAAAATTAGTACCCAATGAAGGATGGTATGGACTATGGACATGTCGAATTTCCCACCCATGATGAAGCTAATCAAGAGGTGCTACAGATTTTCTTGGAAAGGAATCAGGCATCAGGTTTAACAGGCAAACCATCATTTAGTTGAGGCATAAGAGAATGACTGACACAATCACCTGTGAATCTGTGATCACAAGTGAAGCATCAATCCGGTTTCATAGACTGTTCAACGCCAGCATTGGGTTAAAGTACAAAATAGATGCTGACATGTGTAACAAACTAGATGATTCTAGTGTTGATAGCTATATGAGAGAATTCGTCATCACTTACGTAATCTAGTTCTCAACAAATTATGAATGTCAACAGGTCCCACCTAACCTCACCAATTGGATAGGGTAAGAACAATCAGTCAGTGCTGAAAGATGCTCTTGTATAGTTTGGTCTTGTGATGATGTAACAGATGATTATCAATGTAAAAGATGACCAGCACAAGACAATAAGGTTGCTGTCCTAGTTCCTAAGTGAAAGGAATGAACACCTCATATGGGCACTGAGACACCTTCCTCGGTCATCAACCAACTTTAAGAATTAGATCAAGGGTCTACTGATGGAGAGGCCTGAACAGATTAGGTGCCAAACACAAACTCAATCTTTTTCTGGTATCAAAATCATACTGATGTCTGAAATAACTTACTCTTAGATTACTTACTATCGTATGTCGTATGAGGTGCCAAAAAAATGAGAAAAAAGAACTATTTTTCCATTACAATAATTTCATATACATCCTCCCGACAGGTAAGAACACATTAAGCAACAACTATGAAGATTCTCAATGTTATTGAAAAGTCAACTGCATAGAAAACAAAAAACACCAGTACAGAAAATATGATCTTCTATTAGTATCATTGTCTACAATTTAATCAATTGAAGAACCCTATCCTAAATAATACATGAAAAAACAAAAATGATACATCACACTGTATTCGTGAACACAAATAGAACAATTGAGATCAAAATCCCCTTACAGAACTCTGCCAAACCTCAACAAAGTGCTGATCCTTGCGCGTCACGAACATTTTGTTCCCTCCAAATCCCAAGCAGGTTATCCGACTTCCTCCCATATCCTTTGCTCTCCCCACCGAATTCTTTCTGAACACCCTGTCCTTTAAACCATGTTCGCCTTTCCTCAGAGAGTCTATCAGAACCTCTGACCACAACTCTAAATCACCTCCTTTACTGCAAAAGACTTGATTACCCCGGCTTTCAATTCTGCTCCCAACACCCTCTTTCTTCCCATTGATCACCTTTCTATTATCACCAAGACAAACCCATGAATTCTCAGTACCGATATTCCTCAAATCCATGAAGAATACCTCGCCAGAATTCACACCAACCTTGTAAATAGCCGAAAGGTTATCTGAAACCGTGACATCCGCAAAGCAATCAACCTTTTCCTTTATTTCCCATACCACATTTCCGGACCTAATATCCCAAAATTTGATGTTTCCCTGTACTCCAGAAGGTCCACTATGCGACCCCGATGCCATTAACAAATTTTTACTAGAAACCCAACTCAATTTTGTAGCAGGGATTGCTGAATCAAGATTAGCACCAAAAATCTCATAATGACCTATCTCGGTAACCGGACGAAACCCACTTTGTAAATCATAAACCATGATCGAATTCGAATTTCGGCGGCCGGACTCAAAACTAGTGAATAAATATTCAGGAGAACACCCAATTGCCTGCACTGTTGAACTAGACCTAGTAACATTTTCCCAATTCAGTGTCTCTCTAACAAAACCCTTCTCAAAATCAATCACCTGTAACCCAGAAAAATCAGTTGCACCAGCGGCGGCAATAGTTGGGGACAAAGCTAATAGAGAATCGACGGCCGTGAATTGAGTCAAAATCGTGGATTTTCTATGTAGAGACCAATCGAATGAGGTGATTTTGCTCCCGTGTGCCACGTGGACGGATCCAAATGGCGTCGTGGAGATGGCCGACGGCGAGTCTCGCCCACTCAAGGGTAAAAGCAACGATTTTTCAAGATTGAAAGCTTCAAACTGCGATGGGTTCGAATGGGAATTCAGAAGTAGGGCTTCGATGCCGTAGAATTGGGATTCGGAGATTAGGTCTTCGAAGTCGAAAGCCTTTGATTTCGATGGGAGATGACCTGTTCTGAGGAGAGAGAGAAGGATTGAGAATAATTCAGGGTCTCTGTCAATGAACGGCACATGAGGGTTAGTGTTAGGGTTTTGATCAGAAAAATCGAGAATTCTGGAAAAGAGGGATTTGGGTCCGGCTAGTTCTAGAGTTTGCTTGGTGGTCTGAAAGAGCTGACCCCCAACATCAATGGTGACGACGTTGGTATTTCGGTTTGATGTTTTTAGGTTTAATTTATTCAGAGGCAGCTTTGAATCAGCAGAAGGTGGCATTTCAGGGCCTCTAAAAGACCTAATTTTCGTTGCAAGTGAGATACCAGAGGTTTCAGAAATTAAAGAGAAGGAAGAAAAAAGAAACGTACAGACTCAAGAATTGGGTACCTGAAAAGATCCCACTTTTGGTCAAAATGGCAAGAATGAGAGCAAACCCAGATGAAAGAAGGGCCCCCAAGAAAAGCCCTAATTCTTGTTGCAAGTGAAATACAGAAACTGAAGAGAGAGAAAAGAAGAACGAAACTTACAAAGCCAAGAATTGGGTACCTGAAAAGATCCCCACTTTTGGTCGAAATTGCAAGAAAGAAAGAAAGCAAACCAAAGAAGGGGTGAAAGAAAATCTAAGACTGCGGAGAAAGAATAGTGTGGCCTGGAGTTGGTAAATGTGAGAGGGGAAGAGTGCACAGGCTGGTTTTGAAGGAGGAGAATAGGTAGGGGGACCTTCCAGAAGGTCTAAAGAGGTGTGTGGTCAACAAAAGCAGGATGGGTCTCATTCAAGCAGTCCATCATGGACCATGTCACCATAGTAAGTTGCGCGGCGGTCTCATTTTAAATGCTTCCTATTAAAGTCATGTTAAATGCTCCCTATTAAAATCGTGTCATTTTAATTTTTAAAAAGATCATAATTTTTATAATTTCTTTTCACCATTTTAAAGTACTCATCGAGATCTTTTGAAAGATGCAAAAAAAATTAAAAATTAATTCCGAAAGCACTTTATTTTTCGATGTCAAAGTTATGCGGTCTTCCGTAGGGAGCATTTAAATTAGGACGGAGAGAGTACTATTTTTGTTAGTACTCAATTCGTCCCATTTTCATTGTCCATTATTTTGTTTGTCTCTTTTATATCTTTTGCCTATATATTTTAATGTGGATCTTGAAAAATATGCAATATGAATCTTGTTTGATAGACATCAATTAGTTCTATAATACAAAGTTTTCAAAATTATAAAAAAAAAATTATAAATTGAAAGATATAAGCAATTCAAAAATGACACGCAATTCAAAAATGAACAATAAAAATGGAACGGAGGAAGTACAACTTACAAGGAATTTAATGAACAGAGTTGGATATAAATTTGTTTAAAAACATTAAAGTACAATTTTTTTTTTTATAGCAATTATGTGCATTAAAACCATTCGAAACACATTTAGATTTAGATTTGTACCGGAGACCATATCGGTATAGCGAAAATAATTAGGTTTATGAGTTATCGGAAATTAGGGCACTCAGGTTAGAACCTTGCTACTGGCACAGCAGATCTGTGCATAGATTGTGCACAGATCGCGTTGTGGGGCCCACTAAGAGCCCCATACAAATAATCTGAGCCGTTCATTATGTTTAAAATATTTTTTCAAGTGCTCCCGCGAAAAATTAGCTCAATCCAACACCTATAAGTGCTTGATCTAATCATCTAACTTTTCATTCGGGTTTTTAGAGAATGAAAAGTTAGACGATTAGATCAAGTACTTATAGGTGTCGGATTGTGCTAATTTTTCGCGGAGGCACTTTAAAAAATATTTTAAACATAATGAACGGTTCAGATTATTTGTATGGGACCCTTAGTGGGGCCCACAACGCGATCTGTGCACAATCTGTGCACAGATCTGCTGTGCCAGTAGACTTTCTGCTCAGGTTATAGGAGTACAACAAACATTTTGCATGTCATAAGTGCAAGATTATTTTCCACCCAAAAGATGTTGATTTCCTTAGAGAAATCTATATTATAAAACAGAGCGGTTTTTGTCTACCCATACAAACTCAACACCCTCTACAACCATCGGATCGAATTTTCAGTAAATCATATCCATCCAATTGAGAACATACTTCCTAATATAAATCTCCCAACTTTATAATTGGTAAATTTTTTCAATTGATTGCTTTTAGGTTGTTTCTTTAAAAAACTTGATTATCTTTTTGAATTTAAATAAACTCAATTATTGATTTCTATCTAAAGTTGATTCTCTTACCTTCAATTCAATATTTGCTTTTAATTTGTTTCCTTTTAGGTTGATTTCCCTACGGTCATATACGAAAAGAAAATAACATGGTATTGGGTTTGAATTTGTTGGCTCGAATTTATGTGATTTAGATGATCATTGGTAATGTTGTATACACGGATTATATGTTATTCTTCATATTATAAAATTGAAAATAGTGATGAGGGATCGAAAATAAAAACACTTTTTATGATTAAAAAAAAAAAAACCTTTATTGCTCAAAACGCATTGCTTCGTGCCTTTAGGCACGGGCAATCCCTATCTATATTATAAAACAGAGCGGTTTTTATCTACTCATACAAACCAAACACCCTCTACAACCATTGGATCGAATTTTCAATAAATCATATCCGTTCAATTGAGAGCATACTTCCTAATATAAACCTCTTAACTTTATGACTGGTAAATTTTTTCAATTGATTGCTTTTAGGTTGTTTCTTTAAAAAACTTGATTATCTTTTTGAATTTAAATCAACTCAATAATTGATTTATGTCTAAAGTTGATTCCCTTACATTCAATTCAATATTTGCTTTTAATTTGTTTCCTTTTAGGTTGATATCCCTATGGTCATATACTAAAAGAAAATAACATGGTATTGGGTTTGAATTGTTGGCTCAAATTTATGTGATTTGGATGATCATTGGTAATGTCGTATACACGGATTATATGTTATTCTTCATATTATAAAATTGAAAATAGCGATGAGGGATCGAAAAAAAAATTACTTTTTACGATTAAAAAAACTTTTTGTGCTCAAAATGCATTGCTTCGTGCCTTTAGGCACGGGCAATCCCTAGTGATTTTATAAATTAAAAGAGATGGCGATAAATCTCAATCAACAATGATGACAACAAATATCAATAGCTGAGGAGATTGATGCAACTAAAATATCTAAATAAATAAAGAACAGTGATTATGATCGAGAAAATGGACAGTGTTAATCAATAATTAAAAATAGTACACTAAAACTATATAAGAGATTAATTGGCATAAGTATAGATTACAAAATTGATAAAGTCAATTGAAGATGGTAGTTGAGATAATGACAATTTCTATATGCGAATATCGTATATATATATTGTCAGCATTGGGGACTTATAAATAGTACGAGTATAAAGCTCACTTGTTACGATCAAGAGCGTTGAGATTCTTGAGAATATATTTTTAGAAAAAAATAATCTCTTTCATTAATTGGCAATAATAGGTAACGTTGAAGATAATATAAGATGTAGTAGATGATAATATATCGTTGACAGAGAAACTTTTTAGTATACCGGGGCGGGGATATTAACACCCTTGGTATCCCCTCTGGTCCGTTTTCAATTTTTCGGTCATTTTCCGATCACACTTGGATGATTGACTCCGTTTATTTTGTAGAATTCGACGAGAATCATAATCATAGCAAAATTCGTGTTCATCGGACTTTAATAGATACATGATCTCCACACGTGAAAATTGCACACAAAAAAAAAAAACTGTGTTCCGATTCAATGTGGTTTTGGATCCAATTTTGGTTTTCTTCAATTTTTATGTGTGCCGATCATGTATCTACAAAAATTCGATGAACACGATTTTTGGTATTTATAGATTCTCGCCAAACTCTACAAAATGAATGGAGTCGATCATCCAAATGTGATAAAAAAAAATGGCCGAAAAATTGAAAACGGACCGGAGGGGATACCAAGGGTGTTGATATCCCCGGTATACTAAAAAGTTTCTCTCGTTGACAACGGTTATCTGGGGGTTGTAGTCAGGAATATTAAACATGATTATGTACGTAATTGTTACATCCACATAATTGGTAGTACATTACAATTTTGTCGATGATTCCGTTTGAGAGCATATAATAATCGGTTTTCAGGACGCAAGGAGCACTAGGGACGGAGCCAGGATTTTATCCTAGCAGTGGCGAAATTTATACTAAAAAAATAAAAAAGATGCATTGCAATATGAACATTCATCGACTCTAGGAGAAACTCAATAAGGGATGTTTTTCATGTAGTGCAAATATCATCTATTGCTCAATACAAACTTAATAAGGGATTTAAAATATTCAATAAATTTTTTTTTTTTTTGATTCGCTCTCTAACTTCAATTGAATATTGAAAATTTGAAGAAGACTAAATTTTTTTTTAATGGAGTTCGAGAAATTCACACAAAGCGCCAAACGATAAATAAATTTTTAATATTTTTTCAAAAGTCCACTACTGCACAGTGCCGGCATTGGAAATCTGGAAGTCCACTACTGCCGAGTCATGCACAATGCTAACTGTTTTGGTTTTGGTTAACTTGTTTAATTTTTTAGGTTAAGTTATTTTAGGTTAAAGTGTTGAGTTTTTTTTTCTTAATTAGACCTCATCCTTTATATTATTTCACTTTGGCCCATTGAATTTAGTTTTGGAATACTATTTTGGGTCCCCTTTCTTGAGAAAAAAAAATAAAGGACTTAGGACTAGTATATAGCAAAAAATAAAGAAAAAAAAAATGGTGGCGAGTCTTTATAAGTTGGGGATAAATATTTTTTTTACATATAATAATTATATTTTTTAAAATTCTTGCCATGGCGCCCCTACTAGAACCCCTGACTCCATCCTTGGGAGCAAGTACCCAACCCTAATTTACATGAACATATTGCACTTATTTGTCGATTCTTTGTCATACATATCACTCCTATGTGAAATACAATTGACCTGATAAATATCTAAACGCAAAAAGGTTCAATAGGGGTCCTCATGTTTTACTTCCCATCTCTTAAAAAGAACCAAGGATAGAGGAATTAAACTGTAATGCTTCTGTTAGGACAGAAAATGGGCTCCATCAGGGGCTTTTTGCACACCAATTCATCAACATATAGAAGACAGAAAATTTGTTTCCTCTCCCTCTGTCTCTTCCCTCTCTCTCTCTCTCTAGAAACTCTCTTCGAGTGTGTTTGGGGAGGGTCAATTCCCTCCCCTATTTTCTCAAATTCGGTCTCGGATTGCCTGACGCCATTGACCGCAATGGTGCATGTTGCACACATGGTGGGCGACCACCCCCGATCAAGTAGAGTCCGATTTATACAAGTGGTGGCGGCTACAACTTAATCCGAAGACGGAAACGGCTTGTTGGAGCTAGACTAAAGATGTGGAGAGACGGTTCATTCCTCTCTTTTTTGTTATCTTTCCTCCCTATGTGGAGGTTTTCTTTTGTGTTTTGTGTTACACTAATAAGACCTCTTGTGTAGAGGTTTTTACTTCCTCCCTGCGTGGAGTTTGTGGTTTACCTTTATGGTAGCTCTCTCCTCCTTGCATGGAGGTCTTCTTCTATCTTTTGAGAGGTTTATTACCTTCTGTCTTTTGAGCGGTTTATTGTACACCGAAGCACTTTATTATCGAATATTATTTCAGTGATAAAATATATTTAGGCTTCATGCCTTTCCGAATTTTTTTTTATTTAAAAAAGGACTAAAAAGAAACAAGAGAAAACAAGAGCGATTATTTTTTTGGGATTGAGGGATCCTATTGTCCTTTGGGGACGGCATGGGTGTTTTGACCAAAGCTTTGAACTAGTAGATTAATCATTTATGGGCCCATTTCGGGTCCAACGAGGATATTCCAAACTGCTCAATATTCTTTGTAAATTTTTTTTTTGGGGGCAATTTTGCAATATTCCGGGGACCCTTAAAAAAATCTCTAAAAACCCCTCCCAAGTTCCCGATCGAATTTTAATGATCCGAGCTGCTCAATGTAATCATAACGTGATTTTAAGGGTAGCCGCAAGAAATCAGCAAAAAAATATGACCGGGAAGGACTTCATCCGAACAGTTTTTTATTTTACTTTATTGAACGGTTCAATAAAAAATTGCTCAAATCAAGCCCTTTCCGGTTATTTGTTTTGCCAATTTCTCGCGGGCACCCTTCAAATCATGTTCTGAAAACATTGAGCGGCTCGGATTATCAAAATTTGATTGGGAACTATGAGATTAAGATTTGGGAGAGTTTTTTAGAGGTTTTTTTAAGGGTCTATCAGTCTGGATCAAGTCCACACCCTTACGGTCCGAACCTCCCTTTTTCCGATCGAATTTCGATGCTCGGCAACTGAGAATTCCCTAATCCTAATGAACGAAAGATGGGGGAAAAGTGTTGTGACTAAATAAATTAATAACTGTAAACACCCTTCAAGTTCAAGGGAGATACAAAAAAAAACGCAATGAAACTATCATACTTGCCTGCAAATTTCAGAAGAAATAGGAGATACACTGGGAAACTTGAAATTGTACAGGCTACAAATGACAAGGGCATTATTCAATTTCCATAAGAATAGTCTAAAAACATCAAGTTCTCAACCCTATCATTGTTACCATCAGCAACATCATTTTTACCACTTCCACTTTTCTAATCTACAATCTACTTATCTTACAAAACAAAAACGATAAAGACATATTTAATGCAGCAGTTAGCTTATATATCCTTCTGCCTATAGGAGGAAAAAAAGGATAATGAACTAAGCATACTGATCCTCATAAAACAGTACCTGCTATGATTTCAAAGGTGATGAAGTTCTCTAAAACAGCCTTCTAGCTAGTAGTAGTCACCCGAGCATATCGTCTTTTCCAGTTTAAGAAACCCAATTCCCCATCATTTCATCCAAATATTTTCAAGAAAGGGCTACCCCGGTGGAATTGGAAATGCCAAAATCAAGCCAAGGCTTCATTTGTGCTCCCCGGAACTTGTGATGCCCGTATCAGTTAGCTCACGCCTGACCTGACTGTATAATAGGAAAGAAGGCCCAGTCCGTAGAGGGCTCATGCTCCTTCCCAATTACCTTCTCATTGGCCCACCAGTCGGAGCCAATAGTAGGGTTGTCTGAGTTTCCTCGATTCGCATTGTCAAAGTTGAATTCCTTAACAGAACCAAGCGTAATAGAGCGATGTCTCTGAGGCCGCTGCCCTTCCTCTCCATCCGCAGACGCTTTCTCGTTGGCGTTGTCAGATATTTCACCGGGATGGGCTCCACGATCAACGTGCTCATCCATTTCAGCAGAAATTTCTGTATTTTCTAGATATGATGATACAGGCCTGGCCACAGATGGCACCTTTGCCAGGCATCTGACTACATCTTCAGCAGTAACCTCAAAAGATACTCTATGATCGACAATAGCTTCAGCATTTCTCCACCCATTGAATGAATTTGACAGCGGTGTAATGTCTGACTTTTGACGATCCAGAAGACAACCGTCCCGCGATCTGGGTCCCACAGCATCAGGGGTCAAGGACCCAGATCCTTGCTCGGATCGCCATCCGCGGGCTGACAGCTTGTCAAGGTTCAAAAGCTTGGGAGGGTCCCCAATTTGGAACTGAGGACCACCAGGAGTAAATTCACGATCGGGGAAAGGAGATGAGGTGCCTGAATTGGAGATACCTGAACTGGGCGAGATCAAGTGGCCCACAGGACTTCCAGGGTAAAGATATGATTGGAATTCATGATGGGACAAATGGAATCTCTGACTAGATGCTCTATTTTGGTGATTGGGGTCAAGGAGCCGAGCAAACGGGACTTCAGGAGATGAAGGTGTAGTCAATTGGACAGACTCAGGAGGCGGAGTAAAAGGAGCGGTGGATGGTTCAGTGGTGTAGGTGGAGAAGACTGGCGGTGAGACTAGCTGGGTCTCATGAGCGTAGGGTCCAATAGCAAAGATGGAGGTAGGACCGGGGGAATACATGCTGGCAGATATGGACAGGGAAACTGCTGGTGATTGTGTACACGAAGGAGGTTCTGAGTTAAGGAAAGATGCAGGAGAGGAGGGAGGTGCAACAAAGGGGAGTACTAGAGCAGGCGCTTGGGGTGGAACTTCAGCTGCAGTAACTGCTGCTCCAGGAACTGTTGTTTCAGGAGAAAGAACGGCATGCCCAATTCGTTTGTTTGGTTTTTGAGACCCAAAACACCAGTATATGCTCCAGCAGCTTCCCCATCTTCTTTTCTGCATTTTACAAAATTAACAATGATTCTGAGAGTCAACATTTATTCTAGGAAGCACTGTTAATTTTCTTTTTTATATAGGAGGGACAAATATTGAAAGCCAAAGTTATCTCAGTTGTTGTCATAGAATATGCAGTAAGATCATGGTTATGAAATTACATGATATACCACTAGAAAGGATATGTAGCTGCGTTGTATTACAATACCATTTAGAAAAACAAGGATGGAATTTTGGAGTAAATCGTATTCGTTAGTGTTTGGTATCAGAAGAGTCGAGTTGATCAACAAGTTACCAGAAGATTGAAATATTTACTGCACATGTATTTCGTAGCTACAATTTATTAAGCACCTAGTCTCCACTTTTGGAGCTTCATTGCTTTTGTGATTAAGCCTGAGACATTTACCACATTAGAAAATTCTGCAAACAGCTCCCTAGTCATGAGGTCAGCTGTCTGTGGGATGTGATCTAAGAATAAAGATATTGCTATCTAGTGTCTCTCAAACACATCAGCTCTTGCATGTGTTTTTTCCAATTTTGTGTTCATCATAAGCTCCATCTTGTTTCTACTTCTATCTTCTTCTTTTTCTGACGATAACAACCACAATTGCTAAAAGGCACTTAGATCCATCTCCGCCCAAGCACCACTACGCCCGGTCATCAGTTGAAACGTCAGTAGGGTCCAATATTCATTCCTTACTCAAATAGGAAAGTGGCAGTCATCCTCAAATAAACGGGCAGACTCTCAATCTAGCAGCCTCTCAATCTAGCAGTGTGGTCCAGAACAAGCCTAAGCCTGGATCATAGTGAAATATGACGAGGGCAAAACACAACATGGAAGCATGAAAGACAAAAATCACCTTTCCCTGATCAAGATATAATCTTTACCAATGACTTTACACATAAAACAGGTCTTCAAGAAACCATATGACACTAAATACAAGAAAGGCAGGCACTAAACGCATACATAATGCTACAGTCTACTTTCCTCAAGCAGAAAAACCCCTGGCGTAGAGAACAAGTGTATATAAAGGGAAGGTGGGTACTTGTGTAAAAAGTAAGCCAAAGCAAGGATAGTACTGATGTTTAAATAACAGGGAGGTCACAGCAATCATCAAGCATATCAGGTAATGTCAGTATAATAAAGTCCAAATTGATCCTCAAACCAGAATTAACTTCATCTGGTTGACTGTTTTTCCCTTTCTTTTTGATGGGAAGATGTGGAACACGGTAAATAACATCTAAATAAGTTAATAACCTACATGAGAAAGATAGAAAATTTCAAGTTTTCCCAAAACTACATCCGCAATCATGTGTAGAAAACCTAGAAGAGTACAAATAGAGCAAAATAAACTGTATTCAAAATTTGAATTCAGGACAGCAATGACTGACTCAGTAAACAATTTTCATTTCAAAATACTGACTCTATGTTTGATGGTGTGCCATAAATAGTCCCAATGACTTTTCTTAAAATCAAACCATATGAAAAGGCAAAGCTAAAGAAATTTACCACTATAGCAAGTAGCAACCACCAATTTTGCTGCAGAAGTCTAAGTCTAGGAAATTAACAAAGTAACCTCATACCGATTGTTCAAAATCCGAGTAAAATCCATTTCCTTTGCCAATCGTTCAGAACATAATTAAAATGCATATGCAACTGAATTTCAAATTAGGTAAGCAATGTTTGTCAAGGGAGTTGGGACCAAATATCTACTGCAAAATTGGCAAAATTAGCCGACATTTGGAATTTCAGAACTCGGGCCATCATCATGAGATCTACCAAATCACTAAAAAGATACTACAATCTTCCATGTAATAACACCCAACTGGATTTCAAGGTTGAGTGGGCAAACATTAAAAAAATTTATAGCATACTAAAGGCGATATTAATTTTACCAACTACTATTAAATACACAGTCGAACAAAGGATATTTAAAATACCATAATTTTTTTCCCAGAGGTTGGGTGGGTGTTGAATTGTTCAAAATGATGTTGGGCAGGCAAACCTATATAACTTTAATACTTTTGAGATAAAAACTACTATAATTCTAGTAAAAACTTAAAACGTGGGTAAGGCAGTCGCCGGACTCTTCCGCCCATGCGTCCGTCCTTAAACCCATGAAACCATGTATGATCAAATTCAAATCTCTTTAGCAAAAGAAGAGAACTGAAGCTTCAGATCCAGCGCAAGCTAAATCCATAAAATTGCTCAGAATCGCAAGTCAACTTTCCCAAGACCCGTACGCACAAAAAAAATATATATATATATCTCATTGAAAACCCAAATGGAAAAAATCAACAGTTCCAAAAACTAGAAATCAAGAAAACCGAACGATCTACGGACAACAAGAATATAACCCAAGTGGTTAGGCCGAGTAGCATGAGATAGCAACCAAAGGGCTTACCCCCAAGAGATCGCATGGTCAAATGACTCAAATCTCACTAAGGCCAAAAAGTTGAAAACTTTTGGGGCCATTTTCCCGGTCGTTAACTTTAAGACCCCGGAAATAGTTGAAGTGCACAATAGCTGGCCGAGTGGCATGAGATATCAACCAAAGAGCTTACTCCCAAGAGATCACATGGTCAAATCTCACGAAGGCCAAAAAGTTCCAAACTTTTGGGGCCATTTTCCTGTCCTTAAGTCAGGTTGAGGTGCGCACTAGCTGACCCGGACGCCGATTATTAAAAAAAAACGACAAAGAGAAAGAGATCTTGAACTCAAATCACTAGACTTTTATATTCGAACATTTCATTCCAATCGAATTGTGATCAGTCAAATCAGACGATCGAAACAAGCAACGCAAAATCATACTACTATATACTTTTAAAACAGAAGGAACTGAACGACGTCGAATCGAAATGATTACCTGAATAGCTTGAGGCGTACGACTCTCGGCCGACGCAATCGCAGTCGCGGCAGCGCTTATAGTATCCAGAGCGGCGTTGTTGTTGCGGTTATTCATCTCTCTCGTTCGATCTTTTCCCTCGATCGATCAATTCACCTAATTTCAACCCAAGATTACTGCTTCATACCGTCAGAAGGCTGCGACTTGCTCGATCAGAGAAATTGAATCCGAACGACGAAGGAAATCAGATCTCTCTCTCTCTCTCTCTGGATTTTCTCTCTCTAAAAGTAACAATCGCTTTTGGGGTCAAGCACGGCAAAGACTTGAGAGATTTCACTTTCAATGTGATTTTTACGGGAAACCAGAGCTTATGAGGAGGTTTGTATTTGTACAGCTTTTAATTACTGTATTGATTTTTGTAATCAGGAGTGATAGGGTGAAATTACGTGAATAACCTCGCACCAGAAAGGACACAAAGGTGAAAATGAAATTGACACCCTTCAATTGTGTTTTATTTTTTAATAGGAAACGTAAAACATATATTGATGATTCAACAAATACAAAGGTCATTGCAGTACAAGAAAACAAATCAAAATATAAAAGGAAAAGGAAATGAGTCAGGAAAAACCAGCTCTGGTGTCAGAACGCAGAAATCTGCTCGTCGCGGTGGGTGAAAACATCATCACATGCATCAAATTAGAATGTTAGTACATGTTTTCAGAGGTTAATGACAATTACATGTACATTGTATCCAAGTGTACAATTTTATTTTTTTCATTTGAGTGAATGGCTCATTATATATTGAATAGGAATTCATCATGTTCATTCATAATGGGGTTGTTTATGTACATTTATTTTTGGATCTAGTTATTTTATTTGCTTATTCTGGGTTAGAATTAAGACATAGTCAAGTTTTTTCAATCAATGGTACGGCGGATATGTGTTTGGAAGGATATATCGATTAATTGGGCTTTTTGTTTTCAGGTGATTATGAGCTAAAACTACTCAAATTAACTTTTACGAACGACTTAGTGAGCGTGCTTTTTGTGGCTATACTGTACTCATATTAAGTAGGAATCATCATAATCCATTTAGTTATTATCGTTATTGTGTTACAGTCTTATTTCGCTATTATTTCAAAATTTTCATAGTTTCAAAGATTCTATTCATACTTCGTTTTCAGTGCAAGAAAAAGCAATGCATACAGAAGTCATTGAATTTACGGGCACAACAAGTCATTGAACAAGGTTATATTCAAATTGCAAAAAGACCTACTCAATTACCATCTTTATTTCATATTTATGAAGACATTATGCAAAAAAAGTGGTGTTTTTCTTGTATGGGATCCCAAAGGGTAGTTTTGTCCTACCATAATAATTTGTGAATGTAGATTAGTAGTACAATATTATAATTATAAAGCAATTAATAAGTGGCACTAGTAGTTGGGAAAAAAGATTAATAATTATTGGTGTTTACCGAGAAAAGCTTTTTTGTTTTTGTCAATGGGTGCACGTGTGTCCATCCACTTCTCGATGGCTTTTCGTGAGCTGTGCTCACCCTGTTGGCCCTACCCAGAAAATTCTCCCCCTTTACCAGCCACTTAGAAAACTTTGCACGGCGCCAACGGGTTTATAATCTAACGACACTTCCTCGTCTCTTTCACGATAGGTGAGGGTTCGATTCTCGCAAGGAACATAAGTGCTTGGTGTGGTGGTTGATATCATTTGCCGCTTAGCGGTACCCTTTCTCCATTCTCTTAGAAATAGACTAGACATCTATTGAGTGTGAAAAAAAAAAAAAACTACTAACTTGCACGGCTGGCTCATCTCCCCCAATCACCCCTCTTTACGTTTCGGATTTTGAGTCAGATAGCGCAATCTGACTCACATAATTCGTGTGCTTATGGGAGAGCGGAAGCACGAGCGTGAAAATAAAACACATCGCAATCTACTAAAATTCGTTAGGATTGAGAGTGGAAGGCAGTGTGGATTTTGAAAAATTATACGACTAAGAGTGCAACAATACACGACAAAGGTTATAGCGCACCTCGACAGAAGTTTTGAAAAGTTACTATCATCACTATATAGATTATTCATTTATAGAGTTTGTCAAACACATTATTTGTATAAAAAAAAATCTAGTTCATCGTCAATCGATGGCGACATGATCACATGACATATGTTTAGAAGTCTCGATCCTAGGATAATATAAATGCTTGGTTAACTTGAATTTTTTGTGCAAGTAAAATGCTCAACAAACTCTATGAATGGCCACTTAAAATCGCAATGATGACATCTCGAAAGATCACATTGCGGACTATAACCCTGTAGTGTGTTTGCCACACTACAAATGCCTCATGTCCCTCTTTCACTCACACTTTTTTTATAATTGGTCCGGTCAATTTAGGTGCCGTTCCGGATGTGCAGTAAAATGAACTTTAGGAAAAGGAAGGTTTTTCAAGCTCAAAAATCATGTGTTTACGCAAATAATTTTTCTACCAATATGGATCTTGTTTGATAGATCTCATTGAGATCTTTTAAACGGTACAAAAAAATTAAAAAATTACTATTTTTCATTTTCATTATATTTGAACTTGAAAAACCTTCATTTTCCTAAAGTTCCTTTTACTGCGCATCCGGAACAGCACCTTAGTAGCCAGAAAAGAATTTAGGGAAAAATTCAAAAAAACCCCTGAACTTTGAACTCAATGTCAAATAGGTACCTGAACTTAAATAAATTTCAATTGAACACCTGAACTTTCATTCCGTTATTCAATTTACCCCCTGCCGTCTCAATCTGTAACTTTCCTAACGGCAACCGCTGAGCTGGACACTAACAGACAAAACAAAACGTTAGAGGGAGAAATTGGAGGGAAACAACAGTGATCTGGCACCTTTTTAAGGCCCCGTTCGGCTAAATAAGCCTACTGGCTTATTTTTTGCCCTTATTCAAATTTATTTTTTTTGTATTTTTTATGCCTTGTTCTCTTTACAATTCAAAAAGAATTTTTAGAAAAAATTATCTCTAGATTCTTCATACTTCCAACATTTCACTTTCTATCTCTCTCCACTTATTACCCCTACTATTTTTCAAAAAAAATTTCAAACACCAATCCAAACATAGCAAGTTTTTCGTTATTTTTTTGGGGATTATTGCATCGTCATGACAAGAGGAATCTAAAAAGTAACAAATTACGATCGAAACCTAATTTTTTTGAATAAAGACAAAAATAAGCCAATAAGCCAATTTTTTCGTCTTTATTAAAAAAATGGATTTCGATCATAATTTTTTACTTTTTAGATTCCTCTCGTTATGACGATGCAATAATCTCCAAAAAATTGACGAAAAACTAACAAATATGAAAAAAAATTGAATAAGGACAAAAAGTAAGCCAATAGGCTTATTTAGCCGAATGGGGCCTTAAAAAGGTGCCGGATCACTATTGTTTCCCTCCAATTTCTCCCTCTAACGTTTTGTTCTGTCTGTTAGTGTCCAGCTCAGCGATTGCCGTTAGGAAAGTCACGGATTGAGACGGCAGGGGGTAAATTGAATAACGGAGTGAAAGTTCAGGTGTTCAATTGAAGTTTATTTAAGTTCAGGTGTCTATTTGACATTGGGTTCAAAGTTCAGGGGTTTTTTTGAATTTTTCCCAAGAATTTATGACGATTAAATAAATCTTCCTTTCTCCCACATAACTCTCACTTACCTCCTTTGTTTCATTATATGATTCTCACCTACCCTTTTTATTTAAACTTTTTTTGTGAATCTCATGCCTAAAAGGGTCTTTTAAAACTGATACTGTACTTTTTATCTTTACCTCTTTGTTGCTTTATCTTTCACTTTCGGATGAGTTTTAATAATCCCACATGGAAAGGCATTGCATGGGAAAGAGCCTTTTTGAACTCATAACCTTTTATTCCCTCTTTTTACCATTTCAATGCATTTTTGGGTAATGAAGATTTTTCCACTTTATGCCTGAATTCCATGAAATAAAAGAGGCTAGTAATTCATTATTAATACATCTTCTAAACTGGTGGGTCCCTCAGAACATCCCACAGGCCAAAAGTTTTGATAGTTCAAAACATTGACTACTTGATTGGATAATTGCCAAAAAGGAAACAAGAAAAATCAAGACACGCTACACAAGGTCAAGGATAAAAGAAAAGAAACATGGCTCTTAATCTATCTGGTTGTACCCCTTCGTTTCCAAATGGCAAGGCCTGAGGTTCGAGTTTATGGAAAGACTTCGAACTCTGTTTAGTTATTAACTTACTAGCTCCCAATTTGGCAAAATAAAAAAATAAAAGGAATAAAAAAAGAGTAAATTAGATTGCAGTCCTAAAAATTTGCTTTCGCATAGGTTTCATCCATGACTTAATCACGGGTTAAGTTCTCATCCTGAAATTGTATGAATGTCCAATTTTACCCTTGTCATATAATTTGTACATTATCTAAACAAGACTAGGGATTAGGACTTTTAAGTTATCCCTTCAAACACTTTATGAGATTTTACACTATTTACATGCACATCGAGATTGACAGGTATGTGGTAATTGGGTAAAAATAAAAAGTCAATCAATATATTTGTTCATAACTTTAACCACATTCAATTCAATCAATATATTTGTTCGTCGAAAAAAAATTCAATCAATATATGCAAATCTAGAACAGCTTGGATCAAGGAGCTTTGAGCCTAACCCGTGAAATGATAGGTATGTGGTAATTGGGTCGAATGGCTTTGCATAAGGCCCAACTCGTCTGGGCCATCTGAACCATTCGGCCCAATGTGGATGTCATGGTGGCACTGCTAAGCCACGTGGCAAAGACCAACGTGTTGCTCAACAGACGTCAAGCATGCGTGAGGTTTTCGACGTGTTACATAATGATATCATGCACATGATGCCATTACAATGGTAGTGGTGAGGGTGGTGGAGGACAAGTCACTGTCTCTTTGTAGAGTACACAATGGAAACCTAAAATGATAAGCCACTTTCTACTTCTACTGTTCAGTACTTCCACCAAAAAAAGACAGACTGACGTATATCAGAGTGACCTCTCCTGTCATCGTCCAGACGGTGGACGGAGAAATCAAGCCCACCACAACTTAAAAGGAAAACAACCACACTGATCAAATAATCATATAACCACAGGATGTCATCACCATGGAAGTGAAACAATGTCGTATGTTTTCAAACAGGTCTCCGGTAAACTATTTTCAGACAATCTACACAAGTCCTAACGGCATGAACGAACGAAACCATCGAGTGGGCTGATGTGTTGATCATAAGCCCGCGATTGAACTGCACCAGTCCACTACAACTGGCCTGCAGAGAATCTAAACCTGGTTTGTCTATGGGGCGATTCGCATTCGCCTGCTACAAGTAAGTACACAGAGTAACCAACTACAAGAAGTGCACTGAAACTATCAACGCAAATCTTATTACCAAAGATCCACACTAGTTTCTTTGAAAACAAGACTCATATTTGTTTGAACCCACAAGTATGCGGTGCAGCGGTAGTCTAACCACTTATCATATATATGGCAATTCCAGCAAAAACACAACGGGTATGTTCTTGTCACAAACAGGTAAGGAATATACTTTAAGCAGCCAAACTTTTCGATGCAATCTCAAACACGTTTTCTGAGAGTCCATTTGCGGACATGATCATCTCCAACTGGGCCTGTAAAAAACCGCACAAGCTTTATTTCATCAATTTCCTAACGGGTTAAGAATAAAGAGGAGCTATACAGTTTCAAAAACTCAAAAAAGAAAATGGAAACATCTGTGGCTTTGACAAAATATCATCTTCCAAAAACTTCATTTTTTAAGTATCACAATTGGAAAGCTAACGTAAAAGTACGGAAATTCAATGAGAAGGGGTACCATATTACCTTGGCAAGGCTTTGACGGGTTTCATCATATCGCTTCCATCTAGAGAAGGCCGAGACCATGCGTGAGGCAACCTGCATTCGAGAGAGACCATTTAGTTGTCATCACGACACAATTCATATAGCACAAGCAAACTGAATTCTCTAATCAGACCTGAGGATTCAGTTTGTCCAACTGCACCACCATTTCCCCCAAGAATTTGTACCCTGAGCCATCTTTAGCATGAAAATTCACAGGTGACCCACAAAATCCACCAATTAGAGCATACACCTGTCCCACAAAAGAAACAAAAAATGAGTCTCACTTGCGCGAATACTTCCAGATTACTCGCATGAGTAGAAGACAACTGGTGTGTGCAGCATGCATATGAGCCTGTGTGCGTGTCTACATGTGTCTCACACACACACACAACCGAGAGAGAGAGAGAGAGAGAGAGAGAGATACGTACCTTGTTTGGATTGCGCAGGTCAAATGCTGGATGGCTTAGGAGTTTCCTAACATTCTCGACATTCCCAGGAATGTCTGACATGGCTTGAAGAGAGAACCATTTAGCCACAACCTGGTTAAAAGAGAAAATGGAATATATCATAACCACTTATTCTCAACACTATACTTCGATCACTAAACATAGTGTGCCTACTGAGTAGTTCAGCAGGCATTACAGGTAATTTTCTGTAGACTCTGTACCCGAGAAGAATTTCTCCCCTAAGGCAGAACGCCCATGAAAATCTCATTTAAACATATCTTGATTAAAAAGACAGTTACCAAGAAGTCATCCTGCCACTTGCTATAAAAGTTAGCCAGAACATCATCACGGGCCTTTCCAGGATTTTGAGCTATGGCAGCAAGAGCTGAAAATTGGTCGGTCATATTTGTGGCAATTCTATATTCATTCAATGCAAGCTCAGTTAGCTCTGGCTCTTCAATTGATGCAAGATATCCTGCATACAAAATCAAAAAAAAATACAATACAATATAACTGTCCAACTTGACAAATCGCTATGGCTAACACAAAATACCATCACTTAATAAAATTTCCAACAAAGCCATCTGGCAAAGACTGATTTAAATAACACATACCAAGTGAAATGTTCTTAAGAGCACGCCTTGCCATATTCGGATGGTCAAACTCATACTGCTCTGAGCTCCTGTTGTTTTTCACCTGTGAAAGCGGCCAAAGACGAGTTAATTTCACTAGCATTATCTTCATATTTAAAGAGAACTCCACCAAAGAAGTGTATACCATGCTCAGAAACTCTTCTTTCAGTTCGGAAGCAAGCTGCTTTTTGATGAAAGACCGAACTGCATGAACAGCATCCGGATCGGCAACTTCCATCATGTCCATGATCTCTCCTTCACCAGGCAGAGTTACTGCCTTAGCAATGAATTCCTGGATAATACAAGGCATTTAATGTTGGAGGTAGGAGCAGTTTTTGATATCTTAAAATAAGTATGTTACATGGACTCGGGTACTGGTTTTGGATGCAGGTATATGTCTTAGGTGTTGGATTCGTCTAATTTCCATCTCAATGAAACATAGACATGCCAAAAGATTCACATCCTGTTACGTATATTTTATTTTCAAAATACACCACACATCTCTATAAAATGAAATCTCAAGTTGGAAAAAGGTACAGGTACCTTCGGTGGACCAATTTTTTCCCTCTTAAGTTAAGAGTTTATCACAAGTTAGCGGGAGCACTTTTGCATTCTTGGGAATCGAGTTGAATGAAGACGAAATTAAGACACAAGTTCCTTATACAAGAGTCCATGAAACATTGGAAATAGCTGGAAAGAAAATCAATAGTTAGTACCTTGTCTAAGCTAGAGTCCCGGAGTATACACCTGAACCCGTGCACAAACTGTGGATTCAGAGCCAATGGTTTATTTTGTTGGAAATCAGCAACCAAGCTGAGCATCAGCTTCCTTCCTAGTATCTGTCCAGCCTCCCAACTAAAGCATGAACAATCATTCATTAAATTATTTGCATTATCTTCATATATTCCTTTTTAGAAAGGTTGCCGAGCAAAGTAGGATAGAAGACTTTAGGAGAAAGACTTACCGGTTGAACTCATCTGAATCATGAGCAAGAAGGAAAAACAGATCGCTGTCAGATAGATCAGAGTCAAGTCGGATAGGAGCACTGTATCCCCTCAACAAAGATGGAATTGGTCGCTGGGAGATATCCGAGAAGACAAATTCTTCTTCTTTCTGTTCACCACCAACATAAAGTTCACAATTACTAAAAATATAAGAAGAGAAAAGAAGCATTGGTCACAATAAAACCCGAACTCATACTAGTTCCTTATCATAACCGTGACCAAATCCGAGTTGCAGCCCATATAGGAAGAGATAGAGAGTCTAGAGACTATGGGCAAAGCCATGTTGATACAACTTACAAGTGGGGGTAAATTAACCCCATTGACAGGGACAAAACCAGGATCCCATTGTGTGGAGGTGCCAACATGGTGTTCTCTCTAATCCATATTCATCAAAAGATGTGGGGCACGAATTTCATTCTTCATTCAGTACAAACCAATAACACAACCACTTTTTATTCTTCCTTTTAAAGCAGAGAAATAGCATTTTAGGATTAGTAACATCTCAATTTAGATAACGTTTTCAAGAGGAAAGGGCATATTACACTGACAATTTCAGTTTTATTTCAACTAAATCTCGGTTTATATTCTGATTTGAAGAAAATATAACACATTAATGAGGTGTTATATATCCCTGATTTTTTACCATTCCAATTCACTCAGCACGTGACAAGATATGATTCTCCTTTCTTTTCTTCTTTACATTTTTTCCAAACATAATAGCAGTAATAACCATCCAACTAAGATATAAAATGGTGATAGAAAAAATTTTGCATTACAAAAATTTCTAATAAGGAAAATCCAATAACCACATAGAATTATCAGTCCAAGGAACTTGAGTACTAGATCAATTTTCCATAGTCACTTTCTTTTTCAATGACATTACCCAAACATACTTAAGTCCATCCACTTAGAAGTAGGGGATGCCAATAATAGCGGAATAGGAATGTGTGTATGTAACATACACCAATCTATGGATTTTTTTTTAAAGCTAGGGGGTTCCATGGCCCCTCCACCCAACATAATATTTAGGTCCGGCTCTGTCCACTGAGTTCGCATAATTTGTCTTCTTGTACATGGTTTTGAAAGTTTTCGCAAAATATCCCTTACAATTTAATTAAATCTTGATTTCCACCAATAAATTTTTCCAAAATATAACTCTACCTACTGTTGTATTATTCTTCCATTTTCTCCTCGATCATTAGATTTCTACCCCGCTAGAACAAAAGCTTTACAAGATTGCAAAATAGAAAGAAAAAAAAACTTCCTTCTCAAGAAAGTTCTGCCCCAATGGACAAAAATTCTGGCTCCGCTGAGACAACTGATACTAGTTCCACATCACAAAAATCAAGAGCTAAATGTTTTGGAGATGGAGCCTACAGGGTTCTGAACTTACCTTTGTTATTTTAAGAACTGTACTGTAGACAGACTGATCACCACACACAACAGAGTCCAACTTCCCATCATGATACACAGAGGAAAGAGGCATGTCTTTGCCACTTGAGTCCAGCAGACCTACTGCCACAGGAATGAACATAGGTTCTTTCACCGGCTGCCCTGGAGTCCACGGCACCTCTTGACTGTGAAAACCCAATAAACAAACACTTCATTCACAATATCATGAGCGAATATACAGTGAAGAATAACTCTTGAATCAAATTCTCAGTTCGTACATAAACTTCAAAGAATACGTATGAGCCTCAGCATTGTAGGATGAAGTGACCTTCACACGAGGGGTTCCAGCTTGAGAATACCTGTAAATAATTGTCTCAATTAAATGCATAAGCTTCAGATTGATCAGATGAATTTCTTTTAAAAGAGGGAAAACTAGCTGATAATATACCACAAAAGGAAATTGGCAAAATCCGCATCATTTGCATCTCGCATGGCAGCAAAGAAATCTTCACATGTTACAGCTTGTCCATCATGCCTCTTGAAATACAGATCCATGCCCTGAAATGAGAACAAGTGTTTAATGAGTTCTCTAAGACCCCACAGTCCGAAATAAATCAAGAATCAAATGCTTTAGTTAAAATCAATCCCTTACTTTTCTGAATCCATGACCACCCAACAAAGTCTTGTACATCCTCACAACTTCAGCTCCCTGATGGTGAATTAAAAAAATTACACCAGTGATAAGTTAATTGTTATTGTTGTCTATAGAAAGATAAGAGCAGGTAAATGTAAGACTTAAGAAAGATTCAAACCTTTTCATACACCTACAAACAAACAAAAAGACAAGAACAAGAAAAACAAGAGTTAGGAGGCTAACAAACAAAAGCAGAAAATGAGAATAACATGAACAGAGAGAAATTGCTGAAGCCCTACCGTCACTGCAAGTTGAAACCAGTGGATGTCCCAAAATAGCCATGACAACCAATTACAGCAAAAGAGTTGGCCAAAATGAACATGCAAAGTCAACAAATTATAAGTTTTCCATGCCCGTCAAATAGCTAGTGTCAATTACACAAATAAATGTAAACAAAAACAACATCCCATATGATGTAATCAGAAACTTGCCTGTGTAGAAATTGTCCATCTGTCACGAGAAAAAAATATCAACATTAACACAAGTTTTTTAGCAGTCAATAACTCCCTAGAGTAATCTAATAAATATTAACAAAGGAGAAGTCATTTAAGATAAGAACTTCATACCTTAATGTAAGAATGTGGCCGTACAGGATGAGCCATGGGACCAGCATCCTAGCAAAAGAGGACAAATCTTAACGCTTGCAGCACAATAACTCAAAATCAATAACAGGAAATGGTAACTTTGATAAGATGAATTGAGTACGATCCTTGACGCTTAAATCTCCCAAGTACATTATAAGCAGCAGCGAGCTACTAATGCTAAGAAATGACAATGCATAATTCGAAGTTATGGGCGAGGGGAAATACCTGGGGAAACTGATAATTTCGAAGCTTCGAAACATCAGCAATCCGCTTAACCGTACGGCTCCCCATGTCGGATGAAAATTCCTGCCAAAGGCATAGGCTTTAGAGATTTTCAAGCTCGGCCGAAGAAAAAAGAGAACTCAAGGTTTTCATAGTCACTCGGAAATGATTTTTTGCCCAAACCTGATCACGGAAAACAGTGAGACCTTCCTTCAGACTAAGCTGGAACCAGTCTCGACATGTCACTCTGCAGAAAAAAAGAAAAGAAAAGAAGTATTACAGTACGACAAAGCAAGACAAAGAGAGGGTTACACGAAAGAGTGACAAGTTTTCATTAATGAAGATAAATAGTAGCACTATGAGCACCTGTTGCCAGTCCAGTTGTGAAAGTACTGCATATGCAAAAGAAGAACCACCTAAGTACAGTTCAGATAGAAAACCAAATATCCACGCTTATGTTCTTTTATGCAATAGAAAACAAACCTCATGGCCAATAACTCCTAAAATCGCAGCATAATCTGCATCTGTAGCAGTTTCTGGAGATGCCAAGACAAGCTTGGAATTGAATATCTGACAATGATCAAGCCAGACAACCGTCACTTAAATGAACTCGACAGTAAATATGAAACAAAGAGCTAACTTTTCAGGAAGCATACATTCAAGCTCTTGTTTTCCATGGCTCCCCTGGTAGTCAATGCATGAAACAGAATCCGTAACTTAAAAATCGGAAAGCTCATCAAATACTCAGGGAAATCACGTATAGGAGAAGCATAGAGTATGTCGGACTTACATGTTAAAATCTGGGACAGCTACGATATTAAACAGATCCAAGTCATACTCAAGACCAAAAACCTATATGGAGAGAGAGAGCACGCTTTAGCATAAGCATGATGGAGATAGACCAAAGAATGCGTCCATAGGATTGCTTAAAGAAGAAATAAAAGTATAGAACTCACATCCTCATCCCATTTCATAGCTGCCTTGAGAGAATACATGGCATGTTCAGTTTTTGGTATATCATGTGCTGGGGTCCAGATTCTAAGAGAAACCTTACGACCTGAACGAGTAATAAATGTGTCATCTCTGCTCTCCAATTGCCCGGCAACTAAAGCAAAAAGATAGCAAGGTTTCTTGAAGGGATCCTCCCAAAGAGCATAATGTCTGCCACCCTGCAATGAAACAAAAACTTTAACAGTTCAAAGAGATCTTTTTTTCTTTTGTATCATCTACGAATAGAGTACTTCGTCATCTGTTTAAACGAATGAAAAAAGCAATTCACCTCAATGTCTCCTTGCTCTATGAGATTTCCGTTAGACAACAACACAGGGTACAATGACTTATCAGCTTCAATGCGACAAGTGTATTTCGCCATAATATCAGGACGATCCTGATAGCGCAAAAGGAGGTCATCCATTTCAGTCCAAAATGTTAACATCTAACTATATGACTATCTTGCAATCTATAACTACTCATTTTTTAACCTGATAGAATGTAATTTTCCTGAAACCCTCTGCTTCACATTGTGTACAGAAATTACCAGATGACTTGTAAAGTCCCTACAGAAAGAAGGTTCGAAGGTAGTAAGACAGAATAAAGGCATAAACTGGAGGGCAATTCAGTAGGTAACACATCTTATTTTACCTCTAATGATGTGTTCTTCTGTGGACATATCTCGTTAACAATTTCCAGCGTAAATTTACCACTTGGAGGGGATGAGAGAGTCAAATGGCGTGAATCCAGGTGGAAATCTTCCTCCTGAAATATACCAACAATTTACAGTCGGAATATACAAGGTTGGCTAACAAGCAACCATGTGAAATTTGAACTGAAAAAATCGCATATTGAAACATAACGCCAAACAAAACAGTGGAGAACAATGAGAAAGCAGGAAGCTGATGAACATTAGCACACGTGAGCAGTTGATACCAAAAAACAGGAAAAAAGATAGTGAGAATACTGATCAGTTTCCACACCTTCAGATCCTTGCCATTGACCTTGATTGAAACCAGCTTCATATCTTGCCCATCCAATACCAGTGGAGAAGTGCAGCCTGTTTCCCAAAACAAGATTATAGTGAACATCTATTCTGATACACTGATATATCACATTAAATAAGTATTCCATAAATGAACTCCCTGGGGAAAATAGAAAGAGCCTAGGAAACAAACAAAATGGGGTCATCTAATATTTCTCCGCAAAAGAGTGAACATAACATTCGAAGGATGTCCAATATTTTTAAGAAGCGACCGAAAAAAATAAAAGTAAAGAAATGTTAAACATGCACTCCTGAAGAAGGCATAACATACAAACCGATATTACCTTCGACCCCGGGGTATACAGTTATGCTGGAGCAAACGATTGTTTTCTCCTCACCCAGTGAGAATTTTAAATCCACCTGAGTATCCATGGTTATGTAAGAAGAAAAAATGTAGCAATCAAAATAACCAATCTTAACATATCGTGTTCAACCGCATATGATTTTATTTTCCGATAAGTAATCAATCAAATGAGTAGGTATATACCGTATCAAAGTAGTAATCAGGCAACTTGTAATCTTTCAAAAACACTTCTTTGGGCGAGTCCATTTTGGATTCTTCGACTTGCTTCGGTGCAGCTTCTGTTGCAACTGAACAAATTAGCCTCCTGCTGAATTGTTTGGCCCTCTAAAAATGGTAGAAATGCAAAGAACCATTAAAACTGAGCATACAAATTCACCTAATGTGTGCTAAAGGATTTATTAAATGATAACTAATGATAGCGACTCACTGATAATGAAGGATAAGGAAACCAATGAAACTTCTGATGTGCAACCTAACAATACAGACAAATTATCTCAATCTAGAAAATATTAAATATATAATTCAAGATTCCAACGCTTTAAGTAACCTATAAATGAAGCAATAGTAGGAACATAACAACTACAAACCTCCAAGCTTAGGTAATTCCTATATCTGGAGATATTTTTAGCTGACTGCCCGGTAGATCTGATAGGACAAGAGGTCTGAAACTGCTATAACACAGAAGAAGATATGAGTTGCAATTAGACAAATACAAGTCACAACAACCTTCCAGCAAAAATAGCAATTACACTATCTCCAATCTTAAACCACACCGAGGAAATGGAAAGAGAGACAAAAAAAAAAAAAGAACCTCTCCCTCTCTCACTCACACACACGCGTGTCCGCATGCGTGCACACACTCACTTGTCTTTTTGTTCAGTACACGTAGTTTTGAGTGTTTTTTTTTTTTTTTGAACTGGAAAAAGGCCAAAAAGGCTACAACCCTATAGATGGGGCATCAAAAGAAATAAAACTACACAAAATTGGGAGGGGATAGGAAACCCAAGACTGAGGTAGATTCTTCTATCAAAAGGCTTGAAGATTCAAGTACGATTTAATCAGACGAAAATGTTAAATGCAGGATACTAGAGGATTTTCTATCTTCAAAATCGAAGGAGAGACAAATTTTCTCAAATTCTCAGAAGATAGTTAAGGTGCTTTGAAAGCAAAAAAGTTACCCTGAAGATGCAGGAACTAAAATCCTACAAAAGCAGAAGAAAACATGCAAAAAACGCCCACACGAAATCCAACTATCAACATTCAAACTGTACTTTGGCATTTCCAATAACTACTCAAGAAAGATACAACAATGGAAAATCATTTATGACAGAAACAACAACAAAGCAAAAGTATTATGATTTCTGTTACACTCCATTTAGGAAAATAATACGGAAACAAAGGAAAATCAGAATATGAACCCTAAAAAGCAATAATAACATTTCTGAACACTTTATTTCCTTTAATATGCTTTCCAGAATAATCAACCAGAAAAAATTTAAAAAAAAGATGGACCAACAGAAATTACTAATCAATAATTAGAGCTAGGAAATCACATGAGCAGAGGAGATCAAACCCAAGATACATGTCTTCGGCAAACCCGAACCTTTGCATGGTAGAATCAACCGAGCCATCATCCAACAAATAAAAACCCTAATGAATCTTTTTACTGTTTCATCAGTAAAGAATGTCAAAAATTATCACACTCGCTCAAATTGGTTTGTAATTTTACCAACAAGAACGAGACCCAGATGCTCAAAACTCAAACTTTATCACCACTAACTCAAATGGGTTTGAAAATTTCATCTATAAGAAAGAGACCCAGATGCTCAAAACTCAAACTTTATCACACTAACTCAAACGAGTTTGAAATTTCATCTACAAGAAAGAGACCCAGATGCTCAAAACTCAGATATATGCACTCAAAATCCCTAGATCAAAGAACCCATCAGAGAAAACTCTTGAGTGTGTGTGTGTGTGTGTCTTTGTAAGGTTTATTATAGGGATGTGGACTATGGATAATCCAAATCATGGACAAGAAAATTCAGATAAATAGAATATACATATATACGCAATATATATAGAGAGAGAGAGAGAATAAATGAAAATCTGAAAGCCAGATTGGTTCCTGGCATTACCTTTCGGCTTTTGTCTGATGATCAGAACAGAAGGAAACAGAAGATCTTCCGAAAACCTAAGATGAAAGGAAAAGTGGCTGCTATTTTGTGAAGTGATCAATATACTTATATACAAGCTGTAAATATTATCCAAAACGGCCCATCCCAAAAGAAAAAACACGAAATTTTGATAAGCCAAGCCACTCCCCTTTTTTTTTTTTTTTTTTTTAACGGCACCCATCTGCAAGTGCAAGTGTCATAGGGGAGTGCCGTCAACAAAAAAGAAAAAAGAGTGACAAAATAATTTCCCTTTGATAACTAAGTACTTTAATTTATTTGGCATTCTATTTTAATCGAATAAAAAATTAATCATTTCTTTTTTTGTCGAACGGAAATTAAGGGGTTCTTCTAAATAAGTCACTTTGGCTTATTTTTTATCTTTATTCAAATTTTTTTCGTATCACTTGGCTTATCATTATTTTTTTTGGGATTATTGCATCTTCATGACAAAAGGAATCTAAAAAGTAAATTTTTTTGATCGAAATCCATTTTTTTAATAAAGACGAAAATAAGCCAATAAGTCACTTTTTAAAAAAAAAAATTGGATTTCGATCAAATTTTTTTACTTTTTAGATTCCTCTTGTCATGAGGATGCAATAATCCCCCAAAAAATGATGATAAGCCAAGTGATAGAAAAAAAATTGAATAAGGACAAAAAATAAGCCAAGGTGGCTTATTTAGAAGAACTTAATCATATCTTCTAGTAATTGATAATATTTATTTATATGTAAAATATGAATATCCATATAACAAGGGAAGGAGGTTTTTCCATATAACAAGGGAAGGAGGTTTTTTCAAAATGTCCTCTCACAAACTAACTTTTGGATGGCATTTTTGTAAATATTTTGGATTTGTAATGGCAAAATCAAAGGAAACAAAAAATCAGCTCCCCATCTCTCTGACTCTCTCTCTCTCGATTCACACACACACACAAGCAGCTGACTCCTCTCCTTTCAAATTTCAAAATTCAAACACACACCCTTGGCTCAACGAAGACGTCCGGTTGCAAATACCTGTCTCCCTCTCTCTCTCTCCACACCGACCCACCAATCTCACTGCTCTCTCGCCACACCCACCCACCAAGCTTGATCGTTACGGCTCGAATGGCGGCGATTGGGTTCCTTCCTGGACTGTCCACAACCGAGTCGAATCAACTCGCAATTGAAGGGCTACTTTCGTCTTGGTTCAAAAATCACAGCTGGTAGGTCAATAACAGTTCGTAGCAATTCAGGTGTGAATCTAGGGTTTGATTAGAGTCTGATTTGTTGGTCTGGAGTATAACAGTTTGCTGCTATTCGGGTGTGAATCTAGGGTTTGATTAGAGTCTGATTTGTTGGTCTGGGGTTGGATTTGGGTGTCAATAACAGCTCGCAGCAATATGTGTCCATTAATGTGATTTTTTCTCTTCTTTTTTCCAGATACAAATGGCATACATACAATCAGTGCAAGGAAGATTCTAGACTAAACAAAAGGGTAAGGTTTCGTGTTTTTTAACTTTAATTTCTTTATCGTTTGATCAATTTTAATTTTGTTGCTTTTTTTTCCCCGGATAACTAGGGTTCATTATGCTAATTTTGTGTTGTCATTAGGAGATGGGTTGTCTGATGCTTCATCAGTGTGAAGCTTCATCCAGAGTGATGCATCTTTTTCATAATCCATGCCTTCCTTTTATGGTGTCATTAGCCTATGTGCGGTGACTGTCAATAATTATCAATATTTAGATTCTTGAGATGTTTTGTGTGTTTTTATAGGTTATACAGACTTTGCTATATTTAGAAGCGGGGGGAAAAGATTCTACGTGTTGCTATGTTTAGGTTCTTGAGTTGTTATATACAGCTGGGTAAGGACCTGCAATCTTTTAAGTTGTGTTGCTTTACATTTGATTAATATCTTTTTTTTATTTGTTCCATCTATATTTCCTCTAATTTCATGGCTATGTTTGTTTTTCATTCATGGCTATCTTTTTATTGTGTTGCTTTTCATTCATGGCTATGTTTGTTTGTTCTTTGTTCTCTGCATATGAATTTGTATATTCTGTCAAAATCAAGTGAATCGTCGCACCTCGGCAGGTAAATGGATTCCATTGATTTCCAACCCATTTATTGTTCTGTTTTCAGGTCTGAAGCCACAGCCCAAAACTCAGGTTGGTGGTGATTTTTATTTCGGAAAAATGGTTGTGTGTGATTTCTTTGTTGTACCTCTTTACTTTTATTCTATCCCAGAAAAACAAACATTCAAATTGATTTTTTCAAACGGTTTGCGCTTTTCTGACTTTTCCAGCCAAATGGTGATCTCAGAAGTACAAGTGCTTCTTTTGCGCACTTCAACTGGTGTTGGATAGGGGAACGTAATACTGGGATTCGTAGTGATAAGGCTCCAACTAGGCCATGCCTTTGTCTTCCGTAAAATAGGTTCCAAGCATTTGTAAAATTGTAGCATATTTGATGTTTAAGTTGTGTTCAAAGTATAAGGAAAACAAGGAAGCAGCCTTGGCTAGGCTAGGAAGGAGTAAATAAAAGGGTCATTAACGGAATGCATCTAAAGTCCTCTTGGACTTGATTGGTTTTTGATGATGGTACTTTTGAAGTTATTAGGAAATGGGAAAGTGCAAATGGTACTCAAGAGCAGGAATTTTTTTGGAGGGCTATAAGACTTTTCCAAGTAGTTGATATATGTGAAGAGATCCGTGTTTAGCACTTTTAGTAAAAATTGAAAACTGCCCTCAAGTTACAAAATTGCTGGAGGTATTTATTTGCTTCATTAAGCCCAACTCAGCATACTTCTTTAATCTTTTCTGGAGGAGTAAAAGAAATTGGTACCAACTTCATTCCAAAAGGTGGATAAATGATTTAAATGGTGTAACTGGTAGATAAGCAAATTCAAGATGTGCTGAACGCAAAAATCTACTCCACGGTCAAGTTTCGTAGACGTAAGATCTCTAATTTTCCCTTTGGTAGCTTTGATTTGCCTCATTCAATTTTTAGTACCACTTCCTACGTAACTAATCAAGCATGAGATTTTTCAGTTTGTATTGAAAAAATGTTGATCCCCCATTTGCAGGCCTATGCCTCTTATATGAGAGGAAATTTTTTGTTTGAGCAAGATCAAAATTGGGACGTGGCATTAAAGAGTTTCAAGAATACCAGGTACTTCCCAACCCCTAACATCTTACTTTTGCTGCTTTATAATGCGAATGCGAAATGAGGTGACTGTGTATAAGTTATTTGAAAAGGACAATGGGAAAGAAAATTATAAATCGGGGCCGGTTCTAGAGACAATACATTTGACAATACTTTTGACAATACATTTTTTGAAACCCCGCATGGGACCTTCAAACAAATGATCGGAGCCGCTCAATGTATTTAAAACATGTTTTTAAGGGGTCCCGTAAAAAATTAACGCATTTGGATATCGGTAAGGGTTGATCGGCTCATTTAGTTGATTCATGTCAAATTTGACAGGATAAAATTGAATGAGCCGATCAAGCCGTTGCCGATATCCAAATGATTTGATTTTTTACGGGAACCCTTAAAAACATGTTTTAAACAAATTGAACAGCTCCGATTATTCGCGTGGGGCTCCGAAAAATGTATTGTCTCTAGAACCGGCCCCCAATAAATCAGGTTAAAGATTTTCTCTTTCAATTTACTGGCATACCCTTTTGCATGTTTTGGGGGCTTCACCAAAATCTTTCTTCCACTTCTCAATTGGTCTTTTAGATTGCTGTTTAATTGGAAAATCTATCGAACTTAATTTTTCATAGATAAATGTCCAAAATTCTATGCTGGTACCACAACATTAGGCCATACTTAAATAGAAGTAATGCTCTGCTTCCGTTGTTGGTTTTGTTACGATTCTTTTCACATGTTTTGTGACAATTTTTTCACATATTTTGTCCGTTTCATGCTTATTTTGAAATGATTGGTCAGAGTTGGGAGGAGTTGGGAGAACTGGACTTTGGGGAGGGATTAACGAAGACGGCACTCCATTTTGCTTTGGTACGTTTTTTGGTTTAAGCCCAATGCATTCTGGACACTTTTTCTATGAAATATTGTTGGGTTTGTAGCGTTCTACATTTCAATGTCTTGCTTTTCAGTTCCATTTCTTTCTTCTCTTCCTTTCCCAGCTCATATGGTTTCTTTCTAAGACTTGTGCCTGTGTGGGGGTTGATTGATTCCAGATGATGAAGGCATGCAAGAGAATCCAGCTAAGATGAAGCAGTTTGTGTTGAGCACGATCAGCCAATTACCTCAACAAGCAGCTGAAGTGGTGGAAATGACTGAATTGGATAGCATCTCCTGTGCTCCTTTGAAACTAAGATTGCCCTGGAATCAATCCGTTATGTGAATGGCATTTTTAGGTAGACCAATATGAATTCAAGTAGAATTTCAATACTGTTGCACCCTTCATATTTGAGACCTTCGAAGTTGAACCATTTTCAGAATTTCAATACACACTACTCGACCAAGAAAAAAAATTACACTCTCCTCGCTAATTCATTTTAGGTGTTCAAAAACGTGTTGCGCCTTGCCTTCAGGCACGGGTCATCTGCTAGCTATTTTGGCTTGATTCCTATTAGTTCAATTTTTGTTAGTATTTGATCCTCTTGATAGGAACTTTTGGAACATTAGAAAGTATTAGATTCTATTAAAATGGTCTTGGTGGGAAAGGCATCTGATTTGGATCTATCTTCTCAGGCGGCGGGATCATTTTTTACTTGTTATTCATATCTCAGGCGATAGGACTATTTTTTTACTTTGTTGTTTGATTTTGTGAGAAAGACCTATGGCAACCTATCTGCCCTAATGATGTATATTCTGTCAAGTCTTACGACATTGGCAGTGAAATCAATCCATTATGTGAATGGCATTTTTAAGTAGACCAATATGAATTCAAGTAGAATTTCAATATAGTTGCACTCATATTTTAGACCTTCGAAGTTGGACCAAGAAAAAAAATCACTCCTCGATAATTGATTTTAGTTGTATTCAAAAATGTGTTGCGCCGTGCCTTCAAGCACGGGTCATTCGCTAGTCCATATAACAAGGGAAGGAGGTTTTTTCAAAATGTCCTCTCACAAACTAACTTTTGGATGGCATTTTTGTAAATATTTTGGATTTGTAATGGCAAAATCAAAGGAAACAAAAAATCAGCTCCCCATCTCTCTGACTCTCTCTCTCTCGATTCACACACACACACAAGCAGCTGACTCCTCTCCTTTCAAATTTCAAAATTCAAACACACACCCTTGGCTCAACGAAGACGTCCGGTTGCAAATACCTGTCTCCCTCTCTCTCTCTCCACACCGACCCACCAATCTCACTGCTCTCTCGCCACACCCACCCACCAAGCTTGATCGTTACGGCTCGAATGGCGGCGATTGGGTTCCTTCCTGGACTGTCCACAACCGAGTCGAATCAACTCGCAATTGAAGGGCTACTTTCGTCTTGGTTCAAAAATCACAGCTGGTAGGTCAATAACAGTTCGTAGCAATTCAGGTGTGAATCTAGGGTTTGATTAGAGTCTGATTTGTTGGTCTGGAGTATAACAGTTTGCTGCTATTCGGGTGTGAATCTAGGGTTTGATTAGAGTCTGATTTGTTGGTCTGGGGTTGGATTTGGGTGTCAATAACAGCTCGCAGCAATATGTGTCCATTAATGTGATTTTTTCTCTTCTTTTTTCCAGATACAAATGGCATACATACAATCAGTGCAAGGAAGATTCTAGACTAAACAAAAGGGTAAGGTTTCGTGTTTTTTAACTTTAATTTCTTTATCGTTTGATCAATTTTAATTTTGTTGCTTTTTTTTCCCCGGATAACTAGGGTTCATTATGCTAATTTTGTGTTGTCATTAGGAGATGGGTTGTCTGATGCTTCATCAGTGTGAAGCTTCATCCAGAGTGATGCTTCTTTTTCATAATCCATGCCTTCCTTTTATGGTGTCATTAGCCTATGTGCGGTGACTGTCAATAATTATCAATATTTAGATTCTTGAGATGTTTTGTGTGTTTTTATAGGTTATACAGACTTTGCTATATTTAGAAGCGGGGGGAAAAGATTCTACGTGTTGCTATGTTTAGGTTCTTGAGTTGTTATATACAGATGGGTAAGGACCTGCAATCTTTTAAGTTGTGTTGCTTTACATTTGATTAATATCTTTTTTTTATTTGTTCCATCTATATTTCCTCTAATTTCATGGCTATGTTTGTTTTTCATTCATGGCTATCTTTTTATTGTGTTGCTTTTCATTCATGGCTATGTTTGTTTGTTCTTTGTTCTCTGCATATGAATTTGTATATTCTGTCAAAATCAAGTGAATCGTCGCACCTCGGCAGGTAAATGGATTCCATTGATTTCCAACCCATTTATTGTTCTGTTTTCAGGTCTGAAGCCACAGCCCAAAACTCAGGTTGGTGGTGATTTTTATTTCGGAAAAATGGTTGTGTGTGATTTCTTTGTTGTACCTCTTTACTTTTATTCTATCCCAGAAAAACAAACATTCAAATTGATTTTTTCAAACGGTTTGCGCTTTTCTGACTTTTCCAGCCAAATGGTGATCTCAGAAGTACAAGTGCTTCTTTTGCGCACTTCAACTGGTGTTGGATAGGGGAACGTAATACTGGGATTCGTAGTGATAAGGCTCCAACTAGGCCATGCCTTTGTCTTCCGTAAAATAGGTTCCAAGCATTTGTAAAATTGTAGCATATTTGATGTTTAAGTTGTGTTCAAAGTATAAGGAAAACAAGGAAGCAGCCTTGGCTAGGCTAGGAAGGAGTAAATAAAAGGGTCATTAACGGAATGCATCTAAAGTCCTCTTGGACTTGATTGGTTTTTGATGATGGTACTTTTGAAGTTATTAGGAAATGGGAAAGTGCAAATGGTACTCAAGAGCAGGAATTTTTTTGGAGGGCTATAAGACTTTTCCAAGTAGTTGATATATGTGAAGAGATCCGTGTTTAGCACTTTTAGTAAAAATTGAAAACTGCCCTCAAGTTACAAAATTGCTGGAGGTATTTATTTGCTTCATTAAGCCCAACTCAGCATACTTCTTTAATCTTTTCTGGAGGAGTAAAAGAAATTGGTACCAACTTCATTCCAAAAGGTGGATAAATGATTTAAATGGTGTAACTGGTAGATAAGCAAATTCAAGATGTGCTGAACGCAAAAATCTACTCCACGGTCAAGTTTCGTAGACGTAAGATCTCTAATTTTCCCCTTGGTAGCTTTGATTTGCCTCATTCAATTTTTAGTACCACTTCCTACGTAACTAATCAAGCATGAGATTTTTCAGTTTGTATTGAAAAAATGTTGATCCCCCATTTGCAGGCCTATGCCTCTTATATGAGAGGAAATTTTTTGTTTGAGCAAGATCAAAATTGGGACGTGGCATTAAAGAGTTTCAAGAATACCAGGTACTTCCCAACCCCTAACATCTTACTTTTGCTGCTTTATAATGCGAATGCGAAATGAGGTGACTGTGTATAAGTTATTTGAAAAGGACAATGGGAAAGAAAATTATAAATCGGGGCCGGTTCTAGAGACAATACATTTGACAATACTTTTGACAATACATTTTTTGAAACCCCGCATGGGACCTTCAAACAAATGATCGGAGCCGCTCAATGTATTTAAAACATGTTTTTAAGGGGTCCCGTAAAAAATTAACGCATTTGGATATCGGTAAGGGTTGATCGGCTCATTTAGTTGATTCATGTCAAATTTGACAGGATAAAATTGAATGAGCCGATCAAGCCGTTGCCGATATCCAAATGATTTGATTTTTTACGGGAACCCTTAAAAACATGTTTTAAACAAATTGAACAGCTCCGATTATTCGCGTGGGGCTCCGAAAAATGTATTGTCTCTAGAACCGGCCCCCAATAAATCAGGTTAAAGATTTTCTCTTTCAATTTACTGGCATACCCTTTTGCATGTTTTGGGGGCTTCACCAAAATCTTTCTTCCACTTCTCAATTGGTCTTTTAGATTGCTGTTTAATTGGAAAATCTATCGAACTTAATTTTTCATAGACAAATGTCCAAAATTCTATGCTGGTACCACAACATTAGGCCATACTTAAATAGAAGTAATGCTCTGCTTCCGTTGTTGGTTTTGTTACGATTCTTTTCACATGTTTTGTGACAATTTTTTCACATATTTTGTCCGTTTCATGCTTATTTTGAAATGATTGGTCAGAGTTGGGAGGAGTTGGGAGAACTGGACTTTGGGGAGGGATTAACGAAGACGGCACTCCATTTTGCTTTGGTACGTTTTTTGGTTTAAGCCCAATGCATTCTGGACACTTTTTCTATGAAATATTGTTGGGTTTGTAGCGTTCTACATTTCAATGTCTTGCTTTTCAGTTCCATTTCTTTCTTCTCTTCTTTTCCCAGCTCATATGGTTTCTTTCTAAGACTTGTGCCTGTGTGGGGGTTGATTGATTCCAGATGATGAAGGCATGCAAGAGAATCCAGCTAAGATGAAGCAGTTTGTGTTGAGCACGATCAGCCAATTACCTCAACAAGCAGCTGAAGTGGTGGAAATGACTGAATTGGATAGCATCTCCTGTGCTCCTTTGAAACTAAGATTGCCCTGGAATCAATCCGTTATGTGAATGGCATTTTTAGGTAGACCAATATGAATTCAAGTAGAATTTCAATACTGTTGCACCCTTCATATTTGAGACCTTCGAAGTTGAACCATTTTCAGAATTTCAATACACACTACTCGACCAAGAAAAAAAATTACACTCTCCTCGCTAATTCATTTTAGGTGTTCAAAAACGTGTTGCGCCTTGCCTTCAGGCACGGGTCATCTGCTAGCTATTTTGGCTTGATTCCTATTAGTTCAATTTTTGTTAGTATTTGATCCTCTTGATAGGAACTTTTGGAACATTAGAAAGTATTAGATTCTATTAAAATGGTCTTGGTGGGAAAGGCATCTGATTTGGATCTATCTTCTCAGGCGGCGGGATCATTTTTTACTTGTTATTCATATCTCAGGCGATAGGACTATTTTTTTACTTTGTTGTTTGATTTTGTGAGAAAGACCTATGGCAACCTATCTGCCCTAATGATGTATATTCTGTCAAGTCTTACGACATTGGCAGTGAAATCAATCCATTATGTGAATGGCATTTTTAAGTAGACCAATATGAATTCAAGTAGAATTTCAATATAGTTGCACTCATATTTTAGACCTTCGAAGTTGGACCAAGAAAAAAAATCACTCCTCGATAATTGATTTTAGTTGTATTCAAAAATGTGTTGCGCCGTGCCTTCAGGCACGGGTCATTCGCTAGTTGTTTAATAAATCTCAATTGATTTTACTAAATAAATTTGGGAAATGATTTTGTCACTTCCATTTTTGTTAACGTCATTTTCCTGCAAGTGTATAGAGAAGTGGCGTTAACAAAAATAGAAGTGTCAAAATCAGCAGCCTTATACTCACATATAATTACCTAAAATATTCAAAATAGAAAAGATCAAACAACTGAGTACATTATTGAAGAGTAGTATGCCATAGCCATGTCTTATCAGGTAAAAAATATAATTAACTTAAAATTTTCACGAACTTCCAAGAACTTCCAAAAATAACAAGCAAATTGAGACGAGTGGAATTAAAAATAACGAACCATACAAAGAGGCCATAACCAAAATTTGATCCAAGAAAATATGAAAATAGGAATCTGAGAAATAGTCAATCAAAAAAAAAAAAATGGTCATACACTCTGAATCACGTACCATTAACATAATACTTTCTCCGTTCATTTTTAAGTGTCCTGTTTCATAACTCCAATTTATTAAAAAGACATCATCATTACACTTTTCAAATCAACTTTCACCTCTACTTTCCCTATTTACTCTTTATGAAGACATCATCATTACATTTTTACTCACTAATTTTTCAAAATAGAATTCACTTTTAGGAGCAAAATAGAAAATGCACCAACTTTTATCCATTAACTTTACAAAATTGACACTTATTAAGGGACAGCTCAAAATGGAATACTGAACTCTAAAAAAAAGACAGAGGTAGTATCAAAGAGATCAGAAATTGTTTTAGATTGGCTGGCCACATAAAATTTGTCAATAAAAGTGTGAAATTGACTGGACAAATCAGAAATTCGTTGAAGTGTACGTAAACTGGTCAGATACCCAGACCCTCAAAAAACATAAACATGGTAAGCAATTTTGTTGCAATGAATACGTGTCACTTTTTTCTTGGACAGAAAATTGGGCCATTCCTTGGAACTATCTATCTTGAATCGAATGGCCCAAGGTAAAAGGGCCCAAGTTTGTTTCAATCCATAGGTCAAGTTTAAGGCCCTGATAACTATCCTGGTAAACGGGCCATTGTATATGGACGATAAGAAAGAACATGATATCTAGAAAAGATGGGGGGAAAAATTAGGTTAATTACTCGGCATCAGGTACATGGAATTTAATCTATGTACTTGATGCCAAGTAATCAATCGAGACAAAGACATGAGTAATTGATTCGAGTTGAATGATTCTAAATTCAACTTTGGAGTACAACATCTTATGGTCATTAGTGTTACGAGTGGTCGATAAACTAAGTTTTGTGTATTAAATGTGAAGTCAGTGAAGCACAATTTGACGAGTCATAATCCCCACCAATGGGTCTAACCTTGTGCGAAAAGTATATGTTCACGACTTAGTTGATACCTAAGTCATTAGGCATAATAGCCTGATTATCGACATTGGAATTGTTAGCAATGATGACCTTTCTGATCTCATCCGTACTCCTATCGAAGAAAGAACTGGTTTGCTGTCAACATCCACTAAATGAACTAGCTTTGCACTTGAGGATATCATATTGGCTATGATCCTGGGATTGGAAGGATTACCTCTGTTCTTCCCTCCCTACCCCAATTCCAAATGGTAGTGATGGAACCTCGATACCTATTTTCTTTAGTATCTACTAGTAATAATGACACTTCTGCGAACACAAGTTGATATATGGCACATCCAATTTCATTTTGAAAAGCAAGACCCAGAAGTAGGGGTGTAAACGAGCCGAGTCGAGCCGAGCTTCAGCGAGCTCGAGCTCGGCTCGTTTACTTAACGAGCCAAATACTCGAGCTCGAGCTCGGCTCGAGCCTTAACGAGCCGAGCCCTTAACGAGCCGAGCTTAGTAATTTACTAAACGAGCCTCTCTTAATCGAGCCGAGCCTCCTTTAACGAGCCGAGTTTTTGTCAAACGAGCCGATCGAGCTCGGCTCGGCTCGTTTAGTAAACGAGCCGGATACTCGAGCCGAGCCGAGCCTTAACGAGCCGAGCCGAGCTCGCGAGTAGCTCGGCTCACTTACAGCCCTACCCAGAAGTAGTCCAAACCGTTGTAACACCATCTCGCCCTATCAGTTGCAGGATGAGCCCTCGAGCTAGCGCACTTAATGTTTTTTCAGCAGGCTTCTTCAAATATCCCAACATAAAGTAAAGGGGCCAGGCGGCCAGCATGTATGAATCAAAATATGATTCTTCATGATTTTAGGAATTGGTAACAGGGTTACTACCAAGTTCTTCACATAAATCTCACCTAAGGTAACTCAATAAACTTTGATCTTTCAAACTAGCTAGTCGTCAGACAAAGTTTAACATAATTATGGATGCATGTGCCTAAGTGCAATTGTTTATATGGTTTGGCATCTAGCTAAGGTCTTGTCAAGTACTAAAACCCCCCCAAAAAGAACTTGGGCAGGTTCCTGATTATGGGCCTCATAATGAGCAATGGAAAACTGTGCAATTTCTGTGACATCCAATTAACACTTTCCATTCCAGTGCATCAAAAAAACAATTGAACACTTTCCAGGTGGGCTCCAGTGCATGCACTTTTTTTTTTTTTTTGATCCGCAGTGCATGCACTTGACTTGGTCCTCTAGATATAAAAAGCAACCCTGCTATGGACACTGACCAGGTGTGCACTGACCGTCCACACTCCGGCAAGTGGGGTTCATTTCGGATTCTTCACAAATAATCTGAGCCGTTTAATAGTTTTAAAGTAATTATTAGAGTATGCTAGTGAAAAATCAGTTCAATCTGATACGTTTAGGTACTTGATCAAATCTTTCATTTTTTTATTCAGATTACAGGATACTATAATTTGAATGAAAAAATGGAAGATTGGATCAAGCTATCTATACGTATCGGATTGAGCTAATTTTTTGGAAGCCCTTATGGAAAACAATTTTGAAATTATTGAACGGCTCAGATTATTCACACAGGATGTTGGCCCCGCATGTCGAGGTGTGCACGGTCGCTGCACAGCCAGTCAATGTCTTTAGGATTTCCGTATAAAAAGAAGTATTTATATACACATGTGCACATGTATAAAATATGCACAAATGTTTTTACTTTTTTATCCACAGTGTTCGGGTTCACTTACGCACGTCTCGACTAATCACTTCCTTGGCCTGATTAAAGGGAGGTCATTCATGATCGGACTGAAAAATTCACAAGAAATTACTTTCTTGTAGTCAAACATCAACTAATTGTATGAGACGCAAACCCACCAACCAACTGGACTAAGCCTTCGGGCTACAAATGATAACTCCACGGTATATTGAATCCATCCATCACATTTGGAGTTTTTCCCTTGAAAAACTACATGGGCTCCAAGTTGGCTTGTAACCCAACACCATGTACTCTCTTAATTTGTTTTCGACTTTTTGCTTAGAAAAATTCCAACACTGTGTGCATGAAAAGTGACAAAATGCCTTTCAAAGTTTGGAGTCGATCCTCAAACTATAATAAGGGCCCAACTTCAGAATCAACAGGTAGAAAGTAACATGTTCAATTAATTGTGGTGCTAAGAGTAATTAATACTCCGTGATGGGTATGTAGAATAACCCTGTCACCAGTGGCGGAACCAGAATTTGATCGCACTGGGGTCAAGCCGTCAAGCATATAAAATGCTTTTCTTTCCCTTGGGCCTCGCCCACGTTCTTGTTCCATAACCATAAATAGTGAGTTCCAAAAAAACAGGCACAAACACTGATTTTCATCCCCATATCCATTATCCATGTAGAGAGAAAAAGTACTTAGAGAGATTGAGTATTTGTGGTTCAAATCCACTTTCTACAAAAGAAAATTGGGATCTAAGACTAAGCTACTCGCCTATAAACGGGTTGGATGACTCTGGAAAAAAGCTCCAGCTCGTTAGAGGTGGTGTTCAAGATGAGGGTTTCAAAAAAAAATTTGAGAGAGAAATTGATTGGAAAAGGGAAAGTGAAAAAGGGCAACACTTGTAATTTGGTTGGGGTAAAAAGGCAAAATGTTGCGGATCAAAAAAAAAAAAGGCAAAATGTTTGGAAGACATATCCTATGGGGCAAATTTACAGAAATATCCCCAAAACTATCCACATGCAGAAATTTTCCATTGAGTGGGGTCAATGGACCCCCCTTGCCCAAGTGTAAGTCCGCCCCTGCCTGTCACAGAGTAAAAACAAACTTTTGTTATACGAGTTCGATATCCATTTCAAGTTTCAACGGTAGTAAAACTATTTGGACATAAAACTATATTGAACTGATATCTTCTCTAATGGAAACTAACGGAATCTAACAACACGAGACATTGATACTAGACCGAAAATGTGAGAACTTAGACAAGTGAAATCGGAAGTGGATGGAGCAAAGTTGAATTGAGTGTAAATTGTAGAGGTGCACAATGTACTTTACTCTTTCCCTTCTGAACAACCACCAAACACACACCCAAAAAAAAGGAAGAACCAAAGCTTGAGATGTAGAAATTTGTTCCCTCTAAAGTTTCACGTTCAAAATTTCCAAAATATTATCAAATCTCATATGAGACTAGTTCACACGAGACTTTACCTCGACCTTATCGTCAGACCTCCCGTTTGAGAACAACAAGATTAATCCTCAAAAATGAGTCAAGATACACGTAAGTTCGCTAGAACATCCAGAATCACCAAATTTTATATATGCAAACTCAAGTATATTGTGGATTGCTTCCACCTACTTCTAAAATACTCCCGATTTGTTTGTCCACTTTTTGACTTTTAAGTGTCCCAAAATGTTTGTCCATTTGACTTCAATTTTCCCTTTTTGCCATTTCTTTAGTAGAATAAAGTAACTTTTGTAAAAAAGTTGAGGGTAAATGTGGAAAGTTGTATCTTTTTAGATGTAATGATTGTGTTCCCTAAAAAAATTGAATTTTTGAGATTGGACAAACAAATTGGGACGGAAGGAGTATCTCTGAACAACCATTACCAACCCCTCCTTTGTGTCACAGTCTGAAGCCATGGACTGCACCCATTTTATGTCACATGAAGGCATGTGCAGCCAACTGGTTTGCTCAGAAAGAGTGTCTCCTCTGGCCTGACATACTGTTGAATTATTTTATTTATGGAGCCAAACAAAATACAGAACCCATCCAAGTCAACTGAGCAGTACTAGTCCTTTTTTTGTAGATGGGGATGTTATCTGAGTGATTATTCCATGCCTTTTTGGCACAACCACGTGGTGCTTCAGGCCTCTTTTTTATCACACATTATCGTGGGATTAGTTCCACCACAATGTGTGGTGGATAAGGGGCTGGGCACGTGGTGCCCCAAAGGCATTGGAATAATTATTTTTCATGTTATCATTATCAGTAAAACATCATTGATTTCTGAAGGACAGAAAATCTCTGTTTGTATTTCAAGTACAGAATAAATCTGTGTTTTCCCTTGTGCTCCCCCAATATAAATATATATTGGATTTTTATTCTTTGTTTGGTTCTGATCTGATTAGTTACGAGGCTTTGTTCGGTTCCTAGTTTTGTTTAAGTTTTGTTTCCAATTATTACCCTATATCTTTCTTCAATTATTACCCTATATCTCTCTCCACCCACTACCATAACTAAACTAAACTAAAATGCCAACCAAACACAACCTCGGGTTTATATTGGGGGAGCACAAGGGAAAACACAGATTTATTCTGTACTTGAAATACAAGAATTAAGTAGAAGTAAATTTTTTACTGCTTTCACTTTCTCTCATTTTCTTTTTGTGTGTGTTTTCTTTGATTGGTTTTTTTTTTTTTTGGAGGAATGGCAAAAACTCATCCAATATAGGTTAAAAGGTTAGTAATTATAAGCTACCTAGTTAGTAGACATGCACCAAGTCTCGAATTCCATATCTTCGTGAACTTGGAACAAGCTAGCACCCAACCAACTAGGTCAGCTTGCTTGCAAGCTACTTCTCTTTGTGGTTGTTCTATCCTACTTGCATGGAGGCCTTCCTGCCTTTTATGAGACCGATAAACTTAATTGTCCATTATGTTATCTGTGATGCAATATAATTAGGTTTCGTGCCTTTCCGATTGAAAAACAAAAAAAACAAAAAAGTGTCAAAGCTAGGGCTCCGTTTGTTTCGATGTAAAATGTTTTACAATGTAAAATATTTTTCATGTAAAATATTTTATCAGAAAACAAATTTCAAACTTTTATTTTCCGGTGTTTGATTGGCACATGAAAAAACAATGGAGTAAACAAACTTCAAACATTTATTTTCCGGTATTGGATGGGAGTCTTCATGGAGGGAGAGAGAGAGAGTGTGTGAGTGAGTCCTAGCAAACCTTCTGCAAATGTTTTCACTAGCAAACCTTCTGCAAATGTTTTCACGTGGCCACGTGAGAGCACTGGGGCACAATCATTCCAACAAAGATGAACGTGTAAAACAACTTGCGGGATTTTCCGCGGTAACTCATTTTACGCCGGAAGTGGTAAAAGATTTTCCCAAAAAATTCATTTTCCGGACTTTTCAACAACCAAACATCGGAAATCATGTAAAAGGTTTTTGGCAAAAATATTTTACATCCAAACAAACGGAGCCTAGTAGTAAATTATTTTCTGGAAATGTGTTGTTTTAGATAACTTTCTATGAACTGGAGTAATATATACATTTGTTAAGCAATCTTTTGCAATAGCTTTTGCATGTATGAAGATTTGGAACAATCTCAACCATTTTTGTTAATTATGATCACTTTTAAAGTACTAAGAATTTTTTTTTTGTAGAACAGAAAGCACTAATTATGTTCTCTCACACGTTCAAGTAAATCTCAATCATTAATTTTAAATTCTTGGATGTTTTCTCAGGAAAATTTTTATGGAATAAAAACTTTCCCAAGAACTCAATATGCATGGGACAAACAAAAAATGATGGGTACCCAGGGGTACTCAAAAGTGAAAGTGATGATATCATGATAAGTGTTAATGGTGCATGCATGACGATGGAGTAATTATTCAGTGGTTGCCACACATTCTTGTATGTGGTGCCCCAAGATCACCGGATAATTTTTTTTCATGATCGATGACCCCTTGGTGGGAAATTCTACAATACACACCCCTTATTTGGGTGTGTATCATATGCACCCCCAAAAATGTTACGAATTGATAGAAAAAAGTTATGATTTTTTGTATAAAAGTTACGAATCGACAAAAAAGTTACGAATCATAGAGAAAATGTTACGAATCGCACAAAAATGTTACGAATCATAAAGAAAATGTTACGAATCATATTCCTGAAAAGTTACGAAACTCTAAAAAATGTTACGATTTGCTATGAGGTGGCACAATATAGACCACACAACGGGTGCATATGGTACACCCCAAACAAGGGTGTGTATTGTAGCCCTTCCCCCCCTTGGTACTAGGTTTACGATGAGTAAAAATTGTTTAAAAAGCGACATTTTACGTACCCTCGTACTTTCGATAGTGTTTTTGCTAATGAAAATACACTTTGGAATGATTTGCTTATAAATATTTGTAAATCCATATGCATAATACTATAAGCAGATGACAATTTTTTTTTCCCAATAAAAAGAATAAGAAACCTAGAGCAATCATCACGTCATAATTTCCGTAGTTGAAGACGGGCTTGTTTGTTTTTGGTTTTAAAGGAGGTTTGAGTGGAGAGAGATAGATAGAGAAAATATATCGGAGACGTGCGCAAGAGTTTTAAAGCCCCCAAACGAACAAATTCTTAGTCTCTCATAAGTCTATGGCACCAAACCCCCAAGACAAATGATAAGAAACTAATTATGTTTGTGTTTCTTAAAAAAAAAAATGATCAAAAACCGATGATCGAAACGGCCTATTTTGACTAAATAAGCAAAGTGTTAATGGCGCACGACGATAGAGTAATTACAGAATTCAGTGGTCACCACACATTCCTGTATGTGGTCCCCCAAGGGCCAAGACCACTGGATTATTTTTCTTGAGAATCGATGACCCCTTGGTACTAGGTTTTTAAGATGAGTAAAATTGTAATTAATGGCATTTCTGAACACTTTATATTCGCAGAAAGTCTACGGTTCCCGACGGGAAGGGATCCCGATCGGAATCTCGACGCCGCACCGGGCTCACTCCGGCCACCGGACGGCCTATTCGAGCCGTCCAAAAATTCTACTCCCTCCGTCCCATAAAGTTTGGCACTTTCACTATTCCAGCCGTATGAAAAAATTAGTTATATCTTTTAATCCGTAATGTTTTTTTATAAGCAATATGGATCTTGTTTGATAGATTTTAATTTGTTTTATTAAACAAAGTTCAAAAAATCGCCTAAAACATTATGGATTGAAAGATATATGCAATTTTAAAATGGCACGCATTCCTGAAAATGTCAAACTTTATGGGACGGAGGGAGTAAAAAAAAACCCGAGTGGGCTTACGCAAGAATCAACGGCATCCGATGTGTGTAGGTATTCGGATCAAGCACTCCATGTTTTTTGTATATATATGTATCAACGGCATCTTATATATATACAAAAACATGAAGTGCTTGATCCGAGCACCTACACACATCGGATGCCATTGATTCTCGCGTAGGCCCACTCGGTTTTTTTTATAGAATTTTTGGACGGCTCGGATCGGTCGTCCGGTAGCCGGAGTGAGCCCGCGGCGCAGCGTCGGGATTCCGATCGGGATCCCTCCCGGTCGGGAACTGTAGCACCACTGTTATATTCGGATCCCCGTATGTCTCCGTAGCATTTTCTTTTTTCTTTCGGTAATTGATTTTAATGCTTCATTTTTTTTATAATCACACAGAAAAACAAATATTGTAATATGGTTATCAAAAATTAGAGCGACAAAATCTTAATGTTCTTTCTTTTTTTTTTCTTTTTTTCTTTTTTTTTTCCCTTTTTTAACTGTATAGATTTGGTGAAGATGGTGTAGGACTTGGGAGAAATTTTTCACTGCCGGGTGGACACAGGACACGTGGTGCCCGTGCACCATCTCTACCGTCCAATGAAGTTTTAGACGGTTCAGATCTGTTTGGCTGTTTTAAAGTGTGAAATGACTGAAATACCCCTCAGCAGCCGAACAAATCTGTGCCGTCCAAAACATCATTGGACGGCAGAGATGGTGCCGGGCACCACGTGTCCCGTGCCCACCCGGCACTGAAAAATTCCGTACTTTTCTTTTGTTGGGCCCCACCGATGCTACTCCTTTCCCCTGTCAATCAGTCGTCCAAATTCTCCCCAAATCCCTCGTAACTAAATTCAGAGTACGACTTGGTACATCTTTAGACAGAGAGAGAGAGAGAGAGACAGCTAGTCTGCAGAGAGAGAAAATGGAGATGTGTCATAGACGGGTAGTGTGTACTCTGAGAAAGAGCTGATGAGAAACGTTGAAGAAACCTCCTACTGTGCATTCATTTTCTTCTGAAAAAGGTAAAAACCCATTTCCCTTTCCCATTGATTCATTAGTACTCTTTTTATCTCACTTTCTGAAAAATGGGTTTCCTTCGAAATCTTGTTTCCTTATGGTAAATCCTTTTCCTTTGTTTTTTTCATTTTGGTAATTCACATTAGAATATTAGAGCTTCCCATTATTGAATATATTACCCTATTTCCTCTACAACTCCTCTGGCAGGTTCAGGAAGTTTCATTTGTTGATTTTGGAAAGCAGTTTCTGTTTTTCTTTGGGATCATTCAATTTGAGGACTGGGTTTTGCTTGATTTGAAGGGGAAAGAAAGATCGAACTTCCGTATCTTGGTGATTGCGGAGCAAGTAAGTTTTTTTCTGGATCTGAATTCTCTTGGAATCCATTTTTGGTTTATTCTAAAGTTTTCTCACTAGTCTGAAAAGTCAGTCTTTAGATTCCATCATTCTTTGTAATTTGAAGTGCTCGTTTAGATCTATCATGCCCCTTGAGTCTTTTCAGCTCCATTGACTGGCATGGAGGATTTCATTGCTTTTCTCCTCAATTTTGAGAAAATGTTTTTTTTTTTTTTTTCACCTATGGATACATTTTTTTTGGTTTGACGGTCAGGTGTCCGGGGAATGGATTCAAAATGATTTACCGCAAGGATTGGCATCATAAATTTTCCCCTTTTCATCCATTAAATAGTATTTAAGTACTTGAAAAGTTTCTTTAAAATTGTCAAATTGTAAATAGTTAGTTACCCAGATCTGATTATAGGTCCTTAAATAGTAAAATGAAAAAAAAAAAAACGCAATTTTAAAAGCTGTCCCTAAAGGGCCCAACAAATTCCTAATTGGCATTGGCGGATTTTTTGGAATTGATTCTTTTATCACATTGGATGATTTTCCATCATTGAATGGAGATGGACCCATTCGAAAATAGTAGGATGATGACAAAATTATGAAAGATTGGCATTGCTTATTTCTATTCAACAATATATAAATAGAAATAATCTCCTCTCCGGGCGGTCAAAGGCAGTGAAATTCCTTTCTTGCGGCCTGACCCCAAGAATTGAACACTGGTCAATTGTGTGAGAAGCAAACCCACTAATAAACCGGACTAACCTCTTCTTTCTTCTTTTTTTCCTTTTAAGTAAATCAACCGGACTAACCTTGGGGCTCCTATAGATACATTCTCTGCACTATGTATGTATATTTCTTGGATGTTTTTATATGTATCAGATAGGCTTGAAATTTAAGCAGCTCTCCTCCATTAGGATTCATGTGTTTTTTTCAAAGCAGACATTGCACCTATGCATTTCCAATGCTCAAACCAATAGGGTTTCTTCCCTTTTCTTTTGGAGGCAAATAACTGGGATTTTTTTTCCCATCAATTGAGACTGTGTGTCTAATGAATAGAGAAAATCAAAACGAAATTGTTGGCTTATCCACAAATCTGCTGTATTTACTTAGCTTGTTTTCCTTATTTTGTTTCCCCCCTCTGCAATTTCAAATTACCTTTATCAAAATTGTCAGATTGAACATCTTTACTAGAAACTTGATGTTATTTTCTTAGCTTTTAGAGACAATAATTATACATGATGGACTACTCATGTTCTGTTGAAATCATTTTTTTAGCTCCATTATGCATTTATATAGCAGACTTGCTTTCTCTCCATCTCAAAACAACTCTCTACATGTAGGATGCATGGGATATCATGCCTTGAAAGGAACCAGTGACCATGTAAATATGAAGCAGTGACCCTATTAATATGGATCTCAATGAGGAAAGCTCCAGATTTGGATCGTTACGCAACACAACTTTAAGGACTCTATCATCTTCCTCGTCAGCATTCTTTTCTGCAAATCAATCACCCTTTTTCTCCCCAAGATCACCAGTTTGTCAAATACCGACACGTTCTGACATTCCACGTGGCATTCCCAAGAGAGGTGTTGATTCCGTGAATCCGAATTTAGGAATTCCAAACCTCGAATCGCAGGAAAATATCAGATTTCCCTCTTCAGACGTTTCATCTGTCCCCGCAGCATCTACTTCGAGTAACTATTGGAAGTTGGACCATGTTCCTTCCTCAACTGGCATTTCAAACAACACCCTGTCTTGTTATGGTAATGAGTATTTCAAGCACAGAGAAAAGCAGAAAAAGATTGGGAGAATCCATGGTACTTCATACACTCAGGCTCCAACTTCATTTTCCTCTAACAGACTAAGGAGCTGTGATGTGTACATAGGTTTTCACGGTCAGAAACCATTACTGATGAGATTTACTGACTGGCTTCGTGGGGAGTTGGAAGTTCAAGGGTTCAGTTGTTTTGTAACAGACAGAGCTCGGTGTAGGAACAGTCGGAAACATGGAATTGTCGAGAGGGCAATGGATGCATGTACTTTTGGAGTTGTGATCTTAACCAGGAAATCCTTCAAGAATCCCTATACTGTTGAGGAGCTACTATTTTTCTCAGGCAAGAATAATTTGGTTCCAGTGTATTTTGATTTGGGTCCAGATGATTGCCTCGTGAGGGACATAGTTGAGAGAAGGGGGGAGTTTTGGGAAAAGCACGGGGGAGAACTCTGGCTTCTATATGGAGGAAGTGAGAAGGAATGGAAAGATGCTGTTAGTGCCCTCTCTCGTGTCGATGAGTGGAAACTAGAGGCTCATGATGGTAACTGGAGAGATTGTATCCTGCGGACTGTTAACATTTTGGCATTGAGGTTGGGAAGGAGAAGTGTTGTGGATAGATTAGCCAAATGGAAGGAAAAGGTGGAAAAGGAGGAATTTCCTTTCCCTCAAAATGAAAATTTCATCGGCAGAAAGAAGGAACTCTCCGAGCTGGAGTTTATGCTCTTTGGTGATGTTAGTGGAGATGCTGAAGCAGATTACTTTGAACTCAAGACCAAGGCCAAGCGTAGGCGAAAGAATGTTACGATTAGTTGGGGTAGGAGCAGTTCTGCAGAGGAAAGATGGAGAGAACGACAAATGGAGAGTGGTAAAAGGAAGGGAAAAGAACCAGTTGTGTGGAAAGAGTCTGAAAAGGAGATAGAGATGCAAAGTACTGAAGATCAGCACCAACCACCAAAACTAAAGAGTGGTGGAAGGCAGAGAAGAAGATCGATCAAAGTTGTGTACGGAAAAGGTATTGCTTGTGTATCGGGAGAATCGGGAATTGGCAAGACAGAACTACTTCTTGAGTTTGCATATCGATTCCACCAGAGGTATAAGATGGTTCTGTGGGTAGGAGGGGAGAGCCGATACATCCGCCAAAATTATTTGAACCTCTGGCCATTCCTAGAGGTTGATGTCGGGGTAGAGCATGGCTTGGAGAAAAGCAGGATCAAGAGCTTTGAAGAGCAGGAAGACACGGCCATAGCAAGAGTTCGGAAAGAGCTGATGCGAAACATTCCATTTTTAGTGGTGATTGATAATTTGGAGAGTGAAAAGGATTGGTGGGACCAAAAACTCATAATGGATCTTCTTCCCCGTTTCGGAGGAGAAACGCACATTCTTATATCTACGCGTCTCCCTCGTGTAATGAATCTAGAGCCTTTAAAACTTACTTACTTGTCTGGTTTTGAGGCGATGTCGTTAATGCAGGGAACTGTTAAGGATTACCCAATCACAGAGATAGATGCTCTTCGGGTTATTGAAGAGAAACTTGGAAGACTTACCTTGGGCATTGCCATTGTTGGAGCAATTCTCTCCGAGCTTCCCATAAATCCTAGTAGACTATTGGACACCATTAACCGAATGCCTTCGAGGGACTTAACAAGGAGTGGTAGGGAAACTCATTCATCGAGAAGAAATAACTTCCTTTTGCAGCTCATTGAGGTTTGTTTCTCAATATTTGACCATTCGGATGGCCCAAGGAGTTTGGCAACTAGAATGGTGCTTGCAAGTGGTTGGTTTGCACCAGCAACCATTCCAATTTCTCTGTTAGCTCTGGCTGCTCAGAAGATACCCAAAAAACACCGCCATACCAGGTTATGGAAAAAGATTTTTCGCTCCCTGACTTGTGGGTTTAGATCATCGTACAGTAAGAGATCAGAAGCAGAAGCATCTTCAATGTTGTTACGATTCAATATTGCGAGAAATTGTACGAAGGAGGGGCATATCCAGTTGAATGAAATGATCAAGACATATGTGCGAAAGAGAGGAGTCACAGGAGTTGCACAGGCCATGGTACAAGCTGTTCTTACCCGCGGATCTATTCCCCACCACAATGAACACACATGGGCAGCATGTTTTCTGCTGTTTGGATTCGGGAACGACCCAGTAACTGTTGAGCTGAAGGTGTCCGAATTGTTGTTTCTTGTAAAAGAAGTGATATTACCACTCGCTATCAGGACATTCATTACTTTCTCGCGGTGTAGCGCTGCTTTAGAGCTCCTTCGCCTCTGCACAAATGCATTGGAAGCTGCAGATGAAGCATTTGTTACCCCAGTTGAAAAGTTGTTGGATAAATCGCTGTGTTGGAAACCTATTCAGACAAGTGCCCAGTTGAATCCTTGCCTTTGGCAGGAGCTAGCACTAGCAAGAGCCACCGTGCTTGAAACCCGGGCGAAGTTGATGCTAAGAGGAGGACAGTTCGACATAGGGGATGATCTGATTAGGAAGGCAATTTTCATAAGAACTTCAATCTGCGGAGAGGATCATCCAGATACCGTTTCTGCTCGTGAAACTCTGGCCAAGCTCACTCGGCTTCTTGCCAATGTTCAAATTCATACTTCGCCATAGATTTGTTTTCCTTTCATTTTCCCCTTTTGGTAAGCAGAGTTTACAATAGAATCATACAAAGCTTCAGTAGAATAAGACTAATTTAGACAGTTGAATGGAGAACTTGTTCATACCAATTTTGATATTGATGAGATCACTTCAGTTTCCAGATTCTGTGTTTTTTGACTTTTTTTTGGCAGTAATCCGTCGTCTGAATCACATCGTTGACTGGCCTTGACTGACTGACTTTGTGATCTTTTACGCGTTCTCCATTTCCGATCGGGACTTAAGGATCTGTTATGTTCGGTTATAAAAGCTCTTGGTGTTCACTTGGTATGAACTTCTACTTGTCACCTTAACCCCGAGTGGATTCGAGTAGTTTGAACTCTCTCTCTCTCTCTCTCTCTCTCTCATCTGACGATAATGAAAATCTATCCGATTCCATTTCTGAATCCAATCCATCAACCTAGAAATGCAATCAGGCATCCCATTGTAATCATGCATATCGATATAAAATCTAACTATATTAATGAAAGACTCAAGGATCTCTACAGAAATTGAGGCCTCATGCAAATTAGGTTTTATTATCAAGATTCAAGACCCTACATTATCATGTGTGCAGAAACAAAACAACTCAAAATGCATTAAGTTTTTGCCCTAAGTAACGGCTTCACCAGCAGCTGCATCATTGCTAGTCATATTCATGCCCCTCATAGCTTGATGTCTCTTCTGGTGCAGCTCCGGCATCTTCTGGTTTCGCGTGTTTCTCACAGTAATCTGGAAAGCTAAGAACCGTGAGTCGAAACTGATAAGACACTGACACGCAGAAACTCCGACGCTACGATTGGATCTTGGGAATTTTCAAGAAATTTATGAATATTGCAAGTAACACTTGAACATGAATAGTTCAGATCACTTTAGTAAACACGGGATGAGCTCGATATTGCCCTCACAACAAGCGTGATGCACCTAAGGGCACAAGACCCACCCGAAATCCAACCCTGCATAGTTTTTTTTTGACAAACAAAATCAACCTTGGATAATTGAAAGAACTTTTATTTGGAATCCACAACCCACATTTGTACTCATTATGCCAACATTTTATAAACGAGTGTCTAGACCAGCTTACGAGCACCTCAATCAGTCCCAAGATTATGAAGTTAATGACTGAACATACCTCCAGTGGTCCTAGGAAAATTTTGAGACACTGTCTTCCATATCAAACACAGCTAGCTCACGGAGATAATCACCACAACCACCACGGTTCTAGGTTACCGCTAGCTTCACTGTCGATGACATTGCCAGTTTGCCACCATATCAGTGGCCATTGCCATAGCTGTTTTATCATGCATGCAAATAACAAACCAATTCCTTTCTACCGCAAAGAAAACAGTCTTTCAAATCAGAAAAACACAAAACAACCTCTCTTCTTCCTCCCAAAAACTGAAAAAAATGAGTGAAAAAAAAACCCTTGGGAGTCGCAGATGAGGGAAATAAGAATATAGTCGTATAGTATATCACTTGCTTCTACCATGGTACTTCCAACATTTGTCTCAAATCAGGCATGATCCCATTCTTATAGTCCTCCTGCTATAACATTTCTTTCCAAAATACCCAAAAGATTCACACACTCAGATCAAGCATCATATACCTCCACAATGGAACAATTGGCATTCATTCTTCGTTTATTGGCAACTAATCGGGGGTAAAATATCTGATCAATGAATTAACTTAGTAGAGAAAATCTTGGAGTTAACCTAAAGCTGATCAAAGAAGGGGCAAATGGAGTACGAACAGCACAATGGAACATGAACACATTCAAGGGCTTTCAAAACTAGTAGAACACTAACTAAACTTACCATTACAAGTAAAAACATGTATGTGTCATCAAAACTTGCAGCGTTGAACAATCCAAGTATTTGGCATCGCGCCACAATATTCACAAGCCACCACCCAGATGATCTGTACAACAGCTGCCGAAACCGATGCGACTATAACTACAGAAACTTTACATTGCGCTCATCCAAAATTTCAACTCATGCCACATGAGACCACAATGTAGCAACCGCTCTCCCTGGCTCTCTCAGAGCCCAGCACCTAAGCTTGCACTAAAAATCAGTGCACTGCTTATTCTCAGTGCATACCAGTAATTTGGAGCCTGGCACATTTAGTGACTCATACCCATAACTACCACCTACACATCCAAATTCTGTTTCGTCATCATCACTGTCTATGTCTTTTGGAGTCACCCGGTTTTGATACGCTCTGCGTCGGACAAGGAATACGTTTAAGTAATATCTCACCAACTTCTCCCTTGTTTTAGTAGGAAGGAACTTGTATACCTCAATGTCCCAAAAGAACTTGTTTAGGGATGGCGGTTTCAACCTTACCATATCTTTAAATCTCTTTTCTTCTGCAATGGTCCACGAGAGCGAAACTTCCTCACCCATCCGATCAAACCCCCATTGATAAAACAACGATCCAAGTTCGAGTTTTAGTTTCATCCTATTCTCAGCAATGTGAAATCGGATGCACCTAACAGAACCCGGAATTTGACAGCTACATGAATCTTGTTTCCTTTTCCCAAAAGGATCTTTTTCCATAAGGGATTTGTGTTTCCTATTTTGCGAGGGCCAGAACCTTGTGCCAAGCCACTTTGAATCACTTTCGGCAACTATGCCAGTCCATTCAGGGACTTCAGCTTGAAAGAGAGGGCCCACAGAAACAAGCTTCTGGAAAGGCTCATCATTGTAAATGCCATCAGTTTGATTTGTGCGTCGTATATCCACACTCAGATGAGGTTGTTCCTTTGGCTTGTTCTCATCTTCCACTTTACAACCAGTTACCACTTTCCTTGGAGAGGCTGAGCAGGAGTTGCAACAGGGGCAGAAGCGGGGTTTTGTGAAAGAAGGAAGCCTTTCACTGCATCTTAATCCCTCTGCAGATCGATGATTGATAACGTTGCTATCCTCGTAAAAGGATGGATGCATTTTCAACTTCTTCTGCAAGTTCAAACCATGGTTATTAGCGATTTCTGTCATATTGCTAACGAATTGTGATATATGTGAAACAAGTTCGTGGAAAACGGACAAGTTCAGACTTCTCGAAGAAACCTAGTGACAAACAATTCTCTTCCTGCTATTGAGACATTGAAGATTTTGAGGCATAATGGCTAAGAAGTACGGACACTTCAAAGGTGGAGTGTCATGTTGGACACCCATGTCAAGCACAATGTTCTAATATGTTACCTGACTGCAAAAAAGCTCTATCAGATTCCGCAACAAGTGTTCCATGAGCAGGCTGGGAAAAACTTGTGTGATACAAGAGAAGAATTTGTAAGACTCTACTTAAATAGTTACCCTCTACTGAAATTAAACTGATACCCAAACCAAACCGAGCCATAAGTCCCAATCAATTCAGGTCGGCTACATGAATGTGTTTTTTCTATTTAGCTCTGTAGAATGGCTTCGTATTCCGTGATTTAAAGCTGATACTCCATTAATCAATATTGCAAGGCAAGCCAATAACGTAGTGGGGAAATGTGTATCAGTATGACAATGTAATAAAAACCAAATTACTGTTGACAACAAAAGAAAGGTGCAGGAAAGGCCAAGAAGTTACACACACTTTAGTGCAAAGAAAACGATAAACCATAATTAAGTGGCCATTGCAAACAATATGGCTGCACAGATTCTGATAGCCAGTCCACCAAGTTGAGTTATGGCTTACAATAGTATCTAATGTTGATGACTTGCACCATACTTTCATGTTCAAGTTATAGTTTTGCACCCAAAATCTTGCCTCTTTTGCTTCCTTCATGCATGTCAAATTCATGCATTATATCAAGTATTTCAGAGAAGATTTCCAGACTGTGTTGTCGAAGGAAGCAAATTCCCCACAAAACATTTTATAATTCTCAATCCATATTGGATTTTGCGAGCTGTTCCACAGCTGGATGTGACTCCAAGAGCCAAACAGGAATGAGTACCGCAGTGAGGAGTCAAGATCAGGCTCCATAATAGAATGGTTAACCAATCTTTTCGTATCAAACAATTGGTACAAATATTGTAACAAGGGCAAATGACAGAAAACACGACTTAATTGAATTATCCAATGATCTTAGGCAAGCAAGCACTACGAAGATTTTTTGCTCCTGTGCTTTAAAAGTCTTGACATAATTTTAGAAGGCCTTGACCAAGAAACACTATATCCATGGTCTCCCACAAAGTAAAGGAGAATCAAACTATCAATGTCCACACCAGTATATTATTTATTTATTTATTTGAACTGAACACACCAGTATATTACACCCCATTTCAATCGCATAACAGATGAAACTCCGTGCATTATGTAATCATCATTATGTGAATCATAACACGTTATATGTTCTTAGGTAATGAATTGTGCATCGCATTCCAAACAATGCATATAAGATTACATATTATGATTCAAACTACTGAATTTCACCATATTAGGCATCACATCAATAGGATGTTGGAGGCTCAAATTACACATTTATAGGTAAGGAAAGCTAGATGGATTAGAAAAGGAGAAAACGCAGAAACAAACAGGTCAAAGCCTTTGCAAAAGTAAGATACATAAGTATGAAGTATTCCTGGTTGTTAACTCATGAGCAAGGACCACAGAGGCAAATGCTTGAAGATTCCCTAGTTATAACAGTCATGCTTTCCATGTGAAACTCGTCAAAAAAATTTTACTCTGGTTAGTTATACTGCATAAAGCTAAAACCTTGATGGGAAACCAACTAGCAGAACTGAAACAAAAAAAAGAAAAGAAAGAGTTAACTGCACCTGCAAGACAGATTCTTCAGTGTTTAAACCAATATGCCGTCTTCTCAAAAGCACTTCCCGTGCCAACAAAGCCTGGACCCACATTTCCTTGCTGCTATATTCCTTCCACTCAGAGCAGTCAGGTATTCTCCCGATTGCAGGATCCTCAGGATGCTTTGCAACTTCAATAACCCAATTGAGCATTCCCAACAAAGATACAGATTCTCGTTTTCTCTTCTGTAAACCATACCCATTTCTAACAACAGGCGTTTCTAAAACAGAAACTTCGTTCTCATCATGGAAACAAATTTTTTCATCATCATCATTCATAATTTTTTCCGCATTACCATGAACTTCGTTTATGCCTCTAACAACAGGCAAAAGCAGTTCTCTCCCATCAATATCCACGTCAATACATTTCCCATTTTTTTTCCTTTGCAATTCGACAAGTTTCCCTTCTTTCTTCTTCACATCCTGCTCATTACTCAATAGACCTCTAAACTCCTTCTCTAACTCCAACAACAACAAACCGAATTTCCCACTAACTTCACTCTCTCCATTTCCCAAACTCTTACCTCTAATAGCTTTTCGTAACCACTGCTCCAACTCATTTAAATACTTCATATAAACTAGCTTTAGAGATGCCATCACCCCACCATCCAACCCACATCCCTCAGCCACAAAAGCCCACAAACCATTCCGCGAAACAAAATCGTACCCGCCTAACTTCCAAGTTACCCAGAAAAGCTTAAACAAATCTGCCGGCTGCCCATCCCCGAACAATGCCGGAATAGGCGGAATTTGTTTCTCTCTAGATACCTCCCCCAAGAAAACCAAAAGAAGTTGATCAAACAAACCCTTAAGTCTCTCATTACAATCATCAACATTACCTTGTTTTATCGACGAATCCAAATCGAAACATAAATTTTTCTTATTTGAAAAGGTCTGAACAGTTCCAACCTCGTACAAATTAGACCCACCATTTAATTTTGACCATCCTTCCATTAACTTCGATTTTTTTTTTCTTTTCTGAAACTACACCACATGTACAATCAGAAAATCAAGAAATCACCATCATCGGAAAGACAACCAAGTTTTGATCCTTAGGGCAAAAAAACAAGGCGATACACTCCATAGACATACTATGTTCTGTTTGTAAACGAATTACCTCTATATATATGCATGTGGGTTTTGCTTCTCTAGCCACCAAAAGAGTTCCATCAACTGGAAATCAAAGATACACTGAGAGTGAAAACCGGCAAAATTTAAAGGTCGGAGATTTTGGGTTCTTTTGACTTGGGAAAAATGATAAATATAGTGGAGCTTTGCCAGCATATCAGCTGGAGGTGACAAAAATGTATGGAAATTTATTTTGGGAAAATGAAATGTAAGTTACATAGGGGAAGGAAATGTGCAAAAGATGGAGAAATAGGAAGGGAATTTATGTGGGTATGGAAATCCTGATTAGGGGTTACACCTGTGGGACTAGAGTGAGGATTGGAGACAAGACTCTGATGATGAATAGGAAGGGGAGTAATCTCGCCTAGGAAGAAAAGCAAACCCTAATTTTTTCTTTGAGGAATAGGCTGGCTGTATGGTTGAAATGAAATGATATATGTGATGGGTCAATTAGCTTATTTATAAAACTCTATTAGTAGTGTTTCGTTCGCATAATCCTTCTAAATGTTCTGCGCTTGCGCTCTTTATTTTTGATGTCGCTACGTTTAGTAGTGCAAGATGTGTATCGATGACATTTTTACGTCCGCACGCGAATTATGTAATTTAGGTTGTGTCATGTATAATCGGCATTAATGGATCTACGATAGTCTTTTTTGATGTCAATTGGTGAAAAAATTACCCAGAGTTGTAACAATAGACGTTTTTATCAATTACTCCATGTGAGACTCTCAACAAGAAAATCAATTTATGAAGAAAAAAAAAAAAACAAGAAAATCAATTTGACTACAACATAATTCAAGAATAACTCTAACCCCGTCACGTGGTCTTAGCCTCGGATTAAGGTTTTACTCCCTCCTAAGGTTTTATATTCAATTATCCTTCCCAATAACTCTTGGGATCACCTTACCCTCACGGGTAAGCGTGTGAAACGGCTGTAGAGATTACTCTGACGTGTGCGCAAACTGGCTCGAAACACCTTATATTACCAAAAAAAATTCCAAGAATAGTCTCCTACGAAAAACAAATTAACTAACAACAAATTAACAAAGTAACTAACAACAAATTAACTAACAACGACACACTACCATACTAGAGAGGCTCCATTCTCGTAAACACTTTTTTCCTTATTCGTTTTGTGTATTTTGTTTGTCTTTTCTGATTTTTTTTGTTAAATTTGCGTTATATTTTTTGGACTAATCATTTGTGTCGACGAGGGGAGTCTAAAAAGTACAAAATTGTGATCAAAAGCAAAAAAAAAAAGTTCACTAAAGACCCAAAAAAATACCAAATAACTGTCTTTTTTGCCAAAAGTGTCATTTTATATGAACTTTTTTCAACATCAGTCCACATTTTTATACTTTTCTGATTCCTCTCGTCGAGGCAAATGATTAATTCTAAAAATTACGACAAAAAACTAAACAAAAAGTTACGAAAAATAAAAAATACCGAAAAAAGTTTTAGACCAAAAATTTACAAGAACAGAAACTTACTATAAATTAATTCTTGTACGTTTGCTGCAAAATTTGACCCATTGATCTCTCACCTAAGATAGTACAATGTTGGTCAACTGAGTTATGCCTAATTTATGACAAAATTGCACAACCAAGTGACTTCTTTGAATGACTAATAACTACTTAGATTTTCTTGCTTAACTTTGAAGTTGTAAGTTTCGTAATCCATTGGTGGGTTAAACATAATCGTTAATAATCCCTCCGTCCCAATTTGTTCGTCCAATTGTCGAAATTCGTATCTTTAAAAAATATACTTGTATCTTACATTTTATAATTTTTTTTTTTACGATTTTGAAGATTTTGTATAATAAAACTAATTGAAATCTATCAAACAAGATCCATATTGCATATTAAAAACGTTACGAATTGAAAATTATAGACAATTCTTTGAGAGGTTAAACGCTCTCAAAAAGTCAAAAGGGGGACAAACAAACCGGGACAGAGGGAGTACTAAGAGCATGGGTAGGACCTATGCTTCGCGGCGCCTTTGCCTATAATGTGGTTGTTCGTGGCGGAGTCAGAATTTTTGGTTCAAGGGGAGTCAACTTAAGAGAAATATTTTTATACAAAAATATACTCAATGTATGGTGTAGCTTTAATGACGACGCCCATGTGTGGTTACATTCGTCTTTGAAAGAAATTGGAAGAAATTTACATAGCAATGTAAAATAACTTTAATTTCTCACCGGATCAAATGAAAACAATCCGGATTTGTAGAGATTGTTATACTATACAAATCTTAATCACATGGCATGTAATATTAGTAAAATATTTTATATTTCGGGAGGGCGCAGGGCAGCAAACGAGCCGAGCTTTGTCGAAGTTGAGCCCGGCTCGTTTACTAAACGAGTCAAAAACTTGAGCTCGAGCTCGGGTCAAGCCTTAACGAGCCGAGCTTAGTCATTTGCTAAAACGAGCCTCTTTAATCGAGCTGAGCCTCCCTTAATGAGCCGAGCTTTTTTCGAACAAGCCGAGCTCCACTCGGCTCGTTTACTTAACTAGCCGAAAACTCGAGCTAGAGCTTGGCTTATTGCTGAACGAGCCGAGCAGAGCTCGCGAGCTGCTCGGTTCATTTGCAGCCCTAGGCCTATATACCTTCACCAATGGTGGTTGCGATGTGATATATATTCTACTGATGGTTGTGTGGTGGTGCTAATGACAATGACGGTATACTTTCTACCTTGATCGGTGTTTTGTCCCAACTATAAATGTGAATCTAATCAATTAGGTTCCGTTCCGCTTTTTTTTTAAACCTTCTTTTTTTTTTAAAAGGTAATTTCAAACTGAAATATAACGAAAATGAAAAATGAATTTTTGATTTTTTTTGCACCGTTTAAAAAATCTTAATAAGATCTATCAAACAAAATCCATATTGGTAGGAAAATTATTTGCATAAACACATGATTTTTGAGCTTGAAAATACCCTCTCTTTTTTTCTAAAAGTTCTTTTTTTAAGAAACTGGAACACTCACTCCTGTGTCTTTGAAAGGAGTATTGACATTTTCGATACTGCCATTAATTAAAACTATTAATGGATGTAACTCTTCACCTTTTTCTTTACGTAATAATAGCACTTTAAGAAAATGATTTTCTATTTTGTATGATAAATCCAAAATGCATAATTTTGTATCATCATTATCAAGTGAGAGAACGTCTCTTTTAATTTCTTCCCATACCGATGAGAAATTTTTGGGTGCCGAACGGATACCACGTGGCAGTACCCGTTGGCGATTCCAGCCGGTCCAGATTTTTTCCCTCACCCGACCACTCTCTCCTCTTTTTTATTCTCTCTCTAAAATCCGGACCGTCCTGGGATCGCCGATGGGGGACCACCTGTGTGGTACCCGCCCGGCACCCAAAAACTTCTCCTTACCGACATACCATTTGCTCCCGAGGAGCTTTTGGCTGAGATTTGAACCTTTTAATCAATTTCCTAAAGAGATGAAGCAGCTATTATCCAAAAGTAGAAAAGACATAAAAAGTCTCATGGATAATTTCTTTCAACTCTAGACTAACGTTACTGGGTATTCCCATTCTCATTCTCATTCTCATTCTCATTCTCATTCCTATCATCATCATCGTTGCAGCTTGCGAGTTTGAGGAGGATAAGATCGATTCGATGAAATTGTTTAATTGACGCTATAAATTTTCGTTTGCACCTTGATTCCCAATTTCCAATTTTAGAACCATAACATGCCCAACGCATGCTTTCAGATGCTTAATAAGCCACTAATTTTTTTGAATTATCCCTCTTTTCCTAAATTAAAATTACAGATACTCAATCCATTGTTTTGAGAAGAAATTGGAGATTTTTTCTCCAATAACATAACAACCCGTTTCAGAAATAAAAAAAATAAAAATTTTAAATCCAGATACACACGAATCGGATTAGCGAAAAAGTGACTTGTTGTAGATATTCCTTGGGAATTTGGTTTATGTTCTTCTTCAAGTTTAACTTTAGACAATCAAGAAAGAATATGGAGTACAGGTTTTAAAAAAAAAAAAAAATACTCCCTCCGTCCCTATTTAATTGTCCACTACGGTTTTATGTGCATTTTCAACGGCTTATATCTCCCGACGTATATTATGTTTTATGTTTTTGAAATCATTGTCTAATATAAAAAATTGAGATCTATCAAACAAGATCCATATTGCATATTTTTAGCAATATACGTCAAGAGATATAAGCCGTTGAAAATGCACGTGAAACCGTAGTAGACAATTAAATAGAGACGGAGGGAGTACTCCGTATCAAGAAAGAATATATATAAATAGCATCAACACCACCACAGCAGTAAAATACACTAGTTGGCATAACAGAAAGCATTTTCTAGGTGGGAATAATATTTTAGAGAGCTTTTTACTTATTAAAAATGTTGGAAGTCCCAAAAGGCGAAAGCCTTGGATGCTTTAGATTGCATTATTTTTGTCATTTTTATGGCTTTAGCATTTGATTACCATTTGCCTTGTACACAATTGTTTACTCAAAAGAAAAGAAACTGACACTCAAGCGAACCAACCGGGTTAGATGAGTCGGTCAGAACTCTTGCATCTCATTAAGAAGTCAAAAATTCAAATCTCCTCATCTGTTTGTGGATGTTCTTCCCTTATAGGACTTTTTACCTTGCTAAGTTGGCCAGGACTCTTGCATCTTACTAAAAAGTCAAGTTCAAATCTCTCCATCTGTTTGTGGGTGTTTTTTCCTTGAGGGCTTTTCCTTTCTTTCTTTGTCTACCTTATAGTGAGCTTATTTTTTGTATTGATTGAGTTATTAGGCTTGGTTGTCTCGTGAACTCTCACGATTGATGTAGAATTTCAGATTTGTACTTTGTACTTCAAATATGATATAAATGATCTTTTCTGTCGATTGAAAAAGAAAAAAAGAGCGAACCCCCCTGCCTTGCGACAACATATGGACAGAAGGGAGAAGGTTGTGAAGGTGGCCTCAAAGGAAGCTCTATTATCGCAGATCAAAATAGTATAATCAGTTGCAATTTACAGGAACCATTCAAATGGCGGAAATAAAATATGGCTGGCCAAAGGCGCCAAACTTGCAGCTACAGAGAAATTAAACAACCACCATAATGGCACACGCACACGAACGAGAGAGAGAGAGAGAGAGTATCTAGCTAGCAACAGAAAACCGAAGAAAAAACTATGCTTCTCTTTCGTTACGCAAACTATCAAGCTAGCAATTCTATTCCTTTCAATTCTATGCAAGTCCTCAGTTATGTCGCAGATAATCTGATATGTGAAAACCAAGAATGAATTTACAGAAAATGGACCTAGGGTATTGAATCATGGTGATCTCCCTTTGGTTTTCGCTTTCCTTTCTCCTATCATATATTTTGCCCAAGCTCAAGAAAATGAACTCATAATGATACTTGGCATTTAAGAGAGATTTTACGCAGTAAAATGAGTATATAAACAAAACTCACCGAAAAGAAAAAAAAAAGAGAGAATGAAAACTCTCCCCCACCCTATTATAACCTCTTACTCAGAACTTCAATTGTGGAGAGGCAAGAACTTCCATTGAAGAGTAGCAGATAGCTAGACATCGACAGGGGGAGTGAATGTCATTTCCTACACAAAAGGAAAAGTGTTTCGTCGATATTTAGAGTAACAAAATGGACTGGAAAAAAAGTAGTCCTAATAAGAATAAAAAAGTAACTTGAGGCTAATAAATCAATGACAGAATTAAAGTACTTGCGACCAAAATCAATAAATCGACGCACCTGATCACAAACTGGACAAGTGTCACTCCTTTCCATCCATTCGAGAATGCATGCAAGATGAAAATGATGCTCACATTTTGTGATGATTTTTGGATTATCATCATCATACTCTGCAAAGAAACAAGAAGTTATATCTACCAACTTTCTAAGTCAAAAGACTCCAAACACGAGATGGAAAGCTAACTGCAGCTAAAACTCCAAAAACAGACTCGGAAATACTGCACAACAGCAAGGATCTGCTTGGATAGGTGAGAAGAGAAATCGCTTACATCTCCATTTCCCTCCAAAAGTCCTGATCCAAACAAATCCTTTAGAGTTCGGGCAGCAATAGAGGATAAAGATAGTGAGTTCTACAATCTCAATACCTTCAAGACAGGTGGGACATTCCTCTCCAACAAAAACAAGAGGTTCATTGGACTTTTTTAGTTCCCCAGACTTCTCAAGTTCAACTTCTATCTCCATTGATGAGGCTAGTTCTGTATCCTTTTCCACTTTGTAGTCAGATTTCTTCAGGAGTTCATCTAGTGTTTCCAGGATGTCGTTGCCAGAAATTGTTTCATCAACAGTTCCAGTATTTGCAGTATGCACTGGGGCATCATTCTTGTTGCCACAAGTTTCTTGATTACTGGGTGGTGTTTGAGGACGGCCTAGATTCACATCGTATGGCAACGGCGCTGGAGGAGGTCTGTAAGTGTCAGGAGATGAAGTTTCCAAATTGGTGTTGACTAAGAGCCCTGTAGAGAGTGCAGCCACCGTGCCATGGTGAGATGACAAGGGCTCACGCTCCTCTGACGCTCTTGGATACTGCACAATAGAGTGAACATCAAACAAAGTCCAAACGGATGACACAAAGACTTCAATAACAAATCTAACCCAGCTGACAGTGAAACCCATTCCATAGCATCGAGAGGGAGACAAGTATTAGATTAATTCCAGTTTGTACCGTCCATCAAAGATAAATAATAATAAATGAAGAAAGAGTGCCAATATATCAAGTCATGATATGTGGTTATTGTGGTATATATGGAACAACAGGAAAAAGGGGGTAGGCAGCCAGATAGTTTCAACCAGATTCACCAAATAATCAGATAGCAAAACGAGATTGAAGCCAGTTCTTGAAGCAGGTAAAAAAAGCTAAACTTTACATATAATCTGAACATCAAGCTGGAAAGGTGGGTGCACTCACTGAACAAAAACATGTCACAGAAATTAATCATCATTCACATGTCCATCTGTTTCTGAAGGCTACGACATCGTTGGCATGTTTAAGCTGGAAAAAAAATTACCTACACAAATCCTATGTTCAACTGAACGAATAACTCAACTGCCCATGCAGTTAAAAAAACTATTCCATCCATTACCAAGAGGAGATGACTGATACTTGAAACAGCCTCTTGCATAGTTTGCCAATACTAAGCATTATACTCTAGTAATACGTTATCATCTAACGGATTCAAACAAGTTGAAAAACATGATTGTTCGCAATTGGAAACACACAAGTCATCGCTATTTGCAACCTATACTCCCAAGTCCCAATTGGCAATTGCTTAAGAGCCAGCCCCTTACACTGTTAGATTTTGTGAGACCTCTAAAATGAAGACAAGCTTCCTTGCCCCTATATTATAATGCTGGTTAAGCTCAAACATACATCATGATTCTTAAACTATGGTATGAAAGGAAACATGCACTCTCGTCAGCTTCTTCAGAAAGTTAAACGAAGAAGACAGGAAACACCAATTTCTTTTTATTTGTGATTCATCTAAATCCTCAACTGCAGATTTATTCTTCACAGTGCATCAACTGCATATCATTATGAAGTCCTTTAGCACCATCAAATGCTGCTATGTGGTAATATTTGCACCCAGGACATTCATGGAGACATAACCTGGTTCTTCACACTCGGAACAGAACTTGCGTTACCACTTGGTAGATGCATTAATCAACTCATGCGATCAATTGTTCTCACCCCCTATAGTTTGCAGCACAGGCAGTAGTTCTGAATAAGACAGACGCAACACTCATCCCAATGGATGCGAGACAGCAGATGATGTGGGAGGAGGTGTCTTTCCTTGAGAATACAAGAAAAAGTTCAAATAATGAAGCCAAGCCAGCAAACCAACCCTTGCCATGGTAAGTTTGGACCCCACCACACAGCTGTCTTCATAATTGACCACAGAATTCAACAATTCAGCTATAACCTTCTCACCAATGGACATATAAGTTTCCTATCACCGATGGCTCCCATGAACAACAGCATAAAGAGGATTCAATCAACCGATAATGCTGATCCTCTTTATGCTGAAACATTTGCAGCTATGTCACATGGTGCAAAATATAACTACTAATTGGTACCGGTGCATTTTCAAGTCATATTCAGCCACCGATGGTTGCTCCGAATCAACACAAGTTTAGCTCTCAACTACAAAAATGCGACGCTGTTCATTTATGGAAAACAAGTAGTCACAATGAAAACCATCTTATAAATCTGCTAGAGAGCACAGGGCCATACACAATTTGAAATTAGAATCCTTAAATGCTATGCAGATATATGTAAACAACTGATTAGAAAGGTAAAAAGCATCAAAACATAAAGCCCGCCTCCTTCTGTGTTGGGAAATTGGCGAGAGTAATGGACCCCAAAGAGAAGACAGAAAAAAATATATCGAAAATGCAATAATCCCCTGAACAAAGCCGTTGAAGTGAGAAATCAAAGTTTCCGCTTAATCACATGATGTACAGTTGATAATCAGAAATGCGACATATTCTGAATACCATAGTCATCTTTCACCAATATACAAAACAATGATGACTACAAAACCAAGTTTGTACAATTATAGACAAAATCCTGCTCAAGCTTGAGAAATTAAGGTCATTCAAATCTAAAAGACATCTTGCTTAAAAGGAGAGAGATTACGGACATGATAGAATGCTGGTGAACGGTTCACTCCTACTCCTTTAGAAGAACAGCAGCAACAGCCTCCCATTTCAATTGAGATATCTCTGTTATCCACCTGAAGCTATCGGAACTTTATTCATTGCAGTCCCTTTATCTGGCCTGAGAGGTGAGAAGACGCATCATTAGATAAAAACTAAAAATCCCTAAACCCCACAAAATTATCACTTTTGTTCTTCAATAAGCCATGGACTCTAAGAATGACTCCGAAAAAATCCAATAGATTCCATAGTGCATCTAGACACTTAAGTTTGTATACCACAGCTTTAAAGAAACAACTGGACTACAAGTGTATGAAAACAACGAAGAACCAAACCACCAATATTGTTTGATATCCCATGACATAAACACTGGCTCCACTAATAAGAAACGAATCTATACGTTCAGAGGTACTATTCTACTAATTAACCTTTCTGAGGACTTAATGAGCAGATATTTTTCGTCAGTGTTCTATTGAATGTTTATATACATGTTTTCGTCAATATTTACACAAATTTTCCGCATACATGCTCGAAGCTATATAACTAATTATTTTGTTCAACCTAGTTTACTGACCCACACGCACATAATTCGTAACACCACTACAATCAAAATTCTGCATCCAACACTCCCATGTCCGAACAAAACGCATTCGCGTTCCCGTGAATCATGTCCGCAAATCATAGGTGCTGGAAAATTGCAAGAACGAGCAGATTATAACTCAGCCTAGAATTTACAAGGAGTAAAAGCAATTGAGCAAGAGTATCTGAAATTCTCTGAATTACGGCAAACGATAAAAAAAAAAAACCCCCCAACAACACGACCTAATTAGACCAACAAAACACAAAAAACGCCAAAACCCACGGAACACAATGATAAGATAAGATTCCACAACCGAGTAACTCACTCGCGAACATCAGCTACAGAATTCAACAAACCAAAGCATAAACCCTAACCTAACAACAACACCAACGATCAAAAAAGGAGTAAAACAAGGATGCGTACATAGATACATACATGAGGCTAAATCGAAAGCAATCATTCAATCAACCAGATTCAACACATAGGTATATAGCTGTATATACACACGCATATACCGCTCAAGCATGTATAATTCAAACATATACATGTGTGTGTAAGGAATTGTACCTTGATTGATGAGAGAGAGAATCGGTTGAATGGGAGGGGGGAGGGGGAGGAGGCGTGAGGGAGTTAGGAGAGAGAGAGAGAGGGAGGAGAGAGAAGACTTGGGTGTGCGCGCTTTATTCCGTGCGACAACACGGCATTCATTGGAAAAACGAGCGTCGGCTAGTAGTATTTTAAAGAAGATTATAAAATTGCCACTAATCATTATTCCGTCACAATTACGTACGTGGCTACAAAATAAAAGTATTATTGCCAAAAAAATAAAATAAAATTCCCCTAATTTTTGTGTAGTAGTAGAAGTAATAAACTTACATTAGTCATTTTATGTACTCATATTTTCTAAATTTCATATAACTTTATCATTTTAGGATTCAACGGCTTATCATCTCACCAAACTCTGTAAGTGTTACGCGTGACTATTTTTTTTTCTTACTTTGATATCGTGCCCAAACGGCAAACGCCAACTGTTCAACTGAGATTTACGGAGTAGTCTATTTAACTTTTGGTAAGATGCTAAACTTGGGCCACTTGGCCTTTTTGTGCAACATGGAAGTTGATCAATAGATAAAGAGACTATTATTGACCGGGAAGGAGAATGGGAGTTGGGTGATGGATAGCCTCTAATTTGTTGTAGTTAAAATTATAATTATAAATGAATATATGTTACATGCCTTAGTGATTGAATATGTGATCGAAAATATAATACGACATTCATTCTTATAGTTCTTTTTTTAACTACTGATTTTGAGACTTCCTTTTTTGTTAACGCCACTCCCCTGCAAGTGTATTTTTGGTGAAAAAATACACTTGCAGGGGAGTGGCGTTAACAAAAAAGGAAGTGGCAAAATCATTTCCCTTTTTTTATAGTGTGTATTGTCAATTAACATCGCAGGCCCATATTTAATCTTTTTGTTCATTGTTTGTCCATCAAATCAATCTTGCGGACCGTTCTTGAATGGTGATCAATGTCCCTTATCGAAAATAGATTAGAATCTAAGCGTATAAAAAATAGACAGAGACAATTTAATTTAGAATGAAAGTTGGAAGAAACAAAATAAAGTAAAATTAAAGAGGTTATAAGTTGACTTGATTTTTTAAAATTTCATTTAAAAAGAATAATGTCAAATTCATTCGTCTAACCTCAAAATTCTGCATCTGTCCTGAATGACGACGAATATTCTTTCTTAAACAAGTTGAATATGAACATATAGTAAACGGATAGAAGAGGGGATAATTTTATTTAAGAATGAAATTTTGGAGAAGTTAAGTAGAAGTTTGACGTGAAATTTTTTTTTTTTGGATTTTTTTAAATTTTCGTTTTTAAACATGTAAAACTACACGTATTGATTTCAGATGCTGGAGTAGTATACTGAGTGATGCACGCGCTGGGAGTATGTGAATGGGATGCGTGGAGGGTTTTGGGTGCCGGGCGGAACCACAAACGTGTTTTGGATGATTCGAATTTTTGGAAGATCCGAATTTCAGAGATAGAAAAGGAGGAGAGAGAGTGTTTGGGTGACGGAAGAGAGAGAATAAATTTGGCTTGTCCAAAACATATTTAGATGGCTAAAATTGCCACGAGTACCGTTACGTGGTACCTGCTCTCTGCACGTAAAAATTTATCGTTTACGCTAAACCAAGTTGGTGGGCTGAAGCAAACTAACTGGCCACGTGGTCGTTTTTTTTCAGCTTTATTGGGGCCTACGATTGACAAGTTTGTCGATGACCGAGGGTTTGGCTTGCCCGTCTATACAAAGTACATACATTCATCTAGAACCCTGCTATTGGTACAGCAATCTGTGCACAAATTGTGCACAATTTTTTTTATGGGGCCCACTACGGGTCCCATACAAGTGATCCGAACCGTTAATTGTGTTTAAAACATTTTTTCAAGGGTTTCCGCGAAAAATTAGCTCAATCCGATACCTATAAGTGTTTGATCTAATCATCTAACTTTTCATTCGGATTTTTAGAGAATGAAAAGTTAGACGATTAGATCAAGTATTTATAGTTGTCGGATTGAGCTGATTTTTCGTGGGGGCACTTGAAAAAATGTTTTAAACATAATGAACGATTTGGATCACTTGTGTGGGACCCGTAGTGGGCTCCACAAAAAAATCTGTGCACAATCTATGCACAAATTGCTGTACTAGACTACTAGTAGGCTTTCTGATTCATCTACATGTATCGGAGTGTTGTGTGTCTTGTCCGTGTATGGCGGCACGCAGCCGTCGATCTCATCAATTAAGGCTTCAGATTAAAAACAAATTCTTCCATTCTTGGAAGAATTTGTTTTTAATCTGAACCATTAAAAATACTTTTGGACAGCTACAGTGCCACACTACACAACGCATTACACGGAGTGCACTACGGCGTTTACCGAGTACATATACATTTTGAGCCCATCTTGGGTATTAAAAAATTAAATAATTGGTCCGAGCCATATTTTTTTCAAAATGATTTTGTTTAAGAGTCTTTGTAAAAATAAACTTTTTCGATTATCGGTAAAGGCGTTTACGAAACATCTAATTTTTCTTTTTCTGTTTCTTTTTCTTTTTTAGAGAAAAAAAGGATTTTTGATCTAAATTTTTTATTTTCCGACTCGCCAAGATAAACCAATAAGCCACAAAATTAACAAATGAAAAGAAATATGAGTAACGACAGAAAAAAAAAAATTTCCAAGTTGCTTCATTAAGCCAAACCAGGCTTGAATATTAACAGTTGGGATGGGATGGGCTGGACTTTGAAGAAGTTGGGCTTAGTGGTTAGTTTGGATTGGATATGTTTGATTAGGCCCAATTCATGTCGAGATTAGCTGCAATATTGATGGGCTAGGAATACTACATTTGGGCCAAGCCTGCGATGCACAGTGGCAAAATTTACACGGGCTTGGCCCGCGAAATAAATAATCTTTGGGAAATTAGCCATTATTAAAATTTTCACTCAGATTATTATTGGATTTATCATTATTGTTTTATTCATTTGATTTTTGAAAGTGAGAAAAATGTAAGAAACAGAAAGAGTGAATTATCAGATGTTAGGCATAGCTCAGTGGTTGAGCTCGCTCTCCTTCGAGCTCTCACCAACCCTCCTCCTTAGAATAATATTTCTAACAATTCCAAACCCAGAAATCATGAAAGTATGGCATCGAATCTTCATTCATCCTCAAGATTATTGTTTATTTGGATAGATCCACTTATGCCTTTGTTTCATAAGTTAACCGTAGATAACCAACCCACCGAATCCCAATGGGTTCGCGGGGTGGTATTGGCCTGTGACTTAGGGGTTTGATCTCTTCATAGCTCTTAGGCTCGATTCTCCTTGCCAGCAGCTTTTGGGGGCCAACTCGCCTCACGTGCACTCGTGGAAAGGACTGTGAGAGAAATTGTAAGAATTAATCCGAAATGCTCGTTAGCTGATCCGGGGCATCCGGCATTGCCAAGGGAAAAAAAAAACAACCCACCGTCAAGTAAATTTTGAAGAACATTGTGGGCAAAACATAAGAAAAGCAGGACGACAAGGTGGGTCCGATAAATAGCCAAACAGTTTGGAACAAAATCTTATAGTGGTGACCCATGCTTTTGCACAAAATCTTCGGCGGGGGCCCAAATATTGCCTAAGCCACGTTCTTTTAGGCTAATAGGAGTAATTGCTGCCGTGCTGCTTCGTGCCGAGCGGGTGCAGAGCGATCGATTCGGCCATTTATCTCGATACGAACGGTTTGGATTGAATCTGAAAATATACAAATCGCATATAAATTTGAACCATCTATTACTCGGTTAAAATCCAAGTCGTCGATTGTCGAGATGAACGGCTAATCCGGCCGCTATGCAGTCTGTAATATATCCATGTTAACTCTAACCATTGACCCCATTCCATTTTTAATGGGTGAGGAAAAGTGACCCCTCGTCCTTTGACAGTAACAGAAACCCAATTAAAGAGCATTCATTGGTTGGACCTTTATGAGTGTACTACTTCACGAGCATATATTTTTTTTGTCCATGGGCAGGTATTCGGGTTAACTTACGCGCTCCTCAATTAATTCTCTCCGGTCTCGTCAAAAGCAGATCATATATGCTGTTGGGATTAGAAATTCACAAGAAATTACTTTCTTACGGTCTGACCCCAAGAACCGAACCCCGGTTAATCATGTGGGGGCCAAACCCACCGACTAACTTTCAATCTACTACCTTTTTTTTATTTTTAAGGACAACCGAATGCAAATTATTTTGATGTAAACACCGATACAAGTTACACGGCCCATAGGCCTAACAAAGAGAGAAACTAACTAACAGTAACGGAAACAAGACTCGCTGGAGCTTCGCCAGAATATCTACTGAACAGCTTGATAAGGAACCACTCACAACAGTACCGGGGAGAAGACAAGCTACTACTTCACGAGCATATAAGCTTGATGTTTGCTGACCAGTTTCAACAAAGTTTCAAGTTGGGGCATCCGGAAAAGGAAGCTTGGCTCTGTGAAATGGTGATAAGGCAAGCTGTATGTGTCTAGTTAGCTTTTGAATTCTTCTTTTTAAACTCTATATTCTCTTGGATAAATATAATTTCTCTGTAAAATTATAAGTAAATGTTTCTTCTCAATAGAGCATACGATGATTAACGGTTCATATCACACATTAAGGAGTCCAAGAAAGACCCACGCGACCAAAACTAAACGGGACTGGACGATAGGACGAATAGAGGTGAGTCTGCTAAACAAAAGCTCACATTTTCGGTCAAACCACAACACAAAAGTTGGCCCTTGGAAACAACTTGATGCACCAACTCAAAGGGGAAAACCCAGAAAAGCTAAAGTATCGAGTGAAGAAAGAGTACAGATAACATTAACGGTTAGGTATATAACAAGTGTTATAGCCTAGAGTGTACATCACCTACTCCGTCGAACCCCGTAAAGTCAACGAATCGCAAATCAAACCAAATTCGGCTTCACAAACCAACGTGCAATATCTAAACTCCAAGACTTCACATCAGCGACAAGTGAGCTTAAAAGTAACTGGTAATGAAGAGCTATATATAACATGAAGTTACGGTAATAATATAATCTGGGGCAAAGCCGCAACAAACAACCTAAATACTAATAAAGGGTTAGGGATGCACTCCACAGCAGCCTAACTAAATTGGAGTCAATGGTTAGAGTTGACATGCATATATTACATTACTTCTACGACCTACTAAACATCCGATTTCCCGGTCATTCTCTGTACGTTTCAACCGATTTCAGTCTCTTTGCTGCATGAATAAATTCCGAAATCACTTGGAATTCGTCAATTTGCTGCCAACAAAACAGAGATTAAAAGGCAAAAATCAGTTTCGGAATCTTGTACAGTGTGCAAATGCGCTTGAAAGAGAGGAATTCAATTTTTTGGTAACTGATGCATTTTCGGCGTCAATCAAGTGAGAATCTTCTCATCTCTCAAGATTATTATGTGATCGAACAGCCGAAAATGCATTGGACAGGGGTATGGAAATTGGGTACGTGGGATATGGGGTAAGAGAGAGACCTGTGAAGCAAAATGCTGCTGAACAGCATCAACCAACTGTGCTTTAGTAAGATTAGGGTTAGGGCTTCCCTGCAGATGGAAATCAGTACTGAGCAAATAGAAAGCCAAAATTCTGAAAGAAAGCATAAATTGTGAAAGATAGGGAAGACCCACAAGTTTGAAGCTTCGCCAATATCTCCACAAGGAGCTGGTTCCTAATTTTGCCAAGTTCGCTCTCTGATAATCAATATAGACATGAAGGGTCATTATCAACCGGCAGTTATAAATTATATTCCACGTTATCAACGTTTTCCAGCAACTCAGCAAGAATGTCACCAATAGTGCTTATTTATTTGGGATGGGAAGATTCAAACTGTTAAGTATCCGACAAGATAGTGAAAACCTTCTAGTCAGATAGAAGAGGAATATTCATTGAACTAAATCCAGCAAAAGTATTTTAAATGAATGTCTAACTTAAGCAGATGAGCAAGTTATTAGCGATTTCCTTTGCAACAACATTCAGATCACTATTTGATAAGGTTAACGTAAGAGAAAAAGTCCGTAGACTTTCTCATGCCACCTCCAGAAAAGCATTCAGTTTTCTTATCTGATAATTACTGTTGCACAAAAACCACTATAGATATGAACATCAGGCCTCCAAACAGAGACCATCTAAATTTTGCTGCAAATCCCACATCTAATATCGTAGTAAATAGCCGCTCTTTAAAGCATGTACCAAGGTACAGAGTTTTTGTGAGGGGTGTGTCTAGAGGTCGGATCTCCCTAAATCCAAATCATGGAATATGCATGCAAAATTTAGATACGAGCACGTGAAAATTCGTCCTGGACATATAAACATATTGTAGACATAATACATTGCTAGTACAGAGAAAAGTCTGTGTAACATTTTAGCAACCCGTGTTTCAAATTGTCAAAAGCCCGAATTGCAGATTGCAGTCGAATAGTCGATATGCGTGTATGAAATCATATTCTCCTACTTATTATGAGGAAAAGGAAAGCAAAAACTTAGCCTTGTTTTATATACTTACCAATTGAGGTGGCCGAATATGGGACTGAACTTCCTTGCAAGTACTACGATTAGTTGACTTAGCTGATATAGATGAAATCCATGGCCTTGTATACCTAACTCTTGGCTTGCTTACTTTGCTGAACTCAATCCCAGTAGCTGCACAGATCGAAACAATGACGACCTCATGAAATTCAAAATAATGGTTGGAGGGGAAATGGTCTTCAAAAACTAAATACAGAGCTTCACAAGCTTATAAATGCCGAAACTTACAGAAATCGTTATACTTTTCACCAATGTCAGAGCTGCCACTAGATATATCAAAATCGTCGTCATCTTCCTCTTCATTCCCAGTGGGAGGTTCCAAAACACTAAGAGCATTCCTTTGCAGCTTCACCTCCACGCCATTCTTTAAAACCTTGTGTGTAAAAGGATTCAAAATTCAGCAAACCTTGTGTGTAAAAAAACAGTAGTTATCAAAAACTACTGTTCAAGACCCTGTATCTAAGCAACTGAACCTAGAAACCAGAACACGTATAGGGACTCCAACTACCCGAACTTATACTCATAAGTCATAAATTCATCTCAAAAGAAAAGCAGGGACTCGATTCTCCTTTTCCTTTTTCTTCTTCTGATCAATGAAGTTTAGAATCTCCAACATAGCAGGCTCTCTAGTGCTCCATCAACCTCAGGTTTACAGTTGATTATTTCAAATCAACCTAAACCTAATACTATGAACTAACAAAGTAGGTGAACCAGAGTACAAGTACAATGTACTCGATATTCCAGATAGTCCTTCAAGAATAAAGTTAACAAATTCGATATACAGCAAGACCAATGGAGGTTTCACGTATAACTGATCACTAATTCCACATCCCTTTTGAAGTTACGAGAATTAAGACAAAACTTTGAAGGAAAAAGCTTAAAAGACATTGGGAGAAATAAACGACGACAAAACAGGCTTACCTGTTGCTCCGATTCCATGTGCTAATGATTCGTTTTAGGTGGTATTCCAAGGTTTACAAGAATTCTAGCAAGAATTACTAAAAAGGGATGGAAACAGAATTCTTTGGCCAATACCCCTTACCCTCACTCTGGCATATACAGATGAACATCAATATAAATATCTCATTACCCAGGAGCAGACCAACGCACTTAGAATCCCAAAGGCACAACAAAATCACAGTCCCAACGAAACAAGAAAACAGAGGTCTAATCTTTTTTTGGGTAAGTAACAGAGGTCTAATCTTGATTCCAATACCTAACACATCTAAACTTCTTAGGAAATAAATAAACTTTACCATGCTGAACCAAAAAAAAAAAAATTACATGCCGCGTAATTGATTCAACTTATTTACTTGCTAAAATTACAAAAGTAAAGACAAGATGAAAATTGCCATGCTTCCTTAGTTCCTTATTTCCTTGAGTAAAGGCTATTCCCCTTCTCTTATTGGAAGCTAGAAAGATGGAATCAAAATTTAGGAAACCCTAGGAATCTATCTAGATGCTTATCACAGACCAAATTCAAGTTTTAATGATTCTTCCTCATCATCCGATGAAATAAAAATAGCATGCCGGTTAATAAAATAACACCATTTACACACTTAAAATTACAGAAAAAAAAATGGAATTCATTCTATTATTGGAAGCTAGAAAAAATGATATCAAAATTCAGGAATCCTCCATAAAAGAAATCAATCTCTCTTTTTGTGACAGACCCACCTTTAATTTTAATGACTCTTCCTCATCATGGAAGAAAACAAAGTAACATACAAGACAAATAAATTACCTGAACGAACAGAGAAAATATGGGTGCAAGAAGATTTACCAGCCAATGCCAACCACCAAGACCAACAGCCTTCTTGACGACTCCTTGTAAACCAACCAACACAGACTTTGTTCTGTTGTTTCCTGTTACAATAACTTTAGTGTGCCTAGGAAGCACAGAAAGCTCTTCATCCCCGCTTTCCTCCCGAAAAGGTGATAGAATCCGAGAAGAACAGAACTCAGGCTCCAGCATGTTGGTCCCCCTAAAGTTTCTCCCTTGAACTCTCAATCAACAAAAAGGAAAGCAAACCAAAAAACTAGAAAAGCACAAAACAGCCAAGTTATCCCACTCCAGCGCCGAAAACCTCTAATGACTCTGCATTAAACAAACCAATTCGCAAGAAGAACAAGCAACATAGCGAATTTAGCCTTTACTACTTAGCACCCAAAAGCTATAATGTTAACGAGCCCTTCAGTTTATTGTCGTAGGGAGAAACCCAGAACCCATCAAAATTGAGTTCATTCTCTTCATCTTTTACTTTTTCTAGTCAAAAAGTAAATTGATGCAGCTTCTCTTCATGGTGGTGTGCAAAGCAAGAGCAGAGTTTTGGCACATTTGAATGCAATTGAGATGAAAATCCCACAAACCCAAATGAGAAATCCCTGAAAGATTAAAGAAAGAGGAGAGAGAGAGAGAGAGAGAGATATTAATGTTTGATTCTTTAAGGCCTGACACGAAATAGGCAAGGGAATGTTGAATGCGAGGAGGCACAAATTTAAACAAATCTGTAAAAGTTCACGGGACTCAATTGGATGGCAATAAATGACTGCAGCAGAGTTCAAAACTACAAATTCACTGGAAAATCATTTTTAAAAAAATCACAACCCTCATTAATAGATTTTTGTTAACCTCACCAATGAATTTACAGTAATATTTAACAATATTAAAAATCAAAACTCATAGCACCAATTCTCTCTCTCTCTCTCTCTCTCACACACACACACACATTCAAACAGACGCCAATTAAATGACAATCATATCCTAGAGATTAGAATTCTACCACAATTAAAAAGCTCCATTACTCCTTTTTGGGTAAGTAAAACTTCATTACTTGCATATGCATGTGTGAAATTGTGTTTGTAACATTCACATATAGATAGTATGTGTAAGATTTGTTGGAGGGCTAATTGGTAACAGGTGAAGTAAATTCTAGCTTACATCAACCAAATTTGAATGACTGAAGGGACCGATATGCGATAAAGTCTAACAATATGCCAGAACAAACTAAAAGAACATGTATTTCAAGCTTCACGAGGGCATTAGTAGACTGAATGAACCCTATCGATCAATTAAATTACCGGGAAAACCCCGTTCATTTTTTGCTAAAAATCGAACAAAATAAGCCCTGTCAATCGGCTGAAGTACAGAAAAGAGCAAAGCACAAGATTCCCAGTGCATTCGGACCATTAATCATTGAATTCACACCACTCAGAGACACTCCGTACCTGATTCGAACAACTCGAACAAGTAACAGAAGGCCAAAAATCAATGGAGCCCGGTAGAATGCGAGGGGCAGAGCAGCGGAATTTGAACAGATCTGAGGATTTTGAGTGAAGAGAATGCACGGAATTTGAGAGAGAGCGTGTGGGTGCTGCTACTGCTTGGTGCTGCTGCTGAGGAGTGAGGAATTCTTCAATCAATCAAAATGGAGGAGAGAGAGAGAGAGAGGAGAGAGAGAGAAGAGGGAAGACACGCAGTAAATGCTTACCAACTGCCATGGGAAAGGAAACAGACACTACTACGCACATAGTAGTATAGTACGGTCGCCCAGCCCTATAAACCGGGTTTACCTGGTAGTGCCGGTTTGCTGGACTGAAGCCGTTGCTTTGCTTTGGCTCGGCTAGGTTTTTGTCCTTTTTGGGAAGAATGATTTTGCTCAACCATGTACTCCCGTCACTCCGTCTCAAAATGTTTGTCCGGTCTGCAGGCGAGAACATAAAATAGTAGGAGTATTATTACATTGAGAAATTTCAAAATAGTTTATGAGTTAAAATAACCACTTGGTATCTAGTAAATCATCGATTTTTTTATTATAAAAATAGTATTATTTTTTGATTTCTTGTTTTACATATCGAGTAGACATTTTAAAACGAAGTGAGGCACGATTTCAGTGAATTATCAAAATTGATTATTCTTAAAAATTAAGTCATTAAAATTAACCATGTCAAAAATTTACGTTGTTAGAGTATCCACAATGCTATAATCAAAAGTAAAATGTTTTTAAAGTTAACAATGTTTGTGCAAAATATGGCGCACAATGTTATAATCAAACTTAACAACCTCCTTAGAAATAATTAAATTTTGGGCTTTGAATTACCTAAACTAGCAACTTTTTGACAATAACCAAATTTAATAGACCCTACATATTCTCAATCAAATATACCAATCAAAAGTAAAATGTTTTTAAAGTTAACAATGTTTGTGCAAAATATGGCTCACAATGTTATAATCAAACTTAACAACCTCCTTAGAAATAATTAAATTTTGGGCTTTGAATTACCAAAACTAGCAACTTTTTGACAATAACCAAATTTAATAGACCCTACATATTCTCAATCAAATATACCAATCATTATACAAAAATGTTCTATCTCTCTTCCATTTTCCTCTCTCTTTCTTATCGAACAATATTTTCGAAAAATTATATTTTACTAAAAAATTGTTTTTTTTAGAAAATTGTTTTTTAAATATAGTTTTTTTCCAAAAAAAATGTTTCAAAAACTATTTTCTATTTCTAGTAAATAGTTTTTATTAGTTTCAAAACTATTTTTAGAAAATCTATTTTCTATTGTTCACAGTTTTTAGTTTTTTGTAGTTTGAAAATAAGATATGATAAGTTTTTGTTATCTAATTTTGATTATGTCATTGTAGACATCTACATTATTAACTTTAACAATCTCTTAAATGAATAATAAAAAACTGATGTGGCAACTTTTGATTATAGCATTATGGATACCCTTAGTTGCTAGCTATTGGTTATTATGTTTAAGAAATCTATTTAGCTTGAATAAAAAAAATTTACGCCAGACTAAAACTCATATCTTAAGATAATCTTTTGGTCCAACAATACAAAGATTGAAAAATTTGTACAATGCTATTGGAGCACCGTCACATATAGTGTCCAAGGCCTTTTCCTTACCATACATTTATGTGAGGCTCAAGAATACTAAGGCCCATATCCAATAAAAGTTTTGCACAACAAATTTATTGGCTTTTGTGAAGTTGTTCATACTAAATGAATTTTTTTTTTGTCAAAAGTTAAGTTGTTTCCACTAAACTAAAACATCCAACACATTTTCTTCCATACACCCAACACACATTTTCTATAACTTTTAGTTTAGTGAAAACAACACACCGGAAACGCTCCCTAATGTATAAATTCCTTAATTCCATATAAATATACCGTGACAGAATTGAACAAAGTGCCACGGAAAATTATTGGGTAGTCTTGCGCACTGTCGCTGTCGCCTGGTGCTTCAATATTATTCTCCACCACACATTCTGGTGAAACCACTACTAAGTGTATATTCTTTATGTGTGTGATTACTTTAAAAAAGAGCGTTGGGACACCCCGTGGCAGTGCGAAGCCACTGAATAATTACCCCAATGCGGCGGTGCAGCCGTTAAGAAAAATCTGTTGTTTGCCACGTCTCCGACAGCTTTTATCAACAGAGATTTTGCAAGCCACAGAAGGCCAGGCGCCCAGCCGAGCCGAGCCATTTATACGAGCTGAGAAAGACGGGGTAACCTCTTTCGAAAAACCGAAACGGACGTACACGTGTCAGGTCAGCCAGCTGTCGGATCTTATCCTGGCAAATTTTATCTCTCTCCTAGCCCCCCCCACTCTATGCTGTTTCTCTCTCTAAAATTGTGGGGTATACTAGTACTAGTATAAACTAGCGTAAATTTCAGTGACAACCCCAAAGGTTTAAACTAATGACATATGCAATAGTGTACCCTGTCACGTATGAGTAGATCTCATGTGATTTCAATATTCATTTTATCGACATTCAATCAACAATAATGCGACAAAAAATGTGATAGAATTAGTAAAAAGTGTCTTATATTAACAACAACAAGTCTACGTACACCGCTCCTAACCCCCGTTCCAGACACAACTGCTGATTCAGCGGTGTGCCCCACGTCTTAATTCTAAAAAAATAACAAGACAATCAAAGTCTGGTTCAAACGAATGAAGAGAGAGGTGTTTGATTTGAACGGTCCAAAGGCAACCATCAAATTACAATTAAATTGAGATACCCAGAATCCCAAGAATGACAATCTAGGAGGGAAAAAAACCAAAAGAAAAATCTAATAGAATGAATGGGAACCCAAATCTCAACCTGCGGAGAGTAAATGAAATTTTGGTAGATGAAGTCAAGATCTGCTACTTAAATGGAAAGAAGAAAACTTTCATTAATTCATCATAGATTGTGTTTGTGTATGTGGGTGTTTTGAGTGAGAGATATAGAAGGAGAAAAATGGAAAGAAAGCTTTATATAGACATAGTGTATCTATGAGATTTGAATTTTTCTGAAACCAAATTGTTTATGTGTCGGAGAGACAAATCAGATGACTAAATTTACGAAATCCATTTTTAAAATTCAAACTTTAATGCCAAGTCTAATGTCATCTTTTTGCAATTTTGCGAAGTGGGTTGTTTGGTCACCGGTGGTGGTGGTCTCCTCTGAATTATTCGAACCAGACTACCCCTCTCTCTTTGTTCGAACCAAACTTTGTTCATTTATTTTTTAGAATTACGACATGGGCCCACCACCACGTTAGTGGTTGTGGCTTAAACGGGGTTGTGAGCGGTGCATGTAGATTTATTATATTAACAAACTCGCCATTTTAATACTAGAATTGATAATAAAAGCTCCAAACTCAATCTTTTTAATCCAAAAGTAATAAATTTATCATTTCTGAAAAAAAAAACTCGTTGAAGCAATCAAAAATTACCATTTTTTGTTATCAATTTTTCCCTTTTATCAAAACAGCTTATTCAATCGGTAAAAAAATTCAATTAATTCAAAATAAGTAGGAGGTGATAGTTTTTTATTTTTTAATTATTAGAAAAAAATGAATTTTTATATACAAGTCATTTTTAGCCCATTTCATCACGTATATTTGGGCAGATAATCACCGATTGAGGGTGTCAGTAAAACGCACACAGAAACCATACGGGGTTTAATGTTAGTTCTCATATACGAGGGGATATATGTTACTAAGACAAAAGCATCAGGGGATGTATGTGAAATTTACCCAATAGATTATTCATTATTGTAGGAGTACGACTGAAGAGTCGGAAACCGGGGGAAGAATAAATTTAAGCAAATTTGAAAATTGGTTTGGAGTCCGCTCTTTTCCCGATGCAGCTGGAGCGCATTTTGGCATGAAAAAAAAAGCCCGCTTTCACCAATTCAAAGGGGGGCTGTGGGACCTGCGTGGGGCCCGTACTCTCCCTCACATTCTCTCTCTCTCTCTCTCCTCCTCCTCTCTCTCTCTCTCTGTTTTCTTTTGGAGGAAAGAGGATCTGATGCAACTCGTACTATTCAAAAAGCTTTTGATGCTACCGTTGATTCTTGTCCCTAACTTCCGTTGAGTTTTTGGGTGCCCGGTGGGTATTGCATCCGTGGTGCCCCGGCGACGATCGTAGTCGTCCAAACGTGATTTGGACCGTCCGGATTTTAGAGAGAGAAGAAGAGTGCTGGGGTGAGGAAAGAGAGTGAATAAATCTGAGTTGCCCAAAACATGTTTGGACGGTTGAGAACTCTGACAGATACCGCCTTATGGTACCCGCGCGGCACCCAAAAATTTATCCTAAATCCCAAACTCTGATCTCTCTCTTTCGATTGGATGGGATAAGCTTCTTTTTCTTTTGGGAGTTTTTCCTAGGAAACGGCTTGCCTTTGGATTGCAAAGATACTTCGTGTGACTTTAGACGTTCAAAAGTATTTTCAATGAATCAGATGAACGATCGTGATTGAATGGCAGAGGCGCTTTGTTTATGTATCTATTCTTTCTTCCCTTTCATAATTTTAGTTAACTTTTTATTTTGAGATTTCCTATTATTTAAAAAAAAAAAAGTAGTTATAGGTGTGAACTTTAAAAATTAAAAAATAAAGAGGTTATTTATTATTATAATACTTTTGATTTTTTGAGGACATGCAAGAAGTGTTTGTTGTTAGCAGGATTCAACCATTGAGTTTGTGCATGGGGTAGACAACACCTTTCAACTTGGCTATCACCCCACTTGCATACTTTTCGATTTGACTTGAAGTAAATATTAAACTCGCAAAAAAGACTAAATTGTTTTTAAAAATTGTGATACACTTTCCACTTTTTATTCTACGCCTAATGGGCAGAAGCTAGCATTTTCCAAATAAGAATACGTACTATATTATTAAGGAGCAAAACCACGGCCATACCATTTAGTGTACACGAAAGTTATACCAAATTGTGTGGAATCCTAAAATGGGTCAATACATCTAACGAGCGGAGTCGTTCAACTTGTTTAAAACATTGTTAAAATTTTGTGTTTTACAATGGAGTCACCCCCTAGGGTTTAGTTTAATTCCTTATGGGATGGAAATGGAGAACCAAATCAGCACTTCAGCAGTGAGTCCATGGGCCTCTACTGTCCTTATCATGGGGTATACTTACATTGGATACTCCTCATACAAGTTACTTGGGCCACTGTCCTTTTCCCCGGAGGCTACGGGGCTGATGAGACCATTTTTGGGGATTGGGAGATGCTGCCAAGCGGGGGTGCTTGGCAGCGGTACCGAGCGGCCGATCTGGCCGTTCATCTCCGAAATCGACGGTTTACCTCTTGATCGAGCAATGGACGGTTCAGATTGTATGAGCTCAAATTCAATCCGAGCCGTCCGTACCAAGATGAACGGCCGGATGCCACTCGGCAGGGAGACGGAGTACCATAATTCTATGGGTAGAGAGATCATATCCGCGGGGGGTTTTGTCTAGTAAACTCAAATGCAAATACCCACGTGAAATCAAACCATGATATTTCAACTGAATTTTCAAAGACACATCAATCATAACTCTAGCTCATGTTCGCTGTTCCAGTTTCTCTGCGCGTCGCTGTTTCTATATTTTTTTGCCGTTAGATCACGCGAGAATTTCGAGCGATAAGAATATTGAACATGATTCAATGACCAATAACAAAAACAAAAAAAAAATTCATCCGATGACCACAAATGCACGATAACACCAGTATACGCAAAATCTAATAGAGGGCCGAAGGCCTCGTAAAAGCTGAAGAGGTTAGGCAAATGAGGAACCATGGCTAGTCCAGTCCAACAGGGTAACTGAAACAGTACAGTACATTCTTTCTCCAACAATTCATCGGCAGAAAAATACAGGTTCATTGGCATCACAACGCAGGAACTGAAATAAGCGATAGTTGAAGGCTTATAACATCAGTTGCCAATGGTACGAGGAAATCTAAAATAGGGGAAAGGAGACTAAACTTCACTTATGTGGGTCAAGGGTAGCCGCCGCCACCACGACACGACGAGAGCCGTTGAAAACTTGAAATGGGAGGTAGTGCTTAATCGAGTTGAGTTAATACGCTCTTCTGTAGCCACCACCACCACGCCTCCCATACGAGTCAGAGTAATCATCATTGCCCCTTCTACCGTGCGGGGAGCGTGCTCTTCCTCGGCTTTCACTGGTACGAGGATCTCTCTCATACCGCCGGGGAGGTGAGTAGTCACGTCCTGCAAAAGCGCAACCAAAATAGAGCCAGGACAATTGAATAAATTAAAGATTAAATTAGCATTCCGTTATACTATATAACGCGTTACTTGAACGGCATGCTAATCAGTACTCTGCTAGACCTGTTATTAATCCGATAACTATTGATAAAATTAAGTTAACCATAATGGTTAATGTAGCTAGTCCTCCAACTCTCAAGTACGGGAGCGGAAGCGGAAGAGAGTCAAATCTTGGAAAAATAAAATTACATCCAGTTACGAGACCTTAGTTGCACGAAGTGGGAGCGGGGGAGCGAGGGAATACAGAAGCTCCCAAGGTTGGGAGCGTGAGAGTAGCGTGTACATATATTATAAAAATAATGTAGCATGGAGTATTCACTTTGAAAGTACAATAATTTTAAGAAGTAAAAATATGGGCCAAGTCCGCCATAAATGTAAGAAATGGGCTAGTGTTACAATATATGATTTTCTTTTCAAGTATCATGACTTGGGCTAGATATCATGTGTTCATTGAAGATCAATGAATAAAGCCAAGTGACAAATCCCTGTTTTCCTATACAAAGATCATACAAAAGCTCCCATCTTTGTAAGGAGCGAGCTCCTATCTCATTGGGAGCGGGTTCCCGTCAAGCTCCTTAGTTGGGAGCGCAAAAGCGGGCTCCCAAGGAGGGAGCGGCTCCATTTTAGGAGTTTCCTGCAACTAAGTACGGGACACAATTGATAGACGAAAGCTAGCTTTAATGGAGGAGTATTCTTGAGACCTCATAATTGCTCGCAAAGGAACTTACAAGACCTAAATTAAATGACATAACTTGCCAAGCAGCTAAAAAAGGTCAGTCATGTGGGTAGCTGTTTGCTAGCTACCACCAATCGGGTAGGATGCAGAGTGGAAAACAATATAAGATCCGTAAATTGGACGAAAGGCTTCGTGAGTTCGACCCACATTTCACTCAAATCGTCAATCTGCGCAAAAGAATGTGATACAACCGCTACATCTGATGGATTGTGTGACTAAGCTCCAACCCTTGCTTTAGAGTTTAGATTCCATTTTTGTCAAACAAAGGGAATTCAGGCCTAGACTGCTAAGTAAAAGCAAGGCACTGAAATCATAAGGGGTGACTTGACATAAACAACATATGCTGAACCATTTGGACAAGTTACAGAAAACCAAATGAACTTAACCAACCAAAGGGCTGATAAATGTACGAACATCGTTTTTGGCATGTACCTCGTTTATCTCTCAGACCTTGGTACCTTCCAGGAGTTGGCGTCCTCCCACGCTTCCTCTTGGCCTGTGGATACAGAAAAATGAGAGAGAAACAAATCATATCAAAGAGAGAAACCACCTTTATGTTAAGAATATATAGAACAATGTTGAACTTCAAAGTATTTTAAGAAAAAGGACATGTCCTGAAACAGCTGCAATAAAAAATACATGCAGTAGGTTTAACAACTTCAAGGATCCAAGGATCATTGCTCATCAGGAAAAGAGGAAACAAATTTCAAGGATGATCCATGTCGTTACCAAAGTTGACTCCAAAAGAACAGTAGCGACACAAACTGTTTGCCTTCTCCGGGGTTTCCAAAACATAAATAGAACAACCATGCAAAATACTGTTAACAAAGTCCTTTAGGCCCTTTTCCCACTTAATATGCATTTTTCTCCTCCTTTTTTCATTGCATTTCGCTTCTCTTTTGTTTCCCTTTCTAAGGCACCAATTAGTAATGGAACACTATGACAAAAGACATAAAATACCTGAGTAAATAATAACTTACTCACAATTCCTCTAGGTTATTCAGAATATAAGCTAAAAACAAATAAAATAACCAAGTTAAACAAGGTTATGAATGTAGAGAAGGTATCAAGGGCATACAACCCACGCAAAAATAGTCGAATTCGAATCGATGAGTTTGAAATGTCGATGCAGGGCTGATAGCGTGAAGAGTGATATGTCGATGTAGAGCTCAATAGTGTGAAGGGTTAGGTTCAACTGTTTAGACTTTAGAGCCTAGAGTGTCATTTCGGTGGAGCTACACAAGCCGAACCTGCTGCCAAAATTATATCAGACTATATTTCTGAAGATGAGTAAAACTTAATGGGGTAGCAAAAGTATTGTCGATAAACAGTTTAGGTGCAGTGCACTATTTGCACCGTTCCTAGAAAAAATAATACCATTTCCACTGTGATTAATCGTCCTTCGAGCACAGAACGATTTAGATGCTTAATACAGCGTTCTGCATCCTCTTTTGTCTCCATAGTAACAAAAGCAAACCCACGAGATTCTTTGGTGTGAGGATCTGCAACCAGCTGGCACTCAGTAACCTGCAAACAATGAGGTATCTCATATCAGCCATTCATCTTGAACAGGTTTTAAAAATGCTAACTTGGTCCTTGTTATAGATGAACGGCACCAGATCTTACAGAATTCAACTAATTAAGATCTGCAGGTTACACACTTCCAGTATGGTAAAGACCAAGTTTGATTTTATTATGAATACAAGCAAATGAACTTGTTGTTTAAGTATAACCCAGGTTTGCATGCTCCGAGTCAATTGTCATCACATCCAATTCCATAACAAGGTTTATTCACGAACCATAGGCCTAAAATCAACCTGGACAAGCAGAGTAAGACCGTAGGAAATTTGATTCCAAACAGCAAACCATATCCCAATTGTATGGGTACACTTATCAATTGCATCAGTATGCTCTCCAGTTCCTGAAACCTTTTTTTATTATCATTTTTGTTCTTTAGTATGAAGTATCAACTACCTCAACTTCTAAGTTCAATCTACCGTACATGTACTCATTAGCACACCCAAAATGAAAAATCTATTCACTTTGCAGGATCTAAGAACTAATTTAGAGGGCTGCTACCTTTCCTTCACGGCTGAAATATTTCTCAAGTTCACTGCTAGTAACCCTTGTAGACAAACCCGTTACATACAAGTTATTTCCAGGATTAACAGCACCAACAGAATCACGGCTCCTGGAGTAACACAACAACTCACCGGTCAATGGAATAATACTTAAGAGATAATCAATTAGGTAATTTTCACCTGTGGGATTGTTTTACCTGGAGCGACTCCTCCTAGACCCTGACAAGGATCTCGATCGACGATCCCTAACACGTGACTTGGAGTAGGGGGGTGAAGCAGAAGATCTAGAAGCATAACACAAGGAAAGCGTTTCAAATTGACAATTGAGCTAAAAACAAACAAAATCATAAAACTATGAAGTCGTCTTTTCCAGGATTCTCACCTTCCTTCTCTTGAGTGCGACATCTAATCTACCTATACACACATTCCAAAAAACAAATGAATTGAAAATCTAAAACATAATGATAACAAAACTACGAGCCACGGCAATGGTTTGAAGATTCTCGAAACTGGGGATTAAGTGATGGCATTGGTCAATAGAAGTAAATTCTGAACCTTAATAAGCTCAATTTGCATACCAAAATCCTGATCTATTGAAGGAATTGAGAAAAACTCAATCGACTTCACAATAAGCCAGATATTGACACTATAACATGGAAGAAACAACAAAGTAACAGAAAGAGGACACGTAATCATATGGAGTACATCCTTCTCCGATATCAAACACTTCGGATCATATACCCGAAAAGAACAAATACACTACAGAGAACTACAGAATACTGCATCAGCTAAGAAAACGCAAGAAAATTCACTTCTTGTGTAACCAAACGTTGCTCCAATATCTTCAGGTTACCGAAATCAATCCAAAGGAAAGACCAAAGTTTTAAAATAGAAAAATAAGACCCAAGGATGAACTTGGGAAAATGTCAAATTCTGAATCATAATAAGCTCGAGTTGCATATGAAAAGCGAGGTCTATAGATAAATTGAGAACTCCTCTATCTAATTCTGAATAAGCCGGATATTAACACTATTACTTGGGGATAGAAAACCAAGGCACAGAGATGAAAGCATATCAAGATATCAATTCTTCTACCATTTCAAACCCTACAGATGTATCCGGTAAATCAATTTACAATCACTTCAGATACCTACAGAATACTGCATCAGCTAAGAAATCGCCAAAAACTTGACGACTTGTAACCAAACGGTGCTCTGATCTCTTAAAGTTATCGTAATCAATCCACAGCGAAAGCCCAAAAGTTCTTGAAAAGAGGAAAGAGCGCAACGTTTTAATTTAGGGAAAATGGCCAAATTCTGAATTTTAATAAGCTTGAGTTGCATACGATACGAACAGCTCGATCTATCGAAGAAATTGAGAACAATTCTAAGATTAACGCTACAACTTGAAAAAACAAACCATGAGAACATCGTTTCGTCTCCAATATCAAGCACGTCAGATATGCTACCTCCGTCCCAAAAAGATTGTCCGGTCCTCAAAACAATAACTTAAAAATAATGCAATTTTTATTTTGGGGAAAAAAATTCAAACCTTTTGCCGCTAGTTACTGATTTACAAAAAAAAAAAAAAACCAAGTTTGAATGTTTCTTGATAAAAACAAAATCTTTTTGGGTCTGGTAAGAAAACCCCGAATTTTTCTTTAAAGAATACTGCAACAGCTAAGAAAATCCCGAAAATTAACGAGTTGAACCGAACGTTGCTCGGATCGTTTCTTCAAGTTATCAAATACCAATCCAAAGGAAATCCTAGTAAAAGCTCTTCACGGAAACCCAGAGAGAGAGAGAGAGAGAGAGAAGGTACCTTGGGTTGGATGGGCGATTCGGATGAGTCAACTCGGGATCCCTGAGCGGACGATAATTTTCAGGCCTCTGCTCGCGAGAGAGGAGAAGCAGGGGGTACGACATAGGAGTAACTGTAAATCCAAGTTCAGAGAAAATGGGTCGTAGAATTTCGGGTCGGGTTAGTTTGACCGGTCCATCGCAATCGGTTGGTCTAAGCCCATACGAATTACACTGGGCCGGGATTATCTTGGTCTGGTCATTTGCTGTGTTTTTTACTACTAAAAAAATTTGAGGAGGGAGTAGTACTAGTAATTAAGAGGAAAATGCTGTAAAAAGTTTGTTTATTTTACTCTAATTCAGAAAATAAAGTTCAAGAAGATAGATGAAATAAGAAATATAAGAAGATAATAATGTTAGAAAAAGGTGATTTTAAGATCTTCCAAATGTTTTCCCGGAGAAGTCTGCCGCTATATGGATTCTCTATAGTCACGTCTAAGAGATGTTATAGCATGTCGCTCTCTCTTTCATCTTTTTAATGAGCCAAAAATAAAAGATTAATAGGTTGGTTCCTGCAAATTGAGGTGGGTCAAGCCCAATTACAAATTTTTCAAGCTCGGCTCGTTCAAATCTAATTTAACTTTTCTAGTCAAAATAATTGGGCTTGAATTTGACTGCTTTACAAATGAGCCGAGTCAAGCCCATAACAAATCGAGTCTTGAGCTACTCACAAATAGCTCTATTCAATTGCCAACACTTACGAGTGCAAAACGAGCCGAATAGAGCTTTATAGTACACGGTCTTCGAACTCGGCTCATTTATTGAACAAATCAAAAACTCGAGCTCGGTTCATTTACGAACAAATCGAGCCATTAACGAGTCGAGCCAGGTTAATTTACTTAATGAGCCTCTTTAAACGAGCCAAGTTTTTGCGAACCTAACTTTTGAAACGAAACAAGACTCGGACTTGATCTCAACTCGATTACCGAATGAGTTGAGTCGAACCTTAACGAGTTGGGCCACGAGTTGCTGCCGAGGAGCTCGGTTCGTTCACTCTTCTGGGTCATGTGGTGCGCTAACCCATCGCGGCCTCGCCTCACCAAATAACTAGGGGTGAGCATGGTCTGGATTGGTTCGGTTTGACAGTAAACCAAGAACCAAACCAATACTTATGGATTATAAATTTACAAAACCAAACCAACCCACAGTAGGCATAGTTACAAACCAATCCAATCCAATAAACTACGGTTCGGTTTCGGTTTTAACTACGGTTTGCTTTGAACTAAGCTATCATCTTCAAAAAATATTTGAAGTACTTAAAATTACGAAGATAAATTAAAAAAATTTATATTAAAATCAATTTCATTCAAATTACCAAAACAAACTAATATCAACCAACTAATTTAAGAGTAGAGTATCAACATTTGCCTCAAACTAATAAAATGAAATACTGGTAAGTCACTAAAATGAACCAACTAAGAATACCACCTACTAAACATCTTAAGATAGTTTAACCAAATAAAAGGTAAAAGATAATTCCTAAAACTATAGAATTGAAATGAGGCAGCAAAATGGCAGTAGCAGCAGTATGGTAACAACCAACTTATACTATATATATATATGTATATAGACGGGGGCGGTTCCGGGGACCCTTAAAAAAACCTCTAAAAAACCCCCCCAAGTTCTCGATAGAATTTTGATGATCCGATCCGCTCAATGTAATCAGAACGTGATTTTAAGGGTACTTTCAAGAAATTAACAAAAAAAATGTCAGGAAAGGGCTTCATCCGAACAGTTTTTTATTGAACTTTATTGAACAGTTCAATAAAAAATTGCTCAAATCGAGCCATTCCCTGTTATTTTTTTTGCCAATTTCTCGCAAGCAACCTTAAAAATCACGTTCTGAACACATTGAGCGGTTCGGATCATTAAAATTTGATTGCTCAAATCGAGCCCTTCCCTGTTATTTTTTTTGCCAATTTCTCGCGAACAACCTTAAAATCACGTTCTGAACACATTGAGCGGTTCGGATTATTAAAATTTGATCGGGAACTATGAAATTAAAATTTGAGGGGTTTTTTTAAGGATCCCCAGACCGTCCCGATATATCTTCAATAGGTTAGATCGTTGGATTGAAAAACCTATTACGATCATTGTATTTTTCTCCATCGTGCTTCCTCTCTCCACCGTGTTTCCTCTCTCCCTCGCTCCCTCCCTCCCTCTCCCCTTCCTCTCTCTCTCTCCCACTCCTCTCTCCTGTTCGCTCCTGTTGCCACACCACCACCCAACCCAGCGACCACCCTCCAGCCGTTGTCAACGCCATTTCCACACCATTTCGGAACAGGTAAACCACTCATTTTTTCCCTAATAATCTTCCCTATTTTTTGATGTTACTCTGATAAAAATATGTTTGCCCTAATTTCCGAAAACCCCAGCGACCACAAGGACGCTGCCCACGATTGAAACAGGTAAACCATTCATTCTCGCCCTAATAATCTTCCTTATTTTTTGACGTTACTGTGATCCTAATAAAAATCTGTTTACCCTCTTTACTGCATTTAATAAAAATCTGTTTACCCTCTTTGCTTTCCAACTGTAATTGGAAAATTTGGCTTAAAAAACATAATGCTTCAGTGGCTTCCACGTGTTCGATGGAATGCTTCAATTAGGTTCTTATTCTTCCCTCAATTGCTTTCCAAGTATTTGATAAAATCTCCAACTGTAATTGGAAATTTTGGCTTAAAAAACATAATGCTTCAGTGGCTTCCACGTGTTCGATGGAATGCTTCAATTAGGATCTCAGTATAGTTTAACAGAAGGGATTGAGTTTAACATAACTGGCCGTACCTTTATAACACTGTAATTGTCTGGAATGCCACGAATATAAATATAGTTAACGATTTTCCTCACTAGATAAGATGTTGTCATTACTTTTCTACAAAACTGACCATTAGATTGTGAGAGACACTCGACTGCCCCTGGCAGATGGGAAAAGTGTAAAATCCCTTTGTTAATTTTGGTTCTAGCTTGAGAGAGAGAAATGAAGAAACCACAAATGATGAAACTTAATTCTGACCTCCCCCTTTTTTTTTTTTTATCTTCATACAATAGCAGAAAGTACCATAAAAATAAAGCACCAGCTACCATAAAAATAAAGCACCAGCCATCAAGGAGCAGAAAGTGAGAACAATCTTGGGTAAGAAGATAAAGTGAGAACAATCTAAGATTGTGTCTGTGGACTGAAACTTAGCAACACAAAAAAATTCACATTGATATTTTTTTGAAATATTCTGGAAGCCCAAGACGAGCCCAAGAAATAAGCTCAAATATATATGATATTTTTGGAGGAGTCTTAATATCGAGCTTCTAGATACTAGAAGATCTTTGTCAAAATATCTAAATTTGTTAGAGCACATGTATAAATCTAGAATTTTCTATATAGAAATATTTTGTAAGAAATATCTTCAGACTAGAATCATCCATATAGTAGTATAAATATTAAATAGAGGTGAGTTTAGTCATTTTTGTACCAAGTCAAAAACATTTGAATTCTATTGTAATACAAGTACCCCTCCCTCCATCATTGTCTTAAACATTTCTTCATCTTCCAAATACTAAAAACCTCCCCTTCTTCCAACACAACAAAAGTACCCCTCCCTCCATCGGTCTTAAACATTTCTTCCTCTTCCAAATAGTAAAAATTAGCGTTTAACCCGTTCTATGCACGGGCAAAACTAATCCGTTCTAGCGTTGTGCCCGTTCGATACACGGGACAATTAATAAAAGTAGGTTTGAACGGGCACAATGCTATAACGTGTTAGTTTTACCCGTGTATAGAACGGGTTAAACGCTATATTATACGGTTCGGATCGGTTTGGAACCATAACCGTGTACATGAATCCACAAACCAAACCATATAATGCGGTTTCTAATTTTTTTAAACCATGACCAAACCACACTACTAAAAAACCGAACCAAATCTTTCGGTTTGGATTGGTTTGGATTGGATTCATGGTTTGACGGATTTTTTGCTCACCCCTACAAATAACCGCTCTCCTCTTGCCTCACCATCGTCTGTTTTTTGACAGTCTCCTAATTGGGGTTAGGGTTTTGAAAGAGTGGAAAGATGAAAGCCTCAGAGGTTTCGACCAACGCCAAAACCAACAACGGCGAAAGCGAATCGAAGAGGAGGGAGAACAAGAAACCCCCATTCAGACTGGCGAAAGACGACACGAAGCCACTTCTCCGGGACCCCATTCTCAGATCCGACCCGATAGAGACCGAAGAAGCCGTGCTCCGACTGCCTCCTTTCCCCTTTCTTTCCCGACCAAAATCCCAGTCCTAGGGTTTAAGGATTTTTTTTCGTACGTTTTGCTTCTGTAGAACTTGCTTCTGTAGAACTCGATGAACTCGTTTGGAATTTTCTTGGGATGTTTTTTTTCTCGATCTTATCACTGATTAGTTCGTTGGGTACCCTGTTGCAAATCTTCAATGTACGAATTTGTGATCTTTGATTTTGATAACGGTGTTCTAAAATGTATTTTGAAGGATCCTCGTAAAAATCAGCTCAGGCGGATATCGACGAGGGTTAATTGAGCAAATAATTGAATATAAATTCTTGTCAATAAAAAAAAACAAAAAACAAATTGAGCTACTCCGAAACCCTATAATCAGATCGGAGTATGGACTCCGATAGAGACCGAAGAAGCTGTGCTCCCACTGCCTCCTTTGCTTTCTGCCAGACCAAAATCCCGGTTAAGGGTTATCGTACGTTTTGCTTCTGTAGAACTTAAACGAACTCGATTGGAATTTTTGGGGATGTTTTTCTTGATCTTATATCACTATTTAGTTCCTTGCGTATCCAGTTGCAAATCTTCAACGTTCGAATTTGTGAGCTTTGATTTAGATAATGGTGTTCTTTCAACTATAGGTGACCAACGGGCTTGTTGCCCAATGGTAACACCCGGTCCTTGAGGGAGACCAGGGAGCTTGAGGGAGACCAGGGTTCGAGCTCTGTCGTTCCTCGCCAGTTCGAGCTCCTGAACTGGCTCCCTCAAATGTACCTGCAGAAAGCTATACAAATGCTAATACTAAAAAAAAATGTCCAAATATGAAAGCCACAGGATGGACATATTCTACAATGTAACTCACTTAAATTACATTGAAACTACTTTTTGTGTATAATCCACCTTACAGATAGTGATTCCAGAACCTACCTACGAATTATGACATTGAACATAATCGATGACAGGCCGTTCCTCTTCGTGTCTTGGAACGACTGGGATCATGCTCCTACTCCAGTTGGTACAATGAATCTTGTTACGGTTAGCGGAACACCCAAATCCTATACGTCAAGACTTCTACAAGACAAAAGGTTTTAGAACTGCCCTACATCCCTTGCATACTAGCCCTAGCTAAAGTGATGCTCCAAATGCTTACATTCAGTTTCTCTGTTCTTGACATGGTTTATATGCAGTAACGTTTTGACAATCTGATGCTGGCAGTTAGAACAAAAGAACCCAAGTTAGCTAGAAGACACGATAAACCTTTGACGGTGTCCATATCAAAAAAAAGTTGCATTTGAATCTCAAAACTCATGTACAACATTAAGGGTAAAACTCATGTACAGTATTAAGGGTAAGAATCTAGTTTGTTGCAGCGTGCATTAGTGGACCTGAATATGCCATGGAACTTGTCCAAATATTCAACCAGAGATTTAGGATCAGCTGATAGCAAGAATTTTGGGAGTCCGGCCCCCTTTTTCTGTCTCCATTGATACCAAGGCAAGAATACAGCAAGTTCATTATAACGTGTTGCATTGCTTACTCAACATGTCTATCTTGGCAAAAAATCATTGCAACATTTCTAATGGACATAATTGCATCATATTCCACTCAAGTGAAGAAATAAAATAAGGACAATGTAAGAGCCCATTCCTAAATTAACTGAACATTTACAAAGAGAGCATCTTGAGCAATATATTATCTGCTGCTTTGAAAAACTTGAGGATGTCAATGGAATTGACGTTCTCTCACTTTCAAGTTCCAATGATTGTTCTCTCACTTCGCTTCCACAAGTCTTGCACGCATCGAGTCCGGACTAAACTTCTTGTTGATGCTGCAAAGGTCAGATCATCTTGTTAAATAACTAAGTAAACTTCCACACGCGCTTTCTAAACAGAATTTCAGCCTTAGCAAACAAAACAGAGAAATCACAGATGAAAGGCTTACCATATGAGAAGATCCCCACTAGATGCCAACTTCTCGTAAATCCATTCAGGAGTCAGTTCTTGCAAAAGTTTAAGTTGCTCTTCAACGTCTCCTGTGAAAGCATGGAGAATAGAAGTTAGCTCAAACAGAGCTTTTGCATTAGCAGCATCAAGATAGATTTACAATGCTGATCACATAAAGGCTTACTTCTATCAACAATATCTAGGTGGTTGGCCACTATCATGTGCATAAACTCCTCCTTTGTGACGACAGAACGCTTGCTTGACTGAAACAAGAAACGGATCACGTCAAAGAGTTTTGGTAAACTGGCAATCATCTTTTGCCGCCTCTTGGCTTGTGAGATGGCTGGATCCTTCTCCTCTACTGCTTTTCGCTCTTTCTCTTTAATCTGCAGAGGCAATAGAGTTAGTTTGAATATATTGCCTGTAGACATGACAACATTCCTCCCAAGGAGGATTAAAAAGACAAGAAAATAAATTGTTCAGAGCAAGTAAATGGAATGTTAATAAAAAACTTCTCCTTTAAATACAAATTTATTTATCGGCAAAATGGTTCCAGGACACACTGCAATTTTCCTTAGTCAGAAACAAATTTTGGCAATCACCCCAAATAAAGGAGATTACCAATTGTGATTTTTTTGGTTTTATCAGTGGAAGTAGTTACAGCCCATGCTAAATAACAGTTGTGTAATGAAAAGGATTAAAGGTTAGCAAATCCATTGTGGGCTTACCGATTCCAGAAGTTTCTCAGGAAGAATATCAAGAATATTGTTGTCAACTGACAATCCTCCGACAAGATTTACTTCATCCTTGACTTCAGCATTTTTCACTGGACTGTCAAATTCGAGTGATCTGTTACAGAGAGGTCGTCTAATTAATTTGTTCTGTGAAGCCTTTGAGTAGTCATCTGGGCTCATATAACTCCTCTTTGGTGTTCGTAGTGCAGGTGTGGCACTCATCAGCTTCACTGGAGTTGAAACAAGTTTCGCAGGAGTTCCTTGAATTGTAGCGGTTCCAACAGAAGAAGAGGTTTCATTTTCCATATCTCTCTCTTTTAGTGGAGTTGTATGTGGATGAGACGGTGTTACACTTGCTTGCGAAGCCCCAAGGGACAAACATTTGTTACTTGTGAGTGGTTTTAAGGAAAATTTACAGATGGACGGAGCAGAATATGCACTGATTCTCTCCTCATTGGAACTCTGGTCAACATCTAGCTTTGAAACAAGGAGAGCTGAAGGTTGCAGACACACTGTGTCCTTTTCTTGGTCTGAATTTGTCGCAGCATAGCTTGAAACTTTTTGTGAGAAGTGCTTTTGGAAAGTATGAGATAGATGGGTTGCTGCTGCGGGCTGCTGTTCTGGAAGTACTCCAGTTGATGTCTCACCAATCCAAGATGAAATAGAAGCATTGCTTGTGCTTGTATGCATATCTAGCTTTGACTTGTTGAATGGCTCTGGCAGATTTTCCTCCGGAACTTCCCCCTACATTCAAACAGACATTGTTAATTGCGCAGGCTATTCCCAAGAAAAAGGAGACGAAATGCAAAACAAAATGCTAGAAATATATAACTAACAACTTCAAAACTACAGCAGAGAGGTCAACAGCAGATATTTACTAAATTGTTCTTAATTTTCAAAGCTAACTTCCTGGCTGGAGAAAAGGTACACATATTTCAGGTTAAGGCTTTCAGGAAGTAGCTATGGGCTTGGGGTGAACAGCACATTGCATGCCCTTAAATGCACTAAGTTTTGAGGCGTTCTACGTTCCTAATTGTTTCACAGCCCCATCATCCATGATGAGCTGGGAGATCATTTAAGCCACACAAAGGTCCGCGCGGAGGGATGACCAAAAAGAGTACATATACTCAAGTGGAAGACATCAATTTGAAGGGTTAGAATGGAAGTACTCCATATAAAGTAGGTATATACCTCGGGATGGGCTTTACAGAAATCCAAGAGTCTGCTGTGGAAGATCTTCCTCATATATGAATTCCCACAAGCCGATTTCAGCTCCCCTTCATCCTTAACAGCATTGACATTCAGTGCAATATGAAGTTCCGGCTTCATACAACTTGTTCGCTCATCGTGTACAAGTACCTTCTTCACCTCAATCACTTCTGGTAAAATAAACTTCAGTTGTGCCAAATGGGCATAGGAGAACCTCCTACAAAGTTAGATCAACAGAGCAAGTTAATGGACGGGACAAACAAATAGCCTGAAAAACAAGAATAGCCTATAGCTTGCCCGTACTAAACCTTTACCTGTCTGTCAAACACTCGACTTTGGGACTAATATTTGTAAATGTGGATGTAGAGCCCTTCAACCGAAGCAACCGAATTGAACTATCCAAGCTATCAAAGAACTTACCCAATATCTCATACCTGAAAACAAATTCAACCACGACATCAGAAACCAACAAAAACCATGGCCCGATGCCCATAAAAGATTCAAAATCAGGGAATTTCAATCAAGGTACAAACAGTATCCTAGTTTGGTCAAGTTAAACAGAGAACCGCAACAATAATTCAAGAAGGAAGTGGAGGAAAACCAAATTTGTTCAACCAAAACCAAACAATAGTATCTTTTTCCCAACCGATCTAATTGAACATAAGCATGATAAAATCACCAGCAATACACAATGCCAAAACCAAAAATAGATCAAATCAGATTCCAGGAATTCGCCAAGTGCTATGAGACAAACAGAAGTCACAGAACTCGACCTCTCTCATATCAATGTTAGGCCTAGAAATCCCAAACAAACACACACGCACACAAATTGAACACTGAGACCAATCTTAAGTGGTTCGGCAAATCAACGACTCCATGGGCAGAGCTCATTTTACTAATTTGTAGGAGAAAATACTGCGAGCCTGTTTGTTTGGGATTTCTGGGCCGCATAACAATCAACAGATTCCTACCACTCTCAAGATCTATACAAACACAACAATGCTACATACCAAACTTAATCAGAAAAAATACCCAAGCTTTAGAACATTTCAAAACATATGGGCCAGATCCTTGTAGCTAATGGAGTACTTCTTATAGAACTGAACTCGCCAAAGCAGACAAACCGACGCAACCCGTGTAAAATCTTGTCAAACTCGCTCAATAACTTACTTTTGCGGAAGCTTTACCGACCCATCGACCTTCTTCTTTGGCTTTCCAATCAGCTTCTCGGGGGTCTTGATTTCGTCCAACGTTGAAGGGTTTTGTGAAGATGAGGATTGTAGCGTCTTCTTGGAGGAGTCTGGAGAGGATTCCAGCTCCATTGTCAGGTAGAGAGAGAGAGAGAGAGAGAGAGAGAGAGGAGAAGAGGCTGATAGTGTATATCTAGGGTTTGCCGATCGAAGAAAGGGTAAATTATGCTCTGATGGGTAAAGGAGAGGAGGCGGAGAGAGAGAAAGAGAGAGAGAGAGTGAAAATGGCGGGAGCACACTATCAGGTGTTGGGTTTTCCCTCCAAAAGCAGAGCCAATTGACGGAAACAGACGGTGAGGGTTTAATTGAAAAGAAGTTCTACAGTTCAGGGGTTTCATTGACATTTATGCTCTGTTTGGGAGTGGAAGAAAATAGGAGAAAAGAAGAGAAAGAAAAATGGGGGAAAAAATTGAAAGGAAAATTGGTTTATAGTACACACTTCTAGATATATTTATATCAGAAATGATATTGGTATCGACCAATATCAACCCGAAATCGTATCAACGGGCTCGCCGGGCCCACTCCGGCCATCGGACAGTCGATTCGAGCCGTCCAAAAATAAAAACAAAAACAAGGGGGCCCACGTGAGAATTAATGGCATTTAACGTGTGTAGGGTATTCGATCTAAAAACCCCATTTTCGTATTTTTTTTAGAATTTTTGGACGGCTCGGATAGGTTGTCAGGTGGCCGAAGTGGGCCCGGCGAGCCCATCGGTACGATTTCGGGATGGTACCCGTCGGTACCAATAGTGGGACTGTATTTATATTTTCTCTCCTTTTTCTCTCTAAACCAAACAATTGGGGGTGAATTTTTTAAATTTCTCCTCCCTTTTTTCTTCTTTTTCAAAAGTTTCAAACGAAGCATTATTGAAGTTTGGAGGTCTATGGGACATTTGTGAGAGTTTTTTTTGAAAATTTCCCTCATGTATTTTACTATCTATTGTAATAAATGGAATACCTAAAGTGGGACTCGTTACTCTCCCATCCCAGTAACACTTTTAGCAAAATAAATTTGTTTTGTTTTTATTTGATTTTTTTTTTTGTATTTGTTAGTTTTGTGTCAAACGAATATCGTATTTGTCGTTGCTCTCCCGACGAGAGTAATCGGAAAAATAAAAAAATTCTACTTTTACCCAAATATTTTAAAAAATAACCACTTTTCAGCCCAAAAAATTCAATATATTCGACTTTTTTTGTTGTTAAAAAGTGTTTATTTCTCAAAATATTTGGTAAATTTTTTTTTTAAAATTTTTCAAGACGAATCAATAATTCACAATAGTTTAACACAAAACTAACAAACGTGAATTTGTTTTGAGTAATGCTACGGCCACCGAAGCCAAAAGCGGTGGCCGGCCACCGCACACGTGTGGGGCCCACTCCGGGCCCCGCACGGATAATCCGAGCTGTTCAATAATTTTTAAAAAAAAAACCGAGTGGGACCCGTGAGAAATCACCCCCGTCCGATACGTGTAAGTGCTCGATTCAATCTTTTTCTTTTGAACGGCTCGGATCATCTGATTTTTGGAAGTTTGGATCGAGCACTTACACGTATCGGACGGGGTGATTTCACACGGGTCCCACTCGGTTTTTTTTTTTTAAATTATTGAACGGCTCGGATTATCCGTGCAGGGCCCGGAGTGGGCCCCACACGCGTGCGGTGGCCGGCCACCGCTTTTGGCTTCGGTGGCCGTAGCATTTTCGATTTGTTTTTAATAAGGATAAAAAGTATTAAAAGTTCAGCGGAACGGGAAATGTTGGTCTTCTCGCAATTTGCATGATCCAAACATGCCGTAAGATTACCCCTTGCATCCTTTCGCCGGGGTCGGTGTCCTTTCCCGTTTCTCGTCTCTATATATCCCTCGAACACCTCTCTCCTTTCAACCCTTCTTCAGTTCTTCCTACAGAGGGAAAAAGAACCCAAAAGCAATTCATTTTTACACTCTCCTCACATACCAAATCGATAATCCATGGGACACGGTACCATTTTATTATTATTAATTCTATATCGTTCAAGAATCAAGATCCATAGATACACATACTTGTACAGTCGCATGTTTCTAAATCGATCTCTCATTATTTGAAAATTTTCCCTGTAATGGCAGGAGGCGACAAAGGTCGACCTAGCAAGAAGCATAAATCCTCCTCCGCCAAGGTCCTTCAAATTACCCTTTTAATGTTATTCGAAAGGGATTTTGGGTTTTTCTTAATTGGGTTAAAATTGGGATTTTTTGTGCAGGAGGACCGTAGGGCAACCGTGGTTGATGACGAAGACGCTTATTACGCCGAGGAATTAGACGACGATTATCGCGGCGGTATGCCCATTTATCTTATGTTGTTCAGTTTTTGTTGTTGTTTATTATTTCGAATGTGAATTGAATTGATTTGGATGAGCTGAGTGATTGAATGACTGAAGAATGATTGGAATTGATATTTGTGTAGAAGGAAAGAAGAGAGACTTTAGCAAGCTAGAACTTAAACCAGATCATGTTAATAGGCCGTTATGGGCTTGCGCCGATGGCCGGATTTTCCTCGAAACCTTCTCCCCTCTCTACAAGCAAGCTTACGATTTCCTTATTGCTATCGCTGAGCCTGTTTGCAGGTATAATTCGTACATTTCAAAGTTTATTTGTGTATTAGTAGTTGATTTGTACATTTATATCAATACACTTTCATGGATATATCATTACATTTTACTCGGATATCGATACACTTTTTTCGCATTATCCACCACCTTTTGACGTATACGTATATTATTCCCTCCGTTCCGAATTGATGCCCCCTACAAAAAATCGTGCAATTTTGAGATGAAAAAGTAAAGTACTTCCGTGCGAAATTTTTACAAAGTTTGCACCGAATTAAAGAACCCATGAGGGTTCATGAGTTTGATGCAAAAAAGTTCAAAAAAATATGCACTGAAGTAATTTGTTTTTTGATCCGAGAATCGCCCAATTTTTCATAGGGGCAAGCAATTTGGGATGGAGGGAGTAGTTGATTTGTAATATGACTTGAATATTGTTGTTCTCAATGTGTAGGCCAGAGAACATGCACGAATACAACCTGACTCCTCACTCGTTATACGCGGCGGTGTCTGTTGGTCTGGAAACTGAAACCATTATAGCTGTCTTGAATAAGTTATCGAAGACCAAGCTCCCCAAAGAGATGATTGACTTCATTCATGCTTCAACTGCCAATTATGGCAAAGTGAAGCTTGTACTTAAGAAGAATCGATACTTTGTCGAATCCCCATTTCCGGAGGCAAGATGGTTTTCTTTTATCTACTTATTGCTGGTTGTATTCGGTTGGTAAATTTGGTTGCTAATGCTTCATATTGGGTACTTTACTACTTTCAGGTATTGAAGAAGTTGCTTAAGGATGGCGTTATCGCTGCCGCAAGAATTATTTCCGAGGTTTGTGGTCGATGCAAATAACTTAATAAGTCTGTTAGTTTGGTCTTTCATTATTTGTTTGGAACACAACTTCTTAATTATTCTATTTCCATGTGTGATTCCGATAAGTTGCTTTAATTTTTAAAAGATACGAATGCGTTCTTTTCAGTGATGAATATGAATGTCTCAATTACCTATATATTGATATAACATTATTATTTGGCTGCATTTACCATCTATGCATGCAATTTGTCGGTTTCCTTTGGGGTTGTGAATGTTCTACAGTTCGATACAGTGTCATTTTCCACGAGTCTTTGTGGATGACGTTTAGGTTCTTGGTTTTAGCTGCAAGTACTGAGCTTATCTTACTGAACTCATATTCTTTTGCCTGCATTCTAAACCATCATACTGGGGCACTCATATTTGAAGCCCCATTTCCTTACCTAACTATTTAACATATGTATATTGCTAGGGGGTGCATGGAAGTGATGGATTTGCAATCGGCAAATCACTGGGTGAGTTAGAAAATGGGCACAGCGAGTTGCTTAATGAAGCGGAATTGGCAGCGGCAGCTGAAGAAAAAGAAACTCATTCCTTTGAAGTTGACCCTGCTCAGGTAGATTGAGTTGAATCCTTTGAAACTGATCATATGGGGTTGTACATGCTTCAGTTCTTTAGGAAACTCAATCCCCTTCTTTATGTATGCTTTCTCGAAGGAAATTTGATATTTTCTGGGTATTATTGAACTTTATTCAACTAAGCAACACGGGAAGTTCAGTGGTCTACAGAGCCATGCTATAAAGTCAGTTGGGATGGTGTGTCAATACTTCTTGTTTCATTTATTCATTTACCTGCTTTAGTTTACCTTTGATGCGATTGGGTTGGGCACTGACTGATCACATATTGTGTTTGGATCAGGGAGTTGGGTACCACTACACTAATGAAGTCTTGGTGAACCTTGTTGTATTCTGATTGAGACTTGTTATTGAACTACTAGTGCATTCATATGTATGATGTATCCATGCTTGATAGTGGAACTTTTGGTACAATGACTATTAGTAATTGCTACTAATCTAATTTCTCGTAGTTGATTGAGTTGGTCATAGGAAGTATGACTATTACATATTCCCGTTCAATAACTATAGAGCAGAGGACGCAGTTTTGTGTCGAATCACTGATTGAAAATATGGGTTTGAACCTTCATTTATTTCTCGTTTGGATTTTTCTTAATTTTCATTTTTCTACGTGGCAGGTTGAAAATGTAAAGCAACGTTGTCTTCCAAATGCTTTAAACTATCCCATGCTGGAGGAGTATGACTTCAGAAATGATACTGTGAGTTATTTGTTAAGCTTGTCCATGCTTTAGGAATGTCCAGAGTAGATGTAATTTTTAAAATGGAGAAGCCGTCTTGCCACTTGACATTGTATTGGTTTTCCTATAGCATTTCTGATGCACTGCTTTTAAAATCTTGACACCAGGTCAATCCTGACCTCGACATGGAATTGAAGCCTCAAGCACAACCTCGGCCTTATCAGGAAAAGAGTCTTAGCAAGATGTTTGGAAATGGTAAGGTCATTTAATGCATTTTTTGTGAGCAACAAACATCTGGGCTGATGTATGTAGTGATTTTCTCCACATCACTGCCTTTTGTTTCTCCTACTTTCCCCATGCCCTGGTCCATTGTTAGGAGTTAAACGTAAATGGCTAAAATCCAATGTAGATGGTTGACAATACATAATGAACTTGAAAGGTACAGGGATTTCTTGCAAGAAACGGAAGAAGGCAATTGAAAAGCTTGCCAAGTTAAGATGGAATGCTATGGCACTGTTGCATGGCCACTGGTGCAGATTTGGAGTCATGAAACCTGCATTTATAGGAAGTTTAGTTGCAATGGTTTCTCGATATTCTTCAATGGTAACAAAAGATGACTACTAGCAAGAAATGAATGCCTTTGTGAAAGACAGGAAAGTGCAGCACTTTAGGCCGATGAAGATAGACCAATGAATGCACTTTCTGGATTGGTAGTGTGACTGTGAGGGTGTTTTCATCTGAGCTATGCTATTTGGGGTACTGCAATCACAGGATTAATGCTAAAATTTGCTTATTCACACTTCAGAGGATATAATGGTCCTTGATGTCCTAGATTAATCAGGATACGAGGTCCCTTTGTCGGGATTGAATTTTTCCCAATGAGCATTAGCTTTACCTAGGCATTATTAGGGTTCATACAAGGTAACATTGGAACAGTTCGAAGGATGTAAGTACTGTACTTCATACATACCCCTTGTTCCCAATCTCATACAAAAAGTTATCTTTGTCCTGTTGCCCTTTGCCAGTTTGCATTTTATGCTGTTAATTTTTTGGTTCCATGTCTTTGCTAATCTTAAGTTGAGGTCTTGGAATTACTTTGGATTCTGTTCTACAGTAGATTATTTTGTTGCTTCAGTCATGTGTGTAATTTTCTCAAGAAGCATGCATAAATGGAGAATAGTTGCCTGTTACCATGCATTTTCTTTAGGCGGACTATGATTTTGGATTTATGGAGGCTTTGCCTTAAATCCTTGTTCATTATCTCAGGTAGAGCAAGATCTGGCATTATTGTATTACCCTGCGGTGCTGGGAAGTCTCTAGTTGGTGTCTCTGCAGCCAGCCGGATAAAGAAGAGCTGCCTTTGTTTAGCGACAAATGCTGTTTCTGTGGATCAATGGGCATTTCAGTTTAAGTTGTGGTCAACGATACGGGATGAGCAGATATGCCGGTTCACTTCTGATAACAAAGAAATATTCCGTGGTAATTCAGGGGTGGTGGTAACTACGTATAACATGGTTGCTTTCGGTGGCAAACGGTCTGAAGAATCTGAAAAAATTATAGAAGAAATAAGAAATAGAGAATGGGGATTGCTTCTCATGGATGAGGTATTTTTCTTTTATGGAATCATAGCCACCGTCTAACTTATGCAGAATTTTAATTTCCAAATAAATATCGGTGGTGTTTTCTAGTTTCAAACTTATTCATGTTGGTTCAGGTGCATGTGGTTCCTGCTCACATGTTTAGAAAGGTTATCAGCATCACCAAATCCCACTGCAAACTTGGGCTTACTGGTATGTATTCGACAAAATTTTGATGCATCTCGAACAATTTACTTGTTTGCCAAGAAGTGAAGTTTTGACTTAAATTTGACTGCAGCCACACTTGTGAGAGAGGATGAGAGGATCACAGATTTGAACTTCCTTATTGGTCCCAAATTGTATGAAGCAAATTGGTTGGATTTGGTTAAAGGAGGATTTATTGCAAATGTACAATGTGCTGAAGTTTGGTGTCCGATGACAAAGGAATTTTTTGCTGAATATCTGAAGAAAGAGAATTCAAAGAAGAGGCAGGTCCGTCAGTTACATAATTTCTTATGTGTTGTACATAAGAGAGTTAGTTATTGTTCTTTATTTCAATTGGAAATTTCTTTGTGGGAAGATTTTTTCCTTAAGAATGACGAATGTCATGGTCAGCTTCTTTTTTTCTTTTATTTTTTACTTTAGCACAACTTCTCTGCAACTATTGATAGACTGCTACCCCACGTTTTCCCTCTCCAACATAGTGATTGTTTTTTTCTGATTCCAGGCACTTTATGTGATGAACCCTAATAAGTTTAGGGCTTGCGAGTTTCTTATTCGGTTTCACGAACAACAGCGTGGTGATAAGATAATTGTTTTTGCGGACAATCTTTTTGCACTGGTAGAGTATGCAACAAAGCTTCGGAAACCTATGATATATGGTGCTACAAGGTTTGTGGATGCATTTCTCTTTGTCATGTTGTTTCTCTCCAGAGATCTATGATGTATGGTAGAGCATTTTGTTTTCCACGTGATAAGTATTTTAGGGCTATCTAGTCCTGAAGTAACTTAATTTTATTTGAGTTTTTAATATTTTAGCCTGATGTTATGTTGTCAATGTGCAGCCATGTTGAGAGGACAAAGATTCTTGACACTTTCAAACATAGTCGGAATGTAAACACTATTTTCCTTTCGAAGGTATGCGGTAGTGTACTCATAGTCAATTGATCATCTGGATCTACTATCATTTCAGAGTCAACTGAGTCAAGATTTGTCTTATTTGCATATATTTTGGTTTCAATATTTATGGATATAATAGATGGAATTCAATAGAAGTAACGATTAATGTAGCTGTGAGCTTGATGTGCATGATTGAACTTGCTTATTGTGGTCAATAAATTTGGTTTCAAGGAATCTTCTTCTTTCCTTTTCGTTTTTCCTGTGTTTTAGATCATTTTTTACTGTACAGACTCAGAAAAGTTGAGCGCCCTTGTTGTTTGATATTAATGCTTTTACTATTCACAGGTCGGTGATAATTCCATTGATATTCCTGAGGCCAATGTGATAATTCAAATTTCCTCGCATGCGGGGTCAAGGCGTCAAGAAGCCCAACGACTTGGCCGTATTCTTAGGGCAAAGGTATTGATTGGAATTTGGATACCATTTGTGTTTGTTTTTTCCACGCACTTTATATGTGTTACATAATGAAGCGGAATATGGTGGAACGTAAGTGGTGAAAATTCACCTCTATGTATGAATAGATAGACCCTGGAAATGGATTAAACGTACACAAAATTTCTATGGTTTAAGAAGACAATTTGTAATGAAATGTAGGAAAAGGCGTTCTCAATAAGTTTAAGAGGAATGGTCCACCGTTTGAAGACACATTATGGTGGAATGAAGATGTTAAAAAGCAATAAAGATTTTTTGACGAATCTCTATACATGTAGGCACTACAAAAATTGGAAGAACGAAAATTAGTCAGAACAGAAGATAAGAAAACAATTAGTGAGGTTAATTTGACAGCTGAGGATGATCTCTACCTGATTTGAAGAAGAAGATACATCTAAGCTTGCCAATATAACAGAAAAAAGTGCTGAGATGCTGCATTAAATGTAGGGAACGAGTAGTTGAGAGGAGATTAAGACATTTGGCAACGGTTTTTAGAAAACAAATTAGGTTTCATGCTGTAGGGCGATAATGGAACGGTATAGGGGAAGGGGAAAGGACTTCATATGGTGTTTAGTGTTTACATACTAAAACATGGCTTATAATAGGTGTTTCTTTAGATGTTGCCACTGTCTTGAGAGGAGATTTCTGTACATAGATACTTGACTGTTTGATCTCATGGCCTAGATTAGATTTTTCTGCAAAATGATAATGCATTTGTTATGTAAAGTTTGTTGTTGGTTTGACAGGGTCGAATTCAAGATAGGGTGGCAGGAGGTAAAGAGGAGTATAATGCATTTTTCTATTCCCTTGTATCCACAGATACGCAGGTACTCACTCCAACATTTCTCTCGCCAGCTTCTTTCATTTTTGTCGCATTTTTATCGGGGTTTGGAAATTTCTTGAATTTGTTAACCCATGTTGGCGTTTGTTTCAACGTTTGATACGCCTTATATGAATTCGTGTTATGCTGGATTCAGGAGATGTACTACTCAACGAAAAGGCAACAGTTCTTAATTGATCAAGGTTATAGCTTTAAGGTGAGGGCTTTAATCATATTTGGGTGAATATAGTCAATGTTCTAAAAATTGCTAGGCACTAGTCGGGCGGAGAAGGGGCGCCTATCGCCGACTAGTCAGCCGCCTAAAGCCTTGGCAGGGACTAGGCGCAAACTAGTTGGCTGCCTATTCTAGGTGTTGGACCACCGCCTAGCGCCTAGGTGGGGACTAGTCGGCCGGCTTGTCCCCGTGGGAGTTTGGTCTTCTGTGAGCATTGAAGTGTGGATTGCCCTTTTTTCTTGCTGGAACTTTTCCCGGTAGAGGAGGAAAGTGCATTGGTGATGTATTAAGCAGATAAAGTCAACTGTTTTTTTTTTAATCTGGATAATATCAACTGTTAACTCCATGTATTTTTAACTATCATGGGATTGCTAATTATAACCACTGTCAGGTAATCACAAGCTTGCCACCACCTGATACGGGAGCTGATTTGAATTACCATCGCCTTGATGAACAAATTGCCCTGCTGGGAAAGGTCTCTCTCTCTCTCTCATTTTCAAGATGCTATTCTCTTTCCTCGGGTTGCTAAACTCGCTTTTTCCCGTAACAGGTATTGAGTGTAGGTGATGATGCAGTTGGATTAGAGCTATTAGAAGAAGACCCAGATGACATAGCACTTCACAAAACAACTCGCAGGGCGGGATCTATGAGTGCCATGTCGGGAGCAAAAGGGATGATTTACATGGAATACAAGTATGGTTACCTTGCTTTCTTTTTGGATTCTCTGTTTCTAGATTTATTACTTGATCCCTGGTTCATGGCATTTTCCTGTTTGTTATTCATTCCAATTCCTTTTGTGTTGTTTATAGTAGCGGAAGAAACAAGCAACATGGTCAGAAAAAAGCCAAACCTAAGGATCCAACCAAGAGACACGATTTATTTAGGAAACGCTTCGTCTAATCATATTACTGAACCACATTGAGTGATGGTTTCTTCGAAACTTCATCTGATGTCTCTTCTTGATCGGCGTCAAAGAATAAGCCCGAGGGTCCCATCCCGGAGATATCCTTGAGATAACAGCAATGCTTCGGCTCAGCAGACTGTTTACTGCGCTTTTTTGTTGGTTTCATCACAAATGTTGTCCAATACCTTGTAAAATTATCTGGAAAATCGAAAAATGTGCTGACATGGAACATGTATATGTAACAGAACGGGATGTATTTCTCTTGTTATCTGAGAACGTATGATAATGGAGTAAGCCTTAAATTTTGTAAGATGAGGCGACACGAGATTATTGTGCAGTTAATCGCATCTATTACGTATCTCTTAGGGCTCGGGAATTTTGAACTTGGAGCTGGGGTCCTGCTGGGTGCTGTGCTCTTTGGATGGATCCCATCCTGGTCCTATGATTGTGATCTGGACCGTTCATCTTTGTTCGGTTTGTTGACACTGTTCATTTTTTGTTCAGTTTATCGACTTTGTCATCCTTGCCAAAAAAGATCAATCTAATGAGATTGACATTGATTGGATATTGGCATCCACGTTTTTCATGAATCGCATGGACACCAAATTTGACGGGTTAGAATAAAATGAGCAATTCGAATCATACTTAGCATTTCGTAAACAATTGGTTCAATGTTGCGTGGAATTCATTTACTCGATAACTGGATAAATCGAACAAGGAATTTGTTCACCATCGTGTTCATGAGAACCATATTTAGTTGAAGGGCTCGTTTGGTAACCCGGACTAGAAGGGGGCATTGGGATTAAGGGAAATCCGGATTCACATTTTCCTCCTTTATTTGTAGTCCGGTGTTTTGTTGTGCAGGGATTGAATGTCTCTGGACTATTTTATGTAATAGAATAGTGCCTCGTATGGGGTACTAACTACTACCAACTGGAGGGTGGTATTAACCGGTCCGCCCCTTCCGGATTAGATTGCCTCCTCATTCGACGGTCTGCATTCTTTTGTCCCGCTTTTTATTCCACCCTAGTCAAACACAGTACAACTAATTTTATCCTACCCAATATCCGAATCGACATATCTCCTCTATTCCTAACCTTAATCTCAACTTCTTCAATCCTTCTCACAATCAATCTGGAAATCAAACGTGCTTAGAGGGATTAAAGAGAAGGCAATGATTGAGGAATCTGCTACATATATGAATCCAAGTTGGCCGATTTGCAGAAAAGACTCGGGTAAGTAGCCACAAAACTACGAAAGTTCCTCAAAACATTGGGAATCCCTGTAGAGCGGTGCAGAGCGGCCGGATTGCTCATCTTGGCAATCGACGATTCGGATCTTAACCGAGAAATAGACGGTTCAAATTTGTATGCGCTCAGATTCGATCTGAGTCGTCCGTGCCGACTGCCGAGATGAACGGCCGGATCGACCGCTCTGCACCCACTCGGCAGGAGCTGCTCAGCAGCATCCCGAGTAAAATCTCACCTCTCATAACCTTTACCCAAAGGGCAGTGTCATCGTTATGGAGTTTTCCAATTGAGCTTGGGCATAATGTCAACTCTCAGTCGCGGAAATTTGGAAACACCGGGCTGGATTCAAACTCCTCCTCCAAATACCTATGTTGTTATTGAATCAGAGTGTAAACAATGTGATCATACTCCTTCGGGACGCCAAAACCGACTCTCATCACCTTTTGGCATGATTCGTGATTGTGGGTACCTCATGCAGCAGTTGGGGTCGCCGCTGCCGAGCCACATTACTAGGGAGAACAACAAGTGTGCTGACTTATTAGCAAGAAATGCCCATGACCAACAAGAGAGTTTCTTTGTATATCCTTTTTATGCCGGATCGTATTAATACGCGGGTAGTGATAATGCCAAAACCGTTTTTGTTAGTGCCAAAACTCCAGTGCATAAAAGTCTTGTACATTGCAAATGGTACAAGCCTTTTGTGCACTAGAGTTTTGGCACCAACAAAAATGGTTTTGGCATTATCATTTCCCTAATACGCAACTATTAGCGGACTCTAGGGATGTTTCGTATCCCCGCATTACATACTTTTTTTTTTTTTTTTTTAGGCAATGCAGCAGTTTAACCAATAAAATGAAAAAGTCAGTGCACTTTGGTGGCCGGCTTTCTAAAATGTCATTTTCATGATCTTAATTGTTCAATTAAAAAGTTTGTTGGGCAATTTATTCATATATACTAGAAAATAAGATTGACTAGATATCAGTATCTTAGTATATATATATACGAGCGAACAATAGTTAATTTTGATGTAAATGGTAACTATAGAATCAGAGAATGAATTGTAAAATAGATTTGTCTCGATCATGTGACTACTAATATCCGATTAACCTGATTTGATGTACAAATGGCAGCATCTCCTCAAAACGTTGTTCTCCAAGTAACATTGATTTTCTGTTCAAAAAAAAAAAAAGTAACATTGATCAATTAATTTGAAAACCTTCAGTTAATGCATAAAAGCCATAGACGAAGTCATGGAGTTGTGATTTCTCGAAAGAAAAAAATATAGAAATGTAAAAGGATTATTCTCCTACGTAATCTATTCAAATGCTCCCTCCGTCCCGATTTGTTTGTCCCTTTTCACTATTTCTACACTCTCTTATTTGATATCCACACTCCTTTTTTTGTCTTTTAGCAAAAAAAATACACACTTCCAACACTAAAATCCAAAAAATGGAGTGTGATTATTAAAAAAGGAAGTGTAGAAATCAATTTCCTATATTTTTGAGGTAAAAATGCTTTTGCGTATTTTTTCATCTGCAGTCAATTTTTTTTAAAACATTTTAACTAACTTTTTGACTTTTCAAGTAGAAGTACTCTATATACATCAAAAAAATAAAAATAAGTAGAAAATTTGATTAAAAAATCACTAAAAACGAAGAAACACAGATGATGAAACTGTCAAAAAATTTGGAAAGAATATTTTTAAGATGGGCATAAACCATTCCAAATGATATGTTCAAGACTTCAACTCCTCAAATTTGGGACAATAGATGAATGTAAAGCATTAAGTTTGTGATTAATTTTTATGTTTTCAGTCATACAAGAGGTTTTGAACTGGGTTAGATGGTCAAATTTCAAAATTTTGCAATTCCCGGTCCACTAACAACTTTTTTCACTTTTTTGATTTTGTTCTTATTTAAATTTTTTTCGCATTTGTTCGTTTCACGTCAATTTTTTTTTTTTGACTTTTTGATTTGTCTCAACGAAACGAATCGAAAAAGTAAATTTTTTTTACTTTTACATATTTTGAACAAGAACCACTTTTAAGTAAAAAAAGTCAAACTTTTTTTTACTTTTTCAACTTAAAAGTGGTCCTTATTCAAAATATTTGGGTAAAAGTAATTTTTTTTAAAACTTTTCTGGTTTGTCTCGTTCAGACAAACCAAAAAGTTAAAAATTTGGCGCAAAACGAACAAACGCGAAAAAAAATTTAAATAAGGACAAAATGCGATTTTTTCAAAAGTCTTAGTGGAACACCAATTAAAAGTCTTGTGTGATCTAGTCAGACGATTTTCTGTCCATTAAATTCATGTATTTAATTGGACTCAATCAAATTGGATGTTGGAGTTTTGTAGCTTCCGGGAAGTTTTCTATTCTTTTTGAGTAACGAAATTGTCTGTTTTGTCAAAAAAAAAACAAAAAACAAAAAATCAAGTAGTTGAAGGAATAAACAAATTTAATTGAAAGTTGACGGACCAAGTAAACAAAATATGGAATAATGCCGATAGCAACAACTGCAACATGACTGCACTTTCCCTTGGTCGCTGATTTTACAAAGAGACACAAGAATTCAAAAATAGACACTCCCAATCCTCGCTCCCGCGAATCTCGGGAGTTTTAAGAATTTTTTAAAAAACGCTTTCACGATCGTGCTATCGCTCAATTACATGTATTCAATACACATGAACTCTATACAAGTCATGTGGGATCACCAACAAGAGAATTTCTTCGTTTATCCTTTATATGCCGGACCGTATTAATACGCGACTATTAGCGGACTCTAGGGATGTTTCTTATCCCCGCATTACATACTTTCAGGTTTTTTTTTTTAATTTTTATTTTATGCAATGCAGCAGTTTAACCAAAAAAATGAAAAAATGAAAAAATCAGTGCACTTTGGTGGCCGGCTTTCTAAAATGTCATTTTCATGATCTTAATTGTTCAATTAAAAAGTTCGTTGGGCACTTCATTCATATATACTAGTAGAAAATAAGATTGACTAGATATCAGTATCTATTTATACGAGCGAACAATAGTTAATTTTGACGTAAATGGTAAAGTATAGAATCAGAGAATGAATTGTAAAATAGATTTGTCTCGATCATGTGACTGCTAATATCCGATTAACCTGATTTGATGTACAAATGGCAGCATCTCCTCAAATTTTGAAGTAAAGTTGGATGATTTGTAAACACCTTTCCCGATATTGGATTGAGGTGATTTTTTACAGGGACCATAAACGAAGTATTTTGAACAAAATGAGCGGCTCCGATCGTCTTTGCGGGACCCGAGACGGGAGCAAACGGGGTCTGTACGCAGCTGCTGTACCCTTAGACTTTCTGCCTTTCATATCTCAACTATCAATTGAAGTCATTTCGCCCTTGTTTGTTTGTCAGTTTTTTCGCGTTTGTTCATTTTACGCCAAATTTTTTTTAACTTTTTGATTCGTCAAAAGTAAATTTTTTTTACTTTTACTTATTTTGAACAATGACCACTTTTAAGTAAAAAAAAGTCAACTTTTTTTTTTATTACTTTTTCTACTTAAAAGTGGTCCTTGTTCAAAATATTTGGATAAACGGAATTGTCCTTGTTCAATTTTGTAGCTTCCGGGAATTTTTCTATTCTTTTTGAGTAACGGAATTGTCTGTTTTGTCAAAAAAGAAAAAAAAAATCAAGTCTGAATCAAGTAGTTGAAGGAATAAACAAATTTAATTGAAAGTTGACGGACCAAGTAAACAAAATATGGAATACTGCCGATAGCAACAACTGCAACATACCTGCACTTTCCCTTGGTCGCTGATTTTACAAAAGAGACACAAGAATTCAAAAATAGACACTCCCAATCCTCGTTCCCGCGAATCTCGGGAGTTTTAAGAATTTTTTTAAAAAACACTATCACGCTCGTGCTATCGCTCAATCACATGTATTCAATACACATGAACTCTATACAAGTCATGTGGGATCACACACGTCGAATGATTCTCAACACTTTTCTCAACACACTTGTATCCCGATCGGCGTCCAAACATCTACTATTTCTCAATCAATATTTTTCCCGTTAAAAAACAAAAAGTGGCGGAAGAAAAGTCTACTTTCCAAATTTGGCCTATAATTTTTGGTTTATCTCACATCTACCCGCTGGTAGGGTTGCAAAGCCTGCAAATAGGGGTGTAAACGAGCCGAGCCGAGCTGAGTTTCGGCGAGCTCGAGCTCGTTTACTTAACGAGCCCAAAACTCGAGCTCGAGCTCGGCTCGAGCCTTAACGAGCCGAGCCCTTAACGAGCCGAGCTTAGTCATTTACTAAACGAGCCTTCCTTAACGAGCCGAGCCTCCCTTAACGAGCCGAGCTTTTGTTGAACGAGCCGAGTTTCACTCGGCTCGTTTAGTTAACGAGCCGAATAGTCGAGCTCGAGCTCGGCTCGTTTACTAAACGAGCCGAGCCGAGCTGAGCCGAGCCGAGCTCGCGAGTAGCTCGGCTCACTTACAGCCCTACATGCAAACAAGCCGAGCCGAGTTTTGTTAGGTTCGAGCTCAATAAACGAGCCAAAAATTTGAGTTCGAGCTCAGCTGTAAACAAGACGATCCAAATTCATTTACTAACCTACTTTTTTGAGCCTAGCTTTCTCGAGTGGAGACGAGTTTTGAAGTGTTAAGCTCGGTTTTCGTTTATTAAATGAGCCCAAAACTCTAGCTTAAACTCAGCTCAAGTACTTAACGAACCGAGCCCTCAAATTCCTTTCGAGGAGCTTGATTTGTTTGCAGTCCTAGCATCCGCCGGCACAAATATCTCATACTATTTATGCCTCGTTCCAGAACACCTTTTTTAAAAATAAATAGTACTTATTTCACATTTTCAAACTCAAAAAAATGTAAATGAAAAATAATTTTTTAATTTTTTTTGCACCGTATTAAAGATATCAATGAGATCTATCAAACAAGATCCATATTGATAGAAAAATTATTTGCGTAAGTACATAATTTTTAAACTTAAAATTACCTTTTTAAAAAATAAGTACTTATTTCCGTTTCGGGAACGAGGCCTTAACTACTTGCAAAAAAAAAAAAAAAAAAAGTCGTAGCCTCGTCGTCGTCGTCGCAGACCCCTTCAAAGTCTTCTCGTCGTTGTGAAATTTTAATAAAGCCGTCGCAAATTCTCTGCATTTTTTATAAGACTCCTTACAACTGGCTTGAGCCGGCATCGACTTCATCTTCTCCGTCGTCGTCGTCTTCTTCTTCTTCTTCAAATACCGAAGCGCTAGGTTTCTTCCGAATTGAGGCCCGAGCGAAGAAAGATGTCGACGTCGTCGCAGCAGAACATGGAGAAGATGCAGCTCCGCCAGAACTACCGCAACTTCTGGCACACCGATCTCACCAACACCATTAAAGTCGACACTCCCTGTAACCCCTCCCTCCCTCCCTCCCCCCCTCTCTCTCTCTCTCTCTCTCTCTCAGGATAACATACACAATACGGATTAGATCATTGGATAATCTCTGTAAGTCAATATGTAGTGTTTGATTTTGTGTTTCTTATTGGGTTTTTTTTTGTGTGTGTGTGCAGATTGCTGCTTAGCGTTTTGGTGGTATGTATTCTGATTCTTAATTTGCCTGATATCTCTAATTCTTGTTCGAAAAGGATGAGCTGTGGACTGGGGTTGACTTTCAAATGTACTTCTTTTGCATCTTCAAAATTGGATTGAATTACCCTCTGTTTCTGATTTTTGGTTTGGCATAACTTTATTATTGGATTGTTTTCCATAACATTTCCGTCTTGTATGAACTCTTGTTAGTTTGAGTGAATTATTGTTCGTCTCGACGAGAGGAATTCAAAAGTTAGAAATTTTTTTAGAACACTTAAAAAGTATACTATAGCAAAAAGAATCCAAGTTTATTAGTAAACGTTCTTTTCTTTTCTTTTTTTTTTTTGTCTTCAGAGTACTTTTTTTTTATTTCTTAGGTATGGTTTTGTACTTTTTATATTTCTCTCGTCGAGACGAAGCAATAATTCACAAGAATTTGATGCAAAAATAATAAAAGTTCATAGAAGACAAATTTATACATAGAAGATAGTCCAATAATAAAGTTAGGTAGTGGCGGAGCTAGGATTTTGTTACCAGGGAGCCGGCTTAACAAACATATATTTTTTATCGGATTGTATAATTATTATATCATAAGTTTTTGCTTGTCAGTTCATTACATTTGTACATTGAATTGATTCTTTAGGCTATTTCAACTGTCACGTGCTTATTTTTTATTTATGAAAGAAATTGAGAAATGAGAATGTAAAATAACTAGTTTTTTTTTTAATCAAATCTAAGCAAAATTATTAAGATTATAAGTAACTATACACGAATAATTATCAATAATATTTAAAATCAAGTATATATAAAATAAAAATTTTAAAACTAGGACGCTCGAGGAGCCGGGGCCCCTACATACCTCTGCCCCTGAAGTTAGGCTAACCAAGCCTAAATACGTATTACCGGAATTGGAGTAATTTCCAATGGTTTGAATGATGTTTTTTGGGAAGTTTCGAGTTATTTTTCTAGCAGTTTGTTCGAATTCAATCTGTGTTCTTATTTCCTTAAGATGGAAGCTTCGTATTGCCACTGATTTAACGTGAGTACAGGTGTATACTTATATTGGAATGAGTAAGCTTTGCTGAATGGCATGTTTGATGCTCTGTTTATTAGCCATAGTTGTGCTGGGCTTATCTGGTTCTTGATTAATATAAGCTGGTCTACTAAGTTCCTGAAGGAAATCAGTAAAATTCACTTTTTTGGTGTTCAAATTATATAGTTGGCCCGAGGACAAGCATTGGTGGTGTATTTAGGGATTTGCATTTGATTAATTGCTGTATGGCTTAAGATATTTCCTTGTCTTTGGCTATTATTGATGAGTAACTTAGACGTTTCAAAAGAAGTTAATTGGGGAACTGTTGCATGATGTTCAATCGCTTTGTGAATATTTTATGGTATAGGTATTTTCTTAAGGTTGAAGCTTCGTAGTGCCACTGATTTAACTAGGATCATGAGGACTTTTGTACTTTATTGGTACTATTGAGAAAGATCAATGGCATGGCCAATGCTGTTTATGTAGGTGCTGTAGAAATGAATGACTATTCTGTGTCAAATACAAGCGAACCACCTTACTTCCTGAAGAGAATCTCTAAAAATTCACTTTTGCTTGTATTCAGTTTCCTTTTTTCCATTACCCCAAGGTCTAGCATTTGTGGTGTGTTTAAGTAGATTAGCATATAGATGAATGCGATATTTTTGCTCTAGGTCCAAACAAGTGTTAGGAACCTTAAAGTACTGAAACATGTTAGAGGGGAGTAGTTGCAACTCATGTCAATGCATCAAGGCCTGAATTCCTCATTTCTGTTTGGTTGCATGTATCCCTTCGGCAAATTTGGCCTTGGCAAAATTTCATCTTTGACTTTGATTGCAGGCAACAACATTTTTTCTCTTCCGATTGTTGCCTTGGTTGACATTCTTCACGGCCTTCCTCTTCTTGTACTACACTCTTGAGTTGAACCTCTCCTCCATCGCCATGTGTTCATCTATCTTCCTTGCAAAGTTCCAAACCATCTCATACAACTTCTCATCTCTTGCTTATCTAGTTCAGCTTCCGGTTTCTAACAGCTACTTTATTCCAAATGTATTCCCTTGTTTCATCTCATCAGGTTGGTTTTGTTACCCATTTTCACGTTGTAACTCTGAGTATTACAGTGGTCATGTACCTACTTTACAGTCATCACATTCTCGGGGCATACACCAAACGTATGAAAGATGAAGCACTAGTGAGTGGAGACTGTTATTGAGATGCACTGACATGCATTGAGATGAGGCAATAGATGCATTGAGTTGTGTGTTTCTGGTTGCCACTCCAATTCGCCATCTTGAACATGATGTAATTTTCCCTGTACCTTAATAAGTTTTTAATAACACATTCGTATCGTTTCTTCGGGAAAATTATTCTGCAAGCCTTTTGCCTCATATTTATTTCTCTTGGTAGTTGGAACTTGTTGTTTCCCTTGAAAGCCATCTATTTCTGGATTATCAATTTTTTCTAATTGTGGTAAATTTTGTTTTATTTATTCACTCCAGTGGTCCATGTGTCTCATACCTGCTCCGCAAGCGAGCTCTTTACGATGATATGTCAAGGTAATTGATATCCATAAGTTTTTTATGTGAAATTCCTTGACCTCCTGGTATCAGTGTTCCTTTCTTGCGTGTTCCAGGTACGTTTGCTGTGCAGGTTACATGCCCTGCAGTGGTCGGTGTGGAGAAAGTAAATGCCCAGAATTTTGCCTTGCCACTGAGGTACAATTGTTAGATTCTGCTTGTTATCACTTCCTTTGCTTGCATATTTTTTTTACTTTCTCGAGGAGCTTCTTGGTTCCATGTGCTATTCGCAAGTTTCGACTTTTATCTTTTAAAAATGCAAAAAGTAAGTTACTGCTTCATTTTACGTCGGCATGGAGTTTTTTTCTTTTTGCTCTTTTTTGTGGGTCTAATCTAGTTTCACTATTTCCAGGTTTTCTGTTGCTTCGGAAATTCTGTTGCCTCAACCCGTTTTCTGCTGCAAGACGAGTTCAACATACAGACCACGCAGTGTGATAATTGCATTATTGTACTCTCTCTCTCTCTCTATATATATATATATATATATCTATCTATCTATGTTTGTATACATAGGTGTGTGTGCCTGTGTGTGAACCCAAGCCAGATACCCTAAGTCCTGTTGAACTTTCTTTTTCCTGATACCTAGGGTTTCATGATCTGCCTTCAACAAGTTGCATGCGTATTTTCCATCATTGCCATGATTGTTGGAAGTTCAGAACTTCAAGAGGCCTCTCAGTTACTGTCTTGTTTGTCAGATATGGTCTATTGCACGTAAGGGTTCCCTTCCAACTTCTCACTAACACTTGCAGCTGATGTAATTTACACAATCTTCCACTGATTGCTGTTTAATTTGTTTTTGCAGGGTGTGTGCATGCATGCAGGTATGCGATATGTTAAATAGAGCACTGTCTTATTGGAAATTATGTTCGTTACGTTGAGAAAACTTTAAAATCAATTTTGTACACAAAGTTGTGCGTGCACTGATGTTTAGGACGATTTTGAGTATGAAACGGTGACCGTTTTTGGCATGATTGAGAAGGGTGAGGAGATGCACCATTTGGTGTGGAATTCTCAACTCGACTCAACTCAACAATCCGTTGTCCCAAATCCTTGCACGTCACTTTGCCTGTAGTAATCGGTATAAATTTGGGGTATTGCAGACACAGCACAAGGTCGAAATGGACAAAAGAGACGGTGTGTTTGGGCCACCGGCGATGGCAGTCCCTCCTTTCCAGCAGATGTCACGCCTTGATCAGCCATATCCTTCCTCAGTTGGATATGCACAACCGGCATATGGTCAGCCCTATCCTCAGGCTCAAGGCTATCCTCAACCTGCTTATCCCTCCTCTGGTTATAGGTGATCCTTGCGCTGGTATGTCTTGATTGTGAGCAAAACCATGTTGATGGTACCCATGTACCTATCATTCAATAATTGAAGCAGACACTTCCATCTGAAATTGTTTTCGCAAGACGGTGGAGTGAACTGATTTGTGTGTGGTTAGGTTTTCTTATTGTGGGTTGTTTTCCTACCATTTTTTTTTGTTGTCTACGATCTATTGCATGTGGATTTATATTTGGAACTTATATATGGATTTGCTAAGTTTGGGTGGAAGATTATTCTGAAGCAGCTTTTTTGGGTGATCTCATTCAGCTTCTAAGCTGGAAATATTGCAATTCGGGGTCTTCTTTTGTACATTGTGTGTCAAAATCGTTCCTTTTCTCCTACGGCTTGTTATTTTTTTGGTCACATGGTCTCTTCCATGATATGAAGGGGTATCTGAGGGCCAAAAACTCGACAGTCTTTACTGTACTGCCAGTTTGATGGGAACCGGAAATCCTGTAGTGCAGTCGCACTACTAGCTTAATGGGAACCGAATGAAATCCTTGTAGTGCAGTCGCATCCTATTATTTGCAAAGTAGCTCCTAGATGGCGAAGGACTCCTTTGTTGGGTGTTGGCTTGTCGCACGGTTATTATTGGCAATATTTCTATCAATTAATTTGGAGATTTTAATTCTTGAAATCTAATGGACCGGAATTTTGACAAATCTTTTACCTATTAAAGACTATGTCAATGAATTAGATTTATAGTTCTTCTGATTTATATCAACGGTGCTGCAATCTTTTTAAATTAGGTTATGTTTCTTTTCCGAGAACTTCACAAATGTCAAATTACCACAAAAATAGTACTCCACTAAAGGTTAAAGGGGAAGTTGTAGTCATTATGGCGAAAGGATTCAACCATCCAACCGGCCCACAACAATTTTGATGTGATTGTCCTTACCTACAAACCGATATAGAGGATTTGAATCCCTGAAAACCCAAGTGAAATATTTGAATCCCTGAAAACCCAAGTGAAATTTTAACACTTTCAATTTGTTTACGCAAAGGTCTGAAACAACAAACCTTTGCGTAAACAAAATACACAACACACGCACATAAGTTCGTGGGCTTTTCATACGCTAGTGGTGGCGGAGTGGTGCTGTGTTTGTGGAGGCCACACCTTTATGTGAGTGTGGTGCTGTGTTTGTGGAGGCCACACCCTTATGTGAGTGTTTGTACATTTGTTTGTGTAAAAATGTTAATAGTAGTAGAATGATTGTTAGTAACTAAGTTAAAACCTTTGTATACCAACAGCTCGAAACCCACGTGGGCCAATAATTGATTAGTGTTTTCGAACTTTGTCTTTATTCCAAAATTTTTAAATATCAGTATTTAGAAGAGTACGTTTCCATTGCCAAAAAAAAGACCAGTACATTAGGGGAGATCACTATCCTCATGAACAAGATGTAGAAGCCAAGGGGGAGCGAATTCCCACTTACAAATTCCACTCCCTCTCGCAACACTCTTGGCCACACAATGAGCCACAGAGTTACCAACACTTCTCACAAAACTCACACCAAGTTCATCAAACAAAGAAAACAAACGACACCTACATAGGGTGAGAAAGTCCCATGAAGGGGAGAAAGAGGGAATCATGCCTGAAAACGGAAAAGAGAACGAAAAGAAAGGGGAAAAAAGAGAGAAAACCACCAGTAGTAACTATGCCGCCGAAGCCGCCATGCTAGATTTGACAACCTATTCGCCAAAGGAGCAAAACCTAGCCATCCCTTCTCTATATCTACGCCAGATCTAATCCCAACTTGACCGGAGCCGCTAGAGGACAGATGAAGGAAGTGGAGGTGGAGGGAGAAGGCGGATGATGGAGGGGAAAGGCGGATTGTGGAGGCAGAGAGAAGGTGGAGCTCGAAGGGGCTAGGAGATGAAGGTGAGGGAGGTAGGAGGGAGGGGGGAGTGGAGGTGGTGGAGGCGGCAACCCCACTCCCAAAGAAATCCCTTCGGCCAGCGGCCAGCTTGTTTGACATGACTAATAGTGAAGAAAGATTATTGATACAAAAAATAGTAAAGAAAGATTTAAAAAGCACAATTAACAAGTATATAGAGTATTGATAATGTCAAAACTGTTTTTGTTGGTGTCAAAACTCTAGTGCACAAAAGGCTTGTACCATATGCAATGTTCAAGACTTTTATACACTAGAGTTTTGGCACCAATAAAAACTGTTTTCGCATTATCACTGCCCAAGATTCTCCCAACCCAATCCCCAGGAATAATTTAGGAAGTAGTTACCCTACTTAAATCAATTACTGATTCCTTCTCACGAGATTGCCCCACTTCCTACGGAATTAGGGATTCAACTTCCATTTTTCGAATTCTATAATTGGAATCAGAATTCAGAAATTATTCCCTTTCATATTCTAAGGCCAACAGAAAAACATGTTCACAGATTCCCATCTAAGAGAAACATATCCAATTATCCATAGATTATTCTTATACAAAATATATACTTATAACCATAATGAGATCACCATTTGGCATTTTCCCTTATAGAAAACCCTCTTCCACCCCACTCTCCTTCCCCACTCAAAACTCTGGTGAGATTTTTCCATCTTCTTATTTGCTGTACATGTGCCAATATGCATGTTTGATTTTTACTGTTATATATGATGATTTTGTGTGTGTGTGGTTCTTTACTTTCTCCTTTGTTGTACTATGTGAATAATGTTTGATATTGTGTTGAGTTTTTTTTTGGTTTACTTGGTGTGATAACCTAATTTAAACCTCCAAAATTAAAACACGATACTCCAAAATTTTTCTTGCAATTTTGTCACCCTAGCCCTTCTCAAAATAAATATCCTAGCTTATAATAAATTTTGAATACTTCTCTGAGAACAAAGATCGAACAATTTAACCAATCGAGGACTAAAATACACATTGCTAGCAAATGCATTAGTTGTCGACGGATATTTTAAACCTTATTAATACTTGGATAAATTATTGAGGAATTAGTTGGGAAATTATAATAGTTGAGCCAGGGTTGTCTGGATACATTGACTGAGTTGACTCACTGAGTTACTCTATAAATACCCCTTGAGCATCTTGTGATTCACCGAGCAATCACACTGATTTTTTTTAACTCTCTTTCCCCGAACATCATACCTCCCCGATACCCTCCAACTGAGCTATCATTTAGCAAGTCACTTACCGTTAAGATTTAGAGTATAATTCGTGACTTAAGATTTATAAAAATAGAGTATATTCTGATATATCTGTCAATTTTTATAAAACTTTTCAGATATTGCCATAACCTTTTAAACCACATCGCGGCACGGGAATAAGGCACTAATTCCTGCAAGGAGGACAGCTGTAAGGTTCAAAGAATTATCCAAAAAGAATCGGACTAGACCTTGTGGGATTATTCTAGACTAAATATCTAATAGATACACTTGGATCTTATTGGATTCACTAAGATTTGATATAGATACACTTGGATTTTATTGGATTCACTAAGATTTGATTCACTAAGATTTGATATAGATACACTTGGATTTTATTAGATTCCCTAAGATTTGATTAGATATTATATAGATTATGTTTAGATTTTGCTTGCTCGACCAAAGTGTGTGTCGTAGTAAAGAGCGCCCCAAGCGTAGGGCTAGGTCGGTTGCAGCATAATAAACTCGGAAGTCCGAGGTCGAATCCACAGGGAGCCAATGGAGCTAGGCCGGAGGTTTGATTTACGAAGGGTTTTTAGCGTTAGGACCGCCAACCTTTAGTTCGGCTTTGAGACGGCCAACTTTTGAGTGATGGAAATTCTCTCTACCTCCTAACTTTAATTGAAAACGAAGATTGACTAGAAATTAAAAGCGGCAAGGTCTAGGGGTTCATTCCGCCCATAACTTGGGCCGTTCAATACTTCTCTTTGATAACTCAAGTGAGAGTCATTGTCATTTGATCTCACTCGGAAGATTTAACCATGAAAATCAAGTTTAACTCATACAACGGGGTTTGGAAATGGAAAGGAACTCATTTAGGCATTTTATCAAACACATAGAGTGCCATGGTTCTAAGCATTGGGCGTGCCAAGGAAACTTGTCTACACACAATCAAAGAAGTTAACAACCCTAAGTTTAGACCAAAGATTAGAGTTCAACAAGTTCTTTGAGGGATTTTGGCAAACACCTAGAGTGACATAGCTCCAAGCATTAAATGTGGCAAGAGATCGAGTCCTTGCCTACACATAATCAAAGAGGTTAACAACCCTAGGTTTTGGTACATAAAAATGAACTTAGTCCATTCACAAACCACATTAAGCACAAGAAATGAGAGAAGCCATTAAACTACCCAAGTCATGGGATAGAAATCACCCCATGACCAAGCCTTTATCACTACTCAACCATAGAACAAGAACGAAGAACAAGCATAAAAAGATAAATACGATTCATGGATGAAAACGAAAATAAACTTAAGATTACGAAAGATCTCAACCGTACCTACAACATTAATGAAGACGAAATACCTCAAAACCCAACTCTTCAATCTCCTTTGAAGAGAGATGAAGAGTTTAAGAGGAGAGGGAGGTAGAGAGAGAAGTTCCTAGGGCTGAGAATGAAAGATATCCTCTCAAAATGAGGTTAAAATCTATTTATAGTCCCAAACATTCGGGATACAAAAGTCTAAACTACCCCTGAAATGTCCAACAGTCGGGCAAAAAATCTGCAGAAATTTCCAGGTGCTACGGGTAGGACCATTTTTGGGCTACAGGTAGTAGTCTTGTTTTGCAGTTTTGACACCGCTACTGATCACTGGCTACGGGTAGGACCATTTTGGGACTACGGGTAGCAGCTGGACAGTTTTTCATTCTCCTTTGTTTCTTTAGCCTTTTCATGCCCTTTGGCCTTCCGTTGTCCCGCACACTCTCCGACGCTACTATTCATCATTCTTGGGACTCGGTGGCAGAGTGCCATGTGGCCTTGGGTGTATGGAAACCCTTAGAGTTGATCCATGGCGTCAAAACACGCCTTATTCATGCGATTCACCTGGAAATGCCAAAAACACACCTTTCGTGCAATATCATTCAAATCAAGTAAGTTACGCACGTGAGTGTGACAAAAATGAGAGAGATAAGCCCTTTTATTTACACTATTGAGGGCTTATCAGATTTCCTAAGATTTGATTAGATATTATTCTAGATATTAAAAGATATGGATAAGATTTGATTTAGATTTGATAAGATTTGATTTAGATAAGATAAGATTTGATATTGGATAAGATAAGATTTGATTAGATATTATATAGATATTGTTAGATTGCATAAGATATGATTAGATTTTTTTAGATATTATCTAGATCCTTCTTTCATTAGTATAAATAGGCCTCCCCTCCCCTCCCCTCCACACACCACACCACATACACCACACACTACACTTGCACACACACGGCACATACACTACATACATAGTATTCGGCTAAGGAAAAGGAGGAAATAAAAGAGAGAAAGAAGGAAAGGAAGGAAAAATAAAATAAAAGCTCCAGTACGATACGGTAAATTACGAATGCAAAAAGGTGAGTTACGAATATACTCTGGCTACATATTATTTTTCTAAATCTTGTTTTGTGATTGTTTTATTAAATCTTATGTTGAATAAAAATAAATTATATAAGTATAATTGTGAAAATTAAGGAAAAGATTTTTTATAAAAAGACATGGGATTGATTTTCTTAAAAGGAAGTTTAATTGATATTGGTGTAACATCTGGGCGAAGAGCTCTGACGAGCTATGTTTGAATTGGCGCCTATGGATTGTGGAAAGGATACGGCCGGGTATCCATTGGATTGATATCAATTCCATTGTTTTGCTGGGGTCGCTCCCCGGGCTACCGGATTACCGCCCAAGATGATGGTCAAGATGATGATTAAGATGATGATTGATATATCTCTCTTCGTCTCACTTGTGGTGATTGCAACTTGAATATGATTGTTCTCTCTCTTACGATTTTACAAGCTGATGGATAATTATGCTATGTTTTTATCATACTTAATCCCATATTTATTATGTGGCCTTAGTATATCGTAACTTACTGGATTGGTTTTGTGTTTTCATAAAACCTTTTCAGGAAATCAGGGATAAGGAAGAAGGCTTGTCTGTTGCATGTAAAAGATATCAGCTGTCATGGCTAAATAAGGAAATAATGTGTTAATAAGTGGCACTTGTATGTGCGAACCACATTAATATGAATTTCAAAGCCGTTAAGCGAAAGTTGTAATTGGTGAGGAAACTAGACAGCTCTGAATGTAATATTTTATTTATTTTTAATTTACGAACCTGGGAGTTTAGAATGAAAAGAAATTTTGGTTGTGTGATATCAAGGCCTGGGGTGATTCTTAAATTACTGGCCATGTCACGAATCCATACCCATCGGATTTGGGTCGTGACACTTGGTGTTCCCAAGAGTGTGGTCCCAAAGGATTGGATGATATTTTGAAGAGATCCACAGTTCAAAGGCTTTGATTTGTGTTTTGGGGCGAGATAGCGAAGAGAGAAGGGATTCTCCAGTCGTTTGTTACAAATAACCGTTGCATTGAATACATCATCATGTAAGATGGGCGTTACAAATTAATAGCAGTTGCACAGAATACACACATCATGTGAGATTGACGTTACAAATAACAGTTGCATTGAATTATTTTTTTTCGAGATATAAGCAGAATTCACTGCTAACTCTCATCTACGCACATGTGCACAAGTAAATGAGAATGGCCATTTAGGGTGTGTTCCACTAACTAAAAATAAGTACCTATTTTTTTGAATTAAAGGCAATGTATTGTGAGAGAATCGTCTTATAAAGCAGAAAATTAGTACTTAAAAAAATAAGAATCTTAAGAGAACGGAGCCTTAATCTACAACCCATCTCTTGTTGAACCTCAACCACTCCCATTCAATCCAATTTTATCTCCAGGAACCAATACCCATTCGATGGATATAGACTCTTAAAAAGTTAGCTTCCCATTTTATTCACTTCCAAACCAATATCATGTCTTTTTAGAATTGTATTTAGATATGCACATGGTAAGTTTTAATATCCATTAATTATAAATGAATTTCTTGTTCTTCGATCCACAAAAGAAAAAGAGAGTAATATACTAGCATTTAAGAGAATTGGATCTAAATAAATACTCGTAAAACATTCTTTGCTGTGTTTAATTGATGAACAAAAAGAAAACTCTTCGCCATAGCACAAAACCATTCTACTACTAAAAACTCTCTCACATGAAATCTGTTAGTCCCATTATTTGTACACTTTTGCTACAATCACAAACACCTGTACCAATAATTATATAACTTTGTTTGGTTGTCAATTTTGAGATTAATTTTTGAGATACAAAAGTTCTATATGTTTGCGTATTTTTTCGTCTTTAGTAAATTTTTTTAATATTTTAACAAACTTTTTTACTTTGTGAATAGAGGTACGCTATATATATCCAAAAAAAATATAAAATAAGTAAAATTTTTTGAAAAAAACCACTAAAGACGAAAAACACGGATGATAAAATAGTCAAAATTTTTGAAGAGATTATTTTTTAGAGGAGAACCAAACAAAGTGAAACTTTCTCACATTGCATTTGGAGGTCCACTATCCATGTGCGGTTCCAAGTTGGGTCGATAGTCGTGTTTTAAAGTCTTGAGTGTAGCATTAGTCCCTACCACAAACCAATGGCAACCGGCAAGTACTCTTTGTACAAATCCGAAATCACCGACCCAGCCCACACCCTCTAGCCGGGCACACTAGTACTGGAGCCCGACAAAGAGGGCAAGTCCTGGGCCGACCACAATGTGTGGTAGAAACTAGAAAGGGGACTTAGTAAACCATGTGACGGTGCCCGAGGAACAATGAACAATTCTTCGTACATCCACGGGTCAAGACAGCTCCGGTGGAAAACGTGCCGGCAATTCGTCAGCCGCCGGACCTTGTTTCCGCCTTTGAAAGCGCACAGGCACACGACGCAGTCCTCTGGCGGCGGGGGGTGGTCCTCCGCCAGGTCCGAGAACTTCATCACAGGGAGTAGTAGGTCTTGGAACCGGGATAGGGAACGGGGGTTCGGATCCGGGAGGGAGTCGGGTCGGGCGGGAAAAGGGGTTCGTGGGTCGAGGAGGTAATGGGAAAGGCCGAGAGGGTGGAAGAGGGAGGAGATGAGGTGGCGGATGAGACCCGGGAGGAGGAGGTTTGGGAGGCGTAACTCAGTGGAACCAAAGGGGTACCCCATTTGCTTTGAATTTTGATTAGAGAGAGAGGGAGAGAGGGAGGTGATTGTTTGAGAGAGAGAGAGGGGAGGTGATGTATGGGAATTGTTTGATTTGGATTTGTAGCGATGTTTACAGGGTTTTTTTTTTTTTTTTTTGGAATGGATGTTTACATGCAGGTTATGTATATGAGAATAACCTATTCACGGAGGGGTGAATAAGTTATTCACGGAATCGTAAAGTCGCAATTGTCCGTTTCAGCAATTAATAGTTGAAATTATGTTTTTAAATTCTTTTACCAGTAATAAATAATTTTTAATTTTGATTATCCAAAACATTTTTGAACCGTCGTGATTGACTTCCGTAAATAAGTTTTTCTGCATGTATATACTCTCTCCGTTGATAACTAAGAAAAATACTTCCTCCGTCCCATTTTATTTGCTCACGTTTTTATTTTTTATTTTTTGGCTGTCCCAAATTGTTGTAATTTTCCATATTTAGAAACCACCAAAAGGGCAAAGTTTCAATTTACCCCTTTAGTTTTGAGTTGAGTACATTAATACTGTAGTTAAAGTATTTTTCTAAAGGGTATTTTTGGAAATCTATACACTTTTCAATCCAAAAGACTTTGAGTCAATAAAATGGGAGAATTCTCGTAATGAGCAAACAAATTGAGACGGAAAGAGTATAATTTTCCAAAGAAAAAAATTATAATTTTTTTTGATAAATTAAAAGAACTTATTGTTATTTAGTAACTATCGGCCAAATGTTTGAATTTTTTTTGATAAATATATTCAACTTTAAGCTCTCGTCTTGCGGACTGTACAGTCTTTCTAGGATGAAGGTAGTATGTCGTATCTATTTTAAGTGACTTGGAATCAAATTCTAAACGAAAGTTCACTGAAATTACTTTAGTCATTGACTCAAACTCAGATTTTCAAACATACCAAGAGACACTCAAATTTTTACTCGAATTTTTTAAAGGTTTTTCTCGCTCTTAGTAATGTACAACTATGCAATTACTGAAGCTTTTAATTCAAATTTGTGCGTATATTTGAGTTTGTCCTTTGAAAGGGTTCATAGCAAAGGGAGCTTTTACTCTAATTTCTACTTATGTTAAGAATTTCGGTTAAGTTTACTAACCTACTTTTTTTAGCCTAGCTTTCTCGAGCGGAGACGAGTTTTGGAGTGTTTAATATCGGTTTCGTTTATTAAATGAGCCCAAAACTCTAACTTAAACTCGACTCGAGTGCTTAACGAACCGAGCCTCAAATTCTTTACGAGCAGCTTGGTTTGTTTGCAGTCCTGCCGACACAAATATCTCATACTATTTACCATTTAACTACTTGCAAAAAAAAAGCCGTAGCCTCGTCAAAGTCTTCTCGTCGTCGTCGCAGACCTCTTGACTTCAAAAAGTCTTCTCGTCGTTGTGAAATTTTAATAAAGCTAGCCGTCGCAAATTCTCTGCATTTTTGAAAGACTCGTTACAACTGGCTTGAACCGGCATCGACATTCATCTTCTCCGTCGTCGTCGTCTTCTTCTTCTTCTGAGTTGAGGTCTGAGCGAAGAAGATGGCGATAACGTCGCGGAAGATGATGCAGCTCCGCCAGGACTACCGCAACTTCTGGCACACCGATCTCACCGACACCATTAAAGCCGACTGTCTCTGTAACCCCTCCCTCTCTCTCTCTCTCTCAGGATAACATACACAATACGGATTAGATAATTGGATCATCTCTGTAAGTCAATTTGTAGTGTTTGATTTTGTGTTTCTTATTGGTTTTTTTTTGGTGTGCAGATTGCTGCCTTGCGTGTTGTTGGTATGTATTCTGATTCTTAGTTTGCCTGATATCTCTAATTCTTGTTCGAAAAGGATGAGCTGTGGACTGGGGTGGACTTTCAAATGTACTTTTCAAAATTGGATTGAATTACCCTCTGTTTCTAATTTTTGGTTTGGCATAACTTTATTATTTTATTATTGGATTGTTTTCCATATCATTTTCGTCTTTTATGAGCTCTTGTTAGTTTGTGTGAATTATTGTTGGTCTCAACGGGAGGAATTCAAAAGTTAGAAAATTATGACGAACACTTAAAAAAGTATACTATAGCAAAAAGAATCCAAGTTTATTAGTTTTTTTTTTTTTTTGTCTGCGGAGAACTTTTTTTATTTCTTAGGTATGGTTTTGTACTTTTTATATTTCTCTCGCCGAGACGGAGCAATAATTCACAAGAATTTGATGCAAAAAGAGTAAAAGTTGGTAGAAGACATATTTATACATAGAAGATAGGCCAATAATAAAGTTAGGCTAACCAAGCCTAAATACGTATTACCGGAATTGGAGATTCTTGCAGTTTGTTCGAATTCAATCGTGTTCTTATTTCCTTAATTAAGATGGAAGCTGCTTCGTATTGCCACTGATTTAACGTGAGTACAGGTGTATACTTACAGTATATTTGGAATGAGTAAGCTTTTCTGAATGGCATGTTTGATGCTCTGTTTATTAGCCATAGTTGTGCTGGGCTTATCTGGTTCTTGATTAATATAAGCTGGTCAACTAAGTCCCTGAAGGAAATCAGTAAAATTCACTTTTTTGGTGTTCAAATTTTATAGTAGGGGTAATAAGTGGAGAGAGATAGAGAGAGAAATGTTAGAAGTAGGAGGAATCTAGGGGGAATTTTTTGAAAAATTCTTTTTGAATTACAAACAGAACAAGACATTAGATGTTTCAAAAGAAGTTAATTGGGACCGGAACTGTTGCATGTTCAATCGCTTTGTGAATATTCTATCGTGTAGGTATTTTCTTAAGGTTGAAGCTTAATTCGTAGCGCCACTGATTTAACTAGGATCATGAGGACTTTTGTACTTAATTTGTACTATTGAGAAAGATCAATGGCATGGCCAATGCTGTTTTTATGTAGGTGCTGTAGATGAATGCGATATTTTTGCTCTCGGTCGAAACAAGTGTTAGGAACCTTATAAGTACTGAAACATGTTAGAGGGGAGTAGTTGCAATTACTCATGGGCCGCAAAAATTAAACATGTAGTGAATGGTGTAGTGGTTGGATGTAGTGTACCTAGACTTATTGATTAATTTGGAATAAAGTAGCCGTTAGAAACCGGAAGCTGAACTAGATAAGCAAGGGATGAGAAGTCGACAAGTCGTATGAGATGGTTTGGAACTTTGCAAGGAAGATAGATGGAGGAGAGGTTCGATCAACTCAAGAGTGTAGTAGAAGAAGAGGAAGGCCGTGAAGAATGTCAACCAAGGCAACAATGGGAAGAGATAGAAAAAATGTTGTTGAATTGCCTGCAATCAAAGTCAAAGATGGAATTTTGCCAAGGCCAAATTTGCCGAAGGGATTCATGCAACCAAACAGAAATGAGGAATTCAGGCCCAATAAGTATTCCCTTGTTTCATCTCATCAGGTTGGTTTTGTTACCCATTTTCACGTTGTAACTCTGAGTATTACAGTGGTCAAGTACCTACTTTACAGTCATCACATTCTCGGGGCGTACACCAAACGTATGAAAGATGAAGCACTAGTGAGTGGAGACTGTTATTGAGATGCACTGAGACATGCATTGAGATGAGGCAATAGATGCATTGAGTTGTGTGTTTCTGGTTGCCACTCCAATTCGCCATCTTGAACATGATGTAATTTTCCCTGTACCTTAATAAGTTTTTAATAACACATTCGTATCGTTTCTTCGGGAAAATTATTCTGCAAGCCTTTTGCCTCATATTTATTTCTCTTGGTAGTTGGAACTTGTTGTTTCCCTTGAAAAGCCATCTATTTCTGGATTATCAATTTTTTTTCTAATTGTGGTAAATTTTGTTTTATTTATTCACTCCAGTGGTTCATGTGTCTCATACCAGCTCCGCAAGCGAGCTCTTTACGATGATATGTCAAGGTAATTGATATCCATAAGTTTTTTTTTATGTGAAATTCCTTGACCTCCTGGTATCAGTGTTCCTTTCTTGCGTGTTCCAGGTACGTTTGCTGTGCGGGTTACAAGCCCTGCAGTGGTCGGTGTGGAGAAAGTAAATGCCCAGAATTTTGCCTTGCCACTGAGGTACAATTGTTAGATTCTGTTTGTTATCACTTCTTTTGCTTGCATATTTTTTTTACTTTCTCGAGGAGCTTCTTGGTTCCATGTGCTATTCGCAAGTTTCGACTTTTATCTTTTAAAAATGCAAAAAGTAAGTTACTGCTTCATTTTACGTCGGCATGGAGTTTTTTTTTCTTTTTGCTCTTTTTTTGTGGGTCTAATCTAGTTTCACTATTTCCAGGTTTTCTGTTGCTTCCGAAATTCTGTTGCCTCAACCCGTTTTCTGCTGCAAGACGAGTTCAACATACAGACCACGCAGTGTGATAATTGCATTATTGTACTCTCTCTCTCTCTCTCTCTCTCTCTCTCTCTCTATATATATATATATATATATATATATCTATCTATCTATCTATGTTTGTATACATAGGTGTGTGCGCCTGTGTGTGTACCCAAGCCAGATACCCTAAGTCCTGTTGAACTTTCTTTTTCCTGATACCTAGGGTTTCATGTTCTGCCTTTTTTTTTTTTTTTTGATCGGCGAAAATAAATTTTATTAACTCAAAACACAGGGTTTCATGTTCTGCCTTCATCCAGTTGCACGCGTATTTTCCATGATTGTTGGAGGTTCAGATCATTTACTGTCTTGTTTGTCAGATATGGTCTATTGCACGTAAGGGTTCCCTTCCAACTTCTCACTAACACTTGCAGCTGATGTAATTTACACAATCTTCCACTGATTGCTGTTTAATTTGTTTTTGCAGGGTGCATGCATGCATGCAGGTATGCGATATGTTAAATAGAGCACTGACTTATTGGAAATTATGTTCGTTACGTTGAGAAAACTTTAAAATCAATTTTGTACACAAAGTTGCGCGTGCACTGATGTTTAGGACGATTTTGAGTATGAAACGGTGACCGTTTTTGGCATGATTAAGAAGGGTGAGGAGATGCACCATTTGGTGTGGAATTCTCAACTCGACTCAACTCAACAATCCGTTGTCCCAAATCCTTGCACGTCACTTTGCCTGTAGTAATCGGTATAAATTTGGGGTATTGCAGACACAGCACAAGGTCGAAATGGACAGAAGAGACGGCAGGTTTGGGCCACAGCCGATGGCAGTCCCTCCTATCCAGCAGATGTCACGCCTTGATCAGCCATATCCTTCCTCTGTTGGATAATGGATATGCACAACCGGCATATGGTCAGCCCTATCCTCTGACTCAAGGCTATCCTCAACCTGCTTATCCCTCCTCTGGTTATAGGTGATCCTTGCGCTGGTATGTCTTGATTGTGAGCAAAACCATGTTGATATTACCCATGTACCTATCATTCAATAATTGAAGCATACACTTCTGTCTGAAATTGTTTTCGCAAGACGGTGGAGCAAACTGATTTGTGTGTGGTTAGGTTTTCTTATTGTGGGTTGTTTTCCTTCCATTTTTTTTTTTTTTTTGTCTATGATCTATTGCACGTGGATTTATATTTGGAACTTATATATGGATTTGCAAAGTTTGGGTGGAAGATTATTCTGAAGCAGCTTTTTTGGGTGATCTCATTCAGCTTCTAAGCTGGAAATATTGCAATTCGGGATCTTCTTTTGTACATTGTGTGTCAAAATCGTTCCTTTTCTCCTACGGCTTGTTATTTTTTTGGTCACATGGTCTCTTCCATGATATGAAGGGGTATCTGAGGGCCAAAAACTCGACAGTCTTTACTGTACTGCCAGTTTGATGGGAACCGGAAATCCTGTAGTGCAGTCGCACTACTAGCTTAATGGGAACTGAACGAAACCCCTGTAGTGCAGTCGCATCCTATTATTTGCAAAGTAGCTCCTAGATGGCGAAGGACTCCTTTGATGGGTGTCGGCTTGTCGCACGGTTATTATTGGCAATATTTATATCAATTAATTTGGAGATTTTAATTTTGAAATTTAATGGACCGGAATTTTGACAAATCTTTTACCTATTAAAGACAATGTCAATGAATTAGATTTATAGTTCTTCTGATTTATATCAACGGTGCTGCAATCTTTTTAAATTAGGTTATGTTTCTTTTCCGAGAACTTCATAAATGTCAAATTACCACAAAAATAGTACTGTAAAGGTTAAAGGGGAAGTTGTAGTCATTATGGCGAAAGGATTCAACCATCCAACCGGCCCACAACGATTTTGATGTGATTGTCCTTACCTACAAACCGATATAGAAGATTTGAATCCCTGAAAACCCAAGTGAAATTTTAACACTTTCAATTATAACTAGGAAAATTCTGAAACAACAAACCTTTGCGTAAACAAAATACACAACACACGCACATAAGTTCGTGGGCTTTTCATACGCTAGTGGTGGCGGAGTGGTGCTGTGTTTGTGGAGGCCACACCCTTATGTGAGTGTTTGTGCATTTGTTTGTGTAAAAATGTTAATAGTAGTAGAATGATTGTTAGTAACTAAGTTAAAACCTTTGTATACCAACAGCTCGAAACCCACGTGGGCCAATAATTGATTAGTGTTTTCGGACTTTGTCTTGTATTCCAAAATTTTTAAATATCAGTATTTAGAAGAGTTTCCATTGCCAGAAAAAAGACCAGTACATTAGGGGAGACCACTATCCTCATGAACAAGATGTAGAAGCCAAGGGGGAGCGAATTCCCACTTACAAATTCCACTCCCTCTCACAACACTCTTGGCCACAAAATGAGCCACAGAGTTACCAACACTTCTCACATAACTCACACCAAGTTCATCAAACAAAGAAAACAAACGACACCTACATAGGGTGAGAAAGTCCCATGAAGGGGAGAAAGAGAATCATACCTGAAAACGGAAAAGAGAACGAAAAGAAAGGGGAAAAAAGAGAGAAAACCACCAGTAGTAAACTATGCCGCCGAAGCAGCCATGCTAGATTTGACAACCTATTCGCCAAAGGAGCAAAACCTAGCCATCCCTTCTCTATATCTACGCCAGATCTAAGCCCAACTTGACCGGAGCCGCTAGAGGACAGATGAAGGAAGTGGAGGTGGAGGTGGAGGGAGAAGGCGGATGATGGAGGGGAAAGGCGGATTGTGGAGGCAGAGAGAAGGTGGAGCTCGAAGGGGCTAGGAGATGAAGGTGAGGGAGGTAGGAGGGAGGGGGGAGTGGAGGTGGTGGAGGCGGCAACCCCACCCCCAAAGAAATCCCTTCGGCCAGCGGCCAGCTTGTTTGACAGGACTAATAGTGAAGAAAGATTATTGATACAAAAAGTAGTAAAGAAAGATTTAAAAAGCACAATTAACAAGTATATAGAGTATTGATAATGTCAAAACTATTTTTGTTGGTGTCAAAACTCTAATGCACAAAAGGCTTGTACCATATGCAATGTTCAAGACTTTTATACACTAGAGTTTTGGCACCAATAAAAACTGTTTTCGCATTATCACTGCCCAAGATTCTCCCAACCCAATCCGGCCCCAGGAATAATTTAGGAAGTAGTTACCCTACTTAAATCAATTACTGATTCCTTCTCACGAGATTGCCCCACTTCCTACGGAATTAGGGATTCAACTTCCATTTTTCGAATTCTATAATTGGAATCAGAATTCATCAGAATTCAGAAATTATTCCCTTTCATATTCTAAGGCCAACAGAAAAACATGTTCACAGATTCCCATCTAAGAGAAACATATCCAATTATCCATAGATTATTCTTATACAAAATATATACTTATAACCATAATGAGATCACCATTTGGCATTTTCCCTTATAGAAAACCCTCTTCCACCCCACTCTCCTTCCCCACTCAAAACTCTGGTGAGATTTTTCCATCTTCTTATTTGCTGTACATGTGCCAATATGCATGTTTGATTTTTACTGTTATGATGATTTTGTGTGTGTGTGGTTCCTTATTTTCTCCTTTGTTGTACTATGTGAATAATGTTTGATATTGTGTTGAGGTTTTTTTTGGTTTACTTGGTGTTCCCAAGAGTGTGGTCCCAAAGGATTGGATGATATTTTGAAGAGATCCACAGTTCAAAGGCTTTGATTTGTGTTTTGGGGCGAGATAGCGAAGAGAGAAGGGATTCTCCAGTCGTTTGTTACAAATAACCGTTGCATTGAATACATCATCATGTAAGATGGGCGTTACAAATAGCAATAACGGGTTGGTGCTGTGCAGCTGCTGTACAGCACCGTGCTGCACGGCTCGGATGTCGTCCGTTCGGCAATCCAACAGTTCAAATCTCATCTCGGGCCGAGATGAGATTTGAACTGTTGGATTGCCAAAAGTCTTGTGATCATGGCATTATAAAGGTGACGGGACTAGGTTTGACCGGTGTACGCAGGTGGTTGACCTACGTACGCGAGTCCAATCTGCCCTACCTCGGTCAACGTTCAAAGCTGACCGGTGACTGACACGTGGCAATTGGACCAGCGTACGCCAGTTTCATACTAGCGTATGCAGGTAGGGTTTGATTGAGGCATTTTGGTTCTGGTTTAAAGGGTTTAACCACTCAAAGCTCAATCACACTCACATTCCCGAGGTGTTCTTGATCTATGTCATCATCGGAGAATCAAATACCGTAAGTAAACTAATCTGGAGAAACCAAAATAGAGTGTCTACACACATATGTTACAAGAAAGAGACCTATAAATGGCAAAGAACTATTGACTACAACCATTACCCAAGAGCTGCTCCCACCAGATGTGTGCAGGAGGGCTGGTAGGCCAAAAAAGGCCAAAAGAAGAAAGCTTAAGGAACAAGCAACTGCAAATCCAGATCCAACCAAGTTGGGCAGAAAGGGAACCAAGATGACATGCAGTATTTGTGGTGTACAAGGGCATAATAAGAGGGGCTGCAAGAAGGTTAGTTGAGTTGTCATCATATACTTAAGTTCCATTACCTACTTGTTTACTTTTTTAAATGCCATTGTGTAGGCACTAGTTGTGGACACCAATGCTAATGGGATCACATTAGTGTAAGGACCAGCGGAAGGTAGCAATGGACCTGCAACGAGGGTTAATGGGGGGGGGGGGGTGTATAAAGAGAGGACCTACAAGGACGGTTGTGGACACCAATTCAGTATGAGACAGGCCCACAACAGTTCATTTTATTTTCATTGTATGCCATCATAATTTCATTTTCATTATATGTCATCATATGTCCATTTTCAGGTTGGGACCACACCGGTCCAAGGACCACTTGGGGCCAAAAATGGACTTGAAACCTCGCTAGTGGTGAGAGAAATTTCTTTTTTCAAATTATGTCATGATGTTCATACCGTGTATTTTTAGGTTAGCCTTTCAACTTTTAGGTTGGTGACAACTATGGTGGCCCTAGTGGGACAAAGTTACCTATGAGAAGGCAGATGAAGGTGGTTGAGAAAAGGTCAGCTCAAGTGGTTGAGAGATAAGGTCAAGTGAAGTGCTTGAGACAGGGCCAACCCAGTCTTCAATAACAACACAACTGCAAGGCAAGGGCAAAAGGGTGCAGAACATGATCATGTGGCAAGGGATGCAGTGAACAAGACTTTTGTGTTGTTCTTTTTGTGCAAGGGCTGCTAATTTTTTGGAATGTAGTTAAGCTATGAGAACAAGAATTCTGTGATGTTTTTTTGTTGAACTTTTGTCTTGGACAAGCTATGTGAACAAGTGAAGTGCTGGTTTTTTTTGTGAACTAAGGAATTTGGATAGCAACCTTTTGAAGTCCATTTTTTGTTGGCTGGCTTATGTGAACAAGTTAAGTGCTTTGTCTGCTTTTGAGCCTTGTGTAATGAACAAGACAAGTTCTATGTTTGCACCAGTTTTTTCTACTACTTTTTTTTGCTGTTGTTTTTACACCAGTTTTTTCTAATGCTATTTTTTGTTGCTATTTTTGCACCAGTTTTTTCTACTGTTTTTTTTTTTGGCTAGTTTGGTGTTCTATTGCTTTTTTTTTGTTGGTGTTTGGTTCTTTGCAAATGGATAAGGGTTAAGTCTTCTGTTTAGTTCCTTCCGTTAGGTGTATGACAGAATGAGACGACAGATGTGTATTTGTTAACAGAACTGAAAGTCCAGGTGTTTTTTTGAGATTGGCTGAAAGTTCAGTTGTTTTTTTTAAAATTTCCCCTAAAAATAATTACTTTTTTTTTGAATTAAATATAATGTATTGTAAGAGAATGACCCATCTCATAAAGGAGAAAATAAGTACATAAAAAAATAAAACCTTAGCAGAACGTAGCCTTAATCTGCAACCCATCTCTTGTTGGACCTCAAACCACTCCCATTCAATCCAATTTTATCTACAGGAACCATTACCCATTCGATGGATATAGACTTAGCTTCCCATTTTATTCACTACCAAACGTCCAAACCAATATCATGCCTTTTTAGAATTGTATTTAGATATATATGCACATGGTAAGTTTTAATATCCATTATAAATGAATAATACTAGTAAAAATTCTTTGCTGTGTTTAATTGATGAACAAAAAGAAAACTCTTTGCCATAGCACAAAACCGTTCTACTACTAAAAACTTTGTCACATGAAATCTGTGAGTCCCATTATTCGTACAATTTTGCTACAATCACAAATACTTGAACTAATATAATTATACAAACTTTCTAACATTGCATTTGGAGGTCCACTATCCATGTGCGGTTCCAAGTTGAGTCCGTAACTGTATTTTAAAGTTTTGAGCATAGCGATAGTCGCTACCACAAACCAATGGCAACCGGCAAGTACTCTTTGAACAAATCCGTAATCCCCGACCCAGTCCACACCCTCTAGCCGGGTACCATTGGAGCCCGACAAAGAGGGCAAGTCCTGGGCTGACCACAATGTGTGGTAGAAAGGGGGCTTAGTAAACCATGTGATGGTGCCCAAGGAGCAACGAATAATTCTTCGTCCATCCACGGGTCAAGACAGCTCCGGTGGAAAACGTGCCGGCAATTCATCAGCCGTCGGACCTCGTCGCCGCCGTCGAAAGCGCACAGGCAAACGGCGCAGTCCTCCAGTGGCGGCGGGTGGTCCTCCGCCAGGTCCGAGAACTTCATCACAGGGAGTAGTAGGTCTTGGAACCGGGATAGGGATAGGGAACGGGGGTTCGGATCCGGGAGGGAGTCGGGTTGGGCGGGTGAAGGGGTTTGTGGGTCGAGGAGGTAATGGGAAAGGCCGAGAGGTTGGAAGAGGGAGGAGATGAGGTGGCGGATGTGACCCGGGAGGAGGAGGTTTGGGAGGCGGAACTCCGTAGAACCAAAGGCGTACCCCATTTGCTTTGAATTTTGATTGTTTGAGAGAGAGAGAGGTGATGTGAGTATGGGAATTGTTTGATTTGGATTTATAGCCATGTTTGCAGGTTTTTTTTTTGGAATGGATGTTTACAGGTTATGCATATGAGAATAACTTATTCACGGAACCGTACAACCGCAATTTTCCGTTTTGGTAATTAATAGTTGAAATTATGTTTTTAATTTTTTTTACAGTAAAAATTAATTTTTAATCTAGATTATCCAAAACATTTTTGGACGGTCGCGATTGACTTCCGTAAAAATTTATATCCGTAAATTTGTTTTTCTGCATGTATATACTCTCTCTGTTGATAACTTAGAAAAATACTTCCTCCGTCCCATTTTGTTTGCTCACGTTTTTTTTTTTTTGAGCTGTCCCAAATTGTTAGTATAATTTTTCATAATTAGAAACCACCAAAAGGGCAAAGTTTCAATTTACCCCTTTAGTTTTGAGTTGAGTACATTAATATTGTAGTTAAAGTTATTGTATTTTTCTAAAGGGTATTTTTTGAAATCTAAATACTTTTCAATCCAAAAGACTAGAGTCTATAAAATGGGAGAAGGGAGCTTTGGCCAGAAGTCCATAGTATAGGGTCTAATTAGGCAATTAAGACATCAATATTTTCACTACTGGCGCCAGGACTTTGTTCCCCCGCATTTCCAAAAACAACCCCGCTTTTCAAAAACAAAACCGAATAGTCGGACTCGGAACGGTCCAAAACTGAAAAAAAAAACTTCCTTCCGACGAAGACACCGTCAATGACGGTGGGAATAATAAGGACATCAACAACGTCTCTGCTGATCTGATGCTGCAGCCACCGGCCTCTGTTCTATCCCGGCAAGCCTGGATTTTGTCCAGGTTTGGAGCTTTGCGGCACTGCCGCGGCCCGCCTGATATGGGTGGTTCTGACTTCGTCGATGGTGGCGCAACAGGCTTCGTTTTCTGGGAGAGATTTGCGAGAATAGGAACGGCAGCACCAAAGCTTTGGTGCTGTGAGAGGGATTTAGCACTAGCTTCTTCTTTTTTTTTGGTAAACCACGTGCATTAGATAAAGTTAGGAAACATACAAGAGTCTTGGATATGAAACCCCATAAGCGTCATCGCGTAGTTGCGAATGAATACAAGCTAGAGCAATATCTAAGACACGAAAATCTAAAATAGGATTACAAGCCATGTTGGCTAGAGCATCAGCACATTTGTTTCCTTCTCGATAAATATGATCAATCTTCTCCACTCCTAGCTTCCTCATCAAGAATCTGCAATCATGAACGATATTACTTAGAAAATGTCGGGGTTGATCAACTCCCATGATCAATTGGACAGCAGCAAGAGCATCCATTTCAACATAAATTTGAGTAATTTTCCTGTCCAATGCTAGTTGTAATCCGTCACGGAGAGCCCATAACTCAGTTTCCAAACTCTGCATTGGTCTCATTGTTCTGCGAAAACCTATGATCCAGTTTCCATGCATGTCCCTGATCAAACCACCACCAGATGCCATGCTTGCATCTTTCTTGCATGAGCCATCAGTATTTAACTTAAAACAATTGGTAGGAGGAGGACACCATTTGATTAAAATCGTATCCTTTGTATTTAGCACTAGCTAGGGAAATGATTTGGTGCTTTTAGAGGGAATTACCCCAATTAGAACCAAGGAAATGATTGGGTAAGGGTAAGTCTTTTGTTTGTTTGTGTTAGTGAATTAGTGTAAAACTTAAGAAATAAAATATCTCATTTGTGTTCAAAAATTGGAAAAAAAATAACCTTATCTGTGTGTGTGTGTGTTTTTTTTAAAGATATAAAGATTAGACTATCACATATAACTATAAGTTTGAGATAATAAAAAGTATAGATTTAAAGATATAACACTCTATATGGTTAATATTTCAATTATATAGAGTACAGATTTGGACAAATAATCCTATCTGAGATAATAAGGAGTATAGATTTGGACAGATAACCATATTTGCTGATTTTTATTGTATATGGATTACAGATCTCGTGGGGATAACCTTATCTTTTAATATTATTGGGATAATAAACAATATAGACTTTAGCCTGGGCTAGGTGCTCTATTGGACCACCTTTTTTAGACTTTAGGCTAACTTTCTGAGTAGGGGTTAACAATTTAATGGCTGAAGATGCTCCAATGGGGCAGAATTTAATGCCATAAATTAACTTACACGACCAATACTTAATTAACACAGAGTGGTTATATCTATATTAATTAACTACATCTGAAATTCTGAATCTCCAGCTATTAATTTGCTTTTTCCATTTATTATTTTAAGTGTAAATTAATCAATTAGAGCATCCGTAATGTAATAATCAAAAGTGAATAATCAAAACTTGTCACGTCAGCTTTTGATTATTCATTTAGAGGGTTGCTAAAGTTAGCAATGTGAAGTTCCACATTGTTACTTTTGATTATTCAAATGCCCAAATTTGATTATTGGTTTGGAGGTTGCTAACTTTGATTATTATTACAATGTGAGCACTTTTTTAAGAACACATTGCTAACTTTAACAATCTTTTAATTTTGCTTATTACATTACGGATGCTCTTATTGAACATGATAGGAGGTAGAAGTACGAATTAACTTCCATTTTTATGACTTATTTATCACCGACGGGTTTTGCCTGCGTGGGTCAACATGTGAAAACACAGCCACAGCAGTGCGGCCAATCCGGCCGTCCATCTCGGCAATGGACGGCTCGGATTTGTAGGAGCTCAGATTAAATCCGAGCCCTTCATATCGAGATGGATGATCGGATCCGCCGCACTATACGGTGTTGTGCGGCTGCCACAAAACAACAACTCCCAATCCCGTTGAACAGACAATCTCTCTTGCACGATCCTGTTATTTTTCCTTTGATACTTGACAGTTGACACCCATCTCTCTAACATTTTTTGCGTTTATTAGTCTTGAGTTAAACTTTTGAGGATTTTTGGAGACGGACCAGAAGAGTAAAAAAAATTATGACTTTTACTTAAATATATTTAGAAATATTCAAAGATAAAGCCAAACTTTTTGGGCTTTATTTGAGTTATTTCCAAAAATACAAGGTAACAGTAAAAAAAATTTACTTTTCTGATTTCTCTTGTCGAGAGACAAATTAATAATCCACAAAATTTGACACAAAACTAAAAAACGCAAATATTTTTTCATAAGAACAACACGTCCAAAAAAACCTAAAAAGCTAAGGAGAACGTCATCATTTTTTATGACTCTAGTCACAGTCCATCAAATGGACGCTTTGATTATTGGGCTTATCTAAGTGGCTGGTATGGGTCAATGGCCCCCAATAATTCTTTATCCTCCAAAGAACTTGCAAGAATCTTTAGATTTACTCCTGAAGTAGTCACTGCAACAACAAAAATAAGGTTAATATCCACGCAAGTTGGTTCAGACATTCGATTATCTAAAAAAAAAAAGAGTAATGTGTCGGGGAGAGAAAGACCGGCATCAACACATAATGTTTAATGCCCCAAGGTAGTAAATAAAGTGGAAATCATGATGGGGTGTTATTTTATTTGCCCAAGAACCAACTCATAACGAGTTAGGGTAATTTTTGATACTCTACTTCCGATTAAAACAAAGAGAAGAGGGATGACCAGCACGCGACTAAAGAAACTTCCTATTTAGTGGGGAGCCGTAGGAGAGGAAACCTGCCGATCGAGCTCGGCAAAACGACGGAACCACATAATACAAGGTGATTTTAGTGCTCCGGCTCTCTCACTTTTCATAATGATGGATCCCATCTTTTGCATTTTGGTTATGGGTTGGCTTGATTTTGAATACAATTCAAGTGATGCACTCAACCACGAAGACATAGTGTAACTTTAAGAAAGAAATAATACTCCAGGAGAGGCTTTTCAGTGCCGAGCGGGTGTATCCTATGTGGTACCCGCTCGGCGCATCCGAGCCGTCCGATACATTTTTGGACGGCTCGGATTGAAACCCTCTCTCTCCTCTCATCCCAACACTTTCTCTCTCCAAATCTGAGCCGTTCAAACACGGAATGGACGGCTCGGATGTACGAGCGGGCACCACGTGGTACTTGCTCAGCACCGAATTTTTTTTCAATACTCCAGGTATCAAAGTACTTTACAACTCATCAAATATCAAATGATTCAAAAAAAAAAAATTGCTCAAAATCCTGTCTCTCCTCTCTCCAAGCAAAGAACATATACCATTCATTTTGTGCCCAATCTCATTTTGTAAGAAACAATAAAGAATTATTGAGAGAGCTTGGGACATCCTTGCAACATACTCAAGGAAGTTATCATCTTACATATATATATATAGAGTCCCCTTCTAATAAGGACCACCTCATTTTAATAAAATGAGGACCTCCCTTTTCCGATTGAATTTTGATGATCCGAGCCGCTCAATGTGTTCAGAACATGATTTTAAGGGTACCCGCTTGAAATCAGCAAAAAAAAAGACCGGGAAGAGCTTCATCCGAGCAGTTTTTATTAATTTTTTATCGAACGGTTCAAATAAAAACTGCTCAAATCAAGCCCTTCCCGGTCATTTTTTTTGCCGATTTCTCGCGGGTACCTTTAAAATCACGTTCTGAACACATTGAGCGGCTCGGATCATCAAAATTCAATCGGGAAATGGAAGAAATGGGGTAGTCCTCATTTTAGGTCCTCATTTTAGATCCTCATTAGAAGGGGAGTGTATATATATATATATATATATAGAGGATAAATAAAAGGTAGTGATTTTGCCACACCCTTTTTTGATAATGTCACACCCTGCAAATGTATTTTTTGGTGCAAAAATACACTTGCAGAGTGTGGCATTATCAAAAAATGGTGTGGCAAAATCATTTCCCTAAATAAAATGCATTTGGCACATCGTAATGCAATAGAAGAACAATTTTTTTATTTGATAATTCGGGATATTCGTGTTGACCTGCGGACATCTCTCGACTAATTCTTAGGAAATTAATCCCACCGTTCACAACCAAAATCCAACTGAAGTCGAAGTAAAGTACCGTGTATGAATCCACCTTGTAAAACTCGATAGCAGATAATGAAAGGACTATTTAAGAAATCAATGTTGACAAATGGAAAGGGACGTCAATGATGAGAAACGCAACACACTACTTAATTGGTCTAGGTTTATTTATTCATTTATTTTTGTAATCAGAAAGTGTCTACTGGCACAGTACATCTGTGCACAGATCGCGTTGTGGGGCCCACTAAGGGTCCCATACAAATAATCCGATCCGTTAATTATGTTTAAAACATTTTTTCAAGGGCCTCTGCAAAAAATTAGCTCAATCCGATACCTATAAGTGCTTGATCTAATCATCTAACTTTTCATTCGGGTTTTTAGAGAATGAAAAGTTAGACGATTAGATCAAGTACTTATAGGTGTCGGATTGAGCTAATTTTTCGCAAGGGCACTTGAAAAAATATTTTAAACATAATGAACGGCTCGAATTATTTGTATGAGACCCTTAATGGACCCCACAATGCGATCTGTGCACAGATCTGCTGTGCCAATAGCAAGATCCTTTTGTAATGGAGTATATTTCTGAATGTGACCAAGCCAATTGAGTAGTACAGCTCAAACCAATTAATCTATAATAGTGATTGAGAACTGATTTTGTAAACTTTTATTACGTTTTCAGGTTGGTCAGATTATCCATCAGGTTTGTATATAATAAACAATTATCAATACATCTGATGTCACATAACATCGATTGTTTAATTCACTGAGTATTACTTTACTCTGCAAGAGAAAATCTTTCTAACGCCATGAATAGTTATTTACGGAGATGAATCGCGACCATCTATTTTTAGACGGTCCGGATGTTAATGAAACTTTTCCGGGTAAGAGTTTTACTCTTTCCCGAAAAAATTTCATTTAAATTCAAACCCGTCTAAAGTCGAAACGGACTGCCGAGATCGCGCGGCTCCGTAAATAAGGGAATCACGCAGTCTTCGTGAATAAGCCAACCTCATTTTACAAATGCCCAAAATGCATTGTTTATGATTGAATTCTTTTGTTTACATCTGACCAAACATATTGACCTAAAACTCAAAACGTTAAAAAATCAGGGAAATGATTTTGCCATTCCCTTTTTTATTAACGCCACTCCCCTGCATCAAAAATACACTTGCAGGGGAGTGACGTTAACAAAAAAGAAAGTAGCAAAATCAGCAGCAAAAAATTATGGGGAAGCACATACTTTAGGCACCACATAAGTACGTACAACTGGGATGTTTTCTTTTTGACAAAGGCCAGCTATGTTAAAATAAGTAAATACTTTAGGCGCAACCATATAGTATACCGAAACTTAAAAAATAAACAACTCGAATCGTCAAACTAAAATTTCCGTGTGACACACGATTAATCGCGGTCGCGCAACGGGAGAATCTTGGGCCTACTACTATGTCAAAAGTATGAAAACAAAATGAATTCCCAGAGCATAACGTAGAAAAGTGGTCGTCCCGGCATATAATCTGTTAAAAACTAGAAATGGTGGGGCTCCATCTTGCCTCTCCTCCACATCTCTCTCTCTCTCTCTCTCTCTAGAAAACGCCAATTCCAGTCTCCGGTGCAAAAAGAAAAACCCAGATCTAGATCCTCACGTAATCAAAAAGTCTATTACTAAAACACAATCATTTACGCAAATTCCAGTCTCCGGTGCAAAAGAAAAATCCAGATCTAGATCCTCTCGTAATCAGAAAACCTATTAACACAATCATTTACGCAATTAGGAGCACAAATACAGGAAAAATCGGGCAACACACACATGGATGTGCCTCGTCGTTAAACGAAACGAGAAGTCTAGGAACACAGTTTACGGGTCGGGTTCACATGCATCGAACATAGTGTTTCGGGCATAATGAGCCGATCCTGCGGGCCAACTCCGAACACGGTGTTTCAAACCGTCCAATTCGTACGAGTTCACATGCATTTAACAACTCGGAAAACAGTTCTCATGAAAACGGGAAAAAAAGCGTATGCAACAAAAGTGGAAAATGGTTGGTGGGGACTCCAATTATTCAATGCTCGTCCCTTCTCTCTCTCTCTCTCTCTGTATATCGTACGACCCGCCATTAAATTGTCTGTTACTCAACACACACACACTCTCTCTCTCTCTCCTCTCCTCTCTCTCTCTCTCTCTCTCTCTCTCTCCGTGATGCCGTTGCCCTAACGGACAACCCAACTAAAAACAACCAACCCGTTTCGGTACTAGTGTCATCATAAAACCACACCCACATGGCCACTTCCACTCTCAAAATCCAAACCCATCCAAACAACTCCAAGCCCAAACGCCGCCGTTTCCGCGAAACCACCATCACCACCACCACCACCACCTCTCAGCACCCACCTGACCACCAGCGCAGCAAGCTGGGCCCCACCATCGTCGTCTCGCCCCAGCACTCCTGGTGCTGCCCCGCCGCGCCCAACAAACTCCCCCCTCCTCCTCCTCCTCCGCCGCCGCCGTCCCCGCCCGACACGTCATCGAAGCCCATGGACTCCGCCGCGCACGATCCCTTCCCTTCCTCCCTCACCAAATTCAACTCCGTCCTCACCGCCGGCCTCCTCAACCCGATGTCCCCCCCTCCGACCCGGTCCAGCCCGACCCTGTTCGAAATGATGGCCAACGAACCCGACTGCGTTATCAACCCCAGCAGACCACCACCACCACACATCCCTAACCCTAACCCTAACGGCGGCGCCGTTTTAACAAATCCCAAATTCTTACCCCAGATTTCGATCCAACAGCGGCTGCACGAGCTCCTGGCTTGCAAGAGTCCGGGGAGCCAGTTCAACGACGCGAATTCGAGCGACGTGAGGCTGAATCTGAGCGCCAAGGACGGGGTCTCGGTCACGATGAACGTGCACAGGCAGATCTTGGTCGGTCACAGCCGGTTTTTCGCGGCGAGGTTGACGGAGAGGCGGTCGAGGCAGGAGAAGGAGAGGAGTCCTGGTAATGGGAGTTGTGTTGTGGAGATTGAGGATTGTGATGATATTGAGGTTTATGTGGAGACGTTGAGGTTGATGTATTGTAAGGATTTGAGGAGGAGGCTTATGAGGGAGGATGTCACTAGGGTTCTTGGGATCTTGAAGGTAACTAATAATTATAAATCGTGTACACATTGTTATGGGCATTGCGTATATGTTGAATGAGATTATCATAGCCTTACATTGAAATCTCACAATGGAGATATCAACGGGTTCAAATCACCTGCATCGAAAATGCGTATCTTTCGTGCAATTTCAGCCGGAGGATTGCACAAGACATGTATATACTTTCATTTAAACAAGATAATACATTCGTGCATTGAAATCTCACAATGGAGACTTGAGCGAGTTCACATCACTTGTACCAAAAGTGCCTCTATTTCGTGCAATTTCAGTTGCAAGATCAGACAAAAGACTGAAATTGCACGGAACAGAGGCACATTGGCAAATGGGTACAGGTGACCTGGTGGTGATATCACTGATATGAACTTGTTCTAACCACGGCAAACGATGATCTCCAACCTTTCCAATTTTTATATCAGATTAAGGAAGAAATGAGTTTTTCATCAAATTTCTTGAAAAAAGCTCTTGGGAATAAGTTTGGAATTTTAAAAAAAAGATTTGACTGAAATGCTTAAAAGAGTAACAAGGATTGGTGCATTCATTTTGTCATACAAAATGGTTAATTGAGTATTGCAGACAAGTTGATTATTCTTTTCCAAAGATTTGATGAAGCACCATTGAAGTGGTTTGTACGTTGTAGTTTCTATCCAAATCAACAATTTCGAAAAGAGAGTGAGAGTTGGAGGTGGTCTTGTATATGTGAAAATAGTGTTCTGGAGTATTAGGAGTTTGAATTGTTTTTTATGTTCTTATGATATAGGTTTCAGCTGCAATTGGGTTTGATGCTGGGGTTTTGTCATGTTTGGAGTACTTAGAGGCTGCTCCATGGGCTGAGGACGAAGAGGAGAAAGTGGCTTCTCTGTTGTCGGAGCTTCGGCTTGAAGGGGTAGGAGCAGGGGAAGTTCTTAAGAGAGTTTCTGTGGATGTTACTGCTGGGGTTGATGAGGGGAGCAACAATGAAGAGGTGCTGCTCAAACTTTTGCGGGTGGTTCTGGAGGGGAAAGATGAGAAGGCAAGGCGAGAGATGAAGGGATTGGTATCCAAAATGCTTCGTGAGAATTCCTCTCAAAATGATTTGAAGAAAGAGTCTTTGTATTCTGCTTGTGATGGGTGTTTGCAATTGCTTCACCACCACTTTTTGCGAGCAGCTGAGGCAGATTTGCAGGATGTGGGCCAGATTGCACGACAGGCGGATAATTTGCATTGGATTCTTGATATTTTGATCGATAGGCAGATTGCTGAAGATTTTTTGAAGACATGGGCTTCACAATCGGAATTGTCTGATGCACATTCTAAAGTGCCGGCCATTCATAGGTATGAGGTTAGCAGAGTGACATCTAGGTTGTTTGTTGGGATTGGAAAAGGGCACTTGTTGGCGTCTAAGGATGCAAGGTGCTTGCTGTTGCAAACCTGGTTGGTTCCATTTTATGAGGATTTTGGATGGATGAGAAGGGCATCGAAAGGCCTTGACAGGCATTTGATTGAGGATGGTCTAAGCAACACCATTCTTACTCTGCCTCTAGCATGGCAGCAGGAAATTTTGATGTCTTGGTTCGACCGGTTTTTGAACTCTGGTGATGATTGTCCAAATATACAAAGAGGGTTTGAAGTTTGGTGGAGGAGGGCTTTCTGGAGACGAAATGGTGAGCCTGAACGGCCCCGGCAAATGCGAACTACAACTGCAAGCGTTGAGAACTTGTGATATTTTTCATCTACAAGTTGTGGGTTAATACGGTTCCAGTGGATTTATGTCCTTTTATCCTACAATCACCTGGTTCTTATTGCACGTTGGGAAGTTTTTCGGTCTCCCTTGCTAATCTGGCTCCAACAGTTTTTTCCGAAGGGACTGAATTCATGAAGCTGGGTGATTTGCTTCTCTGATTCATATTTCGGGTTTAATCTAGAAGAAGACATACATGTTTGTGCACCTTCCACCTCTTGTTGGGAATAATCACTGCTGATTTACTCTGTGCAGTTCTGTATTTGGAAAGGAAACCTTTTTTTCCTCCTGTTAGTATATATGAATGAAATTGTTTTCAGGAAAATGATGGGTTGTTGTGACTTGTTGCTTTTAGGTTTTGAAAATCATCAAAGTAGGGTATTTTCTCTTTCTGAAAAAACCAAGGGCTATTTCTTGTAAACCAGGACTGGCAGGTGTTGACAAATGGCTAGCCATGAAGACCTAACTGTAAAAACACTGAGGGTAGACATTAGCGGCTATGGTTAATGCGGTCATTTTGTGCTGTATCACAGGTGCATTCTTGGACACAGACACTATATTAGTCGTCCTTTCTTTGCCAAATTCTTCTGGCGGACACATGGTGAAGACTGAAGAGACAACGGTCTATGTCATGGTAATCAGTTGCAATGCTGTCCAAGCCCCTGTTGGATGTTGGATATAGCTGTATGGTGAATTGGCCCTTACTGAATTTTAGTTGAGTTTATGCCGGTTCCATGGAGAAACCATTTTTCACGATAAATTCATGTTTTGTTGGGCTTTATATTGCTGCTCTACATATTAACGTTTTGTAAGAAGCTGAATGCACTATTAACTCATTACCTTTTTGTTATTGAAGGATAGCGAGTTGTGTGGTTTGTTACATTTTGTATGGTATCGCTTGCATAAATTTGTCACATCTGTATTCGGAGTATGGCCATTGCTTATTACTCCCTCCGTCCTATTTTCTTTGTCCATTTTCGTTATTCGTGCCATTCTTTAAGCGCTTATATCTCCCAATTTACAATATTTTTCATAATTTTGAAAATTTTGTATTATAGACCTAATCGAGAACTATCAAACAAGATCCATATTGCATATTTTTGGAGATTCATGTAGGAAGATATAAGCGATTGAAAACTGACACTAATAACAAAAATGGACAACCAAAATGGGATGGAGGGAGTAGCAAACTGGTAGTGAGCTCAATTCATATCAAGCAAAAATAGTCATGTTGCATTTGATTGGGGGAAAATGTTTTCTTTGGCCTTGGAAACTTATGAAATTTGGCAGAGATTGTGTTCCCAAGGAAAGAATTTAGTTGAAGGTAACCTGGGTAGGTGCAAGATGACTTTTATTGGCGAAATGACAAAGTCAGAACAGCCTCACCAATGTCAGATGATTTATGGACCTCAAAGCTTACACTTAAAAGAGAATGAGGCTGCTCTTCTTTCACTACATGATGGTGATTTGTATCTTATTGGGTTTTCTTGACCTTGCATTGTACTTCAACCTTTTATGTTTCGTTGATGAGGGAGGTGAACTCATGAATGAAACGAAGAAGTTATCTCCTGTTGTATTAGAAACAGGAGATAACTTCATTTGCTGCACCTTCTGTCTACTGTCAAGGTAGTTTTGCTATGAACATTAACTTTGTTCCGTATGGTATCTTTTTCTTTTTGATTTTTTAGCTTTGGCCTGGGATTTGAAGGGGTTCAACCTTTTAAAAGTGCATGCTAATGTGGCAATATGTGTTGGAAGTTACTACTGTGATAACTAGACCAATATTCAGACACATGTAATGATAGTTTTTGCAGTAGACTAGAACCACAAATTCAGAAAGAAGATGTTTACTTCCATTTTGGCCTGGATTTCGATGTCTACTTTCATGCAATCTTCCAGTAACCTCTTCTGATTAATTCGAAATAGTCTTTACTAATTTCTAATGTTTTTGCACATCTTTTCAACTTCATTATATGCAAGGACAAGGTCAGGCACTTATGCTTAGAGGTTGGATTTTTCTTGTCATACTTAACCAGAACTGGTATAGGAGCCAAAAAATGTGATATCTCCCAGTATGTAATTCATACTTGCTACATACCATTACCTTGTCTTATGATGTTCAGATTCCGGAGCAAAATAGGAAATGAAGAGAAGCAGGCTTCTCAAATGACTACCATTGAGATAAAGTTTTTGGCGAACGTGCATTAAAGGAACGGAACGCTCAGATCGCCCTCAAACCAAAATTGTGGATTTACCCTTCCTTGGGTTAGATGTGGGTTTAGTGATCTAAATCTAGTCAGTTATTTCCTGGAAGATATTTCCCATCATCGGTGGCGTGGCAGGTTTTGTGTGTTCTACTACCAGATCAGAGAAACCACGTTGCCAAATTTACAGCAGATATCCAAGTTCGTGCTGCATAAAGTCTATGTTGCTAAAAAGTTCAGTTCTGTGCTTCCACACCACGCCAACACAGGTGAGATAATTTCCCCTTGATTCATGCGTTGTTGTCTTCATCATCCAAATGGGTGAAGAAAGATGGGAAATTTAGTTCCCCTGGCTTTGCCCTCTTTTGCCTTCAATAAGGAACCAAAAAACTATCAAGTTAACTAGGAAATCAAAACTATTCTCCTGTTTGGCTAAGAAAAGCTGAATGCATTTGGAAATTAGTTAAGAAAATTAGCTAATTGAGAGGCTAATGCTTACCATTCCTGATCAGTCAGCATTTCATCCGTCAAACCAAATTTTCGTAATTCTTGTTCCGTGTGGTGCACTAATAAGCTGTACCTGTTCGAATCAATTCATAGTGTTCAAACATGACATGATCAAGAGTCAAGACGTGTAATGATGCATGCATATGAGGATTTCGCTTACTCTATTGTTTTCATTTGCCGATTTAATAGTTTATCGTAGCTTGTAAATGAAACCTCCAATTTTGCAGTGTCATTGCCCACAATCGTCCTGATTTTACTTACGACTGTCGATGTTATGTTAGTTGGTGAAACCCTGCCCATATAATTTATATTTCATTTCCTACTCCAGTATGAGTTTGACCCTGTTTATATAGCATTACTTAATTTATACACGAATAGAATGGTTCCTTATACAGTGTAGAGATAGATGAAACCTTGAGACTTGAGAGAGAGTGTGAGAGAGAGAGAGAGATTACCTGCCACCATAACCCCGTTCCATGACAATCATCTTTCCATTGCCCATGTTAACGAGTCCTTCAAATTGCTCCACGGTCCATTTGTACCACCTCATTAAGAAGACCCGTAATGTCAAGCCATGTGATACCAGTACCAAGTTCATATTTGGGGTGTGCTCACCCGGTGGCTGGAACCGTCCTATGTCAATATCTGCTCTTAGCGTTTCTCTGAATCCTGCAACGCTATTTCAGTGTTACTAGTTGTCATGAACACTACAGGAAGAGAAATATAGCAGAGGCTGAATACCTGTTATTCTATCATAAACATCTGCAGCCGATTCTCCATTAGGAAAGCGGTAGAAGAAACGGCCATAAATAGCTCGAAGCTTTTTCTCAATTTTCATCTGTTCTCTGTCCTGAAAGTTACCTTTTTGGGGAGAGAAAATTAGATGAATGTTTAAAAATCATAGTAAACATTTTGAGAATCAAGATCTCCCTGCGACATTTCTCTCTATGAGTACCTACGTCAACGACATTAAGGTCTTTTAAGTGCTAAGTATCCGTGTCGGACCCTTGACGCTTCCGACACGGATACCTGAGTCTATACATATTGATGGGCAACAACAATTAAACATTATACTATCTGGCTTTTAGCATTTTTGAGGGGATGTGACATACCAAAATCTTGCTCTCTCAAACGAGGCTCCTCTCTGACTCCAGCAATCCTAGAGCGGCCAAAGGCCTTGGCCACATTTCTAAGTGTCTCAAGTGTCCTCCTATAAGGTGAGACATAGAAGTAAACCCTCCAGTCATCTGCTTCATCTCTCTCTATCATCTCTCGAATTCTCCTCCCACACTCCTCAGCCTCCTCCACTCCTCTCTCCGTCAGACCAATCTTCGGATCTGCCACCCTCGTATACACGCCCTCGTCGACGTTTCCTTCACTCTGCCCGTGTCTAACCAGTATTATCCTCCGTGGGCGGGGCGGTGGCTGAGGAATCCGGAGTGTGCCCCTCTCAAGAACAAGGTTCTTTTCGGGGAAAGTGGCCGACCCATTCTCGTATTTCACTCTTGCCACGCCGACTGTGTCCTCGCAACACTTAATGGAGGTCAAGGATTTGTACCCTTTTGGGGACATTGCTGAAACTAGGTTGGGCATTGTTTTGTTGGGCCACAGAGAGAGAGAGAGAGAGAGAGAGAGAGAGAGAGAGAGAGAGAGAGAGAGAGAGATGAAAGGATGAAAAATTTGTGGTGCTTGAGAGTCATCTTTCTTGTGTAGAGCCATAGCCACAAGTGTCCTAGTCATTTGCTGTGCTGCCATTATGAGTAATTCTGGACTTTTTCCTAGAGGACATTTTAATGTTTTGTATGTTTGTGCTAGAGGTTGGTGTACACGCACAAATTGCCTGGTCTTCTGCTTCCTTAATAATAGGAGTGATTTGACCAGTTTACATACCATTTTTCTCTTGACAAGGTAGGTGCCGAGACTTTAGTGATCGAGTGCTCCAGGAGTAATGCTCCGCGTCGGTTAGGACACGCCAATGTCATTTTGTTACCACACGGTCTTGCTCCAAGAGCAAAGAATAATTTGTCGGTAGGCACACGGTCCGCTGTTAGAAATAAGTATAGGGGACATTTTGCTCTTGAGAGCAACACAAGTTCTGCCTTTCTTGTTTACTAGTGGTAGAGCAGCAGTTATCAAAATATGTCTTCCAGATTCGTTTTTCCACACGTATTTCCCGACGCTTTTCGAAACTTATATTCTAGAGTTGTGTTGTACTGTTTATTTTCTATGTGTGATAAGTTTATGATTCCTCGAGATTTTCTCATATTACCGGAAAACATTTGTGCTAAGAAATGAATGAGATACTTGCCGAGCCAAAAAAAAATTTAAATGATACCAGAGTTTTAATTCTTGTCGATTTTTTTATTTCTATTTTTCCACGAATTCAGTTCAGTAGATGCTGCAGCCGCTATATGGTTCTGGTTGAGTTTTAACTCCGTCTTTTTTTAGGAAAAAATTCAAAATACTCCCTAAACTTTGACCTCAATGTCTAATGGACTTGCAAACTTTAAAAAACTTAGATTTTACACCTAAACTTTTCTTCCGTTATTCAAATAGACTCATACCGTCTAAATCAGTTAAATTGGTAACGAAATTGCTAACAACGGTCATTTTTTTCAAAGTTTAGCTGGAAAAATGAAAAGTTTAGCTAACATGACCTCTGTTAGCAATTTTTGTTACCAATTTAACGGATTTCGATGGTAAGAGTCTATTTAAATAACGGAAGAAAAGTTTAGGTGTATAATCAAAGTTTGTTTAAAGTTTGGGAGTCGTATTGGACATTGATGTCAAAGTTTGGGGTATTTTGAATTTTTTCTCTTTTTTTTTATTTTTTAAGACAGTGGAATGGGAAAACTAAAATCCAGAGGGTGAATATAATTTGGGTTAAATATTTACTTGCCCCTTAAACTATTCAAAAAAAATTTATTTCCCCCTTCAACTACCAATTGAGGTGGTGTTCCACTTTTGGAAAAAGAGCTTTTTTTTTCAAACGGAGGTAATTTCAAGCCCAAAAATCATGTGTTTACGCAAATAATTTTCCTACCAATATGGATCTTGTTTGATAGATCTCGTTGAGATCTTTTATACGGTGCAAAAAAAATTAAAAAATTATTTTTCATTTTCATTATAAAATTTGAAAAAAAGGAACTTTTACAAAAAGACAAATTACTGGAACACCACCTGAATACCCTTGCCCCTCCAACTACCAAACCGTCACATAAGAAGGACAATCCGTCCCTCCCATCCAAATCTTGGATGGAAAAGTTAACACCTCTCCCAAACATGATTAGTTGAAGGCTATTAATGTCATTTAACCTACCACATATATGTATGTATCTTCTTCTTCCTCTCAAATCTCACAATCTGGTCTAACCTCCTCCCTCTCTCTCTCTCTCTCTCTCTCTCTCTCTCGGTACTGTTATGGCTGAACGAAAAGACCTTGTTCTATTAATGGAGACCTTTGTCTGTTATGCCTTGTTCTGGTTGTCGTACTCTTATTGGTACTGTTATTATGAGTGCTCAATTTCTATGCCATCCTCCATCCAGCCCCACATACACAGGCCTCTCACCATCAGGCCCCTTGAGTGCTCGAATATATTGTGACATTTGACACCCACATCCACTGAGGCAATGAACAAAATGGATTCTATCACTTTCTGTATCAATATCAAGCAAAGAGCTATAGACAGTCATTCTCAAGGCTGATCTCCTAGAGAAACTCGTACTCTTTCTTTGCGAAACTCATCTCTGTTAAACCAAAAATGTTACCTCAAACAAAAATTAAATGTGTCAACGTGATTGTATTGAGTGTGTCTGGTAATTAGCATCGAGGGGCTAGATTTGAGAGAGAGAGATATGTTAAACCAGACTGTGAGATTGAGAGGAAGAAGATGATACATACATATACATATAGGATAGGTTAAATGACATTAATAGCCTTCAACTAACCATGTTAGGGAGCGGTGTTAACTTTTCCAACCAAGATTTGGATGGGATGGAGGGATTGTCCTTCTTATGTAACGGATTGGTAGTTGGAAGGGTAAGGATGTTCAATTGGTAGTTGAAGGGAGAAGTAAACATTTTTTGAATAGTTTAAGGGGCAAGTAGATATTTAACCCAATACAGTATAATTTAGTTAATCTGGGCCTACAATATATTCCGGGCTAGGCTTTATCTGAGAAATGTAGGACCTCTACAAACAAACCCAACTATAAGTTGGGCCAACTGTATTATTACAATCCCAACATGTTTCCTCCCTCCATTCGTAGCTTTATATATCAGACTCATAATATAAGCACAACATAGTTAAAGCCTAGTAAAAGTAGAGTGGATGAACCAATTCTAAACTTGCTTGAAACACATATATCCGGACACAGATATGTTCCTCACACTCGGGTGGTCAGCCGGCTACAAAAAGTAACATTTTATTAAGGGGAAAAGGAAAGTGAAATCCAACAAAAAGTTGGACAATACACCCAAATGGGACAAGCCCAAAGGCACCTAAAAGGGCAAAGCCCTATACATCGGTGGACCTAAAATGCCCAAATACAACAATACAAGCTCGATCTAAACACCTGGGGGCCTAATGTTTTTATTTGGATCGACTGTTAAGTTTCTTGATTATTTGTAACAGTTCTTTACTATCTTTGGAAAATGAGTTTTTTATGAAAACATCCCTCAAACTATAACTCTTTTTTCTACTTCGTCCTCGAACTATCAAAACGACTTATTTTGTCCTCCAACTATCTATTTCCCTCCTATTTCGTCCTCGTCCTAACTCCATCCAACTTTTTGGACGGAAAAGACAGCATGTGCCAAGCATGTGGCTTTGTTGAACCCAATGGAAGGGCAAAAATGTCATTTCATATATTTTTCTCCCAAAATCAGATGAACACCGGTGCCAAAACACCCGTCGCCCCTTCTCCGCTTTGCCGTCCGCAACTAATCCATGGCCGGTGCCACCATTCCCACCCAACCTGAATCTTTCCCTTTCCCACTCCACCATCAGACTCCTAGTTCATGGGATCTGCGCTGCGGAAGTCACGTCTCGTCACCGTTCATCAACGTTTTTGAATCCCAAAAAACGAAAAATCTAATCTTTTGTATGAACCACATCCGATGGTATCAAGGATTGAACACCCATGTATCTGCAATAAATATAATACAAAATTATAAGCAAACACCAGCTATGATACCCGATCGTAGTTCCTATTTAAATGATTTTATTCAGTTTCGATTTGATTTCTAAAACAGAAGGGGTGAGTTTGTTTTTTCTCTTTATTTTCGATCGAATTGATACAGGAGTCCCTATGGGTGAGAACCCAGTTTTTAATTTTATCACCTCAAGGTTGTAGTGTATTGCGAAATGCGTACATGTCCAGGTGGTCTGGGTAAATTTTTAGTTGAAATGGAGGATTTGCAGACAGAGAAAGGAGAAGGGAGGGGAACACGGGGAGTTGTGGTGAGGACTGATGTTGGGGTGGGAAAGAGAGAGGTTGAGGATGGTGGTGGTCTGGTTTGGCCCCAGATTTTATGGGGAAAAGGTGAAATCACATATGTGCCCTTTAAACATGCATGTGCACAGCATGTGCTCTTATTGCCGTCCAAAAAGATGGATGGAGTTAGGGTGAGGACGAAATAAGAGCGAAATGGATAGTTGGAGGACGAAATAGGTCGTTTTGATAGTTTGAGGACGAAGTAGAAAAAAGAGTGATAGTTTGAGGGATGTTTTCATAAAAAACTCTTGGAAAATACTCCATATATCTTCGGACACTCACTGATAATGTCTTGACTTACTCGACACATGCAAAAATCACTGATAATGTCTTTTATATCTTTCGTTGCAAGTCTTGAAGCTGGTTTTTGTATGCTTAGAGACTAATTAATTTGGTCTTGTGGTTCAACATAAAGAAATTATATTCTACATATTACGTTTTGATTCAACCGCAAGGCACACCTAGCGGTCAAGGTTTAAGAATTAGGGATTTTCTTCCTCTTAAGATTTCATGATCAAAACCTCTCGGGTGCTATTAGTTTTTACGAGCCAACTCATATAGAGTTTTGCTTTGGTTTTAGTTGGGACGCTTACAAATGGACGGTGGAATTGGCTCTCTAAAATTAGTCAATATGCGTGTAAATTGACCTGAACACTTGAGGTATAAAAAATACTAATTACGTTTTGATTTGCAAATTATAGCCTATGGTCAACCCTTATAGTCCATTACGATGATAGCTCACAAAATGGTCTTTATTTGAATATTAATAATTTTAATATTATCCCATAATAAGATAGACTCACTGACAAAGAAGGGTCTGTCGATTACTAGGGGAATGGAATATACTACTTTATAAGTCTAATGATTGAGATCCATATTAGTACTTTTTTAATTAGAGAGACACTGATTCAACTTCCAATAAAATACCCCTCATTCCTCTCCTAAACGTAACCCTAACCCTAATCCTAGACCCACCAATCATTATAGTAACTTTTTCTTTGTGTGCGGCAAAAGTAAAATTTTATTAGGGAAGGGGAAAGATGATCCAACAAAATGTTAGAGGCAATCCAAGGGACGAAGCCCGAATACACCTGAGGGCCTAAAGTGCCCAGATAAAAAAAAATACAGCTCAACACTCCAAGAGGCCTAAACAGCCCAGATCATACATTGAAAACCCAACCCAAAGAAAACCCCAAACCTAATCTTAAACAATAAAGTTGTCCAACTCGAACTAGAAATCATTTATTAATTAAGAGTATAAAAGAAGAGGAAACTCCACAAAAGTTTAGCCCATAATCCCATCCCCTTTCATACTTACCATGATTCTTTTACTATCTGAGATCATTTCATCACCAAAATAAACCATTTTGGTGTATTTTCCAACCCTTGTTTGAAATTCCCTTTTCTCCTTTCTCCTTAATAAAATGATATTTTGGCAAGGAGAAAAGGGAATTTCAAACAAGGGTTGGAAAATACACCAAAATGGGCAAAACCCATAACACCAGAAGGCATAAAAGCCCAGATAAAACAAATAAAGCCAGTAAAAACAACTGAAGGCCTAAAAGTCCAAATATTACAATTAAGCCCAGCCCAAGAAACCCAAAACATAACCCTAAAAATTTGAGAAGCTTCTCTCGTCGCCTCCCACAGCCTCCGCCCCAAACCAGACAGCCACCACCAACACTGAACAGCCACCACCGCGTAACCACCACACCACCACCAGCCACCCCAACAGTGAAACCCTTGAGATGAACATATGAAGCTCCATCAAACAAACACATATCATTGTGCATGTAGTATGTTAAAATGATTGAAAACTACTTTGGCCATTTTCGTTATGGAATAAGTGAAGTCTCAATAAAAAATGCTCGGACTTTATCGATCTTTGAGGAAATCTGAAGCAATCAATAGGAATAGCCCTAGCTAGCTAGTTGCGCTAATTAATCACATGAATGATGGGAATTATGCATTGTTCTTGTACCATTAAACCAACCCTGGTTCTGAACTCCTGTGGACTTACTTATTAACTTCTCTGCTAACACCCCACTGATGTATACAATATTGAAAAAAAAAAAAAAAAAACCCTGGTTCTGGCTTTGTATAAGAAGAAGTCATATATATATATATATATATCCTACGTCAAGTAGCCCACATTTCACAAAAAATTAAGATAATATATACCTATCCGACAACCATCTGCTTTTGTCTCTTTGGTGTAAAAGTCTTGCAAAATCATCCAATGACAATACTGGAATAATGTTTTCAAGCAACCTCTGGTGATTACCCACATATACACATCAATCAATTATTAAATTCCACCAAGCATTAATTAATTACCCCATGGTGCTCTGCTGAGGTTTTTCATCGGCCTCCCCGTAAATGGGCAGGGAGATTGGGACTCCAGAATTAATTGAGGTCCATATAAGTTGACCTAGACATTTGACTATTTAAATTTTTTTTTTAAAAAAAAGCGTTACCCTCCGTGGTACTTAGTAGTAGGTACGTTGTCACGGCCGGGACCATAGTAAGCTCAGAAGTGTTACTCGATCAATAGCTGTTGGTTGCGCATAGTTTTTTGTATTGGCAAACAAAACTTCATTTTCGTAAAGATTACAATGACATCATTACAATAAGAAAAGAAATGGATTGAGAGAGCTTGGAAACGACCAGAGCTCTCCTAGTGCTGTAACTCGCAAAATCTAGACCTATACCGTCCTTTAAAAAAAAGAAAACATCAAAATAAATGAAGACAATACAACATTGTTGTACAAGATTTAAAAAAAACAAAAAACAAAAAATAAATGCTCCTGAGATGTTCCCAATACCCCTAAATACGTTGTTCCTTCATACTAGTATATTATACTCCGTATATAGTTGTGGATTTTTAAGGTAAGATTTGGGAGGCGTCCACTCAAGTCTCACGTACAATGTGATAAAAATTGTTCATTTTGTTGGATATATATGATCGATATATATTTTCCGTATAATTTATTTTCAAAATCCTAGTAGAGCAGTACATAGTGACTACACTACCGATATTCGACCGATCGACTTTATTTGTTCCGTCAACAATGTACTCGAACTCGAGTCCTTGACGAGCCTAGCAAAAGAAACAAGTTCGATCAAATCATCGATCGAACCCGGCCAGAGTAGGCTCCAAGCACACGTACCCACATGCAGAATCTATTCAAGGTATAGCATGCCAAGGGTTAGTCCCATTGGTTGTTGGGTTTTCTCTTCACACAATTAATCAGAGTTTGATTCTTGAGGTTAGATCGCAAGAAATGCCAATCCCATAGTCCCAGCTTGAATAATCTGTCTTTGATAGGACTGGAAAGGTGATTAGTCAAGGTGCCTGTAACCCATCACCGTTGATTTAGTCTCTCTAAGTATCAAGAGAGAGAGAGAGAGAGGAGTCATTTCAAGAAAGATAAACAGCCAAAGGGTTTAATCAAATTCATTATGACGTTCTTTGTCATTTTCTTTGACTTTAATTGCGTCGGTGACTTCTTCCTTTCTTTTCGGTGACTTCTTCCTTTCGTGTGTACAAAGGACAAGCTAGCTAGAAGAAGAATCATATAAAATGGTTAGAGATATCTTGTAGTAATTATGGGTACGTGGATTTAGTCTCTCTAAGTATCTACATGTTGGCCCTACATAAATAAATTAAACAAGGGACACTTTTGACCACACCAACAACAACTGATTTAATTATTCTTTAATTGGTTTATGTCAAATATAGCAGCTTTTAATATTCCTCACCATTACAACACTACTTTTACCACACAAAAAAAAAAAAACCATTTCAACTCTATGCCAAAATTTCCACCAAGACAGGAAAAGAAAATGCTTAAAATAGTAGTTTTTGGATCAATTACACTAGGGAAGATATTATTAAGGAAAATTCTAAAATCAACCCAATGAGCTGACAATAATAAGTGTGTGAATATGTATTAAGGGTGTAAAAAAAAATATAAAAATACATATTTTTCTTGTCTTCTAGAGTGCTTATCGTTAATCCAGTGGACTGACAATAGCAAGACCGTATTATCAATACTAATTCAATACCAAGTAATAATCTAATTAATAGCATGCGGGATTGTTAGACTGTAACCAGCCACAAACTCATCTAAAAATTTAAGATGAGAGAGAGAGAGAGAGAGAGAGAGAGAGAGAGAGAGAGAGAGAGAGAGAGAGAGAGAGAGAGAGAGAGAGAGAGAGAGAGAGAGAGAGAGAGAGAGAGGCCAGGGTAACTTAATTATCATGGACTATAATTCTATTTAGTTTAGGAATATGATTCGAGCTTAAAAATCATTTTCTAGACAATCTATTAAAACACATCCTTTCTTTTCTTATAATTAACTCAATTATGAGATTTAGCATGACAACATGAGAGATTGTATTTCTGCTTAGATTTGGCATGCAATATGATTCCTTAGGGTTATCTCAAGTGGAATATATCTCAAGTGGAATAAAGGGTGGAGGTAAGTGAGTTTGGAATTACAAATCTTTAGTTCGACTCCCACCAAAGGCATAATTCTTTGGGCTAACTCGCACAAATTTCTCAGTCTTAGCGTTAATATTGGCCCCCTTTTGACCGAACAAGGAATGAGATTAGTTGAGATATGCATAAGTTGGCTCAGACACTACTTACCGCTGAACCAAAAAAAAATATAGCTACACTACTTCATGATACCCACATTTTTGCTCACACTTTTGTCTCCATGAATCACCATTTGCTTGAACTATTTGCCTTTATGTACTGAATGATAGTATTTTGAAACCTCATGTAGTGCCCATTGCATGGTGGAAACAAGGAGGTGATGGATGGCTTTTTCAAAATTTTGAATGGTCAGAAATGAAAGATAGAAAAGGCAATTTTTGTTGCCCAAAACACTGCTCACAGCATGAGTTTCAACAAACCCATTTATAATTGGGACTTTTCACAGCACAGTGGCCAATAATTAGGCCCTTTTTCTTTTCCTTTCATCATAACTACTTTGGAGAAAACTTTTCTAATCAAAAGTGGTTTGTGACCACTGCTATCTTCTGTAGAGGAACCACTTTGCTACCATCCTCATGTGGAAAATGTTGTGCCTTTCTTAATTTGCCTTTCTTTATCATGAATATGTAGTTACTCAATAATTTCGAAAAGTCTACTAGTTAACTAATTAAACTATATATGAAAATGTTTGTAAGGAGACAGATAAAGTCACCAGTAAAGAAAGACGGAGCCAGTAATGTTTCTCTTGCTGTTTTGGCTGGCTTTTCTTGCTGTTTTGGTTGGCATCTTGCCGTCCTTTTTCGGTCTTGGGTAGCGTTTCTGCCGGTGTGCCCTTGCTCCGTTTAATCTCTGTAATCCTTTGCATTGATTAATAAAATTCTTTTTGCTAAGAAAAAAGGAAAAACGGAGCCAAAATTAAAAAGTAGGGGAGGTCAAGTACTTAGAGCCATTAATAATTAATTTGATCCAATTTGGCAAGGGTAACGGTAAAAACTATATTTTTAATACGATTCTTATGGCGTTTTTTTTCAATATATATAAGTGGGACAAATGAGTCAATACCCAATAGGAATACTGCAATTTATTTATGCTCATGTGTTGTTAAACGACTCAAATTATTCGAGAATGGTTTGTATCAAATAGAGATAAACTAACTAACGAACCCGTTTCCTGAGTCTGTTAAATTTTCAAACTAACATTGAAGTTTGAACAACATATTGCTTGAGACTCGTAAGGTATTAGAAAATCGAGCTACTAGAGCGCGATTCATGGCTGAAGTTCCCTTGATATCTTCTCAATTGGTCAAGTTCAACAAACCATGCATGCATGCTTAAATGTATTTTTCAAAACTTGTTCTTATAATGACATGTTTCGATGTGCTCGATCTTGTATTTACGGATATTTGATCTGTATTTACACATTGAGAATGCAAAATGAACGATTTAAATCACCACGTAATGATAAAAATAAAACTAAAAATCACCACATCAGATCAGGCTGGGTCCCATTTTCGTGGGAAATTAATTAGGACCACAAGAAGATGCTGCACAAGCAGAAGCTAGATCATTAATTCCTTGGGAAGGTATTGAGATTTATTATAAGCGTGGAAATTCTACAGTGCTTATTCATAGGGTTAAGGTCAAATCCAGTTTGTGGTTGTGTCAAGACTCTAGTCTGGTCCAGTTTTTTTATTTTGTGGGCTTATACCAGGCCCACAACAATGATTGAAATCGTTCATTTTGTTCAGCTCGTCTAGAGCTTTGATCGCAAAAATACGCAGATCGGATATCGATCGGTACCTAATCAAACCGCATTTATCTTGAAGAATACGCACTGGCCGGACCCATTTGCTCCAAGATAAAAGTGCTTTTACCGAGTATGGATCGATAACTGATCAATAAGAGTTTATGCACAATAGAATTTCCCGACGATCTCAACGAAATGAACGATTTCGACCATTGTTTTGGGCTTATCCGTTCGAAATTTGACCGGACTAGACACAGCTCAAACTAAACCGAACCGGACCGGACCTTAAACCCTATTCCTAACATTGTGGGTCCACATGTGTGGAAGAGTATGATGGGAAATGAAGAGGCTGTGGCTGTGTGTGATCTAAATTGTTCTATGTGGACTGTGGCGGTCCCCACCTTGAAGCTTCTTCAATTTTGGTGTGTTATATGGGCTGAGGAGGCCACCCACCGTAACACGACAAAAGCTACATGTACTGTAGCATAGCTTCAACGGACACAAATCGTTTGGTGTAATTTTTTTTTTTTGTCGGCAAACAAAATTTTATAAAATTCGAAAGGGTACATCGAGAAAGAACAAAATAAGCACAAAACGCTTATTCGTTCAAGAAAAAGAAAAAAGAAAGGAGAATATACACGCGCATCCAACCGAAAGTTGAATGGAACCACACCTAAAGAACATACTAGAGTTTCACCTTTCGGATACCATCAAGATATTCCTTAAAGTCCTTCACAGTGTATACCTTAGTTATTGCGATATCCTAAAGCCACTGAATAATTACCTATTTTAAAGCGGGAAACAATTGCTTGAATTTCGTGGTACCATTTTGATGTAAATGATGAAAATTGTGAAAAATCCTGTAAATTATTAGTGCTCGATTACCAAGAAAATCGCAAGACACAATCTTATTTCTCATAATTGGTTTACACTTTCCTCCACAAATTCCTGCAAAAAAAGAAAGAAATTTAATGTTGACGCTAAAATCTCTGTCAACAGAACAAACTCACGAAAGTAATTTTTCTTTTCCTTATTTCAATTTTCTCTGAGAGTGCATTTCAAACCGAACATTCCCAACCACTGGACGGAACCTTATGGTTTCATAAGGAGGTATTTTTCACCTTAAAATTGATATAACAAGAAAGCTCATGCTTTTATGTCATAGAGAGGCGGGGGGAACAAAATTAGATTACTCTGATCATTACTCTCATTAAATCTGGCTACCTATATATATCTTTGAGCCTCCACCATAATTTATAGCTAAATTATTTCACATAAAAACCTGCATTAGTTAATTAATTTGCCAATTTTGTAATACTACTAATAATTATAAATAGTTAATCGTTAATTAGAGTGTCTTTTTTGTGCTTAATTTGGTTTTGTTTATTTTTCAAAATTATCCGGAGTTTTGAATTTGCCTTGTTCTCTTTAGTTTTCAAAAAGAATTTTTCAAAAAATTCTCCCTAGATTCCCGCTACTTTCAACATTTCTCTCTCTATCTCTCTCCACTTATTACCCCTACTATTTTTCAAAAAAAAATTCAAAAACCAAACCAAACACAGCATTGTCTATGACTACCAACGGGTGCCCTGATGGTGCACAGATCGGTGCGTGAGGCCCGGCCCATTTTGGGTTTCACACAATTTATCCGAGTAATTCATTAATTTTAAAATAATGTTTCAAATGGCCAAGTGGAAAATTTGATCAATCAGATAAGTGTAAGTGCTTAATTTAATCTAATATTTTAATTTTTCATTTATAATTTAAGATCCTACATCCTGAACGAAGAATTAATACAATTAATCGAGCATTATAGTTATTCGATTGAGTTGCTTTTCACGAGGTCACACTATAAATTATTTTACAATTGATGAATTAATGACTCAGATCATTTGTTGTAATACTCGGAAGTGCCCCCGATCTGTGCACTTCTGTATGCTTGGTCGGTACTCATAGAATTATTCTTAGGAATGCAAGGGAAAGACTTATGGGTGAGTCTCTTTAATTTCCAATTGAATTGATTAAGAGGTACGTACCATAAGTACATACTACAGCATATAGACTCACCTATAAAAGGCTATCAAATTTAATATGGACATTGAAATGCTACCACATATTTGTTGATCTAAATTTAAGGTACGCATAGTACTGCCTAGCTCTCATCTCCATCAATTTACGTCCAGTAGGGCCATCCCAGATTTAATTACTTTTGTCGGTTAATTTGCAAATTTTCTTGATAGCTTCTTTTTTTATAGGAAAATTCTAAAATCAGCCCAATGGACCGACAATAATAAGTGTGTGAATGTGTATTAAATGGTGTAAAAAATGTACAGAAATACGTATTTTTTTTTGTCTTTTAGTGTGCTTATCGTCAGCCCAGTGGGCTGATAATAGCAAGACCGTTTTTTATATGGTTATTCTTCGCCGGTTTTTTTTTTTTTTTTAAAACCTCAATCAATAGAAGATATCGTTTTATATTAAGTATGAAATACAAAGTGTAAAACGGTCTCTTCTATTGATTCTTCGCCGATTTAGTAGCCTTTCCGTTTGAAATTAAGTTATACGGAGTATTAATCTACCTAATAAAACACAAGGGTGTGGGGATCACATAAACACAAGTTAAAAGAAGGGTTGAGATTCATTTGATCCAAGGATTGATGTGTGCTCTCAAACTCTCTTAAGAAAACACCCACACTCTTACAAATATATATTACAAAAATGTCATCGGTTCTTTTTGCCCACTGCTTAGCTTCTGACATTGACATAAAAAAATAAAAATACATTACAAAAATGCCCATATCTACGGCACTACCGAGATGCGTAGTGCCGTAGGCACGGACAAATACTAGTTTTTAATAATTCAGTATCGAGGCCAGTGAGAACTGATTAATCTAGGAACCGGTGTCCACCAGCTGGCCGGAGGTTCAATTAGTAATTTTTTTTTTTCCTATTTGAATGCTCATTTTGATATAACTTTTCGCACTACTTGTATCTTATACAATTGATTGGGGTTAAAGAGTGCTAAAAATTTGAGTATTACAAAAAGCTTCTGTAATTGAAGATTGGCCTGGCCAGTTTGTATGCATCTCGACTAATTTCGAGATCCTGAAGTTAACGACTGAGGGAAAACCCTCCAATGGTCTCAAGGTTTGGAACGTTTGGCCTCCGTGAAATTCGAACATGTAAGCCCATCTCCATCAACATATATAAGTTCTCTGTAAATAGATTAAACAGACAGAACTTATGGTGATGCTAATAGATGGAATCTCCCTCCAAATTTCACAATCCGAGAAACGGATCCGGGGGTACTGTAATGCACCCCCGTGTAGTGCACGTGTAGGGCAGCACACAATCGTTGATCTCATCAATCAATGGTTCACATTAAAAATCAATTATAACCGATATTAAATGATTCTTACCGGTCATAATTAAAAATCATATCTCAACCATTTATTGTCAAGATCAATGGCCCGTGTGCACTCTACAGGGTGCCTTGCAAGGCCTTGCACTACAGGATTTCCCAATCCAAGAAACATATGGTGCATAGAGTCGATCTCAAGCTCATTTTTAGAAATGATCAAATCCGTTCTCTCACTCTCACTCTGATGATCACTTGCATTTTTAAATAAAGAAAGGATTATATATATAGTATATAAAAAGTCCCTTTTCGTCGTTTAACTGCTCTCGAGTTTAATTATTTGATGCATGACAGACAAACAAACAATTTGATCAAGATCACCATCATCAATTGGATAATAGATGACTTCTGGGATTGGTTACATATATCCTTGATTAAAGCATTTTTTTTGTTTTCCAAAATGGTAGGAGTTGTATTATATCAGAAAAAGCCGAATACATCGAAATTGGATATCGTCCCAAGGGGAGTATGTAAATAACCAAACAAGATGCCTAGCTACCTAAGATTGCCCACTAGAGCCTCGCAACCAGGCTTTGCCAGCTAATCGGCCATGACACATCTTCAAATAGAGAGAGCAATACAAACTCTCAATTGCGGCAAAGACAACCAAAAGAACACCAGAAACCCTACACAGGGGAGGGAAAACTCCCATTAAAGGGAGAGAACCAAACCAACAACACTCAAAATAAACGAAACCAAAAAGATACAGGAAAATTTAAAAAAAAATCGGCTGAGGACGCTGTCGCCAGAAGCCGTTGCACCGGATCTGTCGACTAATTCGCCGAATTTCCCATCTTCAAATCTTCACCAGATCGGATCCAGCAATGCCGGACAAGCAGACGGAGGAAGGGGGCGGAGGGTGGTGGGAGAGGGGGGAGGATGCATTTAATCAATCATCAAATTGGGTAATTAATTAAAGATCTGGTTTGATATGAAAATGGCAAAACTAGATTTGTTTTTTTCCGTCCGCTAAACCAAGGAGAATCTCTTGTATCTCACCAAAAGGTCAAGACTTCTGGATTAGTTACATCCTGATTGAAGCATTGATTTTTCCATTAACATGAATTTTTTTTTTCTAGAGGAGATGTATAAGCGTTTTAAAATAAAAAATGTGCAATATTCAATAAAATATCAGAACATGTATGCATTAAGGATTGAGTATTAAATAAAGGGAAATGATTTTGGCACTTCGTTTTTTGTTAACGGCACTTCCCTGCAAGTGTATTTTACCAAAAATACACTTGCAGGGAAGTGCCGTTAACAAAAAAGGAGTGCCAAAATCAGCGGCCTTAAATAAATTGACAGGAGAGGGTACTTTGTTAGGCAATATTCAATCATGTTAATTTAATGCAACCCGAAAGTGGTTGGACTTCGGGTTGGTGCTGTGCAGCGAGGTGCATAGCACTGTGCTGCGCACCTCTGAACGTCGGATCGTGCATCCGATAGTTCGGATCTTATCTCAGCAACCAACGATCGAGAGCCGTTCATTACCGTCGGATCGTGCATCCGACGGCTCAGAGGTGCACAGCACGGTGCTGCGCACACCACTATACAGCACCATCGCCCAATTGTAAAGTGGTGGGGGAAGGAGTAATTTACTTTGTGTGTACGACATGCTTGAAGTTGAGGTTACGTGCAAGTTGCACTTGAGATTTCATTTTGATTATGATGTTACAGAAATGGATGGTGGTACACTGTGTGCGTGCATAAATCATAATATAAGAGGGTCCGTAATAAATAAAGTTTGAAATATAAATAATGTCCGATGAATCTGATCTTTTTTGCAGACTTAGATGACTGTTGATTCTACGAGATGAACAGTTTCGATTCTTGGCATTGGCTCGAGAGTGGAAGCTACAAGGGGACCGTCATCTTGGTCGTACATGAATCCCAAAACACCTCCTGGAGAATCGGAATTGTGAAAATCAATTGACTTTATGATATATATAACAAATTAAAAATCAACTCATACGCGTCAGTTGGTCTTCGTAACGGGGTTAATTATTCCTTTCGGAAAGTCTACCCCATGCAGTACAAGAAAAACGGGATTTGTCAGCGGCCAAAAGAGTTGGCAAAGGTGTCGCACGACCGCCGCAATAGCATTGTACAAGCGTTTTTTGTGGACGTTGGTATAGTTCAACATGCGGGAGGCAGGAGCACCTGTGCTGTTACCGGGTTCCGAACTCTGGGATTTGTCAGCGGCCAAAAGAGTTGGCAAAGGTGTCGCACGACCGCCGCAATAGCATTGTACAAGCGTTTTTTTTGTGGACGTTGGTATAGATCAACATGCGGGAGGCATGCAGGACCGCCGCAATAGCATTGTACAAGCGTTTTTTTGTGGACGTTGGTATAGATCAACATGCGGGAGGCAGGACCGCCGCAATAGCATTGTACAAGCGTTTTTTGTGGACGTTGGTATAGATCAACATGCGGGAGGCAGGACCGCCGCAATAGCATTGTACAAGCGTTTTTTTGTGGACGTTGGTATAGATCAACATGCGGAAGGCAGGAGCGCCTGTGCTGTTACCGGGTTCCGAACTCTGGACCTTGGACTCACTATCACCTGCGCATACCTTCTCCAACCATTGCACCAAACATCATTTTCATTACATGTTTTGAAATGTTTAATATATACTCCTTCCATTCCACATTGAAAGTCTCATTTTCTCTCTCTTGCCATTTTTCAAATTAAAAAATCAATTACTTCTGTGTATATTTTTTTTGAATTTTTTTTCGCACCGTATTAAAGATCTTAATTAGTATTTTAATTTGGTGCGAAAAAATTTCAAAAATTATCCACGAAAGTATTTGATTTTTTAATTTAAAAAATGACACGACTTTTTATGGTGGATTCTCAATATGGAACGGATGGAGTAACATATGTTTAAGATCTTTTTTTTTTTTTGTTAACTATTAGGTAGATTATTATAAAAGGGTGAATCACTCCTCCCATGAGAATTATTTTTTATGTTCTATGCTCTATTTTTGTTCCACTAACATTTCAAAAGCTTTATTTTAGTGTAGTTTTTATATTTGTATTTTACAGAATCTTCACCACTACCACCACGACCCCAAATAATGCATCTAATGGGAATGTTGCTTATTTCGATTGAGGCAAAATTTTACGGGAATGATTTAATCAACAAGGACAACAAATTGAATGGATTTAGAATATCATCGTGATTGTGTCGCGATCGAGGCATTAAAGTATTTGATGCATTCCAACCCCCACCAATATTTTTTATTTGAACCATCTATTTTTACATATTACGGAGTTCATAATTCTTACCAAGAATAAAGTTAATCGGGTATCGCTACACACTTGATCGGACAAAAAAACCCATTTTGTTAATAAAATTGTGTCTCGATAAAGAAGCTTTCTAAACGCAATCAAGATATTTTTTTTACGAGAATGATAAAATCAACAAGAAAAACAAAATCAACAGTCTGGATCGTCGTAATTGTGTCACGGTTGAATGACTACCATACGTTCAAGTACAGCACAAGACTTAGTTTGTTAATAGTTGCATTGAATGTATAGAATTTAAAGGTAGTTATCAAATCAATTTTTACAATGGTCGATCTGAACCGTTAGGATTTCACGTCTCTTTTATTCTGTCATTGTCACCAAAATCGGAGATCATTGGATATCGACGACCGCCTGATCGGACAACATTTGATATATCCTTAGGCATTAAAGTATTAGATTGCAACCCGACCCCCACAAGAGTCTTTATTTTTCGATCCGAACTATCTGTCTTTTACATATTATGTAATTCGTCAATCGTACCAAGAATGAAGTTGATCGGGTATCGCTACACATTTGATCGAAGAGTATTAAAAAATGTAAACATAGAGTAATATTATTAGATTTTAGTCGATCAATTTATTTTTTCATTGGGTCTACTCCAGCGCTTTTTCCTGGGCCGCTGGGAAATGGGGAGTTTATTCCCGTGCTTTTTCTAGATGCTCGTAAACGAGGGGCCTTTTCCAGCACTTTTGCTTGGGCGTTGGGAAATGGTCGGTCTAGTCCAGTGCTTTTGGTTTGAACGCTGGGAAATCCCTATTCTAGCAGAGGCTAAAAAAGGCGCTAGTATAGACCTCCTATTGTAGCGCTTATTACAAGCGCTGGTAGAAAAAGCACTGGTGTTGATCAAATTCGCTCCGTTTCACCGCTCTCCCCCGCTCTCAATTTCACTAGTCTAAAAGTATTTTGAACAGTCCGGATTTTACAAGTCGCTTCCCTGAAAGAGTTTTTTTTTAAAATTCAGACAATTGATTCCTGAGACCGACGGTCTATTTGAGTGTAGCAGTAGAGAGAGCGGTACGTGAAATAGAGCCATAGGGTAGCACCGCTGTATTCCTTAATTTCCCCATTCTCCCTAGTTTTTATTAGGCCGTAATGCTAACAAAGTTGACCCTAGCTAGATCATATACCTACCATTGATTATTCCATGTACATGGCGCGCTGTCTCATTATGTTTCAGCGCTTTAATCGATCCACCGCTGCACATTGGTATGGGTGCCACACAAATTGTTGCAATCCACACAAAATGTGTGATAGAAATTAAAGACTACGTAACATCACGTGTCGAAAGTATTCCAGGGGAGGAAGCGTGCCGAAACTCCAGGGGGACATAATAGTTTTCCTCACCGGCTCCAAAAAATACAACAGAGGGCTACTTTACTATTCTCTTCATTCCAATTTAAATGCTCTCTACGGCAGACTGTGTAATGTTGACCTCGAAAAATAAAGTACTTTCGGAATTAATTTTTAACTTTGTTTTGCATCATTCAAAAGTTTGATCTCAATGAGCACTTTAAAACGGCGCAAACGAGTTCCAAAAAAGATTTTGAAAAATATAATTTTTTTGAAAGTCAAAATGACACGACTTTACATAGGAAGCATTTAAAATGGGACGGATGGAGTATAACATTTGTCCGTGATCAAACTTTTTGTTTGTCTTGATTTTTGCCAAGAGAGGCTAAAGAAGGAAAGCTAAAATAAAGCGAATAAAAGTAAATTTGTCAACATAATTAAATATCATCTTAATCTTATTCATTTATCGAAAGATCTCACAAATTTTGCCAAAATGTAATTTTTAATCTCGAACATTGAGTAATTTTGAAAAAAAAAATTCAGAAGAAAATGAGTTTAAAAAGGATAACCAAACAATTTATTAAGTACTTCCCCCAAAAAAATTGTTGGTTTTATTTGCTTAAGGAGTCAAAGTGAAAAGCAATTAGTGAACATATACAGTTTTAAGTGGCGGAGCTAGAATTTCGACTTGAGGGTGGCCGAACAAAAAGATAAACTTGCATTCAAAAAATATACTCTTTGTGTTAATATCGTTTTGTATTCTCGTATCCAATAATAGACAAGTTGATGATTGTGAGTCCAATGTCACAATAATATGTGAATTTATTTATTTTCATTGAATAACTAAAGCACACATGTACCTATTAACTACTTTCAAAAAAATTCATAGGCTAAGATAAATTATTTGAAATTAACCTCAATTAAATCAAAAATTATAATATAGTACTAGCTATACTAATTATACTCAAAATAATATTAAATACTTAATTATTAAAAAAAAAGGATAGAGCTCCCCCTACAGTAGCTCCGCCTTGATAGTTTTTCCCGTGAAAATTCATTTCTATTACTCCCTCCGTCCCTTTATTACAGTCCGGTATTTCATTTTGGGCTGTCCCTTAATAAGTGTCCATTTTGTAAAGTTAGTGGGTAAAAGTTGGTGAATTGTCTATTTTGTTCCTAAAAGTAGATTCCATTTTGAAAAGTTAGTGAGTAAAAGTGTAATGATGATGGGTAAGTAGGGAAAGTGGAGGAAAAAGTTGATGTGAAAAGTATAATGATGATGTCTTTTTAATAAGTTGGAGTTACGAAGCAGGACATTTAAAAAGGGACGGAGGGAGTATGTTGTTCTATTAAAAAAAAAAAGAGAGAAGGCGTATCCGTAGAAAATTGGATCAACCTCTTAAACATATCAACGGAACCTACTATTTTGGTACCGCTAGCTTTATTATTATTATTATTTGGGTCCAATTCCGTCTACTCCATCTATAAATCTAGGGAAAAATTCAAAAAAATCCATGAACTTTGAACCCAATGTCAAATAGGCACCTGAACTTAAATAAACTTCAATTGAACACCTGAACTTTCACTCCGTTATTCAATTTACCCCCTACCGTCTCAATCCGTGACTTTCCTAACGGCAACCGCTGAGCTAGACACTAACAGACAGAACAAAACGTTAGAGGGAGAAATTGGAGGGAAACAATAGTGATCTGGCACCTTTTTAAGGCCCCATTCGGCTAAATAAACCTATTGGCTTACTTTTTGTCCTTATTCAAATTTTTTTGTATTTTTTTATGCCTTGTTCTCTTTACAATTCAAAAAGAATTTTAAAAAAAAAATTTCAAACACCAATCCAAACATAGCAAGTTTTTCGTTATTTTTTTGGGGATTATTGCATCGTCATGACAAGAGGAATCTAAAAAGTACTCCCTCCGTCCCTTTTTAAGTGTCCTGCTTCGTAACTCCAACTTATTAAAAAGACATCATCATTATACCTTTCACATCAACTTTTTCCTCCACTTTCCCTACTTACCCATCATCATTACACTTTTACTCACTAACTTTTCAAAATGGAATCTACTTTTAGGGACAAAATAGACAATTCACCAACTTTTACCCACTAACTTTACAAAATAGACACTTATTAAGGGACAGCCCAAAATGGAATACTGAACTGTAATAAAGGGACGGAGGGAGTAACAAATTACGATCGAAACCTAATTTTTTTGAATAAAGACAAAAATAAACCAATAAGCCAATTTTTTCGTCTTTATTAAAAAAAATGGATTTCGATTATAATTTTATACTTTTTAGATTTTTCTCGTTATGACGATGCAATAATCTCTAAAAAATTGACGAAAAACTAACAAATATGAAAAAAAAAAATTGAATAAGGACAAAAAGTAAGCCAATATGCTTATTTAGCCGAATGAGGCCTTAAAAAGGTGCCAGATCACTATTGTTTCCCTCCAATTTCTCCCTCTAACGTTTTGTTCTGTCTGTTAGTGTCCAGCTCAGCGGTTGGCGTTAGGAAAGTCACGGATTGAGACGGCAGGGGGTAAATTGAATAACGGAGTGAAAGTTCAGGTGTTCAATTGAAGTTTATTTAAGTTCAGGTACCTATTTGACATTGGGTTCAAAGTTCAGGGGTTTTTTTTGAATTTTTCTCATAAATCTAATATCCCAAAAGCCACTTTTAATTTATTTCCTTCTCTTGTTTTTTTTTTTTTTTTTGAGATGAGAATAAGGCCGGCCACTTGATTTGTAGAGTAGGGGTGAAGAACTTTAAATTGCATCCAATAGGTCCAACCTATTAGCCACCGATCAAGCTATTTGAACGGTGGTGATGATGTAGCCATCAGGATTTAGGATGGTCCATGCAAAAATTACTCCTATGAGAGAGAGAGAGAGAGAGAGAGAGAGAGAGAGAGAGAGAGACCACTCTAGTCTCTTGTCTGAACAGTACATGCTTTATAGGAGTAGCATCTGAGCAATTAACCAATCATTTTACTATTTATGGAGACTGTAGTTTTGGAAAAAACAACAGCGTATCTCTTTCCCCGATTTCTCTGGGTGCCTGCCTTTGACCCTATATAGCTCTGATCAATCCTCCAAAAACCATGAAATCCTACCTACACTTTCTTCTCTTTTCACTACTCATATACTATACTTGCATACATATATACATACAGATATATGCATGTAGATGGGTAGGGGTAGTACATATATAGGGAGCCCGAAGGATTATTCCGGTTAGTTGGTGGGTTTGTTCGCCGAGCGATTGATTAGGGTTCGATTCTTGAGGTCAGGCTGCAAAGAAGTATACTACTACGTTGACAGTCCCAAAATAAATGCCTGGTCCGCAAGATGAGGACTTGAAAATATTACGTTTTCTGCGAGAAAAAATTCCAACTTTTTCCATCGATCAATTAAAAGAACTCATAGATATCTAACAAATTGATGAAAAAAGTTTGAATTTTACTTGAAAAATTCATATTATTTTTATTTTGGGGCAGAGTAGGGGTGTAAACGAGCCGAGCTTTGGCGAGCTCGAGCTCGGCTCGTTTACTTAACGAGCCCAAAACTCGAGCTCGAGCTCGGCTCGAGCCTTAACGAGCCGAGCTTAGCCATTTACTAAACGAGCCTCTTTAATCGAGTCGAGCCTCCCTTAACGAGCTGAGCTTTTGTCGAACGAGCCGAGCTCTGCTCGGCTCGTTCAGTAAACGAGCCGAATACTCGAGCTTGAGCTTGGCTCGTTTACTAAACGAGCCGAGCTCGCGAGCTGCTCGGTTCATTTACAGCCCTAGGGCGGAGGGAGTAATTTTTTGTGAATTTTCTTGTTTCGACGTGGATGACTTACCTTTAAGCAGATAAGGAGGGGAATTAGTTGAGATGCGTTTAAGTTGGCTCAGACATCCTGCCCGTCGAAAGAAGAAAAAAGGTACTGTAGTACATAAATATAGACATATGGTACGCAAGAACACATGTTCTGTGTACATGCATACACCAATTACCGCATAATATCCATAAGAATTACATATATTTTGGTACTATTTGAAATGAATACACAAACAAGTCATATATTCCACATATTCTTTAAATAATGTTTTCATGTCACTACATAATTATTTGTAGGAAATTTTAACGTACCGACATCGGGGTCAAAACTACTGTCTCGCCTCGGGCTACGAGTGCTATAGAGTATTTTTAACTCCACCAAGCAATTATAGAAACTTGAATTAAGAAATGAGGGCATAGCAATGGCGGAGCTATTATAGAGATAGACAGGCCCAACGCCCACCCCATTCTCTATTTTTCAGAATAAGTTGATAGATATTTATTAAATTTATAAAATTCCAACCATAATTAAAAAGTTAATACTACAATTTTCACGTTGAGCAAATAAAAATTACTGTGGATGATAACATGCAGTAATGTTACCTTGTATTGTCAAATGATATACGAGTAATAGCTACAATACTTGGCGTTAATTCTTCAATTATCGAAATAGTTCCCCGAAAATCTGAATGACAAGATTGGGGGTATTTAAACTAAACTACATGGAATAAATGAACTAAAATTTATGTTTTTACGAATTTTTAGATAGATCATTCTCCTTATACATAATAACTAAAATAACTTTCAACGGAAATAACTTATCTGCGATCATTAGCCTGAAATAAAATAATATAACAGAAACGCACCCTAGTCTCTTGATAAAAAATGAACCAAATAACTCCTACGAAATTTCTTTCTTGTAGAAACACCAACCAACTAGAAGCCAAAGTTATTGTGGGTGACATCAGCATTATGAGACCATGTTGATATTTTCATGTGGAATGGTACACAAAGGAACTGAGAGAGAGAGAGAGAGAGAGAGAGAGAGAGAAGGGGCATGCGGCGGAGAAAGCTTCGCGTTATAGGAATAGGACCACTTGCCTTTATGAACAGACAAAACTTAAACTTTTGTCTACCCTCCTAGCCCACGCTCTCACAAGGTTCGTGGATACACGGCAACTACTAGAGACCCGTTTTACTAACGTTCTTATTTTTGGAGGAGTACTTATTTTCTATTTTTCGAGACGGATTATTCTATCATAATATATCATTTTTAATTTTAAAAATAAGTAATTATTTTTCTTGGTTAAATGGGGATGAAAAATACACCAAGCAAATTTGAGACGAATATCCCAGAAGAGATTAGCCACCCACACGTTTCTATCATTAATCTACGAAGGTGAAAGCAGGAGAAATTAAGATCTTTCTTTACTACGTTCGAGTCACATGGCTAGTACTACTACTGTACTATCACTTGGTAGCCAATGTTGGGTCCGTGAAGTACAAACTCCGGTGCCTGTTGGGAGTTGGCACACTTGAGAAAGAGAGAGAGAGAAGAAAGATGCGGTCCCATTGGTTTAGAGAGAGAGAGAGAAGAGGAGAGAGAGAAAGGTAGTGGGGGTGATGGGTGGGGGGTGCCTTTAATTGGCGATTTAATTGGAATTAGTTGGAAAAAAAATTGGACCACCTCATCTTATGACCTTTCCCAGGCTCTTGTTTTCGGATAACATTTTCCACACCACCACCTAGCTATTGGCATCTACTCTTTTTTTCCCCCTTATATAGAAACAATTGTTGGCGTCCGAATCAATTTACGCCCACCTCAACCAAGTTCCTTCTCGTTCCTTCTCGTTTAGTCAAAAATTGAACTCTAATTAATTATACGGGAAACAAATCCACCAACCGATCGGAATCATGGGAGTTAGCTAATGTTCTCCTCTCTAATTTCCCCTCTGGAGTAATGGAATGCAGAAAAAGCAGACACTGGGAGTTGAATTGAATTTTTGATCAGAGCTAGCACCAGAAAAGCCTTTGTACCAAAAAACCCATCTGAAAAAGCCTGCAGACAACTCTGTCTATTGGTCTAAAGATCCAGTTCTAGGGATTCACAAACTTCTATACATACATCCATAAATATATATGTAAAAAAAGAACATACCCATTAATGGGTTTCGGAAAAGAGCAGAGATACAGTCACCTAACGTCGCGTGGGTCCCATTCCAGACTTCGTACGAAGGATTCGAGTCGTTTAATAATTTAAAATAAAAAACCGAGTGGGTAATGCGAAAAATTAGCTCAATCTAATATGTGTAGGTGCTCGGATCAAGCTTCTTATCTTTGGAAAATCGAAAAAAATAGAAAGATTGGTTTTCTGGTGTAGATAAAAATGACAAGCTTAATCCGAGCACCTACACATATCGGATCAAGCTAATTTTTCACACAGCACACTTGGTTTTTTTTTTTAAATTATTGAACAGCTTGGATCATCCTTATGGAGCCCGGAGTGGGCCCCACACGACGTGCGGTGGCGGTAGACTTTCTGTTCGGAAAATGCTAACCTTCCGTCCATTAGGTGTAGGATAATGGATAAAAAGTGTATCTATATCCGAAAAAAATGTATTGATATCCCTAAAAATATGTATTGATATTCGAACTTATTTTTAATTATATGCATATTATCCTCCGCCTAGCGGGCGGAGGTTAGCAAGACCGATGTGTTTTTTCATTTTTCTTGAGTGGTGGGTTCTGTAATTATTACTGTTGATTGGGGGGGGTTTTATGCAATTTTTTCATGTGTACCGAAAAGAATGTACTCCGTAGGGAGTAATTAAAACAAGTCATGTGGCGGCTTGTAATCCATATGGATAAAGCAGAGAAGTATATATGATCATTAGATCGTTGGCCCAGGGCCAGTACGTACTCTGTAGTACACATCATAGAATTTCCCTTCATTTTATAACTCTAAATTTCATTGCATTTACATTTTCATTTCATTTCATATAGTTTTTTCGGTTGCCCGAGTGATAAAGGCGAGTGTCGGACTTAGGGAGTAATCTCTTTGGCGTGGGGTTCGATTTCTCACCGGGTGAGTATCCTGGTATTTAAGAGGAGGGGTCACGGCTGGTGTGCTATAGGCGGTAGTTAGCTTTTCCCGAGATTGCGTTGTGCAGTCAGGTCCACTTAGTGGCCTGACTGTAAAGCTATTCCTCGGTTACCCAAAAAAAATATTTTTGTCTCTCGCTTTATTCTATTCGGACAAAACATCATTTATTATCTTTTAATTGATAATATTTTTTGTATATAATATGGATACTGTTTAATATATAAATCTCAATTTTTTTTTTTTTTTTTGTAAAATAAAACTTTCAAAATCACATAAAACCTTAAAATGGATATAAGCAATTTATAAGTGACAGAAAACTCCTAAAAGATCAACAAATTTGGACCGAAGGAGTATTATTTTACTACTAGCAATTTAAATATTCCTAGGAGTTTTATATTAGCGGAGGGTACGAAATAATTGAGGTAGGGGTTTGATTACTAGGAAGTCTCTTCTGGTTGTGCAAAACACCCAAAACAATCAATCTCCATCCGTCCATTATTTTAATAAATGGTCAGGATTCATTCAAATTTTTCTCTGAAAAAGTTTAACTTTTCTTTGGAAGAGTTTTTTAAAAATCTAGGCGGTCCAAACACATCTGGACGACCGAAATTTGTTACATAACACACACAACGATTGTGTGAGTATCATTTTTGATTAAAAATCACAGTGCATTGCCCTCTAGAACTAGAGAGAGAGAGAGAGAGAGAGAGCGCATATATGAAATGATGATATGGTCATGGGGTTGAAAAAAAGGTCATCATCACAAAACCCTATCTGACGATCCTCCATCTCTGAGGAGATCATATTCTCCCCCCCCTCTCTCTCTCTCTCTCTCTCTTCTTCCTTTTACTAGGTTTGCTTTCGTGCTCCCCCTTCTCTTGTTTGCTTATTAAGAGCACAAGTCTTAGAAAAATAGAAATTAAGCTCACTCCACTCTCCCCCTTCTCTCTCTCTCTCTCTCTCTCTCTCTCTCTAAAAACACACACAAGGCTGCAAGTTTGTGTAGGGGAAAAGGGTTTTTGTTCTTCTTGGTTATAAGGTTTATATTGTTGATGGGTTTGTTGTCGCAGGAAACAAGAAACAGCAGCAGAACCAGAAGAAGAAAGAAGATCATCAGCTTTGTGATGATATGAATGGACGATCAAGGAGGAGGTGATCATCATCGAAACCAAGAGGAACACAAGATCATCAACCACATGGGCTCGGCCGCAGGGTATTGCTACTCCGACGACAACCCGAACAGCATCCAATCCCACATGGACCAGTTCGATTCCAACCCGGATCAGATTTACAACTTGTCCACAGGCATGGACATCAGCGCCATAGGGATAGGGGGGTACCCGATCCAGGTACCGGACCAATCAGCACCCCTCTGGCACGACCAGGAGAGCCCGGATCGAATCAGCATCGATGCACACGACCACACCAGATCACTGCCCTTCGACGCCTCCTCCTTGAGGTGTGTGTTTCCCTGCGAAGGGAATGAGAGGCCCAGCCAGGGCCTCTCCCTCTCTCTCTCCTCGGCGAATCCTTCGTCGATCGGGTTACAGTCCTTCGAACTGAGGCATCATCAACAACAACAGAACCCAGATCACGAAATGATCAGATTCGGTACCGGATCGGGTTCGCGATCGGATCACGGGTCGTTCGGTAAATCCGTGGCGGGAGATGGGTATTCGGGGAAACCAGGAAACCTCCATCAGCTCGTTCAGATCAGGAACTCCAAGTACCTGGGCCCGGCTCAGGACCTCCTGAACGAGTTTTGCAACCTGGGATTAACTGCCGGCCAAACAGGCCCCAAGGGAAAGACAATAAAGCCCCATCATGAGAACACTGCAGCAAGCACTAGCACTGCTGCTTCTGCTTCCAAAAACAAAAGCTTGTACGGCGGCAGCAGCAGCAGCATTGAAGTCCTCGAGCTGCAGAAGAGGAAATCAAAACTGTTTTCAATGCTGGAAGAGGTAAGAAAGTATTCGGTTCCGGTGATTTTGTTTTCGAAAGCTGTTTGATTTTTTGCCTCACAGAAAACAATCACTACTTATACATACATAGTTGGAAATTATTTTTCGCGTTTCACTTTTGTACGCAGGCACTCTACCTTCAACGTGAAACTTCACGTTAAAGGTGGAGCGCCTGCGTATAAAAATAAAGCGTTAAAATCAGCACAAACATACATATATAAGTACAAATATATATATGGAATATATGTATATACCCACTAAAAAAATGGGAGAGGTGTTGATATGAAATAGTTGGAAGTTAATTGGGGGACTGAGGGGGGCCTTTTCATTAATACCCACATGGTGAATTTTTTTTCAGACAGTTCCATTTAATTTGAAAGAAAGAAAAAAAGTTTTGTCTATACTTGTGTTTCCTGTTCTATTAACTCTTTAACTTGGTCTGTATTTATTCAATGCTGTAATATTTTCCCAACTCCAATGGTTAAAAACTTCCGACTTTCTGCGATTTTTGTAACTTTAGCGATGGTGTCGGTTTTCAGAATCAGTTTTGCAGAATACTTTCGGAAAGCTGTTTTAGAAATAAAATCGATCGCTTGTAGTTTTTGTATGGATGGTTTTTAACAGAATGATTTTATTTTAAGCGTTTTCTCAAAGATCGATTGGTTTCACGAAAAAATTGAAATAAATTTTGAAAACCGTCAGCTAAACAAATAAGTAAAAGTTCGTAAGAAATAAAAATCGTAGCTTTTCAAAATATTTCGCCAACTTGAGTTGAGAGTTAGAATCTGCAATATTCTTATTACCATCTTGTAACGTTTTCTCTAATATATCTTTTCAAAGAACCTCAGTAATTTTTTTTTTGAGTTTTATAAAAATATAAATTGATGAAATTATATTCTGAAAACTGCAACCAAACAGGAAAACTTTCAACTTTCTGTAATCTCTCTCCTACTTGGGAGATCAAAACTCTCTCTCTCTCTCTCTCTCTCTCTCTCATATATATATCAACTTTTATAGGTGGATAGAAGATACAGGCACTACTGTGAACAAATGAAGGCGGTGGTGGGCTCCTTCGAGGCGGTAGCCGGCCACGGGGCGGCGGGGGTTTACTCGGCCTTAGCTTCGAAGGCCATGTCGAGGCATTTCAGGTGTCTAAGAGACGGTATAGTGGGCCAAATCAAGGCCACAAAACAGGCCATGGGGGAGAAAGACGTGACGGTTCCGGGGGCTTCCCGAGGCGAAACGCCGAGGCTCAGGCTTCTTGATCAGACGTTGAGGCAACAAAGGGCTGTTCAACAGATGAGTTTGATGGAGAGTCATCCATGGAGGCCTCAACGTGGGTTGCCGGAGAGAGCGGTGTCGGTGCTCCGGGCCTGGCTTTTCGAGCATTTCCTCCACCCGTAAATATCTTCCTCTTTCTTGATTATTAAGGCTCTGTTTGGAACTTAAGAAAATGAAAGGAAAAAAAAGGAAAACTAAAAAAATTTCCCAACTATTATTTGGTTGGGAGAGAAAGAAAATAACAATTTTAAGTTTTGAGAATAGTACATTTTCCCTTCCTTTTTCTCTCATTTTCCTTCCATTTTATTTTATTTTATTTTCTTTTCCACAGATTCCAAACACAGCCTAAATAACATATGCATACATGCACATTTATAAATTCTAAAATGGGGTATCGGTTACGAACGCATCTCTATCGATATGGTCATGATTTAACAGGTTTTTAAATCAGTATCCATGATATAATCATGTATCGACCAATATCAGACGTTATAAGCCATTATATAGGTGAATTTTTATTTTTATTTTTTTATCAAAAGTTTAAAATCCCATTACATAAAGGTTAATACCCTGATACGATAACCCATGGCAGCTAAATAAGAATCTTGTTTATTGACTTAATACTTTTTTATTTTTGGAAAAGAAATTTCATATATCACGAAGAATAAATACTTTATAGTTTTAGCCAATTTACATGCAAATATCGGGATTGAAGGTCCAAAAATCCGTTACGTAGGTGTCGAGATTTAAAACCTGCCGTAAACATTGCCTGTCCCCTATCTCAGTTAAAGGATCTTTTCTTGTTTTGGTATTTAAGCAGATTAATTAGAATATTAATTTTAGGTTGTTGTTATCATAATAAGTACGTAAAATTCCTCTTCGTAGATCAAAAAGAAAGTCTATTTGTGGCATACGTTTGTTTCTTGGATTATTTTTTGAATTTCTTTTAGTACTGAAGTTGGGATTTCGATCTACTTCCTCAATTATTTTACTTTCCCAGATAATAAAAGGTTTTTTGTTTTTTTCCAGCCACCATTATTCAGATTCCAATACTCATTTGTCACTTTGTTTTCAATCATTTAAATGATAATGCCAAAACCGTTTTTGTTGATGTCAAAACTCAAGTGTATAAAAGTCTTGTACATTGCAAATAGTACAAGCTTTTTGTGCACTAGAGTTTTGACATTAACAAAATTAATTTTAGTACTAACAAAAACGGTTTTGGCATTATCATTTCTTTTTATTCATTTTCATATGGCTGCGTTTTTCTTAGCCCTAATATTTTGTGTGGATTTATTTCTGATGCAACTTACATATAGGTCCCATCTCTCTCTCTCTCCCTCTCCCTCTCTCTCTCCCTCTCTTTGTCGCAACTTACATATAGGTCCCATCTCTCTCTCTCTCTCTCATATCCACTCAAATTTACAGTACATTCTTGTAGGTGTCACTGGTAAAAGTACGTCCAAATTTCTGAAGTAGTACTTTGTCTCATGAAACTCTCTGCAGGTATCCAAGTGATGTAGATAAGCACATTTTAGCCCGCCAAACAGGCCTCTCAAGAAGCCAGGCACGTCCATATCTCTCCCCCTATTTTTCCTGTCACAATAATTGATTTTTGCGCTCATCTTTTTATCATCCGCTTTTTCTGTTTTTATTTACGTGTATTTACTACAATATCCCTTCATGCGAATCGGGTGTCGTTATTATTCTAATTCGTTACGCCCCCAATATTTTTGCATCGTTAATGTGGTATATCTTCCTATCCCTTCATGAGCGAAAAAGTCTACTAGCGAAAGGGTAGTAAAGTAAATTTACATTAAAAAAAAAGGACAAGAAAGAGAGTGTCAAAGTTACTTTTCCTTTTTAATTTTGTTTTCCTATGTTGACAAGCTGAATATTTTTACATTCTCAATGTAGTATAAAAAAACACCTCATAGTTTCTGATCAAATTTTAATGATGCAAGCCGCTCAATATGATCAGAACGTAATTTTAAGGATACCCGCGAGAAATCAGCAAAAAAAAAAGGACCGGGAATGGCTTGATCTGAGCATCTTTTAGCTTAGATTTGATGAACGGTTCAATTAAAAAATGCTCAAAACAAGCACTTCCGGGTCATGTTTTTTGCTAATTTCTAGCGAGCACCCTTAAAATCACATTTTGCACACATTGAACGGTTCGGATCATAAAAATTTGATCGGAAATTATGAGATTAAGATTTGGGGTGTTTTTTTAGGTATTTAATTGGTTGTCCGTGGAACCACCCCGATTATTTATATATATATATATATATATATATATATATATGTATGCATACTTTTTTGCTTTACCCATTTTTTAATAGGGTTCCTCGATCATTTGTCTAAGTATCCACATTAGGCTTTGCATTTTGGTTACGTTATGAATAATCAACTAATTAATTTGTGGTTGTTCAGGTGTCTAATTGGTTCATCAATGCAAGAGTGAGGCTGTGGAAACCCATGGTGGAAGAAATGTACTTGGAAGAGACAAAGGAGCAAGAAAACAACATCATGGGCCTGGGAGCCTCTTCCTCGGATGACATGATCAATATCCGAGCCAACCCGACCCGACCCGAAGACCAGAAACCGACGCCGGACCAACTGGTCCGGATTGATTCGGAGTGTCTCTCTTCCATCATCAACAACCCGGAAAAAAATGACGCTAAGCACATGATGAGCAAAAGCCCTCAGAATCCGCCACTTCACCACCATCACCTGCCGCAGCAGTTGAGTTTTGGTAGGGTTGGGGATGCATTTGGCGCCATCGAATTGGACTTTTCGTCGTACAACCACCACAGAGGAGGCGTTTCGTACCATAATGACCAGAACGCCCATCAGAATTTTGGTGGTGGCGGCAGCAGTGGTGGCGGTGTGTCTTTGACTCTTGGATTGCAACAACACGGCGGGAATGGGGTGAGCCTGGCGTTTTCGCCTTCGACGTCCCAGAGTTCTCTTTTTTATCCTAGGGATCACATCGAAGATTGCCAGCCCGTTCAGTACTCTATCATGGACGGTAGCGAAGCGCAGAATTTGCCTTACAGAAACTTGATGGGTGCACAACTGCTTCATGACTTGACCGGATAAAAGAAAAAACACAAGGTAAAATTGATATCATACACACAGAATTTTTGTACGAAATACTTATGCAGAACGATGCGGCGTTTCGTGATGTTCTTATTTTGAAAGATATCACTGCAGCCGCGTCGTTCTGAACGAGTTTCCTACGTGAAAATGATGTCTGTATGTCACTTTCTTGGTAGAGGTTTTAAAAAAAAATGAAAAAAGATGAGAAGAAAAGAGTGGCGGTGAGTCGGTGACGGTTGCCGGAGTTCTTGTCGAGAGGATGGTGATGGTGGGAAAAACTTTAACGGGGGTATAGACGAATTACTTGATACACAAACATAGACTTGTGTTTCTAGCTAGGCAAATTTTAGATGATATGTACAATTAATGAAAGTTACTGCCGCATAGTAGTTGGTAGTTTTCTTCCCAAGCTTTTGTAGCTTGGAGAAGAATATTTTGATTGCTCTTAGGTTGAATATTTTGGAATGGCCAGGTGATTGATGCATGAATATACAGATATATTTCTTCCTATATTTAGGTAGGGTCTCCAGTTGAAATATTGTTCTAATGATCATGTTATGATATTTTCTTGATGTCAACCCCTCTCTTGTTGTGTGTGATAGGGAGTTATAATTTGTCTCACATCGGTATATAAGTACTTACTTCCCGTTAATTTTACGAGACAGGTCATTCTTTCACAATACATCACTTTTAATTCAAGAAATTATTTTAGTTAGTGGAACAGGGCCTTAGAATCCAATGTATGTATGAGCTTGAATCGTCTATCCATTGCTTAGTGATATCGAGTTTAAGTTAACCCCAAAGGGTTTGGCCAAAGTGGGCACATGAAAGTTACAAGTGTTTGTCTTCTATAAGATCATATGCTCGAATCTCATGGAGGCCGGTCAAAAATTCCAAACCTTGAGGCCACTGGTGGGTTTGGCTGGTCATTAGTTTAGGACCCTGGAATTAGAATTGGATTGCATAAGCTGGCTTAGACATCCAGTTATAGAAAAAAAAAATCAGGTTTGAGTTAAATGCTTTAATATGAGCAAGACTCTTTCACTTTTCACTTAATTCTCTCTAATTTGTGGGGGAAAAAAAGTATATCTTGTTTAATTGTGCTGTTCCGAATGAGATTGTTTCGTTATTCATCTCTTTACGTGCGAGTTAAATGTCATATGATAGTAGTATCAAAGTTTGTCCCACGTCAATAAATTATCATTTTCAAAACTAAAAATAAAGCCTGGAGAGTCTCTCTAATTATTACTTATCATTTCTGAATTGGATTGGATACAGAGAGAGATAACTAGTGAGATGAAACTCTTTTCTTTTTCTATAATTAGGGCTCTGTTTGTTTGGACGTAAAATGTTTTTCGGTAAAATATTTTACCTATTTTCTGGTGTTTGGTTGTTTAAAACAATAGGAAAACATTTTACAAGTAAAACATTTTCCATCAATTGGATGAGCATGACTTACCCTTAAATCTTCCATAAGTTATTTTCCGAAATGAACTCGTTGCCTTCTACTGCAATTCAATCTCACTGCTCAGTTTCTTCGATCATCAGTTCTGACCCACGTACAATTTCAATATTTTCAGATCTCTCCTCCGTTTAAGCCCTTCCTCTCTCTCTCCACACTATTTTATTGATTTCTAAAAATATTTTCAAGTGCCAACCAAACACCGGAAAATAAAAATTTAAAGTTTGTTTTCTGAAAAAATATTTTACATCGAAACAAACGGAACCCAGGTTTTGGGTCAGTTGACGCGTATGTACCTTGACAAATCTCACCGTCCCAAAGTGAACGACGACCAGGTTTTGGGTCAGTTGACGCGTATGTACCTTGACAAATCTCACCGTCCCAAAGTGAATGACGACCCCAGATTTTTTAAGGTGAGAAAGATATACAAAACTTGTGATGGAACAAGCTAACAGCTGATAGGATCATTTGTGTCTCTTATTACTCACAAATCCCATGGAGCTCATGGATGATAGCTAGCTAGCTAGATATTTTTTTTTATGTTTTCTTGCTTTTGTCAAGGACAATTAAATTGAGTTGCACAATCAGTTAGGGCGTCCTGATCGATCTCATATATATGTTGTTGGAGATTAAGACTTATGACTCATAAAATACAAAATAAAATATCATGATATTTTTTTCCCCCCCTCAAAGTTTCATGTGGTCCCTAATCCATCCCGGCCCTCCAATCTCCACTAGTTGACATCTCCTTTGGTGCCAAAAGAATGCGTAATTATTCAGTAGTTCGACAGCACAACCACAGGATATTTATGCGTGATATATGTATTTAGTCATTGATCCTACGAGAATGTGTGGCATTGGAGGGTTCAAGAGCGCTGCTTACGTACACGGTCATGCATGCTCTGGGAGTACTGAATAATTAGACCTAAAGATTGCGATCTCCCCTTTTGATCCGTCAACTACGGGGATGGCAATGCTTCGTGCATGCTGTTGGAAAAGGCAACTTTATTGCCTGCTTTTTGAAACTTGGCATAAATGGCATTAGATACTTTTGAGGACTTTCTAGGGTTTGATACGAGCACATGATAATCTTTTATCTAACCACCGATTGCCGGTTCAAAACGGGTAAGTTTTGGAGGTTCTCGATCAATGCTTGAGTTTAAGGTGGGATTAGTCTCTTAGAATGGATCGAGGTGCACGTGAGTTGGTCCAGACTTGATTATGGAAAAAAAAAAATGCTTGAGTTAATTTAAATTTCCAAAACCACCAGGTGGGTATATTTAGCGTTTGTGGCATATATGTGGTAAGACTTACAACTTACCATTGCACAGGCTGTTGTTGCTAATTATTGTACTGATAATTTTGTTCGTGTTTTCAAAATTTTGTTAGGTTTACGCCAAAATTCTTGATTTAATTGTTGTTCGTCTCTACAAGAGGAATTTAAAAAGCATAAAATTACGAGGAAAAGCCCTCCCCCCAAAAAAAGGGTTCACTAAAGACAATTAAATTTTAAACAACTTCCTTCTTTTTCTTTTTTTTGTCTTTAGTATTGTCTTATTTCACTTTTTTTTTCACCTAAGGTTGATTTTTTTTAACACCGTTCTAATTCCTCTTGTTGAGAGACGAATGATTGCCCTTAAAATTTTTGATGAAAATCTGAACTAAAGATTATTAAAAGTAAATAATGCCGACTTTTTAAAAGACAAAATGATTTAGGCAAAAACCTTGACCAAAGTGGCCCTTAAATAGGTGGATTCGAACTTCAAGGGGTTAACTACGTTATTAACATTATATCTCTGGTTTGATGTTGCTGCTAGTGTAGATCGATTTTTTTATGCAGGGGATTGTTTCGGTGATGACAGTTTGTGGTGGTGGTTTGACCCTCAGGCCCTAGCCTACCTCAGCTTTCACTTTTCGTAGGTTGGATCCCACCACCGGTCTCTACATCTGGGAGAGGCTGGCTCGGCTTAACGGCGAGGTTGAGCTCCAGTGGTTTGTACGGCGGTAGCTGCCGATGTAGTTAGGGTTTTGTGGGATGGTTTGGGTGGGCCGGTCCAGGCTTGGGCTGGGTCTTAGGAGTTTGGGCAGTATTTGATTAATTTAGGTTTGGGTTGAGCTAAATCTTTTTTCAGGAAATTCCTGGCCGGTCCTATTTTTTTGTATGGGTTCCATGCAAACCCTCTTTGTAAGTGCCATCCCATCCAGGCCCTTTTTAAATATGCTTTTACCATTTTGGCCTTTTCACTTTTCAGCACCCACAGAATTCACACCCCAAGAATTCACACACCTTTAAAAAATTCACACCCTCACAGAATTCACACCTCCAAGAATTCACACCTCTTAGCACCCTCGAGAATTCACACACCTTTAAAGATTTCACACTCCCACAGAATTCACACCCTCGAGAATTCACACCTTTGCAAGAATTCACAACCCCCGAATTCACATCCCTCGAGAATTCACACCCCCACAGAATTCACACCTCCAAGAATTCACACCCCCAAGAAGAATTCACACCCTCGAAAATTCACACACCTTAGAAGAATTCACAACCCCCGAATTCACATCCCTCGAGAATTCACAACCCACAGAATTCACACATCTCGAGAATTCACACTAATTCACACCCCTTCGCAAGAATTCACACCCCCGAATTCACATCCTTTTGCAGAATTCATACCCCTTTGTAGAATTTACACCCCTAGAAATTCACACCCATTCGCGCTATTCACACTTAAATAAAGAATTCACATATTCGAAAAAGACACAATTCACACCTTAAAAAAAGAAAAAATTCACACCTCTAAATGCAGAACTTACAACTCATAATTCACATCCCTATATGTAGAATTCACACCTCTAAAAATATACGGTGTGAATTCTTTTCGGCCTTCCGCTCGACAAAGCATCTCTTTGTTATTATCGATACAGGTGAGCATCTCGAGGTGGGCAATTTCTGGAGAAGGAGAAGGGTTTGATTGCAGCTGTATACATGCAATATATGATTGCTAGATGTATAATTGCTGAACCAGCTTTCGCATCGTCGCAAGCATAAAAAAATTGAAGAAATCAGCATCCTCGCTCCAACTGTAGAGCTCGAACTGCTCGGCGCCGATTTATCTACCTTCGCTCCAATTGTGGAGCTCGTAGCTATCGGAGACGACAAGGCTTGGACCTCAAACGGCGCCGTCATTGCGGTAACGTTGATGGCCGTGACCGAGCAGGTCGGCGGCGAACACGGCGTACCCCCACCTGGTGTAGGTGATGCAGATCTGAGGAGGTCGTCGTCGGAGTTGTCGGAGGCCCATGCGATGAGGAGAGCCGCCGTGGACGAGGGGAAGCACTCGCTGAAGGCGGAGGAGGATCGTCGTTGACAAAAGAGGACGCTGCCATCGCCCCCTTCCTCTTCGACGAGCAGTAAACGTGCACACGAGCGAGATGTTCTCCTTGAGGGCCTTGATGACGAGGGCGGCGGCTCTGCCTTTGAGCGGGTGAAGATGAGCGACGATATGAGCGGGGTATTTTGGGTACCTTAGTTGAAACAGGGGTTGGGCAGAAAGGGTGTGACGCGCGCGGGGCTGGACGGGGTATATGGAGACAAAACGGGGCCGGCTTGGAAGAAGCCCATGTTTTTTTTGTTGTATACCCTGTTAAACCCTTAGGTGTTTTGGGCTTTGCCCTTGTGGTGTACTATCCAACTATTTGTTGGATCCCCTTCCTCTTTCCCCATTTTTAATAAAATTCATTTTTGCCGATCAAAAAAAAAAATTTATATCTCTCCTATTCATGGCTGAAAGTAAGTAAATTTGACTATGTTATTGAATGGGAAAGTTGTGATCACGACGACACCTAAATTTACTCACAGTATGTACCAGGTGTTGTAACAAAATTGAAGAATTAATATTACAGTTGATTGACTTCTCGATATATATATGCAACTGATATTACCATCAGCATTACATAGTTATCTGCAGGATCAACATTACGCGTATGTCAGGGTTGAAGCTAAGATCCCACCACAGTGCGAACCATGATGAGAATGTTTAGAGCAACTCCAATGGAGATGTAAAATACATCCGGATGGATAGTTATTTTAGATGAAAAAAGTGATTGAAAGTTAGTTGGATGTAAAATAGAACCCACCACTCTCCAATGGTGAGATGTAAAATAGCTAGGGATCGATGGATGGATATTTATCTAACTTTCCCTCCACCTTATTTCCCCCCATTAACTTTCTCAACCCTAATTCAAGTACTAGTTCCGTTAAAAAATAATAATGGTATCTGGTAATTAATCGAGGACTTTAAAAAAAAAAAACAGGAGCAATTTGGACACCAACTCCCATCCACTTCAACTACACCATTTCCCCTCTCTCTCACACAAACCCGATCGAACCCCTCTTTCTGAAATCAGTTTTCAGCGACATCCAAGCACGCTATTCCGGCATGTTCTAGCAGATTTCGGCATGTTCTTGTAGATTCCGGCGTCTTTCCGACGAAATCAGGTAACTCCGGTTGTCCAAAAATCTGGTAGAAGCAGTTGGGTTGATGACCTGTACGTCAATTATAGCTATAGTCATATGGGGATGGAAATATCCATCTCCTTTTCCATTTGTGCCATTTTACAACCCCATTTGTGCCATTTTACATCCCCATTGAAGCATGTTTTTTTGCATCTGGATTGTATTAAAGGTATACAAAACCTGGTTTCCATCCCCTATTCTCTTAGATATACCAACTGACTATTAAAATTTGAACCCAAGCACTGGGCGAGAAACACCAAGTACTTACCTATCGAGCCAACCTCTCGGAGATATGCTCTTAAATATTTTCCGAAAGCAAATTCAGTACTGACCTTGAGTTCAGTACTTTTTTCCGACTTCACAAACCAAAAACAAATACCCCTCATCGACCGAAAAACATAGTCCGGTCCATTAAAAGTAAGGACATTTAGAAAGAGAAATGCTAGAAACACAACTTAAAAACGCGAATGTGTTCGGAATTGTGTTTTAAAATTGTATTCCTCGGAACTTTTATGTTAGATTTCTTGGAAGGTTCCAACCTAAAACCAATTGGCAATAGGTGAAGTAACCTCTAGAATATATTAACCAAGCTTGGGTGGTTTAGACGAGCGATGTGGGACAAGTCTAACACTCCCCCTCACGTGCAGCCCAGATGCACGTGGAGGTGACAGACCAGTAGCTGACTGACTGACTCAGGTGACCGAGACTTTCCCACGAGAGGTAAGGCCACCCAAGACCTAACTTTGATACCATGTTAGATTTTTTGGAGGTTTCCAACCTAAAACCAATTGGCAATAGGTAGAGTAACCTCTAGAATTTATTAACCAAGCTTAGGTGGCTTAAATGAGCGATGTGGGACAAAGTCTAACATTTTAATTTTAAACTTTGGGGGGTGATGTTGCCCTTATGCCCCCTCCTTGAATGAGTTGAATCCATCATTTGATAGGCCTCTATTGTGGGCTAAGATTGTGAATTTTATTGGGTCCAATTAGACGGGCCGATGTCTTGGGTTCCGTCAGAGGTGGTATTAAGGTCCATTACTGCTCTTTGGACCCAAACATTATTCTGGACAGAGCCGCGCAAAGAAAAAACTAAGTGAGCCCAGCCCAGCCCAGTGCTTGAACTACTTCTGCGTAGGGCTGTAAATGAACTGAGCCGTTCGCGAACTGTTCGAGGCTCGGTTCGGTAATAGCTCGTTCGAGTTCGATTCGTTTGCTAAACGAACTGAACCTGAACCTCAATTCTAGGCTCGTTCCGTAAATGAGCCGAACTTGAGCCTAATAGTATTCGGCTCGGTTAGGCTCGCGAACATATACTTAAATTTAATTAATAATTCAATAGGAGTCTATTTGTAAATTAAAAAAAATTAAGGTTGTATATATAATTCAATACTTATTTTCTCCCAAATTCTGTATGATCAATGAGAGTTTGGGTTCGCTTGAGTTTAATGAGCTGAGCCGAACCAAACCCGAGTCTTGATGAGCTCAATTCGAGCTTAGATTCAGATCAGCTCCATTCGTTTGAGTTTAACGAGCCAAACTCGAGCCAAGATGTTCAGGTTCGAATCGAACTGGTACCTTAACGAACCCAACCGAGCCGAACCCGAGCCTTGAAAAATTTTAACGAGCCGAACTCGAGCCGAACTAGTACCTTAACGAACTCGAGCCGAGCTTAACAGGGTTCGGCTCGATTCGGTTCGTTTACAGCCCTACAGTTCTGCGATAGCAACTGCGATTTCCCATAATGAAAGATAGTGATATTAACTTGATTGTGTTGTTTTTTCATAACTGAAGTATCCGGGCTAGCTTTTTGAAGAAACGATTTGATGAAAAGGGTCATTCATACATAACAATTACTAACATCGAAAAGTATTCGAGACTTGTGTGAAACTAATTAAAGTGAAAGATAGAATTATCATACTGGTCTCTAAGTACACTTCCTAACACGAAAAATTTAAATTATGTCTAATTAAGTTTGATGAACCCATCCTTCTCTGGCCTCCGCTCCTCTCGCGTAGTTGAGGCTATGGGTTTCCGTCGCGCGTTACAAATGGCAATGGAATTGAATTTTCCCCGGGTTATTTGTGGATGGTGATGCTCTATAAGTTGTCATAGCTCTCAAACTGAGACAAGACCCATGCAGACTGTGATTGTATTATGTTGGATTTGTATTAAACTTGCGTCGTGTTTTCACAAAGAGCGAGAATTGAGAGCGCAAGGATTGAGACCTGAAGTGTATGACATTTTGAAAGATTACGCGACTAACGAATGAGACGAAGAGAAAAAAGAAGAAAAGGGAAAAAAAGAGGACTCAGGCCCCGTTCCACTAAAATTCTTATTTTTTAAATACTATATTTTTTTGTTTTATAATACAGATCATTCTCTCTAGGGGTGAGTATGGTTCGGATTGGTTCGGTTTCATACTAAACCAAGAACCAAACTAATACTTACGGATTATGAATTTGGAGAACCAAACCAACATACAAAAGGCATAAAACCAAACCAATTCAAACCATTTAAATACAGATCGATTTCGGTTTTAAACCACGGTTTGCTTTGAACTAAGCTATTGTCTTCAAAAAATATTTAAAGTACTTAACATTATGAAGATAAATTAAAAAAAAACATATATTTAAACCAATTACATTCAAATTATTAAAACACACTAATATCAACCAACTAATTAAGAGTAGGATACCAAAAATTGCCTCAAGTCTTAAACTAAGAAAATAAAATGCTAAGTCACTAAAATGAACCAACTAAGAATATCAACTAGTACTAAACATCTTAAGATAGTTTAACCAAATAAAAGGCTAAAAATAATTTCTAAAACTATTGAATTGAAATGAGGTAGCAAAAAGGCAATAGTAGCAGCATGGTAAAAACCAACTTGTGATATCACTCTACATCAAGGTTCATAAAAATTAAATATATCACTCTACATCAAGGTTCATAACATTATCTTGGCAACGAAGGAAAATTAAATATTACAGTGGATTTAATGGGATCAATAAATTAAGAAAGTAGTTGACTAAAAGCTCTCATATTTATTGGGTGAATCATAATTAATTTATATATATATGTATGTATGTATTATACGGTTCGGATCGGTTTGGAACCATAACCGTAAACATGAATTCACAAACCAAACCATATAACACGGTTTTTAATTTTTTTAAACCATGACCAAACCATACTATTAAAAACCCAAACCAAACCTTCCGATTTGGATTGGTTTGAACTGAATTCGCGATTTGATGGATTTTTTGCTCACCCCTAATTCTCTCATAATACACTATATTTAATTTAAAAAATAAGTACTTATTTGAAAAATAAAGTATTTTATTTCCCTTTATTTATTTACTACTTTATAACTCACGTGTTATCGGGCAATCAATGTCATCTCTCTTTACTGAATACAACCCTTTTGACCCTCTCACACTCCTCCCTATCTTCTCTCTCCTCACGATCTCTCTATCTGCATCAGGTAAATTTTGTCAATTAGGGTTTCCCTGTTCTTAAGTTAATCCTATTCTATTCGATCCTACGTTGTTACTCCCTTCATTTCCACGTAATTACATTACTTCGTTTAAGAGAACCTTTGAAAAAAACTGATTTTGATTCCTCTTCCCGTGCGAACAAAACAGCACTAATTAACTTTGGTCAAATTGCTTCCTTCGGGCTCTTATTCACTACCAATCCGAGGTTTTTCTAAGGATGGATTTGATGTCGGGATACAAGGTATTTGCATCTTAGTATAATTTTTTTATGTTTATTCTGTTAAAAAGTTGCAATTTTGTTGGTCTGATGCTTTTATGTGATCGACTTGCAGAATCGCGTACAGGGGGTGGTTGGGCGTGTATTTGGGAATGAGAATTCCGGTTCGAGTGAAGATAGGTAAAAAAAAAAAATCATTTCTTTATGTTCATAGCCATTGTTGTAGTTGAGAATTTATGCATCTCTAGATGGCAAGCAATGTTATGGTATGCAGCAAGACCGAGGGGTTGATTGAAATTGTGGTCAAGACCCGAGATTTAAGGGTTCCTAGGTCTCCGGTTCGAAACCTCTCTCAGGTTGTTACAAACTCATGGGTAGAACTCACCCTTGAAAACCGGCTTACAAGGAGAGAGTGCCAAGAGCTTATGTACACAAGACAAAGCCCATACTTAGTCGTGGGACATTAGGATCGTAACATACGTCCATGGCTGCCCACTCTATGGACACTGACCCGATGATAGCCCTTTCTCTTTTTTGGCGGCTCCACTCACATATCAGTATCCAAAATCCAAATACTTCTTTAGGCATTTTAACCTAGCCTATAGGTCGCCCCCTCCGCGGATCGAATTGCAACGTGGTGGCTAGCTCTGATACCAAATGATACAAACTCATGGGTAGAACACACCCTTGAAAACCGGCTTACGAGGAGAGGGTGCCCAAGAGCTTATATACACAAGATGAAGCGCGTACTTAGTTGATGTGGTACATTGGGATTGTAACACAAGTGTCATCAACTCCTTTGGGGCAAGTCCATATGGGACTTTCCCCCGGGCTTTAATTGAGCTCCCCACCAGTGGACGGTGGGCCTGTCCATGTCCCCCAGGATTAGTCGAGGTGAGCGTCAGACACCTGAGTAGGCAATGTTATGAATCGTCATAATGTAGTACATTGGTCGTAAATCAGATGCGCCATAAAAGTGAGATAGTGAAGAGATTGTCACCCGGCGTGTACTGCAGGGTCTAGAAGAATCTTACAAAGAAAATCAATGACTTTGGTCATTCGAAAGTTGAGGACTTGAGTTGGTTGCAGCTTTAACTTACAGCAAACATAGCGACGGTTTATGGAAGTTCCGTTTGTGATCAAAGCAAAAGAACGTTTGAAAATGTTGAACTTTTTGTGTTCCAGCTGGTGTATTTGTCCATGTTTTGAATTATGTACACAACGATGTGGGTCATTCCTTTATTTTCTTACCCAATAATGATTTGACTTCATCATTATATTGAATCAACTTGAAATCCTGCATTTGTTATATCTCTTGCTCCACCTTGTTGACAACTAAATTTATTTCTTTTGTTTTGTTTTGTTGAAGGAGATGCACCGTTTTTCCTTTTACTAATAGGAATGCTGTTATTTTTCTGTTTTTCTGTTCCTTTTGCTTGCCAAATTTATGCACTTTTGCAACTAATCCGCTTTTGGCTTGTTTCAATAGCTATGTTGAAAGGTTGCTTGATCGCATAAGCAATGGCGTCCTTGCGGAGGATAGGAGGGCTGCCATTGCCGAACTTCAATCTGTTGTAGCTGAAAGTGGTGCTGCCCAACTAGCTTTTGGGGCAATGGGTTAGTACTTATCTTTAGTTGGATTGGGTAGTGTAATTTTGGAGCATAATTACTATTTATTTCACTTCTCCTGCAGGTTTTCCTGTTATTCTAAGTGTCTTGAAGGAAGAGCGTGATGATGTTGAAATGGTTTGAAAGCTTTGCCCCATGGTTTATTTTTATTTTTCTTGGTCCATTGAGAATTTTGGCTTTTTACGAAATAGGTGAAATGCTGTTTTTCATTGTCCTGAACAAATGCTGGCTGACTAGTGACACTGTTGTATATGCATTCAATAATTTGGAGAAAAAAAGTACTTGATGCTTGAGAAAGGGAAAATTATTCTTACCTGTCAAAGTATTGGGTAAAAATTTAATGGAATAATTCTTTGTGGCAACCTCTTTTCTAGCTGTCTGTGGGAGATATTGTAGAAGAGGGAGAGACATGGCAGGGCCTGCCTTGGGATTCTGAAAACACTGATCACAGTGGATTTGGCACTTTTCCTTTAACAAGTTTAAGTTTTTACTTTCTACAATGAAGACTAAAGCCTTTAGAATAGGGTTTTAGAGAGAGCTTTATGCACATTTATTTGCATATAGCTGTCAAGTTTTGTCTGACTCTCATGGTTGACGGAACTAAATTAGTCTTTTTCAACATGCCATTGTTGTTTATTGTCTTTCTTCATGTACTGTCTTCCCACTTGTTATGTATTAATAATGCTAGTGTCTTCATGCCTTGGATGCTTGAAGGTTCGTGGTGCTCTAGAAACTATTGTGAGTGCCTTGACTCCAATTGACCATGCAAGAGGGCAGAAAAATGAGGTTCAACCTGCTTTAATGAACACTGATTTGCTTTCCAGAGAATCAGAAAGCATTTCTCTTCTTCTAAGTCTGTTGGTGAGAGTTCCACAACTAAAACTGGAATGCAGTTGGCAACTTGTCTATGGGATTTGCTTCATTTTGCGTATTGCTTGACAATTTGTTGAATTTATACCTTGCCAGTTGGAGGAGGACTTCTATGTACGATATTACACACTTCAACTATTGACAGCTCTTCTCACAAATTCCCCAAATAGGTACTTTGTCTTTGGATCTGTTCTCATCATTTCTAGTTTTGTTTATAGCATTACTGGATCGTTGGGGGGAAATTATTTGCTGAGTTCTTTTTCAGGTTACAGGAAGCCATTCTAACTATTCCTCGTGGATTAACTCGGCTCATGGACATGCTCATGGATCGTGAGGTATCAAAATAGTCCTCTATATGCTTGAAATTGATGTATTCTTGGTTTAATAACCTTGATAAAAACCTGCTTATTTGGAAATTAAACAGACATTATAACAAATTTAGCAGAATAAATAGAAGCTTCCAAGATTATACTGAATTTCCTTTCCAGATTCCCACTACAATGTTTCCACTTTTATGAAACATGTCTTTATAACTGGAAATGTTGTGTCTGGGAATTTGGCTTCGTGTAACTTGCTGGGAAGGAATTTGTTGAAATTCTTTAGGGTGTTTGTGTTGCTCCTGATATTGTTAGATCCTGGAAAATCTGTGGCTTACAGGTTATCAGGAATGAGGCCTTGTTGCTTCTGACATACTTGACTCATCAAGCGGAGGTGAACTTTTTCTCCTCTCATGGTCATTTCCTTTCTACATCTAACATCAAAGTATTGGTTTTCGTTTCACTAATAATTGAACGAATAAAATTTTCAATTGCAGGAAATTCAAAAGATTGTGGTCTTTGAAGGTGCTTTTGAGAAGATTTTTAGTATTATTAAAGAGGAAGGAGGTTCAGAAGGTGGTGTTGTTGTGCAGGTGATTTTACGAGATTAAATGTAGTCATCATCAGTATTCTGACTTTTCTTCCATCTTTTGTAGCTATGTTGCTGATAAGCCTCTTCTTAATGCATGACCTTCTATTAGATTCAAGTTTAAAGTTTATGCACAATTTCCTTTGCCATGTGCATGTTAACGCGTTGCTAAAATGATTATTACTGTGCAGGACTGTCTTCAATTGTTGAACAATCTCACTCATAACAATGTGTCTAATCAGGTTTGTTGCCCTTTGTTATTAATCTGCGCATGCATTGGTGTCCTCACTACTAACCACTTTATTGGCGTGGTGTAGGTATTGTTAAGGGAGACTATGGGCTTCGATCCTTTGATATCAATTCTAAAGCTAAGAGGAAGTAGCTACAGTTTCACCCAACAAAAGGTTAGACACACGGACGTCTATGACTTTGTTCACTTCCTGTAGTTCAAATGTTGTATATGTTGAAAGAAGTGCACATATATGTGCTATCACACAAACCTTACTGGTCATTTTCTGTTCTTCAACCAATATCATGCCAGTAGACAATAAATCTACTCGGTGCTTTGGAGACCATCAATTTGCTGATAATGAGAGGTCCAGAAACCGACCCTGCAAAGGATGCCAATAGGTTGACCAATAAAACAGTCTTGGTTCAGGTTTGTTTCAACTTTCTTATCTTTCTGTGAATACCTTGGAAAAGAAAACTTGTAACTTGATGCTATGTATCTTACTGCTCTTTTCCATTGGTTGTAGAAAAAGGTTTTGGACCATCTTCTAATGTTAGGAGTAGAAAGTCAATGGGCTCCTGTTGCTGTGCGATGTACGGTAAGATGTTGCTTTTAATGCGATTAATAAGGTATCTCCGTGTGTACACGACCATTCAGAGTGTATTCTGATGACAAACTGAAAAACTATATTCGATGCTAGATTATCATAAGCATTAGTAACACCTTGACTATTTGTGACGCACATAGTGCAATCTGAACTGTAACTGTTTTAGAAGAATGGAAAATCTGGCGATTTTATTTGATTCTTGTCTTTTGCACATTCTGGTAAGCATTTCAGTGACACTTCGTAAATACATTCTCTCTGGATATAACATTTGTCCGATACTCTTCTTTTCTGGTAGAGGAAAACAATCATGGATTTGGATATAGCTTGTTAGAATAATATTACGGAATAAGGCTTTATTATTGAGTTCCATGTTTAGACTAGGCTTTATTAGTCATCAAGTCCTTGTAGCCTATATAAAGGCATGTTAGGGTTATATTTTACACACATCAATGAAAGCAACCTTCTTCTCAATTCAGTATTCTTCTCTTCACGTGCGAGTTAGGGGTCGCACTTGCGGGGGAGTGTTAGAGTTTGTCCCACTTTGTTTAATTATCTCCTCCAAAACTAGTGTATGAGCCTGGGTGGCCTCTCTACTAATTGCTAATTGGTTTTGAGTTGGATGCTTTGACATGAAACTTAGGCTGCCTGCCGAGAGCGAGTATCCCAGAGGGCCTAGATCTATGGCTCTGATTCCACCATCGCTCGTGGGCTCTCTCATCCCGGTTTTTCCCCCCCAAGATCCCTCAAATTCCTGACTCACTCATCTGAATTTCGCCCGGATCTCAACAATGTTCTTGCACTCTCTCGTCTCGGTCTTGGTTTCCTGGCTCTTGGTTTCTCCTAGCTAGCTTTTTCAAACTACTTGAGCGTGAGGGGGGATGTTAGAATAATTTTAGGGAATATTATGTTACCATGTTTTCTATGCTTTATTTTTGTGTGTCCTGTTTAGATTAGGCTATTATTCATGTTTCCTTGTTATGCTTATTTTCCTAAGTTGTTAGGCTTCTTAGTCATCAAGTCTTGTAGCCTATATAAAGGCATGTTAGGGTTATATTTTACACACGTCAATGAAAGCAACCTTCTTCTCAATTCAGTTTTCTTACATAGCTTTTGACATCATTCCAAGTTTCCAACTTTCCAATCGAGTAGCAAAAGTGACTTTGTATGATTGTGCGTGTTCCACAAAGTAAATGGCCTATGTATTACATACCTTCCTTTAAGACCACTAATGGTGTTCCTAGGAACGTTGGTGTGATATAAGAAAAACAAACGGCACTTATTTCGTATCGGCTATCTGTGTGATATTTGTAGGTTGCTGGTTTCATGAAATTTCCTTTTGGCATTAGTTTTATATCTATAGTAGCTTTGCAGCTAATGTTAAACTGAACCAGCATCCATCACCTAACCTTTTTTCTGGTGGGATTTTTTTGGGTGGGGGACAGTTTCATGGAGCATAGAAAATGTTATTTCCTATTTGGTAGAAAATGGCTTGTTTAAGATTCATGCGACTGGCTGGAATCTAATGAAAGAGTTCAGATTTTTTGAACGTCCATATAACTCTTGTTTTATTAGCAGTTAGATAAGCTATATGCTAACATTATTTCACGAAATGAGAAATCAAGCATTTTGTTTAATGCGGCATGGCAACTCAAATAAATTGCATCCCCAGCTTAGAAAATGTGCCAAGCGGGGTATATTACTTTTCCAAGACTTCTAATGTGCATGGGATGCTTTTACTTCTGCCAGGCACTTAGATGCATTGGTGATCTGATTGAGAGTCATCCTAAGCATCTCGATGTCCTTGCAACTAAAGTTCTTGGTGAGGAGCCACAATTAGAGCCAGCACTGAATTCCATACTTCGAATCATCTTGCGGACTTCTAGCAAGCAGGAGTTTGTAGCAGCTGACTATGTTTTTAAGTGCTTTTGTGAGGTTGGTGTGGTTGATTTCATTTTTACTTATGGTTGTACATCATGAGCATGCTAACAATATAGACAATTAGATCCTTATATTACAGCCTCTCTTTCTTTATTGTTTAGTTGGTATCTATCTTGAGTTATGTTTACATGGTTGGACCACCTTATTTGAAGCAGAAAAACCCAGATGGTCAAACAATGTTAGTGTCTACATTAATCCCTCAACCGCAGTCAATGGCTCATGCTCCACCCGAGGAGGATGTGAACATGTCATTTGGAAGGTCTGTTTGTCCTCTTTGCATCAAGTACTGAACTTTGACTTAACCCTTTTGGTCAATGGTCAGTATTAGTGTCTGATGTACAACATCTATTTTGTGCTTCTTGGTTGATCATGAGTCCATGATACGTGTGTCTATTGAAGTTCTTGAAAGACTTTAGCTTGGACTTGCTGCTTCTAATGATTAATGTTTTTAACGTTATGTTTGTGGCAGCATGCTGTTACAGGGTCTTACTTTGAGTGAAAATGATGGCGATCTCGAGGTACATAGTGTCTTAATTTCTCTAGTCACTTACAATGAACATTTGTTTAACTGTGATGAAGATCAACATACGAATCTTGCATAACTAGATGTCTAGATACCATTCTAAGTCCTGTTTTGTGACAGTCTGCTGACTCCGTTTAGTTGTATTCATGAGTTGGCTATGAGTCAGTTGGGGAGCATTTGCATACAGAATCTTAGAAGATATTTATCCCTCCATCTTGAACATGTTCTTCCTTGTGCAGGGAACTTCTCCTTTGGAGGGGTAATCTGAATTGGCAGTTCTTTTGCTGACTCTGTCATCTTTTGTTTTGGGCACTTTGTCTTGCTTTTTATCTCTTGTCTACAAGGGCTTTTGCGTGTTCATTTTCCTCAGTGAACTACTTTTTGATCATGACTCTCTCTCTCTCTCTCTCTCTCTCTCTCTCTCTCGCACACGTTATTAACTGTTTAAAAGATAACTATGCTGTGCAGTTCTCTCTCTCTCTCTCTCTCTCTCTCTCTCGTTATTAACTGTTTAAAAGATAACTATGCTGCGCAGTTCTCTGATCTCTCTCTATCTAGTTCATCATCTCGAGTCTTTTTTACTAAATTTTTGGGCCATGTCACCAATATGCATTTGAGCTGAATAATTCTTTTCTTTACCATGAAAAATCATTAGTTTTGCTTGTTGCTGCTGCTTTGTATATGACCATTCTACTATTTTTTGAAGTGCAGACTTGTTGCAGAGCTGCCAGTGTTCTTTCTCATATACTGAAGGACAATATCCAGTGCAAGGAGAGGGTGTGCATTCTCGTCTCTTTTCTATTTCCCAACATTATTCCATCTACTCTATTAGGCCACTAAAGTTTGAGAACAACTGCTTCAAGGAATAACTGCAACATTATACTTCCTCTGTCCCCATTTGGTAGTCCATATTCACTGTTCTGGACATCTTAATACATCGTTTATATTTGCTTCTTCTTCTTTTTTTTTTTCTAGATGAGTTTGAAACCTGTCTACAAGTACTGATTGAGATCTTTTGGTTGGTAGAAAAAATCTTGAAACCTTTTCAAGAAAATACCTTTTCAACCATTTAAAGAATGGGACTGCCAGAGAAGGACATACTAATGGGCACGGAGTGAGTAGCATTTTGAGGCTGTATGGTTTACCTTCTGACATTGCTGCAGGTTTTACGTGTTGAACTGGAGGCACCAACACCGTCTTTGGGATCTGCAGAGCCACTGTTGCACCGTATGGTGAAATACTTGGCTCTTGCTTCATCCATGAAAAGTAAAGATGGAAAATCAAGTACATCGGGGAATACATATGTTCAACCCATTGTTTTGAAACTGCTGGTCACTTGGCTATCAGATTGCCCTAGTGCAGTCCAATGCTTCCTTGATTCACGTCCTCATCTTACCTATCTGCTAGATTCGGTATCTAATCCAACGACAACTGCATGCATAAGGGGGCTGGCTGCGGTACTCTTGGGAGAATGTGTTATTTATAATAAATCCATTGAAACTGGAAAAGATGCTTTTGCCATAGTTGATGCCATTAGTCAGAAAGTCGGACTCACATCATACTTTTTGAAGTTCGAGGAGATGCAGAAAAGCATTCTTTTTTCTTCTGCTAAACCAGCTCAGCCCATCAAACCATTGTCTAGATCTACGGTTGCTGGTATGGAAGAGATTGAGGACGTTGATGAGAATCAGGCAATTGATCAGAAGAATGAAGATCATCCAATGCTTGCACCTCTGTTTGATAGTCAGTTTGTGAACTTTGTTAGGAATTTGGAGTCGGATATTAGAGATAGCATCGTGGATGTCTATAGCCAACCAAAGAGCAAGGTGGCAGTGGTGCCAGCAGAACTGGAACAAAAGGGTGGGGAAAGTGATGGGGAGTACATCAAACGGCTGAAATCGTTTGTCGAAAAACAGTGCTCTGAGATACAGGTATGGTTGCTTTGGTAGTTTATTCATTTTGGTATTCATGCATTCACGTAGCAAAAACAAACTTCCAAAAGATCAAAAGACAGCCTGGGATTCTGTAGCTTGTTTAATGCTCCTGTATCTATATTATGCAACTTAATTGGACTAGACTGAAGACCCAAAAAAGTGATAGTAATACTTGGACTAGACAGTACACGTTGCTCTATTTTTGTCAGAAGAGGGTCGCTGACAACTTCTTTTTATCTTCTGGTGTTGGTTTGGGAAGAGTGGCAAACGTAGTTTGTCCAATCTAGTTTATCTTTTGGCCTAGAGCCATAGCAATATCTGTGTGAAAGTTAACAATTATAACGAAATATGCTTGACTAGAGCCAGCTAAACTAATTTTATTATACTTTCCTTTTATGATTTACTTATTTGTTTGTTCGTCTTCTCTCTTAATCTGAAAGGACCTTCTAAGTCGAAATGCAACTCTGGCTGAAGACCTGGCCAAGATGGGTGGTGGTGGCTCATCCCGACCTGAGCATAGAGCTAGCGGAGGTGCAGAAAGAGTCCACATTGAGACACTTCGTAGAGATCTTCAAGAGGCGTCCCAACGGTTAGAGACGCTCAAGGCGGATAAAACCAAGATCGAGTCGGAGGCCACGATGTACCGAAATCTAGCCACAAAGATTGAAGCCGATTTGAAGAGCTTGTCTGACGCTTACAACAGTCTTGAACAGGCAAACTTCCATCTGGATAAGGAAGTTAAAGCCTTAAAGAGTGGTGGGGCCACCCTTGTTCCAGATATTGATGCTATAAAGGCGGAAGCGAGGGAAGAAGCACAAAAGGAGAGTGAGACGGAGTTGAACGATTTGCTTGTGTGCTTAGGGCAAGAGCAAAGCAAGGTGGAGAAGCTGAGCGCGAGGTTATTGGAGTTGGGGGTGGATGTTGATGAATTACTAGAAGGTATTGGTGATGAGACTGGATTGCCAGAAGACGGGGAAGAGGAGGAAGAGTGATGGTCCTTATGTTGGTAAGCCTTTCTACTTAGTCATTACATTTCTTTTCCAGAATTCCCCAAATGGCTGATTTGCGTTGACCCTTTGTACATCGTTGGTGAATTTGTACAGTCTGGTATTGTTATTTATGATTTTGAGAAGTTGAATTTGACTTCATTAATCTTTGGAATCTGTCTGGGATACTTTTGTTGGTGAAAACTTGATGTGTTTTCTGGTACATTGACAGCAACTCCCAACACACTATTTTAATCAACTTGGTAGCATGCATTTTTTTCTTTTTCTTTTTCTGTCTCTTTCTTTGTTCTACATTGCATTGCAACATTAAAATGCCCCATCCCTCGTAGACCATGAAATACTTCTTCCATTTTGGAAAAAGGTTTTGACAGCCTAAGATATCGACTCGGAAACTATTTGGCAGTTTGCAGCTTCATATATTATGCCTATATTGCCTAGGTTCGAGTCACGGGAATAGCCTCTCCAATAAACAAAATGGAGAGTAAAAATCGCCTATTTGCTACCCCGGTGAGTGGGGGAGTCTTGCGTATTGAGGACCATCGTTTCTTACGCCTCTTTTTTTCTCGGTCTTTTCTTTTCCTTCTCTAAGTTTTTATGGTAATATGAGCATTTTGCTGCCTTGGAGATATTATATGAATAGAAGTGCCCTTAAAAGATTGATGAGTGCAATCTTCCCAATGAGGCACATTGCTCTAATCCAATTCAGTTCAGAGGCAAGTTGCTCAAGTTAATCTTTTGGAAGGAAACTTGCTCAATTTTTCAGGGTCAAAGTGTGAAACCCCACTATTTCCGTTTGACCCAACCCCAAAGAAATCAATTCAAAGGTTTAAATATTGGCTAGGGCACTCTGCAATGCCTTTCTTTTTGTCTTTTGAGGTAAATTGTGGTGTATGTTTTTGACAAATTTGGGAGAAACATATCCCCTTCTGAACTCTCATGCAACGGGTATATATTCTCCTCCTTTCACAATGCAGTTGTCCGGAGTGCACTGGTGCTTCTACATATGAATCATATTCTTGATTTCTTACTCCTACAATCATTTTGATGGTCTTGCCAGCAATTCTAATTACCAAATAGAAGTGTCCAGACAAAGTCAAGTTCTTGTTGGGGAGTAGGTAGTTTCCCAACACCACCTTTTCAGAGGACACATATCCATGTCTGGTCTAGATATAAAGCATGCCTTGTGGCAGTTACAACTTACACTTCCAACTTTTGCTTTATGAGAAGAAAAAGTACTCCTTTGCTCCCTTTATTTAGTCTCATTTTGTAAATTTCTTTATGGAGATATCATCATTTACACTCTTAAAGTTAGTATAGCTTTTTCGTTTTTACTATGGAGACATCATCGTTACACTTTTACTCACTAGCTTTTCTAGATATAAAGCATGCCTTGTGGCAGTTACAACTTATGCTTGCAACTTTTGCTTTATGAGAAGAAAAAGTACTCATTTCGTCAAAAGAGTCTCATTTTGTAAATCTAATTTTTTATTGAGACATCATCATTTACACTCTAAAAGTTATAATTTTTTTGTTTTTATTCTCCATGGAGACATCATTGTTATATTTTTACTCATTAATTTTTCAAAATGAAATCTATTTTTAGGGGCAAAATAAAAAATATACTCACTTTTATCCTTTCACTTTACAAAATAGATACTCATTAAGGAACAGTACTCTAAAATGAAATACTTTCTTAAAAGGAACGGAGGGAGTAGAAAAAAGCAAAGAATCAAGTTCACTTTCTTTACTAATTATGTTTGTGTTTGATCAAAAAAAAAAAGTTTACTTTCTTTACTATGTTGTACCTCTAATAATGCAAGATTTACACGCAATCTTAATGCCCATAAATAGCAGCTTAGTCTTGACTTGTCAAAATCTTACGATTCATGATATGTATTCTTTGACTTCATGTGTTTTTGGATATAAAATTGATACATACAATCTTTATAGCTCTAAACTAACTTATATCATAGGGAAAATGTCGGTGATACATTAATATGATGTGATGTGTATCTTACGATGCATAACGAACACATATATTTAAATTATCTTAAGCTTAAATAAGAATATTTGCAATACTCCATACAATCCATGATGTGATATGCAATATATGACACCATATATTTTGTCACGATGACTATATCATTTCCCCGCTCCAATTTATGTATATCTTGATTAATTGAATCGTTTTTTTTTTTTTTATGGATTCCTTTTCCAATTTTTTTTTGTAGATGTGTCCCTGAATATTCCTTGATCATTTTGTCCAAGAGGATGAGTTCCCCTAATTCGGTGTGAAATTTTTGACTTGCTTAATTTTCCATTCATGAAAGGGCATAATTATAAAGTCACATGAGAAAGAAAGTGTGAAAATTTATTACCTTTTCATTGGGTGTAATTCTGGACCAATTTATACGTTCATCGACTAATCACTTGGAATCAATCCTACCATTCACTAGTGAGAAGCCCAATTAAAGTTGTGACAAAGTCTCATCTGGACTGGCCCCAAGAGTTGATAACACCTAGTCGATTTCAAACTTGAGACCTAGGTGGGAGAGAAATTTCAAGCCTTGGCCGCTAGGCCAATCCTTCGGGCATTTGTCCCAATACACTACAATACGTAAAATGAGAAAAGTAATACACGATTTGTATCTCGTTTTGAGAACCTTGGTCTTAATACTCAAACCCTGGTGCAATCAATCATGCGGCCTTTCATCCACCAAATCTACCTATGCGTAGGTTTTTATTTTTATTTTTTTATTTATAGGAATGACAAGAAACTCATACAATATACAATATAGGTCAGAAGGTTAATAAGTTAGTAGATGGCAAGTTTCAAACTCGAGACTTTGATGAACTTGAAATAAGCACTCAACAGACTGAGTCAGCTTGCAAATTATATGTACGTATATTTGTATACAAGTGAGATATCCCACAAAACCATATCAAACTAATGAAAAATCTTACACAATCTAATAAGCGTTAATGGGTAGATTAAATAAGAGATAAAAACATCCAACGCCAAACTAATTTTTTTGCAAATTTTGTGATACCTACAGGATAGCTGCATTTAAGTCATATCTATTCGTTAGGTACCAAATCTCCTGGATGTCTGAAAAAGCCATGAATCACTCTGGGCCACCCATTTTTCTAGCCAATAAAGTAATCACCTACCCTCAACTCATGGAAGGTGTAAAAATGGAGATTCACTGAGATCACATCACTCCAACTACTCTAAAATGATTTTAAAATTTCTCACCCCTACTAGGGCACGCTCTAGGCCCTCTGGTCCATCCTTTGTCTGTGGTCCATATGCTCAAAATACTACTATTTTCTTCTGGGGGGTGGGGTTTCTGATGACCATGGCCATGGGTCTCGGGAGAGTTTGACCCTCATCAGCGTTCTATCAATTTTCGTGTTAGGTCAATCCATATAAAATTTTACCCCGCTAATTGAAGCATCCGTAAAAAAATGGATAGTGGGGTTATTCTCCGTATTAGTCAGTCCATTATCAAAAAAATGACCGCGATAGCTATCCCAGTCGTATCTATAAAGTTGTGCACTGATAGTATATGAATATACCATAAGAAGAAGAATCTAACTCAAAAAGAAAACGTAGAAGGGCAAAATAACAACCAGTCACCAGTAAAACTATTTGAAAACACAGCAAGGATAAATTAATAAAATAAAAATTGAAAAATATTGTCCATCACGTTCCAACAACCTAATGGACACACCTGGGCCTCCTCTTGATAGTGACCTGATCTCAAGTATCATATTTTTCATCTTTAGGGCCTGTTTGGATGGAGTAAAAACAGGGGGGGAAAATAAGAGGGGGTAAATGGGGTGGGGCTCACTGTTTTGCCGTTGTTTGGGAACCAAATTTGGAGGGGTCTTAGTTTTCACCCCTTCTTACTTTTCACCCATTTCAGGGATTCTCGGGTAGAATTTTTGGGCACCTATTGATCTCCCCAAATTTAATCCGGCTGTAGAGGGGAGGAATGGGGAGGAATTTGGACGAAATCACCCCTGGTTATCCCCTTTCTCCAATCCGAAAGACTCCTTATTTAGTTTCAGGGCTCTCTTAAGGTGCTCATTGAAAGATCTTAGAACCAAAAATCCATTATGACCATTTAAGATAAAATAATCAGAAAAATAAGATTTTCGCACCGGTTCAAACGGATTGAAAATTTGAACGCTTATTTTTTTTACACCATTTATATATTAAAAAATATAGTTAAAAAATTAAGTGTTTCAATTTTCAATCCGTTTGAACCGGTGCGAAGATCATATTTTTCTAATCATTTTAACTTAAATGGTCATAATGGATTTTTGGCTCTAAGGCCTTTCAACGAGCACCCGAAGACTCCTTATTTAGTTTCAGGGCTCTCTTAGAGTGCTCATTGAAAGGCCTTAGAGCCAAAATTTCATTATGACCATTTAAGATAAAATTATCAGAAAAATAAGATCTTCGCACCGGTTCAAATGAATTGAAAATCGGAACACTTAATTTTTTAATACATAAATAGTGTAAAAACGTTTTTTAATATAAAAATTTTAGAATAGACATTTTTTTAATATTAATATTTGAATTTATATACTTATTTTAATACATAATCAAATTTAACACTGCACATGAACAAAATAGTCATTTGACAACTTTTCCCACCATCCACCCCTTATTATCCCCCCATTCTATAAACCATCCAAACAAAGTCAAATTTTATCCCCCTATTTAATACTTCATCCAAACCACATACTATTTTATCCCCCCTCCATAAACCATCAAAATTAATACCCCTACTATTTTATCCCCCTTCATATTTTTTATCCCCAATTTTTTACCTGCATCCAAGCAGGCCCTTAGCATCTAAAAGAAAAAAACAATGTTGATACCAAAAATATTAGAAAATAAACCCTTAGCGTTAGCACAATGGTAGTCATCTGACAACCAAAAGTCTCCGCAAGGTCTTTGGTGTAGGATTTCGACTCCCTCTCACATGCTATCAATTCCTGTTAGCTCGATTTGCCACTAGCGGACAGCGAGATTTGTCTCCCGAGTATGTCGGTTTATTGGCCCAGATACTAAGCAAATACATTAACAAAAAAAAACTATAATATCTACATCAAAGGACCATGGCAGAACCAATAATTTGATCCTGTCTTTTTTTTGATATTATTTGATCCTGTCTTTATCTAGAGAGGAACAAGGCACCAACTAGAACTAGACTTTCTTGAAAAGTTCTGTTGGATTTATTACTATACACAGGGAGGAACAGAAACAAGGAGATTGACCTATCATCAAATTCAGAACATGTCTAATGCTTCAACATGTTGCACCAAACTTGGAAATGCAAGTGTAATTTGTTAGGAATGCCTTGTATTCTTTAGTCCCACATTGGTTAATTATGTTGTTCTAAGTTTTGTAGCCTATTATAAATAGGACTTTTGGGGGACTTTTATAGATTATCTTTTGGGCTCTCATAATGTGGCCTTTCTAGAGTTACGGATTACAGCCGGCTCTTTGTATCTCTTCTTCACGTTGGTTAGTGAATCCTCTCTCTCCTCGCTCGTGGACGTACCCATCTTGGGGAACCACGTATATCTTGTGTCTTTGTGATTTCTTGTTTAGTATTCAATTTCTCGTTCTTAACTTGCATTCATAGCGTTCGTTACAACAAACTGGTATCAGAGCCTTAGGTTGCAAAAACTAGGGTTTCGTTTCCGATTGTGGCTGCGGCGGCTAAATTCGAGATTGCGAAGTTTGATGGGCAGAGTAGCAGTTTCAGTCTTTGGAGAGTAAAGATGAAGGCTCTGTTAACCCAACAAGGATTGCACAAGGCTTTGTCAGGCAAGACTAGTTCTGGAATCAAAGAGGAAGATTGGGATGATACGGATGCCAAAGCTCTAAGTTCTATTCAGTTGAGTCTGGCAGATGATGTTCTTCGCGAGGTGGAAGAAGAAACTTCAGCAGCAGGAATTTGGCTGAAGTTGGAAGGCATATATATGACGAAGTCACTCATCAACAGGTTATATCTTAAACGTCTTTATACGTTTCGTATGCGTGAAGGTATACCTGTTAAGGATCATTTAGACGAGTTCAATCGTATTATTATGGATCTGAAAAATATTGATAGTAAAATTGAGGATGAGGACCAAGCCCTAATTTTGTTATGTTCTTTACCACTTTCGTATGAGCACTTTGTTACAACTCTATTGTATGGCAAAGACACGATATCCATGGAGGATGTTAAGGCCAGCCTATATTCGAAAGAATTGAGAAAAAAGGTGTCAGGTGAGGGTGATGCACATGCGGAGGGTTTGTTTGTTAGGGGAAGAACAACAGAAATGGAGGAGTCGAGTAATAGGGGAAGATCCAGATCATCAGGTAAGAAGAAGGGAAAGTGCAATTATTGCAAGAAATCCGGGCACTGGAAAAAATACTGTTTAAAACTCAAGGAGAAAGAAAAAGAAGACTAGAAAGGGGGTAAAGTAATTGCTGGAATTGCTGAAAGTTCAGATGAGTCAGATAATGTGTTATCAGTTACAGAGGGTGATTCTCGCTCTAATACCGAGTGGATTATGGATTCTGGATGTTCATACCACATGTGTCCGCATAGAGAGTGGTTTTCTACTTATGAGGCGATCAATGGTGGTACAGTTTTGATGGGCAACAACATGGCCTGTAAGACTGTTGGTTCAGAAACGATTCAGCTTAGGATGCATGACGGTATTGTTAGGACTTTATCTGAGGTTCGACATGTTCCAGATTTGAAGAAAAATCTTATATCCCTGGGTGCTCTTGATTCTCATGGTTGCAAATTCCTCGGTGAAGGTGGAGTTTTGAAAGTCTTGAGGGGTGCATTGGTACTGATGAAGGGTCAGAAGCGTGGTAACCTCTATACACTCCAGGGCAGTACAGTTCTAGGTGCTGCAGCAACGGTTGCTTCATCCAAGGTTTCAGATTCAGACTTGACTCGTTTGTGGCATATGCGCCTTGGGCATATGAGCGAGAGGGGGATGACAGTTTTGAGCAAACAGGGTTTGCTATGTGGCCAGAAAACTGAGAAGCTGGATTTCTGTGAGCACTGTGTCTACGGCAAGCAGTGCAGGGTGAAATTCAGTACAGCTGTTCATCGCACCAAAGGCACGGTGGATTATTTTCACTCAGATCTTTGGGGTCCCACAGAGGTAACTTCTAAAGGTGGTTTTCGCTATTTTATGAGTATTATCGATGATTTCTCTCGTAAGGTTTGGGTGTATATGTTGAAACATAAAAGTGATGCCTTTAATACATTCAAACAATTTAAGACTTTGATTGAGAATCAGACTGGTAAGAAAATAAAACGTTTGAGAACTGACAATGGTATGGAGTTTTGTCTTGGCGAGTTTGATAGGTTCTGCAGTGATGAGGGCATTGTGAGGAATCACACAGTGAGAAAAACCCCTCAGCAGAATGGTGTGGCTGAACGAATGAACATAATCTTTTGGAGAAGGCACGTTGTATGTTGTCCAATTCCGGATTGGGCAAAGAATTTTGGGCTGAAGCCGTTTCCACAACATGCTATTTGGTGAACAGGTCTCCGTCGACTGCTATCGAGTGTCAGACTCCGTTTGAGCTATGGTCAGGTCATCCAGCTGATTATTCTGTGTTGCGTGTTTTTGGGTGTCCAGCTTATGCTCATGTGAATGAGGGTAAATTAGAGCCACGGGCCAAGAAGTGTATTTTCTTGGGTTATGCAGCAGGTGTCAAAGGGTACAGGTTATGGTGCTCTGATGATTCGAAGTTTTTGATTAGCAGGGATGTGACTTTTGATGAAAATTATCTGATTAAGGGGTCTAAGCAGGTTGAGGATACAGTTCAGGAACAGAGTGTTCCAAAGCAGGTGGAGTTTTTGAGTGAATCTTCCGACTCAGGGAAGAAGTACATTGAGAAGCCAATTGAAGAGGAGTTCAAGAGTTCAGACACAGAGGTTGATGCGTTAGTTGAGCAACCACGCACTATTGCTGAAGATAGGCCAAGGAGGGAGATTCGGCCTCCTGAAAGGTATTCGGCTTATTCTGAGATGGTGGCCTATGCTTTATCAGTTGCTGAGACAGTTGAGTATGAGTAGCCTTCAAGCTATACGGAAGCTGTTTCAAGCGCTGAGTCTGCACAGTGGTTTGTTGTAGTGAATGAAGAGATTAAGTCTCTTCAGAAGAATCAAACATGGGAGTTAGTAGAACCGCTGAAAGAGAAGAGGATTGTTGGGTGCAAGTGGGTCTTCAAGCGCAAACCAGGTATTCCAGGGGTAAAAGACGCTCGGTTCAAAGCTCGGCTAGTGGCGAAAGGATACAGCCAAAAGGAGGGTGTTGACTACAATGAGGTATTTTCACCAGTTGTAAAACATAGTTCCATTCGCACTTTACTTGCTATTGTTGCCTGTTGTGATCTTGAGTTAGAGCAACTTGATGTCAAAACTGCGTTTTTGCATGGCGAGCTTGAAGAACAGATTTTTATGCGTCAGCCTGAGGGATTTGTTGTTTCTGGTAAGGAGGATCACGTTTGTTTACTTCGTAAGTCTTTGTATGGTCTCAAACAATCCCCTAGGCAATGGTATAAGCGGTTTGATACTTTTATGATAAGCCAGTCATATTCAAGAAGTGAGTATGACAGTTGTGTGTATTTTCGAAAACTTCCAGATGGTTCATTTGTTTATCTACTATTGTATGTTGATGATATGCTTATTGCTGCCAAGAGTGTATCAGAAATCAACAGGTTGAAACAACAGTTAGGTGGTGAATTTGAGATGAAAGATTTGGGTGCGGCAAAACGTATTTTGGGTATGGAGATTTGCAGAGATCGAGTAGCTGGCAAATTATTTTTGAATCAGAAGTCTTATGTACTTAAAGTGCTTGAGCGCTTTGCCATGCAGAACTCGAAGCCAGTCAGTACCCCTTTGGCAGCACACTTTCGACTTTCAGCTGAGTTGTCACCACAGTCGGAGGATGAGGAGAAGTATATGTCTCAGGTTCCATATTCGTGCGCAGTTGGGAGCCTTATGTACGCCATGGTATGTACTCGTCCTGATATTTCACATGCAGTTAGTGTCGTTAGTCGTAATATGGGGCATCCAGGAAAGGCACATTGGGAGGCTGTGAAATGGATACTACGGTATTTGTGCGGAACTGTAGGTGTTGGTCTATTGTTTGGAGTTGCCAATTCTGGTGATCATGCTGTTGGTTATGTTGATTCGGATTTTGCCGGTGACCACGATAAGAGGAGGTCTCTGACAGGTTATGTCTTTACTCTGTCCGGAAGTGCCATTAGTTGGAAAGCTACTTTACAGGCTACAGTCGCGCTGTCTACAACAGAAGCGGAGTATATGGCCATTGCTGAAGCTGTGAAGGAGGCATTATGGATGAGAGGTTTGCTTTGTGAGCTTGGTCTTGCACAGGGTGTGAGTTCAGTATTTTGTGATTCGCAGAGTGCTATACATTTGACTAAAAATCTGATGTATCATGAGAGGACCAAACATATCGATGTCAGGTATCACTTCATTCGGGATATCATCTCACAGAAGCAAGTTGAGGTGAAGAAAGTGGGTACGGCAGATAACCCAGCAGATATGTTGACTAAACCGGTTCCGGTTGCCAAGTTCAAGTATTGCTTGGTATTTGCATTTGATCGCCCCTCGGGGGCATTTGGCGAGTGAGAGGTTAGAAGGGGAAAGCTATATTTGGTGATTTGGTTCAGTGGAATTCAAGTCAAGGTGGAGAATTGTTAGGAATGCCTTGTATTCTTTAGTCCCACATTGGTTAATTATGTTGTTCCAGTTTTTGTAGCCTATATAAATAGGGCTTTTGGGGGACTTCTATAGATTATCTTTTGGGCTCTCATATTGTGGCCTTTCTAGAGTTACGGATTACAGACGGCTCTTTGTATCTCTTCACGTTGGTTAGTGAATCCTCTCTCTCCTCGCTCGTGGACGTACCCATCTTGGGGAACCACGTATATCTTGTGTCTTTGTGATTTCTTGTTTAGTATTCAATTTCTCGTTCTTAGCTTGCATTCATAGCGTTCGTTACAACATAATTGGACAAAAAATTTAGGTGAAATGCCAGGTGATGCATTTGCAGCATTTGCAGCATTTTCAACAATGTTGATGGAAATAGGTCAATAGCATAAAAAACAAATTAACCATGACAAAGATAACATAAAAATAACTCGCGGAACGCGTCAACGTTACTTTCCCACCTAAAATTAGATTAGACTAAACCTGCTGAAATGCCAGGCAATCCATTTGCAGTTTAACAATGTTGAGGGAAGTAGGTTGTTGGAATTTAAAAATAACCATGATAAAGATAGAGTAAAAATAACTCGCCATACGTGTCGGATGATTACAGACTTTGCAACATGATCATGGCCAAACCAGTCTGTTTCCATATTGATCAAAAATAAGAACAAGTCTTTCCATTTTGATTTCATAGGTCATCGGCGCCATGTATCGCGTGCCGGCTTATGTTTCGCTGGAAAGATCCTTAGCTTTTGAGCATGTCTCTAAGCATGTAATAGTACAAGGGCACATTCTCCCATTTAAGTAATCACAGTGCAACATAAAAAAGCACCCCGTACCAAGGTACGGGATAACGTTTGTTTTATAGCGTACCAAGGTACATATCGCGTATCATAAGAGCGTATCGTAAGATGCGTTAACAAGAGCAAAATTTATGTTGAAAAAATAGCCACAAAATGCGATATCTACTCCGTCTCTTAAAAAGAACCTTTGATGATACAAAAGTTCAAGTCTTTATCTATGTAACATATTCTAATAAGACAAATTACCGTGTATCCCAACATGGATCATGTGGTATTGCAAGGTTATTTACTCAAACATAAGATACATTTAGCAATATGTATTGTTTTTGCATTTAAATGCACCGAATAGAAAGAAACGTATCGCATCGTTTGCGTATCCTAAATCGGAAGATACGTATCGTCAATTTCAGGATTTTGACAACACTGGAAACAACTATATTCAAGCAATCACTCTTCAAGACAGTAAATACAGATACAGGATACATTCCGAATCCGTAGAAACGACATGCACATCTCAATTGTGATTACACATCACTAGATTCAGTAAGTACTAAAACTGCAATCTTGCAAGCGTGAAGAGTGAACAACTTTGTGCATTAATCGTTTGTTTTCTTGATGATTGATTGTAAACTCGATAGCAACACGGGAAGGGGATTTCAAGGGGTGAATCAACAAATATATAAACGGAGCCAACAATCGAAATAAATAAAAATGAACCGTGAAGACGAAAAAAGCTCCCATACATTGGTTATGATGACAATACTTCGCTGATCTCACCTTCCCTACATACACCCACATCCACCACCATGTTTCTTCCCTTTGAGCTGAGGACTCTGCAACAGTTTCTCCGCGGAGACTGCCAATAAACAATCAACGGAAAACCAATCAAACCCACATGATAAGCCACTTTGTATTGAACAAAACTGTAAAGAAAATGCCCACCAACATGATGCAAGCTGGCGGGCTGGATGGACCCACCTCCAAAAACATTTTCTTTTGATTCTAATGCCGCACTCAAAGAGTCACAGTGCTCCTGGCTTTCTAATCGTATTCTGGTTTGTTTAGAGTGTCGGATAGTGATATAAATGTTCCGCGAAATCGTGTCTGCATATATGGAACATGGACTTGGATATGGATGGATAGTACTATAAATGTTCCATGAATGTGTATGTGTTACACGGCTCTGGTTATATGTCTAATAGCCGGATGCATCTAATTCTCATCTCAAGACCATGGGAGCACCACAATATATTCATAGTTCCTTAGAAAATATTTTGTTTCCCGGGGCAAATTGTATTTACAGAGGTGTCATGAACTAAGTCATGCATCATATGAGAGTTTGAGGGAAGTTTTATACATTTTTTTCCCGTTAAATGTCCAACTAAAATGTTAGAGACATGCCACAGACTTGCGCGAATGTCCAGTGTCTTAGCTATGTACTTCATGTATTGTAACATAGACTGCAATAATATGACAACTTAAAGATTAACGAACTAGAGAGATGTTGCTTACCCTATCCCATAAGTTAGGGTCAGGTTTTTTGAAAACTTCAACTCTCGCAAGATCATCCGGATCAGGCATCTTCCATCTACACAGTGGATGAGGCACTCGATGTCTCAAGTACTCACTCACCGTGTGATTCGTCAAAGATTCCAATCTCGCCTTCGACAAATAGAAGACAAAGGGCTTCTGACAAACATTCCGGCTGACAGGACGCGTGTTGAAAGCATACGCCATGTAATCAGCTCTCCTATACCAATTCAAGAATGTCCTTGAGGGCATCTCTATTTCCCTAGGGGATAAGATACCGCGGAACACTTGGACCGCGAAGCCCCACGATAAGGAGACGGTCCACTTCTTTGCACTATCGTAGCAAATTGATTGTTGCATGAGACCCGCTGAGTCGAGCTCCATCGGAATTTTGAGCCGTTGTAGGGCTTCTAACCGTGTCATGTTAGGGAAAATAGGCTCGACCACGTCCAGGTGGTGCATTGACACCAACGGTGCCACCGGGTGAGCTGCAAGCAGCCCAAATAGGTTCCCATAAACATCATACTGCATTGCATTCACCAACAAAAAGAGTCACTATTAGAGAATTCATACGAGAGCTAACAAACATTTAGGTACCATGTTCACATCATAGTGAAATCTTGAAATTGAAAATAGCTAAGTTGCATGAAATCTTCCAAGCGCACGTAAATATCTGTGGCGGACACTTTAAGGTGAGGATGTTAAATGTGTCTGAATGCGACACCCTGCCCTTTTAGACCCTTGATTTGATTACATGATATATGAAGAAAAATAAGCTAACATTAGGTAAAAAAGAAAGATTTCTAGCCTTTCTAATGGATCAAAGTTGAATTATTTATTTATTTAATCCGATTGATTTCAAGTGCAATTCGAAATTGGTCACAACAACATTATCGAAAAATGTTATAGAAATTAAAGCACAATACAGATACACCTTCAGGATTCTTTCTTGGACCCATACCTACCCTTGAAAACGTATCCAACCCAAATATCCAGAAAATAATCATTCATTAAATAAAGATAATATTTCATAATCCAACAAGAAATCACAATGAAATGCAAAACTTAAGATACAAGCAACAATTTACTTTAGTGTCACAATTAAATGCAAAACTTAAGATACAAGCAACGATTTGCTTTAATGCCAAGATCTTAATTCTACAAGCATGGGAAGCATGCGAAGAATAGAAAAAGGTCTTATGATGTTAGCTTCATTTCTTTGTAAAATAAGATACCATTTTGGATGGGGTCTGGCTTGGCTATTTATCTGGGTTACGTCCGAGATACGACAAAAACTACGGAAAACCATTGATACGTGTTTTGTATACGGACCCAATACGCATATTGAAGTAACACAAAAAGTACCGACAAAAACTTCAGAAAACCGTTGTTTTGCATACGGACCCAATACGCATATAGAAGTACCACAGAAAGTACCGATACGTTATGAATACGAATACGGCGGCAAAGGCATGATTTTAAGATTTACTGTAGTAATCTACCAATGATTCATAGCTAGCACCTAATGCTCATCGTAGTCCAAATTTACAGAAGGAAAAGTAACCATTCAACATCAATCATTATTTATACCAAGAGACAAAAAACAAAACACCAGTAATGATACCAGGTCACACCTACCCTGTGAATAATAGAGGAAACTATTTGGTGGTGTGTGGTGGTGCCCAACTCCTTTATGGGCCGCATCGTTTGTGTTGGATCCGGTACCAGGAGTGATTATTAAGTGCTCGTGGAGCTCCGGGGGCCTTTTTCCGCCACATTGGTGGAAAAGGCCGAGGACCACTATGTAATACTAATTTTTTTTGTTAATAAAAGTATTGCGACACCACGTGGCGATGCTCGAAAACCACTGAAAAACTACTCATGAATAGAGAGTGTAGTTTCTACAATCAACGCTGCTACCCACACAGATTTGTGTTGCACAGATCATGGTGCGGGGCCCACTAAGGGTCCCATACAAACGATCCGAGCCGTTTTCATTAAATGTAAAACATATTTTCTAAGGTTGTGAAAAATCAGCTCAACTTGATTCCTATAGGTGCTTGATCCAATCATCTAACTTTTTATTCAGATATCCGAATAATAAAAAGTTAAGAGATTGGATGGAGCACCGATAGGTATCGGATTGAGCTGATTTTTTTAGCGGAGGGTCTTAAAAAATGTTTTACATTTAATGAACGGGTCGTATCGTTTGTGTGAGACCCGTAGTAAGCCTCGCACGCGCAATTGCTGTGTGGGTAGACTTTCTGATCTACAATGATGTGGGCAAAACAGTGGTCCAACCCTAGTGGGTCCCAATTCTTCACCTACGAGCGACTAGGACGCCATTGAGATGTGGACTTGTTTTTCGCCTTTTGCTAGTAGGGCCTTTAGAAAGGGACAGATAATTTAGAAGCACCGAATAAAATTTTCCTTGAAAATAGACCCAAGTCACGCTCTACTGAACTTTTCCTCCAGTCAGACAAACAAATACCAACCATTGAATGTATCGCCCAAGAAAAAATTATTCGGTGGGGCATGAAGTTCATCCCCTCATTGATATTCACTACTTAGTACATACCGTCCTAGGGGCCAATAAATTACCAAAACCAATTTTATATTCTCAAGTTTATAAATGTATATGTTGTGTGCAAAGGTGGCAGAGGACCGAAAAACCCTCGGTCCTCCCCTCATGTAATGGCCGCAGCCGATATATCGGCAGGCAATGCTAAGTAGTCCAAAAAGTTAACCCGAAAATGTTTCAAAAAGAGACATCCAGTACACATCAAAGTGAATTTGAACCATTGATTTTTCTTTGAGAAACATTTTCAGGTTAACTTTCGGGTTAACTTTTCGGCCTCCGTGGCCTGCCTATCATTATGTATATTTATATATCGTTGGACACTTGGACATGGGTGAAAGCAACGGGGCATGGAATCATAAATGTACACTACAAATTCAATGCAAAGCAGTTCAAGAAAAACCTACTCGAATTTCCGTTTGACCGAAAAAAAAAAAAAAAACCCTATTCCTTCCGTCCCTTTTTTAGAGTCCAGTATTCTATTTTGGGTTGTCCCTTAATAAGTGCCCATTTTGTAAAGTTAGTGGGTAAAAGTTGGTGAATTTTCCTTTTTGCCCCTAAAAGTAGATTCCATTTTGAAAAGTTAGTGACTAAAAATATAATGATAATATTTCCATATAGGGAAAGTAGAGGTAAAAGTTGATGTGAAATGTGTAATGATATCTTTTTAATAAGTTGAAATTACAAAGTAGGACACTTAAAAAGAGACGGAGGGACTACTATATTTAAAGTTACTGTTCTGAGTTCTGAAATAATCAAATTTGGAAATTTAAGAGGATACTTTTAAGTTTTTTTTTTTTTTTTTGCGGGGGCATTAACTGGAATACACTGGTGTGACTGTGACATGGGTGGAGCCGTGGAGGCAACGTGCAGAGCTTTCAGAAATAATCTGAAGAAATTCAATGCAAAAGTAATTCCGAAACAGAAAAAGTACTTAGAGTGGATAAACCCAAAATAGTACTCCCTTCGTCCCTAATTAACTGTCCATGTTACTATTCCAGACATTTTAAAAAATTATTTATATCTTCCAAAGTATAATATTTTTTATATCCAATATGGATCTTGTTTGATAGATCTCGATTGATTCTATTAGACAAAATTTTGAAACTTATGAAAAACAGTATAAATTAAAAGATATAACTCATTTAAAAAAATTTGGGAAAAGTGAAAGTGGACAATTAATTAGGGACGGAGGGAGTACTTACTATCTTTTTTTGACATTGGTTTGAAAACTTTAAATTTTTGGAAAACATAGTCAATTTGGAAAGAGCTTTTAAAACCAACGAAAACGAGTTCAAGTTCGAATAGCTTGGTTAATCACTTAACGTTAAGAGCATCTCCAATCCATACCCCTTTTTTCACCCAAATTTGGGTTGAAATTTGAGTCAAAAGCTTGATCTGGATAATGCATCTCCAATGTTAAAACTCATATTTGTACACTGAATATATTCTTGAAAGACACACTTGTAATAAATGAGTGGCACAATTGTAATTAATGAGAGTGAAAATAGGTTTTGAAAAAAATGGGTATGGATTTGAATCTTCCAAAATTTGGGTGAGAAAATAGGTAGAACTCAAAATGGGCATAAGTTTTTAAATTTTTTACTCAAATTTTGGATTTGGGTAATTAAAATGGATAAGGATCGGAGATGCTGAAACACTAGTCATACTTGAGCTGTCATACTGGGCTTAAGTTCGAACATTTTAAGTCGGTGTTTCCCAGTTAGATCAGGATATCGGGATCGCTACACTGGTTCAATCCCTTCCGTCCAACCCTTCGGTTGAGCTGTCGAAACATCACGAATACTAATCTAACTCACTACACTACTAAAAACAAAAACAAAACGTGTTTTTCACTTCCAAAAACACACCCCCACGCACAAAAACACAAAAGCAAATGAGAGTGATTTTGACACTCTATATTTATTCACGGCCGCTGATTTTGCCACATCTTTTTTGTTAACGTTACTCCCTGCAAGTGTATTTTTAATGCAAAAATACACTTGCAAAGAAGTAGCGTTAAAAAAAAAGAGTGGCAAAATCATTTCCCTTATTCATTTGGTACTTCATTTTTTGTCTTTTATCTGATGTAAAATTACCAAATCACTCTTTATTTTGGTAGAGTTCATCCGGTATAAAGGGTATTATTGTAATTTTAAATAGGGGAAAAGAAAAAAAGTGTGGTGCAAAGTAAAATGAAAACTACAAATTATTCCGAAAAAAACAAACCTGGTGGAAGCCGACTTCTTTAGTGAGCGGAACGCCGAGCTCCGCCATGCAGGCCTGCATCCGGTCGTCGGAGGCGAACAGCCCCGGATACCTCTGGACGCACTTGTCCTGCATCGCCTCGATCGCCTTCGCCAGCGGGTAGCTGATGGCGAACCCTCCGCCTCCGTACGCCATGCTGTACGAGAAATAAATGTTCTGCAGGTGGCTCTCCGACAGGCTTCCGACGTACCAGTACCCCTTCCAGTCGTACTTCCTCAAGACCCTCACGAGATTCTCCGTCACGAAGACGGTGTCGTCGTCCCCCATCACGAACCACCGGATCTCCTCCGCACCTTTCTCTTTGTCCAGCCCCAGCCGGAACGTCTCCGAGACGATCCGGGAGATCCGGATCGCCGACCGGTGCCCCTGCCGGTTCGTGTACGGGAACCGGGAGGTGTTCGAGGAGGTTTTGATTACGGGCAGGGGCTCGCCCCGCCGGGTGCCGACCGGCTTGTCCAGCCAGGCGACTCCGCGGGTCCGGTTCGGCTCCCACCACAGCTTTATGTAGTTCTTCCTCTGCTCCCACAGCTTGGCCGACGCCGCAATGCCAAACACGATGTGCCTCAGCTCCGTCCTCTGCAATTCGGACCGGGTTCGCCCCGGTTCCTCGAATTCGGGTCGGGCCGTGTCCGACGGGAAATTATGAGATTGGGGTAAGGAGAGGCGGGTGTGGCGGCGGAAGGCGGAGAGGGGGTCGCCGTCGTCGGCGGAGGAGCAGCGGTGGTGGGAGGCGGCGGAGGAGGAGTAGGAGAGGAGGTGGAGGGTGTAGACGACGTAGGTGACGGAGACGAAGAGGGTGAACCAGACCATGAACTTGGGCAGGGACCGATTCTGCTGTGCCGCGGCGGCGGCAGCAATGGCGGCCGCGGCCGAGGGGGTGCGGTGGACCTGGCCCCACCCCAGCTTCTCCGAATCCTTCACTTTCATATCCTGAAATCTAACAATGGGTTTATGATTTGGTTGCTTTCTTCTGGTAGTAATCTAAGAACCAGATCGAAACGGAGAGATGGGTTTTCTGATTATGGGAGAGGGATGAGAGTGGAAGAGTGTTGAGTGTGAGAGACAGGGCAGGGGAAGAGTGTTGAGCATTGCTGACACTCTTGCTCTGGAAAAAAGAGCAAAGGCAGGGGGAGAAGTATTATATATCGAAATTCTTTGGTTCCATTCACGTCTCAAGGGTACATGCATTACTTTAATGGAGTCTCGGGTCCGGCCCTGTTCGGTTTAAGTTTTGAGAAATCGTTTTTAGAATAATGAGTATAGAGAGAAAAAAAAATTTAACGAAGACCGCGTTCAGAAATTTTGAGACTCCAAAATCAATAAGGTCCAAGTTCCATAAGAATACACACCATTCCGTCCCTAAATAAATGTCCGTTAGCCTAGATCTATGAAAAGATGCATTTTTTCAATGAAAAATCTATTTTGTTTTCACAAATCAATAAACATCAATGAGTTCTTTCAAGTTGTAAAAGTTTTAATTTTTTAATGATAAAAATAAATTATTTTAAAAATCTAAATTTGCAGACCGAATATTTATTTAAGGATGAAGAAAGTTTGCAGGCCCTATATTGATCGAAACTCATTTATCTCAAAGTAAATATGTTGTGATTTCTATTGATTAATATCTATTTTTTTTTTTAACATGATTGATATTCTAAATTATGGATTTAAATTAAAATGATTTTGAACTCGAAAATATGCCTAACAAAACGACACCGACACTAAAATTTTTGAGCCCGCAGAGGAGCTAGAACGTTCTTAGGAGTATTTTGGAAGAGGGTCTTAATGGATCTAGATCTAGCGTCACACGGCTATTGAATGCGACTTTTATTTGATCAAAAAATAAAATCTATGACTTTTTGGCTCCGTTTGTTTCGATGTAAAATGTTTTACAATGTAAAATATTTTTCATGTAAAATATTTTTTCAGAAAATAAACTTCAAACTTTTATTTTTCGGTGTTTGGTTGGTACTTGAAAATATTTTCAGAAATCAATAAAATAGTGTAGAGAGAGAGATGGGGAGCTTAAATGGTGGAGATATATGAGATTATTGGAATTGAACGTGGATTAGAACTGACGATTGAGGAAACTGAGCAGTGAGAATTGCAGTAGAAGGCACCGGGTTTATTTCGGAAAATAACTTACGGAAGATTTAAAGGTAAGTCATTTTTATCCAATTAATGGAAAATGTTTTACATATAAAATATTTTCCTCATTTTTTACACAACCAAACACCGGAAAATAGGTAAAACATTTTACCGGAAAATATTTTACGTCCAAACAAACGGAGCCTTTATCACAGTCATGTTCATAATTAGGGGTGCTTAGCGGGCCAACTGAACAATCCAAACCGCCCGCAAATCCATCTGAGGTATGGTACGGTTGAGTACGTACGGATCCTAATATAAGAACTTTGGCGAATCGGTTTTGATTTGGGCGGTTTTTTTATATGAACCGACCAAACCCACCTGAACCATAATAAAACCGACCAAACCGAACAACACTCACTGGCCGGTACGACGGGAGAAAATGACAAACTGCAGCGAGCGGTTCGGTTTCCAGCCGAACCACCCAAAATCGTCTGCTGACACATAAAGGTAGCAACTTTGTAGGAATACTTTTGTACGAGTAATTAATTATGTAAACCCAAACTCAAAGATATTCTTCTATACTCTGTCTCTAAGCACTAATACAGTACTATTTATTATTTTGCATCTCACTTTTGACAGTTATAGGATGTGAACAAATTGTCAAGCTTTGCTCCCAAGTTAGCTTTGGAAGAAGCAACTAAGAGGTACATAAAAATCTGTGCACGGTCTGTGCACAAATTTATTGTGTCCACAGACTTTCTGGTAATTTGGTGCATTAACAACTTACACCAGTTTTCACTATATGCATCATTAAAAAGGTACATGAGTTAATCATCACCACTTGCCCTAACAACCATGTTTATGTTTCGGAATTGCTGCTTCCAAGCCCCCACCGTAAGCGTTGCCCTCTAAACAAATTGGATCGTGCATCCGACGGTTCGAATCTCATCTTGGTCATGAACGATTCTCGATCGTTAGTTGCCGATATGAGATTTGAGCTGTAGGATGCACAATCCGATGGCTCAGAGGTACATAGCACGGTGTTGTGTACCTCACTACACAACACCAACCCGAAGTCCCCTCTAAACTCCCTGCAATAGTCAGATTGTAGTCAACGAATTGCAAATAAAACAGAATCAGAGTTCGTCTCTAATTGTCACTTCATATGTTATAAATAAGTCAAGCATACGCACGTTTTATCAAACAGTGATTAACTAATTTCATAAATCATTTTGACACCGTTAAAAGTCCAATCATCATTAATTTGCAACATGTGCTAATCATTTTCACAACTAATCTTTTAAGGGAGGTTTGGTAAAACTTCACATAGGAGTCATATAAATACCAATTCGACACAGATTCAAGCTACTTTCGAATTCGAGGGGGTCAAAATTTTATTTTAAAATGAAAAAAAAGAAAAAATGAATAAATTAGTTGCCCTGAAGAGAGTCTCTGACTAGGCATTACACATATAGAATCCAGGCAGATAAATTAGACTCGCTCTTCATAGACAAATTTAGGATTTGTGAGCCCGTGTAAATCGCGGAAAATAGAAAGGATAAATATGGGGACTATGGAGTACTCCCTCCGTCCCAAATTCTTGGTCCTCCCCGATTTTACTGGTAATTTTCAATTACCTATATCTCACAATGTATATTATTTTTTTATGTTTTTGAAAATATTGTTTTATAGAAATAATTGAAATATATCAAACAAGATCCATATTGTATATTTTAAACAATATACATTAAGAGATGGAGTATATGCTATTGAAAATTACATGTAAAACCGTAGATGACTAAAAATTTGGGAAGGAGGGAGTGTAAACTTGCTTGGTCCATGTGCTTATTACTTCCAATACTATTAATCTTTATGGGTATTTTGGTAACCTCACCTAAAAACCCCTATATAAAAAATTAAAAATCAGCTTGGTACCCGTGAATTTTTCAACTATATGAGACGACGGTTCGTTGCATGTGAGGTAGAGAAGTTTGCACCGACATCAAAAAGGTGTTTTATTTTGAAACACCAAACAGACCCTTCACCCCAAAATTCTTGTAATTGTCGAACAAATGGAATCTTGGGTTTCTCATTACTTTATCTTAAATTTAGAAAGATGTAACAAATTGATACGGTTACTCAAAATTTTTTATTTTTTATTTATAACCGGATGTCTAGAGCATCTTGCACGCCCCTCGATAAATTTCGGACCTTGAAATTAACAACTGGACAAACCCTCCAGTGGTCTGAAGGTTTGAAATGTTTATCCTCTGTGGAATTCGAACAAGCGACTTCCTGGAGGACAAACACTTATTGCTTTTCTCGCACTTAGCCAAACAAATTGGGGGATGGTGATGTGCAGTGGTGTGTGCAATACCGTGCTGCGCGTACGTCTGAGCCGTCGGATCATGCATCCGATGGCTCGAATCTCATCTTGGTAATGAACAGCTCTCGATCGTTGGTTGCTGAGATGAGATCCGAGTCGTCGGATGCACAATCCGACGGTTCGGAGGTGCGCAGCACGGTGCTGCACACACCAACCCGTAGTCGTAGCCAAACCCCTCGGATTTAATACGGCTACTTAAACTAAACAGATATAGGTACTGAATCGTCTAGTTAATCATTCACAAGGTTGCCTTTTCTTGCCCCAAAGCATTGTTGCACATAATCACTTTAAGCAAGAATAATTGTAAGAATGTTTCATTTTGTTGGACCATCGAATCACATTTATTATTGTTTTGGTGTAGGATCAGGCAGTTAAATTGCTTTTGAATCAAACCTAGCTAGTTTCGGAAGCAAACGGAGTGTCTAATGTATACGTATATATAAGCCCTATCATAGTATCAGCCGAGAACAATTTTGTTCACCCTCGTGAGGGTATAACCCCCTATATATTCACATTTGGCGAGATATATTGCGGGTCTTGTTTCAATGATAAGAACCGTTAATTTTGTTGGAATATAATTGAGTAGGAGGTAAAAATTAATTCAGCTCGATTGAGTATCAGCTAGTAGTTGATCCAAAAACTCAAATTCTGCTCTATTCAAATATAGACTCAATAATTCGATTTTTGGTCCAAGTCACTATCGATAATCGATTAAGTTAAATTTGTGCGTGATCTGCTAACAAATCATTTCTTAAAAAATGATCGATTGTGATCATTGAAGCAAAATTTGCCATATATCCCAATAAATATGGGTAAGGTTACCCTCGATCACTAGAGATTTTTTTTTTATTTCTTTTTATTTTAACACACCCTAACCAGAGGTGAGGGTGAACAAATTTGTACTCAATAGTCGGGACCGGGAGACCCTGCCAAGCAGAAGTGCCGAGCGCATCTCAGCCGTCCAAAAGTGTTTTGGACGACCCGGATGCAAAGGTACCGAACGGATTTTAAAAAAAAAAGAAAAGGAAAAGGAAAAAGATGTTTCGATCCGGACCGTCGATTCCGAGATGAACGACCAGATTGGCCGCTCGGCAGGGTCCCCGGAACGTCTAGCTCACCTTTCTATACTTGTATCCTCCCTACTCAGCGAACTTTCTTTTGAGTCCTGACCCCATGTAGATAATTTGAACCAACCTTATCATGATTCTGCAGAGAAAATGTCGAGATAAATGTCTCTGTGAAAACTTTGCTAGATCGGATTGTAATTGTGTCTTCTGAATTAAAAAAAAAAGTAGAAGAAGATTGTAATTGTGTCGGGATGATTGTAATTCTAACCTTAAGTGTATTTTATAAAAAGCATCGGAGTTGTTCATAGACTTATCTATGTCCGATCAATTTAATTTTCTTACAACAATATTCTATTTTAGGAGATGTACAAACTAACAGTTTGTGGGGCTCCTTTTGAGATGGCTTGGAATTTGTCTTCGATCCTCTTTAACCCCGCAAAACAGAGCACGACTAAAGACCACGCCGGAGGTTCTCCGGGATGGCCCTCGGGTGCAAGAATCAGTTCTCTTGCAAAGCGGAAGGACCAAATGTGTTAGGATTTTCAATAGTGTTTTGGACGTACCTCTTTCAGGAGGCATCGCTGTGTATTTATAGGGATCGTTCAGCCCGATCCAAGATTGTACGCATGCTTGCCACGTGTCGGCTGACGTATCTCCTACGTCACCATTTTAGGGTTTCGCAACCGATTGGCGAGTGAGCGGGCCCCCTTTCACGTGGTACCATCAACCTGGTAACCGCTCGGCTGACGTCACTATCGTCATCATAGCCAGAGTGGCATTCCCACGTGAAGGGGGATGGAACATGGCCCCCACATCCGTTCAAGACCGAATGTGAATCGACAGTCAAGGAGTCGGCTAGCCGAGATGCTATTGGCCGAAGAAGGTGTTTAGAAGAAAGCGTTCATCCCTGGGTAAGCCGAGGCGGTGAGACACATCCCTGGATCGAATTGGACCGTCGGTTAGCCGAGGCTTCGTTGGAGTGACCGAGGAAGGTCTAGGACCATCGGTCCGCCGAGGCCACGTCAGGCTTGCTTCAGGAGTGAACATGGACAGTCGGTCCTTCGGCTTGGTATCAAGCTCGGTGCAGCCCGAGCCAGAGAACTCAGCCTGCTACAATAGCCCCTCAATTCCTGCCGAGGCTCTTCAGTCGGTAGGGATTGACTCCAGTCATGCCGAGCCCCAGCCAGGGTCTTCTTTGAATGCTTGCAACGGTAAGATCCGAGCCCCAATAGCAGCTTGACAGATGTCAAATGATAAAAGGCCGTGTCAGTCGAAAGGACGCCTTGGCAGATGAAAGGACGCTCGCAGTTTGCACGAGGAACGAAGATGTCCACGTGGCCAGGCCTCATTGGTCAGTGGTTCGGCGTGATCATCATTGCGCGGGAATTTCGAAACGGCTCCCTCTGCTATAAATAGAGGGAGGGGAGGAGAGAGAAAGGTTCTTGCACTTTCTCTCTCTACAAACTTCAGAGCTTCTCACTCCTCATCCGCGCTCCAGACTCCGTTCAAGATCCAGATCTTCCAATCCCAGACCAGTTTACTGCAAATCTTCAAGTAAGTAATCGATTTTACCTTCTCTGTTGTCTTTCTGAATTTTTTACGCATTTTTTCTGGGTTTTTGGGGCGGTTTCTAGGGTTTTTGCTCTAAATGAATAGTAGAAACCCTGGGGATGAACAGTGTGTTCATCCCCAAACTCAACCTGTTCTTCCGAGCCTCCAAGGGGATACTGAAGACTTGCCGAGGCTTTTGTCTCAGTAGTTTTAGGTGGCCGAACGTTGAACATCTCAACGTTTGTAGCCGAACGCGGGCTTCTCTTCGGAGGATGCCGAACCACACCAAGGACTTTAAAAAGTGACTCGTGAGCCTGTAGCGTAATCCGAACCTTTTTTATCTCTTCTTTTTGCCGAGGCGGATGCTTGGCGTTCTTATTTTCTTTGTTTTCCTTCTTTCTTAGGTCTGGCTCACGAGGTCATCAACATTACTTCAAGCTCGGACGATTCTCTTACCGAATCCGAGCGCCGGGTCGTCGATACTCTGGTAGAACGCCGTAGGAACCTTGGCCGAGACGCACCATCCGTGCTTACGAGGATGTCTGCTACCACTCCAGCATCCGGCGATTCGAACGCCGAGATGGACTTTGAATACGCCGCCGAGGACTACGCCACTGAGCCCGAGATTGTCTCCACTCCCGGGACCGAGTCCGAGGCCGAGCCTAGGAGAGGTAAAGAGGCCGAATTAAGGTTTGAGTCCGGCGAACAGGCCTCTACCTCGGCGCCGAGCGACGCTGATATCCTTGACAAAGGGGTCCTGTGCCCCTACGCCCATTACTTCTCAGGAGAGGCCGGAGAGTACGAAGCCTTCTGCCAGAAGTATCACATTCCGAACGACGTGTATATTCACCGAGTGAGGAGCGACGCCATTAGGGCAAAGAGGGAAGATAGGCCGGAGCACATCACCGTGCCTCTTATGGCCATAACCGAGGCTGGCCTGAGGTTCCCTTTCCATCCCTTTCTTAGGGAGATTTTGTACAAGTTCGGCTTGTGCCCACATCAGTTGGCGATCAACAGCTACCGGATTATCATGTCCTTAGCTGCAATGGTCGAACTTCATGGCATCGACTTTAAGCCGACCGATCTCTTCTATACTTACACCATGTCTCGCCATGGGAAATCCAACCGTCGGTTTCTCACCACCCGGCCGAGGAAGGATTCTCTGATAGAGGGTCTGTCCGACTCGGATAAGTGGGCCAACTTGTTCCTGGAGGTCCGGGGGAACTTTGAGTTCGGCGAGGCTAACCGTCGGAATCCCATTCCGAGGTTTGTCGACAACCGAGGTTCGGGGATTTAAGATTCATTCTTCATTTTAATTTAACTCTGCTCTTCTTTTGCCGAGGCTAATAATTTTCTTCCTGTTTGTTGCCTTTTCTTTTTGCAGAGCTCGGACCAATATCCAAGACTCAGAACTCGCAGGCACGGGAGAAAGCTTGCGAGGAGATACTAGCCCAGGCCTGCCGACACGCCCCAATGCTTTTGGACTACGAGCCGTCGTACAAAGGCGTGTTGAAGAAGAAGGATAAGAAGAAGGACGGTGAATCGAGCGACTTGTCAAAGGGCAAGAAGTCGGTCCAGCCGACTCAGGGGACGAAGAAGAAGAGGGCGCCGACCGACACCGAGGGTCCAAGCCAAAAACGTCAGAAGGGAGTGCGACTGCCGAAGATCGGATTTTCTGCCGAAGAGTGGCTCTCTCCGCTCCGTCAGGATTTCATCTTCGAGCCGACAAGACCAGGTTTGAACGCTCCTCTTCAGATTCGCGAGCCGACTGAAGCTGAGATGTCGAGGAGGAATATTCCGAGGCCCAGCATTCCAACGAAGAGTGCGAACCCTGCTTGGGGCCGAGGCGCGGACTAGCAGCAGCAACAGCAGAAGAAGCAAAAGCTCTCGGAAGAGGTCCCTCCTCCGAGTGCTTCCAAAACCGCCCCCTCTGAGACTCGCCGACCCCCTCCTAAGAAAGACCAGGGTCGTCAGACCGAGGGCCACATCGACTTGGATAGTGGTCCTGCTGAAGCCGAGGTCCCACGCCCTTTCAGCCCATCCTACACGATGGCCGATGGGAGGGTGCTGATGCTGAAGGATTCTGTGAAGGAAGAGCCGAACCTGGCTGTTACCCTGCTGAGGGGATTGGCCCTTCAGAGGGACTGTGACCAGCTTCCAACCGACCTGATCCCAGGACTCGGCGATATGTGCTCTCACCTCGTCCAGGTATGTCTTTAACCCTTGAGTTTAAGATTCTGCATTTTGAATTCCTTTTTTTATGTTTCTGACTTGTTTCTTTTTCAGGCTGGCCAGGCAGCTTTGAATGCTTATGACAGGGCCGTCAAGGTTGCTGCCGAGCGTGAGAGGTACAGGACTGACCGAGACAACTTCAGGGCGAAGTTCAAGATCTCGGAAACTCAGCTTCAGGAGACCGACGCTGAGCTGGAGAGGCTGAAGAAAGAGCTTGCCGAGGCCAAGGTTGCTGCTGCGAGGAGTCGATCGACCTCTTCATTAACCGCTTCGGCGTGTATAGCGGCCGAACGTCTGGGTTTCTGTATCACCGGCTTGGCGGACTTGGAGACATTGAGACAATGCCGAATGACCTGTGGGTCAATACCTGGCATCTCGTAAGGAGTCCAGGCGAAGACCTCGATGTTGTCCTTAAGGAATTGGACCAACTCCTCACGCTCGGCATCCATCAAGCTGGATCCGAGCATGAAGAAGCGTGACCCGTCTTCATTGATTGGTACTTTTACGAGATCTTCAATTGATTTTTGCTCGGCTGGGGCGCCGACATCTTCCAGGACCGGCTTGTCTGGAACTTCTACCCAATGTACTCGGTTAGGGCTCGGCGCCTTTCCAACGGCCGAGATGTAGCATTGCTTCGCCTGGACTTGGTCGCCGTGCAGGTCTTCCTGTCGGCCTGTAGACCCAATATACCGTACCACTTGGTGGTAGGTTGAGGCAATGGCCTTGAGGGAGTGGAGCCAATTTCGGCCGAGGATTACGTTATAAGGACTCGGAGCGTCCACAACAATAAACTCCATATCGATGGCAACCGAACCAGTGACGACGGGGAGAATCAATTTGCCGAGAGGCCAGACTGGTGTGCCGCTGAATCCGACGAGAGGAACGGTGCTTGGGACCAAAGATGATTCTGGGATGTTGAGCTCTTTGAAGAGAGACAAGTACATGATCTCTGCCGAACTTCCCTGATCCACGAGGACCCTTTTAACCGAGTGAGTGGAGATCTGCACTGTCACCACCAAGGCGTCGTTGTGGGGAGTCTGCACTCGCTCGAGATCTCTATCGGTAAAGGTGATAGACCACGGTCGCTCAGATGGCCGAGGTCTTTTGAGAGTTGAAGAGACGGAAAAAATTTCTCTAGATTTTTTGGCCTTGTCCAGCTCAGACCGAAGCTTCTATGCTCCTTCCTTGGTTACTGGCCCGTGGATTACGTTGATCACGCCGACTGGACGTGGGATTTGATGCTGGCCCCCAGCTTTCGGCTGGCGCCTTGGAGTTTTGGTCCAGTCAATGTGATCATCCAAGAGTCCTTGAGCTGCCAGATTCTCCAAGAGTGCCTTGTATGGGGCGCAGGCCGTTGTGTAATGTCCGAGCTCGTTGTGGTAGGAACATCTCTTCCTAGTGTTGTCGTTCCCTGCTTCGGTGTTGAGCTTGGGTGGGTTCGGCCAAACGAAGAACGGCTCGCGCTCCAAGGTTCGTAAAAGAAAGTAGATTGGCTCTTTGAAAACCGTCGTCTCGGCTATATAGTCGTGATCCTTTGGAGCCTTCTTGTTTGCAACCTTTACCGTGTTGACCTGCTTCTTGGGTTGTGTCACGGCTACTGGCTTTGGTGCAGAAATCTGAGGAGTAGGAACATGGAGTTGTTGAGGGATGGCTGAGTTCTGTCCTCCTTGAATCTCTCGCTCGGCGAGGAACTCCTCGTAAGAGCAGAATTGTTCAACCGTCCTCATTAGTTCATTCATCCCGTGGGGGGCTCGAATTGCCAATTCGTCTAGGATTTTGCTTCCCGTCTCCAAACCATTCTTGAAGTTTCTTGCTGCCCAGTACTGATCAACACCGGGAATCTCATTGAATAACTGCCAGTAGCGTTCGGCATACTTCCGAAGCGTTTCGCCGGGTCTTTTCTTCATCTGAGCCAAGGCGTCTTCCTCTTTGGCTTGTTTGTTGCTTGTGATGAACCTGTAGTTGAAGGCTCGTTCAAGCTCTTTGAAGCTGTGGATTGACCCTGCCTCCAGTTGATTGAACCATAGCAGGCCGAGGCGCCCGAGGCTTGAGGGGAATGCTTTGCACATGATGGCGTCGTCTTCGGTGACGCAGGAGATTGTGCTTCGGTAGCTGATGAGATGGGTGTAAGCCTCGGACAAACTGGGGTCGAATTTCTGGAATTTTGGCAGGTGGAGCCCAGGCTTCGGCATTGTTGCTTGAATTTTGGCCGAGAAAGGAGATTAGGTCAATTTTTTTTAGCTGATATTCGTGTGTTGGCCGAGGCGGGCGTCCGTCCCTATCTCTCCGAGATTTTTTGTAGGTTTGGTATTCTCGATCTCTGTCGGCAGATTCGTCTTGCCGACGCTGGTATGCCCTTTCCTTCTTGTCGATGGGGATCTTTAGCCGATCCGGATCTGAGAGATTTTCTGCACAATAAACCTTTCGTCGGCTCGGCTGTTCATCGTGCCGAACGACAACACTCACACTCTTTTCCCGAGGGAAAGTTCGTGGGTTTCTTGAGTTCACCGTGCGTCCGGCTTGTGTATTTTCCCGAAGGAAATCTTCTTGTTCAGGAGGGAAAATTTCAGGATCCTTGCCGTCTCTCCTAGACGTTCGGCTCTTTCGCCGTCCATCATGTGGAATTAGGGCCAGATTGTTCTCATTGTCATGAAATTCAACCGTGTCATAACTTTGGGATTGAGAGTATTCGTCACCAGCTGACGAGCTTGAGTAGTTGGTGTAAGGGCTACCTTCCCTTCTTGTTTTTCCACCTCCGTGTCCCGCACCACCACCGAGACGCCTATGGACCGGGGAACGTTGCTGCCCGAAGCGAGCGCTGTTCCCGGCCCGATTGTCCGTTAGTGGTGGGTCCAGGCGATCGTATACCGAGACTCGATGAGGATCTCCTTCACCCACCAAGTGAGGCGGTGGTGGTGGTAATTTCCCACGCCGGCGCCTTCCCTGAGAGCCCGAATGGGAGCCCGCCGGGCGCTCGTTTGCTCTGATTCTAGCCATCTCCATTTTGAGCATGGCTAAATCAGAGTTGGTTTGTTCCTGCTGCTGTTCCAGCAACTGGACGTACGCCAAGGCCTCGTCGCTTAGTCCCACCGGACGCTGAACTGATGTGCTAACGCCCGGAGGGGTAAAGCCAGGAGGGTGAGAAGGGGAGGCGGTGTGGACGCCTGTGTCCGAAAGGATCTGAGAAGGGTTGAGGGGTTGAAAGGGAGGTGGTGGTCCGCCCATTTTCTAAGTGAAAAGTGGTGGAGATGTGGTGGGAGAGGTTTCTTTTGTCAAGGAATTAAGGATTGGCAACGGAGGAACCGCCGTGGATCAGAAAGAAAAAGTTCACGTCGGGTTCACCAAATTGTGGGGCTCCTTTTGAGATGGCTTGGAATTTGTCTTCGATCCTCTTTAACCCCGCAAAACAGAGCACGACTAAAGACCACGCCGGAGGTTCTCCGGGATGGCCCTCGGGTGCAAGAATCAGTTCTCTTACGAAGAGGAAGGACCAAATGTGTTAGGATTTTCAATAGTGTTTTGGACGTACCTCTTTCAGGAGGCATCGCTGTGTATTTATAGGGATCGTTCAGCCCGATCCAAGATTGTACGCATGCTTGCCACGTGTCGGCTGACGTATCTCCTACGTCACCATTTTAGGGTTTCGCAACCGATTGGCGAGTGAGTGGGCCCCCTTTCACGTGGTACCATCAACCTGGTAACCGCTCGGCTGACGTCACTATCGTCATCATAGCCAGAGTGGCATTCCCACGTGAAGGGGGATGGAACATGGCCCCCACATCCGTTCAAGGCCGAATGTGAATCGACAGTCAAGGAGTCGGCTAGCCGAGATGCTATTGGCCGAAGAAGGTGTTTAGAAGAAAGCGTTCATCCCTGGGTAAGCCGAGGCGGTGAGACACATCCCTGGATCGAATTGGACCGTCGGTTAGCCGAGGCTTCGTTGGAGTGACCGAGGAAGGTCTAGGACCATCGGTCCGCCGAGGCCACGTCAGGCTTGCTTCAGGAGTGAACATGGACAGTCGGTCCTTCGGCTTGGTATCAAGCTCGGTGCAGCCCGAGCCAGAGAACTCGGCCTGCTACACAGTTCAAATACTTATAAAATCCCAATAGGTGCTTATTCTCCATGAGGTCGCAGGTTTGAATCACATGGAGCTAAACATCCCAAATCTTGGGTCACTGGAGGGTTTGCTCGATCGTTAACTTCAGGACCTCAAAATTAGTCGATGGCTCGATGTGTACACAAGCTGGCCTAGATATCCGGTTATAAAAAAAAGAAGAAGTTCAAATGCTTATGTGAGTTCTGAATGTGAATGAAGATCAAAAGGGATAGTTTGGAAAGATGAAGAGGATAGGCGATAAACGTAAACTCCACAAAGCGGTATGGAGAGGTGCTTGATCCCTACATTTAACCCTACTTTTTCATTGCCAAAAACACGACCTGGTTGCTATATTTGGGAGATCCTTCTTTTACAATTACCAAATTCAAAGACAGAAAGATGAGGAGGCCAACATGCTTATTTTCCTCGAATTATTTCTTTGTTAAAACTTGTGGCTCATATGTTAATATGAAGAAATACTAAGAAGTTCTAGAAAGAGGCTAGATACTAGGTATAAATACTCTATATTGTAAACCCTGTTTCAGTTGATTGAATAAGAAAAGACAGCTGCTCTCGCTCCCGTGGACGTACCCGGTATTGGGGAACCACGTATATTCTATGTGTTGATTTCTTTACTATTTTCTATTCGCATATCGTATGCGTGTTTCGATCCTACATTCTTCTTAAATTCCTCTCACTTTTTTTTTCTTATTAAAAAGAAGTTGGCAAAAATGAGTAGTGTTGTGAAGATTTGGTTTGGGACTGGTAGGCCTGTCTTTGAACTCAAATTAATGGTCAAAACTCTAGCATATCTGTTTAAAGCAGTACATAGCTAGGGTTAGCATTTATGCCATTGTCAAAGTAGTAATAGGTCTATACACACTGCATTCTTTAATAGGAATTATCAAAACTACATGACAAAAGGACATTGAATTAGCCCATGTGGTAGACTGGTAGTAGTGTTTTTACAAGCAAAATTCAATAAGCTGGTAATTCTTTTCTCAGCATCAAACCAATAGATAGATAGATAGATTGGATATAAGATATACTTGATTTAGGACAAATGATAGCCTATGGGTAGAGGTAATAAATGAACCAAATTACTCGGGTTTGAGCCGTTTAGCCCGGCCCTAAACCCGAAGATTGTAACCGTTTACGGGTAGGGCTTTAAACGAACCAAGCAGCTCGTGAGCTCGGCTAACGAGCCGACCTTGAGTTTTCGGCTCGTTTAGTTTGACAAAAGCTTGGCGCGTTAAGGGAGGCTCGGCCCCATTAAAGAGACTCGTTTAGTAATGACTAAGCTCGGCCTGTTAAGGCTTGAGCCGAGCTCGAGCTCGTCAAAGCTTGGCTCAGCTTAGCTCGTTTACCGCCCTATTCACGGGTGGTAAATCAGATGCTCATTTCTCATGGGTGAAAAGCACGAAGAAGCTAACTTTTAATGGTAATTGGATTATTTTCTCTGTGTTCTCTTAGACCAATCAAATAAAGAATTTAGCTTAACTTCATTTATATTCTTTGTTGATCCTTTTTTGCCCCTGAAGTCTTTGTTATTACATCCAAACTAAGGGAAAAGGTGCAACGGCCCAATGGGACTTTTTATATCAGGCTTTCCAAATTTCAAAGGTCAAGGGTTGGTAGAGCAAACTGAAAGGACGGCTTTTAAGAGCACATTTGCTACATTAATGGAGGCCCAATTGCTTTATATGTTTAGGGACCAATATTGAGCACACCTCGTCAATGGCCGTGATGTTTAGGGACCCACATTTAAAAGACCTCTCGGCACGGTTCGGTTTGGATTTTGAGAGAGGTTTTTGAAAGTAATGAGCAAAGAGAGATAGATGGAGAAAATTTATTGGAGACCGTGTCCAGAGGTTTTGAGACTACAAAATGAAGAAGACCGTGTTTTTCAGTGGCCATGGGCACCACCCAGGCCCTCGTCTACCACACATTATGGTACAGCGCAAGACAAAGTTAAATGAACCCCAGTGGGCCACTACAATATGTGGTGCAAAGGAAGTCTAGGACATCATGTGGCAGGGCCGGGGCACTCCTTTGTTTAAACCCATGCACTCAAAAGCCACTTTCATGCTATTCATGTAGCTAGAAACTACCTTTCAATTTCAAGTAATTAAAAAAATAATTACGCTGAAAGATCAATTTTACCCACCTAAATAAAAGTTTTAAGAAAAAGACCCAAAATAGCCCGAGTCAAAGCCCATAGCCTGGATATGTTTGGGTTGTGAGCTAGACCTGGATCTAGATATTTTAACATTGGGCGGGCCAGTTCAATCCAACAGATCTGTAATTCATTGCATGGGTTCACAGGTTTGGTGGTGCAGGGGTCCTACTGTCGAAGAAGCTCAAAAACCAGCTTAGTATATCCTTTTTTTTTTTATAAGTAAACAATTGAGTGCCCCCGAGGCCCTGCCGCATGATGATCCAGACCTCATTTGCACCATATATTGTTGTGGTGTTCGTAAACTTTGTCTTGGGTTGTACTATAATGTGTGGTGGATGAGGGCCTGGGGTGGTGCCCCTGGCCACCGAAGAACACGGAGATCTTAGTGTGTCCTTTTCCTTTTTCTTATGTTGATCTAGGAGTTTTGGCTCTGAGATTGCAGTGGTCAGTCCTTATTTTCCATGTGAAGATACCGTGAGAGAAATCTCCGATTGATGTTATGGAAAGCTCTTCTTTGCACAATGCTAGAGAAAAAGTCAATTGATGATTTGCATTCGGATTATTGTAACTTCCGCTAAAAGGGTGTAGGATAATAGGTAAAAGGTTCATTGATATCTGAGAAAAATATATTGATATTTGTGAAAGTGTATTGATATCCGTTAGATATGCATTATATCCGAACTTGTTTGGAATTATTGGCATATTATCCTCGGCCCACTAGGCGGAGGTTAGCAAGACCGTATTCATGGGCAAAGTCCACTTTGACCCCTTGTGGTTATCGTCATGTACGGATACCCTCATGATTCAAAACTGACCACATAACCTGCCTGTGATTTTGAAAATGTGCGGATAGACCCCCTACCGTCATGTTTTCCATCCATATTGAACGTGTGAAAAAGAGAAGAATGAGGAGGCCAATGCCAAGGCCAAGGAGGAAGCTAATGAGGAGTCCGGGGAGGGCTAATGACCATAGTTTTAAATCTCGGCCGAGACGTACCGTTTCGGCCGATACGTACCGGGATTTGGGGTCCCCGATTCGGATACGGGCCGATATATCGGAAAGATTGGAATTCACAGCCGTATCGGCCGATACCCGATACGTATCGGTCCGTAACCGATTCGGGGCCGATACGTATCGGTCCGTACCGGTTCGGCAAAGAAAATTTTTTTTTTTTTTTTTTCAGCAGGCTTTTTCAGTTTTTCCCAGAGCATCAATACCATCTTCTTCTGTTTTTTCTGATAGGCTACTAGGCTTTTAAGCAAAAAAAAAAAAAAATAAAACAAAGCATTTTTTTATGACTTAAAATCATCTTACTTTTACTGTTTATGTCAATTATATCGAAACTCATAATGTTGCATTTTTCTCATATTTGTAAAATCTTATTGACTTGCGGGTTTTGATAAATTATCGGATATTTCACATGAAGAGAATGGGCTATTACATGTCTTAAATTAATTAAAATGTGATAATTTAAGCCAATGTTGGGGGCAAAAGTATATTTTTCAAGTTTTATACATGTTGCTGATGATTTTTAAAAATTCACGACCGCGACACCCGATTCCCGCGACGTATCACCGATACGTCCCGATACCGATACACCGCGACCGATACCGAGACGGCGACCGATACCGAGATTTAAAACTATGCTAATGACAAGAAGCAAGGAGGGTTTGAAATAGCTTAAGCGATAAACTTATACAACTAACACATAGGAAGAATAATATCAATTTATATCGAAACCAGGAAAAAAAATGTTTTTTTGATATGAACTAATGATTTCTGATGTCTTTGGTGTCCCTGTGATGGCTTTCCCCACTGGACTGTTGGTAATGTGAAGGAGCTCTCAAGAACGCAGAAACAATCGAATGGAAAGCACTTGCTGCAATCCTCAACTTTATCTGGCCTCTCTTTGGCAAAGGCCTTCAGCTCCCGAAACTTTCTCGAACCGCTGCAGCAGCAACGCCACTGATCTTCTTGTTCATGTTGGCGACTTAAGCAAAAATTGGTTTGAAAAAAGATTGATATCTGACCTTTCTTAGGTGAAAAGTGGATTTACTACTGAAGTTGATATGGGTTTGGGCCAAGTTCAGGAGTATATATAGCAAACCAGAGGCTCATTGCAATGGCTCGAATGGGGAAGGATAAATCTGGACAGAGTGAAGAAGTCTTCAAACGGTCTTCTTTTCTATCATTGGTGAGGCATCAGGCATGCCAGCTTATAATGGCCTGGCTATGGAAGCTGTTTGAATTCAAAGATGATTTGGTTGGATTTCAGGGACTGGTTTTCTGGGTTTTGTTCTTTTTTTTGGTTTTTGGTATATGGCTTCATTAGGACTTGGGATATTGTGTGGGGGATTGGATACTGGATAGGTCGAACTGCATGAGACTTATGAGAGAGCAAACCCCTAAGTCTCATGTATTGACCACACAAGCTAAGTCTTGGGGTTATTGACTGGTAAGATTTACCAATTTGTTCTTGTCAAATTTGACAACTAGATTTAACCGGTGCTGGTTTCAGTGAGAAAACCCCATATATGGAAAAATTATTGCTGCTCTTTGGGCACCGCCGCGTGGTGGCCAACAACACGCTCTAGCACCACATGTTTTTGTGGAATTCGCGACTAAAGTGTATGGACTCCACAATAATATGTGACGTGTATGGACTCCACAATAATATGTGACGTTGGAGAGCTCTATAGCACGACGTATAGTGGTGCTTCTCGGACTCGCAAGAATATTTACTCCTCCATCCTGAATGTACATGCCTAATTCTCGGAATGGCTTAACCTTGTTTTCAGGGAGATCTCATTAAATTGGAAATATCAAATGGCTTTGTTGCCAAGCCATCTTGGTTCATGGGATGTAAACTGGATGCTGCTGCATTATATAACCAGGCCTAGCTTGATCCCCACTATGGATTCCAAAAGCCAACAGAATACTGAAGGACAGTAGGAGTCATTTACACTACAAAGTATACCTGAACAACCTGTATACCTAGAGCCTTCCAAGAAGTCCTAGCTAGTTCATTTCTCTAACACCTCATCCGCATCGAATAATAGAAATAAGTGCTCGATGCGATAACAAGTTCTATTCCGACCCGGTGGTGCAAGCCCGATAATCAAATCGTATACAAAAAGTGGAGGGAAATGAGCCTATACCATTGCAGATTTTGGTGAAAGCGAGAGAGTCTTGCACTCTTGCCACTTGGTATAAAATTTTCTTGAGACGAATGAAAAAAAGGGAAAATGTGTGATTTGCCTGCTATATAAAAGCTCAGTAAGTTACAGCAATAGGGTTGAAATTCGTGGAAACAGTTACAAGAAGTAACTTCACAAAAAAACATTATCACAGATCAAGCACAAGTACATAATGCCAAACTTAAATAAGCATCGAACTTCGTAACATGTTTACAAGAATTTCTGAACTTGAGCATACAAATTATGTTAATTCTACACATGAAAGGGCCCCTTCTGCCCGTGATGGTGATGTGAATGGGCTCTGGAGAGTACAGTAACAATGGAATGGAAAGCATTTGCTGCCATCCCCGACTTTATCTGCCCTCTCTTTGGCAGAGGCCTTCTGCTTCTGAAGCTTTCACCAGCTGCCAAAGCAGCAACCTCGTTGATCAGATTGTTGTTCATGGCGATAAACACAAGTAAAAGATCACCTTCTCTTTCAGTGTTGTTGTTGTGAAAGAATGTTGATATCTTTGTGCTCAATCTCTATGTGAAAAGTGGATTTTATCAGTGAAGTTGATATGGGTATGAGCCAATTTTCAGGAGTATATATAGCAAAACCAGTGGCTCATTGGAATGGCACGAGTAGGGAAGGATAGATCTGGGCAGAGTGAAGAAATATTCAAACTTTTCTTCTTCTTTTCTGTCATTGGTGGTGGGGGTCGGGAGGCATGCCAGCTTATAATTGCCTGGCTATGGAAGTAGATGATTTGAATTCAAAGATGATTTGGTTTAGTTTATAGTAATCGTTGAAAAAGCAGATAAATCCACATTATAGTACTAATATTTTAGAGCTGACCATAAACACGTGTGGTTTTGAGAGGTGTAGTAAAGCTCCCCCTCCTCCTGTGGACTTCGGACTGGTTTCTGGTCTTGGTATTTTTGGGTTTTGCCTTTCGGTAGATGACTTGATCAGGACAGGGAGGGCACTCCCTTTTTTTTTTCTTTCCCGGCGGAGGACGAGGCGGCTGTAGCTGCTTCTCCTTGGCGTGACTATAGTAACTTCAAACCTACGGTTGATGCGGAAAGTGATCAGGAGCCCCACAAAGGTGCGAGCAAAACAAAGACTCTTAACACTGTGAGTGGGACTCTTAAGCCTAGTTCGATCATACGACAACGTGAGAAAGAGCTGACGCTTAATTTTAGCTGCTTTTATAGAGAGTGGATTGGTGAAAAGATTTGCTGATATGTTCTTGTCCAATGTCAGAACATCTTATTTGCCCGTACAAGAAATTCTACTATAGTTACAAATCTCACAAACTACTCGCAGTTGCGGATATAACACGCGGTAATAAGTCTTATGTACTTTAATGGAACCAATTAGAATAAAGAATAGAGACAACTGAACTGAAAAATAATTTCGCAATTTATGTGTGTGTTTGTATAGCTGTACTCATTTATATATGCATATTATGAGAGAGAAACCATGACTTTTATTTTGATAACCCGTCTGCTCACCAGCTTTCGCGTACCTCAACTAATCTCGAAGAAATTCATGACTTGCATTATGTGACCCCTTGCATTCACCAACGGTCCTATCCACTCTAAAACTCACCATTGGTTCTGGTTCCAAAAGCAGAAAAGCTAGTTGAAAATTCCCTGACCCTTAACTCTACAAAACCATCAAATTTAGCATCTGGTCAAATCCTGCCAAAGGGATTCAAATCCATCCCCTTCTTTGTCAAAGAAAAAAATTAAAAAATCCAAACCTTTTTCTTTTCCAAGAAATACATATAAATTGAGGTCAACAAATTTAGCTGTCATGCCTCCCCAACTCCCTCCCTCCCTTCATCTAAAACAACCTGCACCAAGAGTCTTCCAAGACGTCCCAGTCCATTTCTGAACAACCAAGAAATAATATGGTGCTACTAGTAAGACCATCTCTAGCCCTTACTTTATTTTAAACTCAGAATCAAATCTGAGTAAAATTTCCTATATCACACCCCAGTCCTTGACTCAAATCCCAATCAAATTGAGTTTTTCTCGAATTTGGATAAAAAAAAATTAAGGGCCGGAGATGCTCTATCAAGTCCTCGTGATCTAATGCGATAGTACCGACATTGAGTAAAGGTGAGCAAGTCTTGTCTCAAGCTTAAAATTTTGCTTTTAAAAAAGGACTCCTATGAGCTAGGTTGTGTGATTTTTTAAAATATAGGTCTACAAACTATTCCTGTAAGTTTTTTTTTTGGGTAAATCACTATTCCTGTAAGTTTTTTTTTTGGAGTTGATCAAATCTTATCTTTGCTCAGCCATGCCATAGGAGCGTTTTTGAATGGATTAGCTGTATCCATTAGGGAGGAGGTGGTGGAGAAGAGTAATCCTATGATCATAAATAATATTACTTTTTTACCACTAAATATGCAAGAAGAGTGATCTTTGAGTAATCGTTTAAGTTTTTCTTATAATGATGCATAAATCGACAATCTTATCATGTTGAATATCAGTAATTTTACTTTTTGAAAGTTGATTTATCTTTGCATCATTTTGTTTGTGAATATGCATATAGCCGGTCCCATTTATTACGGTTCACTTTGCGCCCCAAATAATTAGCTTCCAAACACCTCTTATCCAATGATAAACTCTCGTCTCTGGCCCTACTTTAGTTTTATGCAAAATCAAAGTCTGTAAACACAACTGGAAACAACTGCGTCTTGAGTGGTTTGATGCACATGGGTCACATATATCGAATGGCTCCGGAGTTGTGTTTGTAGGATTTTTTTTTTTATAGAATTATTGACTTCATTGTTATGGAGGCCAACTTAGGTGACCCATATGATTTAACATACATATGGGCCCAAGCCCATCTGTCTTTAATGACCCAAATCACTAACTTTGCTTATATTTTTGCAAAGGCTCTTATGATAGCAATCACATACTTCTTTCATCCATTTTTAAATGTCCAAACTTTGTAAATTTAATTTTTTATAGAGACATCGTCGTTACAATGCAAACATTCTAATTTTTCACAATCACCCTTTATGGAGATATCATTATTTCACTTTTTTTCACTAGCTTTTCAAAAAAGAATCTACTCAAAAGGGCTAGATGAAAAATTCACTAACTTTTACCCACTTACTTTCTCAAATGGATAATTATTAAGGAACATCCCAAAATAAAATACTAAGCCATAAAAATGGGACGGAGGGAGTAGTTACCCATGTAAAGGAAAGTCATTAAGGAAAAGGCAAAAAAAGAAAGTTAATCAAAATGGATTCTTTAATAAATCTCTTTTAGCTGCAACTATTTCTTTTCTCTGTTCTCTCGATTTTATGGTGGAGACGCTTATGACCTACCTCTCGAATTATTTTCTTTAATGTCCATTTGAGGGATCTAGAAATATCTATGGACACCGATTATTCTATTTAATTCGAATAAAAAATTGGTAAAGGAGCATTTTTTATTGGTGGGAACAGTAGAAACAAGAAGAGTTCGAATAAAAAAATGGTAAAGGGGCATTTTTGTTTTACAATAATTCTAGTGACACACCCAAACTCACACCCAAACATACACCCACACTCACATAAGTGGTGGGTCCCATACACACTCTAGAGTGTGTAGTGTGTGTATGGGGCCCACCACTAATGTGAGTGTGGGTGTGTGTTTGGGTGTGAGTTTGGGTATGGTACTAGCACCATTGTTTTTTTTATTGGTGGGCACAGTAGTTAAAGCGATTAAGGATTATGGGATAACTCGGGGGTTGGCCCAGTGATCATTCAGACTTAGGTATTCGTTCTATTTTACGGTTTCAGGTTCGATTTTCATTGCCAACTATTATTATGGCCATATCACCTCCACGCGTAAGGGTGTGAAACGGCTGTGGGAGAGACTGTAAAAATTACTCCGAGATGCGGACAAACTGGCCTGAGACACCCTGCATTAACCAAAAAAAAAAAAAAAAGGGATAATTGAACAGAAACCGAACAAAAGGAGACCCCCAGAAAGCATATAAAAATGTTGTTGCCGTACGTGGCGTTGGCCGCCACCTCAAAAATGTCCACAGTTTCCACCCACTGACATAAAAGGATGCAAATCAACTGATTTAAAATATAACTGTAATAGTCAAGAACAGCCATTATAATTATGCTGTCTTATTCATCAATCACTTGGTTGCTAAATTCAGCCAAAGTCATTCCCCACCTGCGTTCTCTTCGATTTAATTTGAACTTAATTTAAATTTAAAATTTTTGTACTTATTTGAATTTTTTTCGCATTTTTTAGTTTTACGTCAAACTTTTATGAGTTATTGATTCGTCTCGACGAGAGGAATCGAAAAAGTAATTTTTTTTTACTTTTACCCAAGTATTTTGAGAAATAACCACTTTTTTGCGCTAAAAAGTGGTTATTTATCAAAATACTTGGGTACAAATGCCAAAATTTTACTTTTTTGATTCCTCTCGTCGAGACGAATCAATAACCTAAAAAAGTTTGGCGCAAAACTAAAAAATGCAAAAAAAATTCAAATAAGGACAAAATTTTCAGATTTAAATTAAGTCCAAGAGAACGCCAAATGAAATCAGGATGATTGGATATTCCTGAGTGGTGTCTAAGCATATACGGAGATGAACAAACGATACAACACAGAGTTTTGATGGAGATTTTTGGGAAAAGAGTAGATGGAGAGGGATAAATAGAGAAGCGAGAGTAGGAAACTTATTGGAGACATGTGCGTAGAGAAGGAGATGGTTTTAGAGCCCCGAAACGAACACAGTTGAGAAATTTTAGGACATGAATACAAGTGTATGTTCTTACGAGGTTTAGATTTTGACAGGAAATTTTCGTGTGCGCCTCACATGACCATTAAGAAGGGTTATTTTGGAAATAAAATTAATCCTCACGAACTATTTTTATGTGTCGTAAGTATGTGATAGTATTTTGTTTGGACAAAACAAATGATTCAACAAATTAAAGACACTTTTTGATCAGCAAAGAGTGCAATGAAACATATATTTCATAGCTCAAACGCCAACATAACATCACATAATGCCAAAACTGTTTTTGTTTGTGTCGACACAATAGTAGTGCATAAAAGCCTTGTACCTTGCACATGGTACAAGGCTTTTATGCACTACAGTTTTGGCACAAACAAAAATTATTTTGGCATTAGCAACACTCTTTGATCAAAGCTACTATAAAAATAGACGACGTACATTATTTTTTAAAGAATATATAATATTACGTCAACCATACATCATATGCATGAGGCTTACCATTCCTAGTTATCGCTTCTCTTCCCTTAAGTCATGTAATTCATGTGCGGGTATGTGAGTGCGAGAGTGAAAACGTCTTCTCTAAACATACCTTAAACCACTAAAATCAGTGTGAACACAGTACAAGCGCATATCATTTTGAAGAATTACGCAACTAAGCTCTTTCCCTATCCACTCTAACTTATCAGTATTCATTGGCTTGATGAATGAGGCACAAGCATCAGACATCCTCATATATATCAGCACAAAGAAATTAAAAGGTTGCATATATATATGGATATATTAATGTTCTTCAGTACTTTCCAATAAAAGCAAGTGTCATCCCGAGGCCTGAGGTGGCATTGTTTGCCTGAATTCTCAACAAAAGCTGATTTTCCAAGCTCGATCGTTGGCTCAAATCAGAAAAACATCATTGGAGACAGGTTTGTCTAGCTGTCCTTGTTTTCGATCACAGCTCCAAAATTAATCGAACTAAACATCTTCAAAATTAGTCGAATTGCACGTGGTTTGTTTGGACACCCACCTATCAAAACTAGATGAATTGAAACCGTTTATCTTGCGTAAGAGAAACCAAGAAATTTTTTTGGTGCCGGGTGGATATATTCCACGTGGTACTCGCTCGGCACATTCGTGTCGTCCAACACACTTTTGAACGGCTCGGATTGAAACCCTTTCTTCTCCTCTTACCTCAACACTTTTTCTCTATCCAAATCCGAGCCGTCCAAAAATGCAATAAACGGCTCGGATGCGCCGAGCGGGAACTACGTGGTACCCACTGGCCGGCACTAAAAAAATTTCCCATTGGTTGGGACACAATCTACTGTTCATGACCAGATCAACTTCAGCTGTATCCTATCCACTGATGAGCTTTGCAGTGTTCTCATTTTTCATGTCTTTCAAGGGTCCCTTAGGCATCATTGTTTTCTCCATCGAATGCTGCAAAAGCTTAACTCAGGTGGGGACTATATATATATGCCTGACTTCAGATTCAGTACGTCTTCATAACTTTTTAAATTAACAATTTGTGAAATTAGAAGAAACTGCATTTTAATACATCAAACCATACAGTAATTATGCATGATTCCATGTTAGGTTAATATTGCCTCTCTGGAAACAACTTTGGAAGAGAAAAATAATGTCTGTTGTCACAGCTGTTGGCTCCAAAAAGCGACGCTCTCTTTTGATTGACAAGAAATAGAGTACAAGGTGTCATGTTCATGTAATTGAGAATGAGTGATTCGAATGACCAAATGTAGGCATCTTCAGCGAACAGATCAATCGCAAACAAACAGAATATTACACAGCTTGATCGACCATTCAATCGGCTCATCAATATCGGTACCTTCTCATGACTTGTTTTAGTCATGACTTGGGACTAGACAGACCGATCGATTGGGTAGTCAATCGATTTTCGTAAACTATATAAAGCCACATTTTCTTCACTTCTAGGGCTACTAGAGCGGCCATAATATATCGTCTTGTGAAGAGAAAACCTTAGAATTAATGGTTTCCTGATTATGCTTGGAGATTAACTTACATCTATGGATCATTGAGGCTTATTGAAGATCTCCAAGAGTTTTATTATCTTCTTCAACATATGAGAAAAGCACTAAGGTGAGAATCTACGCAATACAAAATCCTTCGGTAGATCTCTGGGAAGCAAACGGAAGACTTGTGGATTCAAGGTGGAGGCGGTCAAGCGCGCTAGGTGTGGTAAACGGGGATTCAGCAAGTAGAACTTTGAGCGATTAGTGAGGATTTATAATCGTAAGTAAGTTTTCTTGTAACTAACAAAAAGTATAGTGTTTTCATTCTTTTCCGTGGTTTTGACCCGTTTCGGGGTTCCACGTATATTGTTGTGTTCTTTGATTGTTTGCCTTTTCGTTTCTGGGATTGATTTATTTAATCGGCCGGTGGATTGATTAATTAAAGAAATTAAAGAAATTAAACATAGCAAATCTATAAACCTAGGCGGTCATATATACTAGTCTAAATGTTTGTACATAAAACAAGTCCACAGAAATTTGTGAAAAAGTATATAAGGACTCGTGTCATTTGAAAACACACGTAGAATATTAGAGAAGGATTATATTATACAATCTTTGTTTCTCATCTTAACCACCGCTCTATAGCCCGGATGTCCATGGATGTACGATTTGATGAGGTGACGTGATTGACTCCGTCCTTAATTGAATGGAAACAACATTAGGCATACTATCTAATTGATGAAACCTAACATCCATTTCAAAACCAAAGTTTGCCAACCGATCCGTACAAGCATTAAATTTCCTTCGCGATAGCTATATATGCATCATACCGTCACTTCCGGTTGCTGCAAAAGGTACCTGCAATCACCGAGTTGGTGTGTTTCATCACATGGTTTAGCCAGTAATTCAATGGACCATAACCATAGAGTCTGTCTTGATCAATTTCCTGATTCGGAAGCCAGAGACTATCTAGCCGCTTGTTGCAACCCATCTCGCAACCCCAATAACTCACCAGCCAAACTATTGCAATCCCAATGTTACGTTCCGACAGTAACCTGCCACCCAATTCCCATGATAATTCCGAATAAGGCCTCTATGTTGCCGACTGTGTTGAGTTACACCGAGATGCTCCATCCAAGTTTAATTTTAACCAAAAAAAAAATATTAATCTTTAAAAATAAATTACAAGAATTCAAAGCGTAAAACATCACAACAAACACGAGAATCCCAATATAACAAGAGAATCCCAACAGAGTTGGCATCCCGCACTCATGTCGGTTGTTCCTAACCATCACTATCTAAACAAATCTAGTTTAAAACCTTGTCCTTAAAATAAGTATCTTGCTTAACTCCATTTGGCCATTGCTGTTTGGCTATCTTAAAATAGAGAGAAACTCATTTACGGCGGAGCCGCACAAATCTCAGCTTGCCAAGAGTGTTTTGGACGATCCAGATTAAAAATAATATATTAACGGTAAGATAATCTATTACCGTTAAATTGTTAATAGATTATTTTTAATCCTGATCATCCAAAACACTTTTGGACGACTGAGATTGACCGCCGTAAACTTTATTTACGGGAGGCCCCGTTAAAAAGTTTTTCACCTTAAAATAATTTGGTATCCAGAAAAGGTCATTGTGATTTGACGATAGCTATATCATGGTCTCAGTACACCTTTGATCATCATGGTTCTTATTACGCACTTTTTGTTAAGTAGGATCACAGGTGGTTACAAAACTTTTTATTTTTATTTTTAATATAATAGGATACCTGGACCAACTTGCGAACACCTCGATCAAGTCTGAAGCCTCGAACTTAACAACCAGACAAACCTTCAGTGGCTTTAAGGCTTGAAATATTACCTCTTAGGAGCAAACCCTTTTAGTTACCTTCTCATGCCCACACTTGACCAAACCCTAGGGAATCATGACTACTAAACATATTTGGTGGCTAAATAGAGTCATGGGGTCACATTTCTAGCCAAAGTAATCAATAATAGCAAATAAAATGTCACATTAATTTGATTGATTATCCACAGAGTATAAATTGATACTGATTGGTTGAGGACTCAATACTTACCACAAGTTCGAAATTATTCAACCTACCTGATATTGACATAAAAACCGACTTATTTTTTCTTATCGAATTAAACACATTTTTTTTATCGCCGGAAGTCAACATTGTTAGAATAATTAAATTAGCAATTTGGAGGAGAAATTGAATTTCTAACCTCCTTTTTTCTAGCACTTAAGTGCACCCCCTGATATCGTTGGGTCAAAGACCTCTTAGCTTTTGGAATAAACACTCCTAAAAGTAGGACCTTTGTCTTTTTTATTTGGCTTAATTTCAAGAACACCCCCTTAACAATCACGTTTTGTCAACATCATCCCCTCTAGTAAAAAATCAATCAACATCACCTCCTCTGTCCAAATCTATTAACAGATGTTAATATTTTGGACGGAAAAGAGGTAAAAGTCTACTATACCCTAAACCTAGGCGATCCAAACCCTAAACCCAACTGATCGACAGAGCACTCGTTTGAAACCCTAAATCCAAGTGATCAAACCCTAAACCCATGGTGTATGAGAAGGGGAATTCGAATTTCTGGGTTTGGGTTGGGTGCATACCTAGGGCCGGTTCATAAGTTTTGGAGGTCGGAAGCGAAGTCCTTGAATGAGGACTCCCTATATTTTTCATACACAAGTTGGTCTACAAAGAGTTTCATAAAAAAACCATTACAAAAGATTTACCATTACAAAATATAAGCATATAGTTATCCCAAAAAAATGCAACCATTATAATATATCAAAATTCATCATTTAAAATTAGTATTCTCGCACTTTTTGCTGCAAACGTACTAATTAAGTCTTCATAGTCAAACTGCTTCACCAACTCCTTCTCGATGGACAATATAGCCAATTCATTTAATCTTTCTTAAGACATGGTTGACCGAAGATAATTTTTGATAAACTTTAACTATGAAAAGCTTCTTTCCCCCGATGCAATTATAACCGGTATAGTCAACAATATTCTGTATGCAATCCATGCATTTGGGAAACAACCATCCATTGTCTTCAAGTAATTTAGCACATATTGGCCTTCTTGTATCTTTTGGCAAAACATCCTTCAAGACTTTTAATTCTGAAAATAAATCTCTCCCATCAATACATACATACATACATACACACACACACATATATGTATATATATAGGGGTTCTAGAATTTTGGGGGCCCTCGATCTAAAATTTTTGGGGGCCTAAAGCACATGCTTCTTGTGCTTCTATTCTTAGTCGGCCATGTGCATACAGTGTGGAGGAGAGGGGAGGAGATGAGAGAAATAAGAACTGGGTATGGAGTTGATGGAGAAGGGATAGATTTGGTATGGAGTTAAGGGCGAAGGGGAGAAATTAGGGCTGGGTAAGAATAGAGAAAGCGAAAAAAGGGTTTGGTAAGGGTTATAAATACCCCAAGGCTTAAGTCTCCCACCAATGTGAAGGGCATTTTAGGGTTAGAATTTCATTTTCAGTCCAACTTATCAACTTTTCGTCCAAAATATTAATATCTGTTAACAGATTTCGACGAAGGGGTTGAAGTTGATTGCAAATGAAAGTTGAAGGGCTGATGTTGATTGGTTTTTTACTTTAGGGAGTGATCGATGTTGACAAAACGTGATAGTTGAGGAGGTGTTTTTGAAATTAAGTCTTTTTATTTTGTAATCCTTATAAGCACACACGCCTAGCATTTGTTATATTCAAGTGGCCTAAGTTTTTGTCCCCCTCTGAAGTGTTGCAGAGAAATGTGATTAGTTACACTGAAAAAGAAGCTAGATTGAGCAATACTACAAACACACTTTCAAAACACTAATTTACTGACTTTTTGAGCTAGATTTTAATTGTGTATCTTACTGATCTTGAGCAAATTTACTGACCGATCGATCAAGCATGTAATTTTTCGAAACATTAGGCTGATTGCATGTTAATAGTACGAAATACATGTTTTGATGATGTCCCAATCTCGTATAGTCAAATTCGATTCTTGATGCACAAATGTGGAATAAGCCACAATTCTAAGTACAATCTACGTGATTACAACGAATAAATGACATCAGCATGACCAAAGCCCTAGGGTTTCATGTAGAGTACCACATAGACAGGTATGTCCGTGCCTGCTGTAAACTAATCTATGCATTGGATACTCCTAATGCACCAGTACTACTAGTACCGTGTTTAGTCATGAACATATATGGATGTCCAACTATATATGGACGCGTAACCATATGACCGGAGTGGCGCAGTAGTAGTCACATGATAGCTAAGGGTTTCAAAGCCTTTAGTCTGATTTGACTCCAGCTGCGTCTTATCAATTTCGGTTCATATGAGTCTTTCTCGGCTTTGATTAAGTACCCAACTAGTACGAGGATCCTTTAGTCTGATTTGACTCCAGCTGCGTCTTATCAATTTCGGTTCATATGAGTCTTTCTCGGTTTTGATTAAGCACCCAACTAGTACGAGGATGGGAAGATTGGTCCTCCCAAATACTCAGTTCATTGGGTTGGACACCGTACATGTTTACTTCTTGATTAATCTTATCTCATATTTAGTCCAATTTGACCCCAGTTGCACCCTATCAATTCGGTCCATATGAGTCTTTCTCGACTTTGATTGAGCACCCAACTAGTACGAGGATGGTAAGATTGGTCCGCCAAATACTCGGTCCATTGGGGTGGACACCATACATGTTTACTCCTTGATTAACCCTATATATTTGTGGTCCTAATCTCTCTTACCCCCCAAATCCTACTTCCCTAATTAGTTCTCTCAAAAACAGTTTAAAGATGAGTAGAGGTGGAAGCTTTGGCGGTGGGCAAAGTTCTTTGGGGTATCTCTTTGGGTCTGATGAGCAGAAAACCCCACCTCCACCCTCACCTTCAGCAGTCTGCATACCTCCGTACGGGATCGAAACCCCACCGGGAAAGCCGCCGGAAAAGCCTTCTCCTCCCGGAAAGCAAAGCATCGACGACGTGTCCGACTCCAACAACTATCCCAGAGCACAAGGGCAGAATTCTGGAAACCATAACTGTAAGTAAATGTTTTTTAATCACATAATTTTACATTTTTAGAAAGGAAAAAGAAAATACTGAACTTTTTTCTAAATCTAGCTATTCCATATGGTTTTTTTTTTTTGTAGGGTCGTCCATCGACGAAAGTGAAGTCTGTTCCTGGTGGAGATTCTTCTCTTGGGTACTTGTTTGGAGATCAAAAGTGATGTTTGTTTTCTCAAATTACCTATCCCCAAAATAGGGTTTAACTAAGAATAAGGGACTCATGTTTTCCCCTCTGGTATTGGATTTCTTTGGGCTTGTGGTTTTGTGGTTATGGTATTTTAATGGTGTTTAGCTGATTCTCATATGGATGCGATCAGACTTTTGAGGATTTATGTGTATATTTCTGGGATTGGGAGATGCTGCCGAGCAGGGGTGCTTGGCAGCGGTGCCGAGCGGCCGTTCATCTCGGCAATCGACAACTCGAATCTTAATCCGAGCGTTTCATTTTTCTGTATTGCTTGAGTTCGGTAAGTTCTCTTGTTGGTACATACATACCGGTTCTTCGTTATCTTCCCCGGATTATAAACGAATGATCCTTTTTTTACTACATAAAATAAGAAATGGAGGTTTCTGTAAATCATTGTGTGTAATTTCAATTAGATTGTTTATTCCATGATGGGGTCTGTTTAATATTTATTGTCTATTTTCTTCCAAATCTGGAAACTTATGGGGTCTGTTCTATTTTATTTTATTTTATTGTATATTTTCTTCCAAATTTGGAAAGAGTGTTAAGAAATAAACTAATGCTTTCCATTTTAGTTTGATTGTGCTCCCCCTTTAAAACCCTTGTTGAATTAAAAATGAGTTGGTTCCTTCTTGCTTGCCACTCTAGTATATTTAATTTCCCATAATTTAATCCTTCTGCACTTAATTGGTTGAATCTGCAAATTTCATATGTGAGCACACACAGTATGCTCTCTCTCTCCTGCTACCAAATGTGGAAAGACTACTAGGGCAATAAACCAATGCTTTCAAGATCTATACGGTGGAGGAATTTAAGGGCTTCTTGGATGGTATCCGAAAGTTGAAGCTTTAGTTGTGTTCTTGAGGAGTCTTTGTTTTTTCCTCCAACTCTCGGTTGGATGTTTTCTGTTGTATTTTTCTTTCCTTTGGCCGTGTAGTACTTTTGTGCTCCGTGCCTTCCCCTCGATGTAACCCGGTCGAGTTTTATAAAAGTTTGCTTTGCCGATCAAAAAAAATAAATAAACCAATGCTTTCCAGTTTAATTTAATTATTCTCTCCCTTTACAAACCTTTTGCACTAACAATTAGGGAGTTGGATATTGAATTTAATTCTTCTTTGATGTTCTTCCTTTTGCACTCAGTCTTTATTGTTGAAACTGCAGAATATGTGAACCTCTCTCTCTCTCTCTCTCTGCAGGTTGTAAAGTCTCCTGGTTTTTTTTATTTTGCTTTTATTTTTTGATGATCAAGAAGTTAATTTTTTTTGATCGGAAAAAGTAAATTAATTGAACAACACTTGACTATGATAAGCTCGTTTTACTATTGATCATTCCGAAAATGTGGTTATGAAAATTGGTATTATGAAAATTTTGTTTATATAAAGCTCCTAAAATTTTCAGGCAATTTTACTGTACTTACGAAAAGCCTATGATAACAAAAAAAGAAAAAAACTTATGAAAGTACAATATTTTAGTATGTTTATGTTGGTCAATTATTGAATACTCCTGGAATATCATGTGGTATTCTCCGCAAATAAAAAGATTGCCGTCACACAAAGCCCCTTGTCTTCTTTTTTTTGCTCGGCAAATGAAACATTTTATTAATCTCGAAAGGGGTACATCGAGATGAAAAGGAAAAGAAAGAGCTAGACTTTAACCACCTACTAAAAGCGAATGGTATTGTGTCTACCGCAAGATTTGTCGCTAAGTAAATGATTAGGATCCTACCATATAGGTGAGGCCACGTGGTATTCTGAGAACGCTGAATAAATAATTACTCATTTATGTTGAAGTCTTTTGATTGAAGCGACGATCATTATTTTAAATTTTAGTGGATCAAATGAATTCCGGACTAGAGGAAGAGAATAACAATTTTTTATTACTTTTTTTTGCCAATCAAAAAACAAACAAAAAAAAGAAAATGACGAATTCTCCAAATACCAAAGTCCATAAATATATCATTTATATACTAGTAGATTTATTTTGTAGAAAAGCTTTCGTTGTGCAGATTAAAGTGTTTCTGCAATTGTCAGCGTTCATCGTTCCTGACTCCTGAGTTTGGTATACGTACAAACAAAGCTGATCCACAAATTACAATATGGATAATAAACCAAAAATAACGGGAAAAAAGGAAAAAAAAATAAAAGTGGAAAAATACTTTAGCTCATTTGGATAACATTTTCGAAATATCGGTTGTACAAAATAAACCCCAGTTGAGGAGTTGAGCCGATACAAAGTAGGAGAGAGAAAGAACAACAAGATTAGAGGAATCAAGACGTACAGATAATCGTGAGGGGAAGTTGACAGGTCAGCCAAGATTGGGGAACAACAAGATTAGAGGAATCAAGACGTATAGATAATCGTGAGGGGAAGTTGACAGCGCTGGTCGGCCAAGATTGGGGAACAACAAGATCAGAGGAATCAAGACGTATAGATAATCGTGGGGGGAAGTTGACAGAGCTGGTCGGCCAAGATTGGGTGCTAGCTAACGCTTTACTAAGGCTCTTAAAACTATGTACATAGTTTTCCCTATCGCGCCTAGGAGATTTTTTGTAGGGTTCCAGAAACCACATTATGTAAAAACATCCTCCTCGTTTTCTTTTCTTCTAAATCAAATTAGCTAAGTCAGTAGGTTGAATCCTCCTCATATACACAAATCTTCAGATGGGAACTATTTGGCATGTGTACAAATATAATCATCAGTGGAAAAATGATACAATATAACCCCATTGCGTAGAAATTTATAACATTTAGATTTAAATTTAAAACATCAACCTTGAATTTAATTTATTCTTTCGTATTGAAATCTATACCATTTGTACATAAATTCATGATATCCACCTTGAATCCATAATATATCCTTAATTTGCATAATGATTCGTGCATAGATCCATATTGAATTCACAACTATAAATTGTGTTGAAACTAATAAATAACATTAGCGCATAAAATCATAACATTTGTATTATATGAGTTTTGGTCTTGATATTATGAACTTTTAAGAGAATATATATTATGAACTCTATGTATAACATGTGTGAATTCCAATCCTATGAAAAATGTTACGAGTTCAAGGGAATGCATGGCATGACGCCATACAATCCCAAATAAGAATATGTATATGTGACTCTGGAGAGCTCTATAACACGACGTAGTGGTGCTACTTCGACTCGCAAGAATATTTACTCCTCCATCGTGAATGTACATGCCTAATTCTTGGAATGGCTTAACCTTGTTTTCAGGGAGATCTCATTAAATTGGAAATATCAAATGGCTGTGTTGCCAAGCCATCTTGGTTCATGGGATGTAAACTGGATGCTGCTGCATTATATATAACCAGGCCTAGCTTGATCCCCACTATGGATTCCAAAAGCCAACAGAATACTGAAGGACAGTAGGAGTCATTTACACTACAAAGTGTACCTAAACAACCTGTATACGTAGAGCCTTCCAAGAATTTATAAAAATAAGTGCTCCATGTGATAACAAGTTCTATTCCGGCCCGATGGTGCAAGTGCGATAATCAAATTGTATGCGAAAAGTGGAGGGAAATGAGCCTACCATTGCAGATTTTGGTGTAAGTGAGAGTCTCTTGCGCTCTTGCGACTTGGAATATAATTTTGTTGACACGAATGAAAAAAAAAGGAAAATGTGTGATTCAGTGTTGTCGAAATCGTACGATACTCGATACGTATCGTATCGCATGGAAAACTACACGTATCTTTCACCGTCTCGTAAATGTACAGAAATCGTAAGCTACGAGTGGAGTATCGTACGATACGACGCGTATCGGGATACGTATGTAAATCGTACGATATTTAACCCAACTTCAAACTTACCTTTTATACCCAAAATTAAAGCTTTTAATACAGACCAAACCCATTTATCCTCCGAGAAAAGCCCTAGCTAGGCTCTGCAGCGACCAAACTCCTCCTGCGGCGGTGACCAAACTCTGACGAAATCGACGGCAAAACTCCGACTACTACTCTCCGCTCTCCTCCGATCTTGCCGTCGACTGAGAGGTATTGTTCTCGTTCTCGACTTCTCGTCATCTGATATTCTGATCTGGTTGTGTTGGAGTCTTGGAGACTTATGAGTCTCTTTTGAGTCTTTGACGTTTCACTCTCTCTCTCTCTCTACAAATGTCAAACTAAAAGCAAAAGTGGAAAACCCAGTCTTTTACTCTTTCCAATTTGTCCTCTTCCCACTGAATGTGTTCACATGCATGAACCCACAGTATATATTAATACAACTACACTTACTGTTCTTATTTTTTAAAGCCATTGGGACCACTACTCTATTAAAATAAGTAAATCATGTTCCTTTCTCATTCCACTAAGAAACAACAAAACAGAGCAAAAAGACAATCTTGATATGTTTGGTTTACTTATTACTTTTGACTTTTGAGCTTTTAAGTTAGAATATTAGTAGTAAATGGTGCAATTAAGGTGGATAGATGATGTAAGTCTCTAATACTTGATCTTTTGGTATACCTCACTCTTTTGTAACACTTTAGATGACTAAGATGTGTGATTTTGCATCCTAAATGCTTTTCTTTTTCATATGTCCTATCAATTTGTAATTTATTGCAATGTATTTATGATTAATTAGTGTAAATTAACTTTTGTTACCGTATCATACGATACTCGATACGTATCCCGATACGATACGAAAAATCATAAAACCGATACACGATACGTATCCCGATTTGAAAACCTTGGTGTGATTTACCTGCTATATGGAAGCTCAGTATGTTATAGCAATTGGGTTGAAATTCATGGAAACAGTTAGAAGAAGTAACTTCACAAAAAACATTACCACAGATCAAGCACAAGTACTACATAATGCCAAACTTAAATAAGCATCGAACTTCGTAACATGTTTACAAGAATTTCTGAAATTGAGCTTACAAATTTTGTTAATTCTACACATGAAAGGTCCCCTTCTGCCCGTGATGGTGATGTGAATGGGCTCTGGAGAGTACAGTAACAATGGAATGGAAAGCATTTGCTGCCATCCTTGACTTTATCTGCCCTCTCTTTGGCAGAGGCCTTCTGCTGCATCTGAAGCTTTCACCAACTGCCGAAGAAGCTGTTATGGATTTTACGCAATCCTACAACGCCCCTACGGATCTTGGAACAATGGATCACAGAATAAAGCAAACAAATACGTGCGTAATGAAAACTGGAAAGAAAACGAGACACAAGATATACGTGGAAAAACCTCAACGTGAGGAAAAAACCACGGGAGCCACACCAGTCCACTATGAAATCAATCCAAGAGTACAAGTCTTCTCACAATCTCTCTGAGATGTGTTTTCTCCCGCCTCTCTCTTTTTCACGCTCAGAAAAAGTGATTACAATAATCCCTTACACGCGCAGCCGCGCACAAAACCCTAAATACAATTTAAGGCCCGAAGGCTCTCGGTAGCGCTATAGCAAAAAGGCTATAGCGCTATAACTACTCGCTAGCGCTACACCAATTCCTATGTAGCGCTAGCTAAGCCTCTGATGCTGCTTTGTTATCTGCACCCCAACAATCTCCCACTTGAAGATAACATGAAGCATCCGCAAACAAACAAATAATCTCAATAATTTCAATCAAACATGGACGTAGTCATCTGACCCCTCTTGGTGTGGCTCCAGGCCCATCATCTCTTCAAGCATGAAGGCCAACTGAAGTCGAACATAGCTTCAGTTTCTGAACAGTAACAGTCTTGGTCAACATATCTGCCGGATTTCGTTCCCCCAAAATCTTCTCTAGTAACAAATCCCCATCTTCCAAAAGCGAGCGAATAAAATGATACCTCAAATCAATGTGCTTCGTCCTGGCATGGAACACTGGATTTTTGGCAAGGTGTATAGCACTCTGGCTGTCACTGAAAAGAACGCAGTTCTCTTGCTTCAAACCTAGCTCCTCCAAGAAGCCCTTTATCCAAACCATCTCCTTTGCAGCCTCAGTCACGGCCACATACTCAGCTTCTGTAGTAGATAATGTCACTAATTTCTGCAGACGTGAGACCCAGCTCACCGCTGTTGAACCCATAGTATAAATATATCCTGTGGTACTTCGCCGCGTATCATGATCACCGGCAAAGTCAGCATCCACATATCCCTGCACTGTCAATTTCCCTCTCCCAAAACAAAGTGGCAAATCAGTGGTACCTTTCAAGTATCGCATAATCCACTTTACTGCTTCCCAATGCTGTTTCCCCAGATTGCTAGCAAACCTGCTCACAACTCCCACTGCATGGGCAATGTCTGGTCTCGTGTTCACCATCGCATACATCAGGCTACCCACGACCGAGGTATACGGAACCTTGGCCATGTACTCTCTCTCTGCATCTGTCTTGGGTGATTGCCCCTGAGAAAGTTTGAAATGACTTCCCAAGGGTGTGCCAACTGCCTTGGCACCTTGCATATTGAACCTCTCCAGAACACGCTCAATATACTTAGCTTGACTCAACCGTAAGGTTCCCTGAGCCTTATCTCTGCTGATTCTCATCCCAAGTATCTGCTTAGCTGCACCCAGATCTTTCATAGCAAACTCTGTTGCCAACTGCTGCTTCAATTTGTTGATCTCCCTAACACAGGAACCTGCTACAAGCATATCATCTACGTAGAGCAATAAAATGATGTAGCTAGACTCAAACCTCTTGAAGTAACAACAGTGATCCCCATTGCACCTTGTGTAGCCACTGCGCTGCATGAAACCGTCAAACTTTCTGTACCACTGTCTGGGAGCCTGTTTCAAACCATACAGACTCTTCTTGAGCCTGCACACCATCTCTTCCTTGTCTGTCACAATGAAGCCAACAGGCTGCTTCATGTAGATTTCTTCATCCAAGTCTCCGTGAAGAAAAGCAGTTTTAACATCTAACTGCTCAAGGTGGAGATTTTCAGCAGCAACCATACTCAGCACCACTCTGATAGTGGCCATCTTCACAACGGGTGAAAATATCTCTGTATAATCAATCCCCTCCTTCTGTTGGAAGCCCTTTACAACCAATCTTGCCTTGTACCTTTTCTTGCCATCACTCTCCTGCTTAAGCCGAAAAACCCATTTGTTCTGCAAGGCTTTCTTTCCTGCGGGAAGCTGAGCTAACTGCCAAGTACCGTTGGAATAAAGAGAATCCATCTCTTCCTGCATCGCAGTCTTCCACTTTGCTGACTCAGAAACCTGCATAGCCTCATCATAGCACTCTGGTTCTCCACTGTCCGTCAAAAGCAAGTAATCAAGCGAAGAAATATATTTCGGATTCGGCTTGTGTACTCTGGTTGTCCTCCTCAACTCTCTGACCGCTGAACTAGTCCCTGTCTCTGGAGCTGCCTCATCTGAAACTGTCCCCTCTGAAACTGTCTCATCTAAAACTCTTTCCTCTGCCTGACCAGACCCCTGTTCAACCCCTCTGTCACCTGGAAGATCCTCCAACCCAAAGTACTCGGATGTATCTCCATCCGAAGTGGTACTCCCACTGCTCAGTTTGCTGTCTCTGTCTTTGTACATCACCTTCTCATCAAACACAACATCTCTGCTTCTGATTATCTTTCGGTTCTTGTTATCCCAAAAACGATAACCAAACTCATCTCCGCCGTATCCAATAAAGGTGCACTTCTGTGACTTAACATCAAGTTTATCCCTGTCCTTGTCGCTAATATGCACATAGGAAACACAACTGAAAACACGTAAGTGTGAGAGACTTACCTCTTTACCACTCCAAACCTCCTCTGGTATGCCAAAATTCAACGGAACTGATGGCCCAAGATTGATCAAATGTGCTGCTGTGCTGACTGCATCTGCCCAAAACATCTTGGGCAACCCTGCGAGTAACCGCATGCTCCTAGCACGCTCAGTCAAAGTCCTGTTCATCCTTTCTGCAATGCCATTGTGCTGCGGAGTCCCTGGAGGTGTCCTCTCTAAACGAATCCCGGATAGAGCGCAGGCTTTCTTGAACTCCCCCAACTCATATTCTCCGCCGTTGTCGGACCTCAACCTTTTTACCTTCAAATCTGTTTCATTCTCAACCATGGCCTTCCACTTCTTGAAGACTTCAAAGACCTCTGACTTGTGCTTCATGAAGTATACCCATACCTTCCTCGAGTGATCGTCGACAAAGGTAACATAGTAATAAGAACCGCCAAGAGAAGACACTGTAGCTGGACCCCACACATCTGTATGGACAAGCTCTAGCTTCTGAGCCCTGGGAGACCTGCCGCCTTTCTGAAAGCTAACCTGTTTCTGTTTCCCGAAGATACAATCTTCACACATGTCAATATCCACTGACCCTAAACCCGATAGCTTCCCTTTTGACTGCATAACCTTCATTCCCTTCTCACTCATATGCCCCAATCTATAGTGCCACAGATTTGAACTCTCCTTGCTGTCTATAACTGCAAGTATGTCGCTACCATGTGAAGTCAAGTAAAGTGTACCAACTTTCTTGCCTTTAGCCGTCACCATGGTACCATTGGAGACTTTCCACATGTCCCCTGTGAATGTCGATGTATAACCTGCTGCTGCAAACTGTCCAACCGAAATAAGATTCCTCTTCAACTTCGGAACGTGCCTGACATCTTTCAGACACCATTTGAACCCATGCGTTGCAATCTGAACATCCCCTTTTCCCACAATACTGCAAGGCTCGTCGTCCCCCAAGTATACTTTCCCAAAGTCCCCTGCTACATAGTTCTGCAGAACCTCCCTGTTAGCAGTGGCGTGGAATGTGGCACCCGAATCAATCACCCAAGATTCAGTGTCGCTGTTCATGGAAAGAATAAGTGCATCGTGCACAACATGAGCCTCCTGCCCACCGTTATTCTTTTTCGGTGCTTTGCAAGTTTGTGACATATGGCCTGTCTGACCACAATTCCAACATTCACCTTTAATGGGCCGAACCTGAGATCTATCTTTATTTCCCTTGCCCTTGCCCTTCGATTTCGACCTGTTCCTGTTCTGATTTTGACCACCCTTGGTCTGGCTTCTGCCCCTCTGCTCAAAACTTAGAGCTGAACCTGAACTTCCTGAACCATCGATCGAACCCCTTCTGACCTCCTCAGTCAGAATCAAACTAACAACCTCACTCAGTTTCAACTTTTCTTTCCCTGCCGAATTACTGACTGCAGTAACAGTACCCTGCCAGCTCTCTGGCAACTGATACAGTATTAACAAGGCTTGAACCTCATCATCAAACTTGATTTCGACAGACATAAGTTGATCAACTATCGTATTGAACTCACTGAGATGTGACATAAAGGAAACCCCTTCAGCCATAGACAGATTGAAAAGTTTTTTCATGAGATGTACCTTATTCGCAGCAGACGGTTGCTCGTACATCTTTTTCAGTGCTTCCACAAGACCCTCCGTCGTTTTCTCCTTCAAGATGTTGTGGGTGACTGACTTTGAAAGGGACAGACGAACAACCCCTAACGCCTTCCTGTCCAAGACGTCCCAATCCTCGTTACTCTCATCTTTCTTCTTCCCCTTTTCTTTACCCAGCAGCGGCCGGTAAAGATCCTTCTGATACAGATAGTCCTCTATCTGCGTTTTCCAGAACGCGAAGTCTGACCCGTCAAACTTCTCCATCCTCTGCTTGCCTTCTTCAGAACCCATAGCTCCCACTGAACTCTGGCCTGCTCGAACGAGATTAAACCCTAACCTGTCGAACAAAACCTACCGCAACCGCGGCTCTGATACCAGTTGTTATGGATTTTACGCAATCCTACAACGCCCCTACGGATCTTGGAACAATGGATCACAGAATAAAGCAAACAAATACGTGCGTAATGAAAACTGGAAAGAAAACGAGACACAAGATATACGTGGAAAAACCTCAACGTGAGGAAAAAACCACGGGAGCCACACCAATCCACTATGAAATCAATCCAAGAGTACAAGTCTTCTCACAATCTCTCTGAGATGTGTTTTCTCTCGCCTCTCTCTTTTTCACGCTCAGAAAAAGTGATTACAATAATCCCTTACACGCGCAGCCGCGCACAAAACCCTAAATACAATTTAAGGCCCGAAGGCTCTCGGTAGCGCTATAGCAAAAAGGCTATAGCGCTATAACTACTCGCTAGCGCTACACCAATTCCTATGTAGCGCTAGCTAAGCCTCTGATGCTGCTTTGTTATCTGCACCCCAACAGAAGCAGCCCCGTTGATCGGAGTGTTGTTCATGGTGATAAACACAAGTAAAAGATCACCTTTCTCTTTCAGTATTGTTGTTGTGAAAGAATGTTGAATTTTTTTTTTTTGATAAGCAACAAGATTTTATTAAGAACTCGACAAATGGTACATCGAGGAGAGACCAAATACAGACCACAGAGAATGGGGTACCGTACGGTCTACAAAAAAAAGAAAAGAAGGAAAGGAAAATTACATTCAATAGAATTGAATGATTCCACCAAGACTGCCTATCTCAGGGTCGAACCCAATAATAGATCATGTATACCCGTGCTACAAGGTCTTCAGCAATGGTTCAGCAAATGTTCAGCTAGCCATTTATAACAGGACCATTGGCAACAACAGCAACATCAGTTGAAATATAAGAGTCCAGTACAGCATGTTCAGAGCAACAATATCCAACACAGCAAATTGCAAGTAAAAGGGTCAGTGATGGATATTGGTCCAGAAGATTCCTTATCCCTCTCATCAGTAGGATTTGAATGGAGAAGTAGTCCACACCAGCTTAGCCTCAAATCAGAGAAGGCCAAAAGAAATCAACACTTAGCCCTCCAAGACTTTGGAGTTAAAAGGGTAAACAAAATTCAGCTACACTCTTCATTGCCTCTTGACCTGACCAATACCTCCAGCTCTCAATAGTCTCTTAGCCCTCCAAGAAACTTAGGAGTTGACAAGAGAAATATCAGAACAGAGGAGCGTCTGAAAAAACACTGATCTAATACTCTTAGCCCTCCGGAACTTTGGAGTTGAAAGAGTATAGGAGTTTCAGCTCACTACTTCATAACTTCCTATTCAAAACGACAGCTCTGGGTGTTCTCTTAGCCCTCCAAAACTCATCAAGTGATGTAGAAATATATCAGCTCCTTATTCAGCCATGACCAAAAGCAAAAAGAGCATCAGCAGTTGGACCAGAATACATGTTCAGAACGGCAAAGACTTAGCTATCTCTTAGCCCTCCTCACAGTTGGATGTTAAAAAGAGATAATGGTGTACACCACGAACAACAGCCCCATCACATCTTAGGCTTCTCCACGAGAAAATTCAGCAAATATCAGCCAAATCCTTTTCTCATTCTGATCAGGTCCATTAGTAGCAGATTCAACATCAGTTGAAATAGAAAAAAGCCTACTCAGAATATCCATAACCCATCAAGCAATATTGGCTCACAACTAGTAAACCTCTTAGCCCTCCCTAGAATAAGGAGTTGGGAAGAGGCTAAACCACACCAATCAGCTAACTTTATTCAAAACCACAGTAGCCCTCCCAATTTCCTTTGTGCTCAATCTCTATGTGAAAAGTGGAATTATCTGTGAAGTTGATATGGGTATGAGCCAATTTTCCTTGGGAGGGCTACTGTTGGGAGGGCTACTGTGGTTTTGAATAAAGTTAGCTGAACTTTATCTGCCCTCTCTTCGGCAGAGGCCTTCTGCTTCTGAAGCTTTCACCGGCTGCCGAAGCAGCAACCCCGTTGATCGGATTGTTGTTCATGGCGATAAACTCAAGTAAAAGATCACCTTTCTCTTTCAGTATTGTTGTTGCGAAAGAATGTTGATATCTGAACTTTTTTCCTTTGTTCTCAATCTCTATATGTAAAGTGGATTTTATCAGTGAAGTTGATATGGGTATGAGCCAATTTTCAGGAGTATATATAGCAAAACCAGTGGTTCATTGGAATGGCACGAGTAGGGAAGTATATATCTGGGCAGAGTGAAGAAATATTCAAACTTTTCTTCTTCTTTTCTGTCATTGGTGGTGGGGGTTGGGAGGCATGCCAGCTTATAATTGCCTGGCTATGGAAGTAGATGATTTGAATTCAGATAAATCCAAATGCAGATAAATCCACATTATAGATAAATCCACTTCGGACTGGTTTCTGGTCTTGGTATTTTTAGGTGTTGCTTTTCGGTAGATGACTTGATCAGGACAGGGAGGGCACTTCTTTTTTTTCCTTTTCCGGCGGAGGACGGGGCGGCTGTAGCTGCTTCTCCTTGGCGTGACTATAGTAACTTCAGGCCAACGGTAGATGCGGAAAGTGATCAGGGCCCCACAAAGGTGCGAGCAATTAAAACAAAGACTCTTAACACTGTGAGTAGGACTCTTAAGCCAGTTCGATCATACGACAACGTGAGAAAGAGCTAACGCTTAATTTTAGCTGCTTTTATAGAGAGTGGATTAGTGAAAAGATTTGCTGATATGTTCTTGTCCAATGTTAGAACATATTATTTGCCCGTACAAGAAATTCTACTATAGTTACAAATCTCGCAAACTACTCGCAGTTGTAGATATGTACTTTAATGGAACCAATTAGAATAAAGAATAGAGACAACTGAGCCGAAAAATAATTTCGCAATTTATGTGTGTGTTTGTATAGCCGTACTCATTTATATATGCATATTATGAGAGAGAAACCATGACTTTTATTTTTATAACCCGTCTGCTCGCTAGCTTTCGCGTACCTCAACTAATCTCGAAGAAATTCATGACTTGCATTATGTGACCCCTTGCATTCACCAACGGTCCTATCCACTCTAAAACTCACCATTGGTTCTGGTTCCAAAATCAGAAAAGCTAGTTGAAAATTCCCTGACCCAAGAGTCTTCCAAGACGTCCCAGTCCATTTCTTTTCTTCTTCTTTTTTGTTAAACATGGATTTAGAAAAACTACGAACTAGAATACAAGGTCCGGGGATAAGTAACACCCCTCATGTCCTCACAGAATTGAGACTTAATACAAAACGAAATTGAAAGATACGACAAATTAGAAAAAAGATGTGATCTTGCATCTTGTGCTAGGAGATCCGCACACTTGTTTCATTCCCTCATGACATGCCTCAACGGTGGATCACCCAGCTGGTGCAAAAGGAACCTGCAATTGACAATCAAATTGTAGAGATGATGGGTGCCTGTTGCATTTTTGATAAGTTGGATGACATTAGAGGCATCTGTTTCAATCTCCACTAATGTAATGTTGCGTTTCCTATATCACACCCCAGTCCTTGACTCAAATCCCAATCAAATTGAGTTTTTCTCGAATTTGGATTAAAAAAAAATAAGGCTGGAGATGCTCTATCAAGTCCTTGTGATCTAATGTGATAGTACCGACATTGAGTAAATGCGAGCAAGTCTTGTCTCAAGCTTAAAATTTTGCTTTAAAAAAGGACTCCTATGAGGTTGTGTAATTTTTTAAAATATAGGTCTACATACTATTCCTGTAAGTTGTTTTCAGAGAAAGAAACTTTTTCAAATTGGAGTTGATCAAATCTTATCTTTGCTCAACCATGCCATAGGAGCGTTTGAATGGATTAGCTGTATCCATCAGGGAGGAGGTGGTGGAGAAGAGTAATCCTACGATCATAAATAGTATTACTTTTTTACCGCTAAATATGCAACAAGAGTGATCTTTGACTAATCGTTTAAGTTTTTCTTATAATGATGCATAAATCGACAATCTTATCATGTTGAATATCAGTAATTTTACTTTTTGAAAGTAGATTTATCTTTACATCATTTTGTTTGTGAATATGCAAGTAGCCGGCCCCATTTATTACGGTTCACTTTGCGCCCCAAATAATTAGCTTCCAAACACCCCTTATCCAATGATAAACTCTCATCTCTGGCCCTACTTTAGTGTTATGCAAACTCAAAGTCTGTAAACACAACTGGAAACAACTGCGTCTTGAGTGGTTTGATGCACATGAGTCACATACATCGAATGGCTCCAAAGTTGTGTTTGTAGGTTTTTTTTTTTTTATAGAATTATTGACTTCATTGTTATGGAGGCCAACTTAGGTGACCCATATGATTTAACATACATATGGGCCCAAGCCCATCTGTCTTTAATGACCCAAATCACTAACTTTGCTTATATCTTTTGCAAAGGTTCTTATGATAGCAATCACATACTTCTTTCGTCCATTTTTAAATGTCCAACTTTGTAAATTTAATTTTTTATAGAGGTATCGTTGTTACACTGCAAACATTCTAATTTTTCACAATCACCCTTTGTGGAGATATTATCATTACATTTTTTTCCACTAGATTTTCAAAAAAGAATCTACTCAAAATTCATCAACTTTTACCTACTTACTTTCTCAAATGGATAATTATTAAGGAACATCCCAAAATAAAATACTAAGCCATAAAAATGGGACCGAGGGAGTAGTTACCCAGGTAAAGGAAAGTCATTAAGGAAAAGGCAAAAAAAGAAAGTTAATCAAAATGGATTCTTTAATAATTCTCTTTTAGCTGCAACTATTTGTTTTCTCTGTTCTCTCGATTTTATGGTGGAGACGCTTATGACCTACCTCTCGAATTATTTTCTTTAATGTCCATTTGAGGGATCTAGAAATATCTACGGACACCGATTATTCTATTTAATTCGAATAAAAAATTGGTAAAGGAGCATTTTTTTTATTGGTGGGAACAGTAGAAACAAGAAGAATTCGAATAAAAAAATGGTAAAGGGACTTTTTTTTTTATTGGTGGGCACAGTAGTTAAAGCGATAAAGGATTACGGGATAACCCGTGGGGTTGGCCAAGTGATCTTGACGTGTGATCAGTCAGACTTAGGTATTTATTCCATTCAACGATCTCAGATTCGATTCTCATTGCCAACAATTCTTATGGCCACCTCAGCTCCACGTGTAAGGGTGTGAAATGGCTGTGGGAGGGGCTGTAAGAATTACTCCGAGGTGCACACAAACTGACCCGAGACACCCTGCATTAACCAAAAAAAATTATGGGATAATTGAACAGAAACCGAATAAAAGGAGACCCCAGAAAGCATATAAAAATGTTGTTGCCGTACGTGGCGTTGGCCGCCACCTAAAAAATGTCCACTAGAAAATTCCAGTTTCCACCCACTGACATAAATGGATGCAAATCAACTGATTTAAAATATAACTGTAATAGTCAAGAACAGACATTATTAATTACGCTGTCTTATTCATCAATCATTTTGTTGCTAAATTCAGCCAAAGTCATTCCCCACCTGCGTTCTCTTGGATTTAATTTAAACTTAATTTAAATTTAAAATTTTTGTCTTTATTTAAAAAAATTTCGCATTTTTTAGTTTTGCGCCAAATTTTTATGGGTTAGTGATTCGTCTCGACGAGAGGAATCGAAAAAGTAAATTTTTTTTACTTTTACCTAAATATTTTGAGAAATAACCACTTTTTAGCGCTAAAAAGTGGTTATTTCTCAAAATACTTGGGTACAAGTGCCAAAATTTTACTTTCCCGATTCTTCTCATCGAGACGAATCAATAACCTAAAAAAGTTTGGCGCAAAACTAAAAAATGCGAAAAAAATTCAAATGAAGACAATTTTCAGATTTAAGTTAAGTCCAAGAGAACGCCAAATGAAATCGGTATGATTTGATATTCCTGAGTGGTGTCTAAACATGTACGGAGACGAACAAACGATACAACACAGAGTCTTGATGGAGATTGTTGGGAAAAGAGTAGATGGTGAGGGATAAATAGAGAAGCGAGAGTAGGAAACTTATTGGAGACATGTGCCTAGAGAAGGAGATGCTTTTAGAGCTCCGAAATGAACACAATTGAGAAATTTTAGGACATGAATACAAGTGTACGTTCTTACGAGGTTTAGATTTTGGTAGGAAATTGTCGTGTGCCCTCACATGACCATTAAGAAGGGTTATTTTGGAAATAAAATTAATCGTCACGAACTATTAATTGTTGTGTGTGCCTCACATAACATTACATAATGACAAAATTGTTTTTGTTTGTGTCAGAATAGTAGTGCATAAAAGTCTTGTACCTTGCACATGGTACAAGGCTTTTATGCACTATAGTTTTGGCACAAACAAAAATTATTTTGACATTAGCAACACCCTTTGATCAAAGCTACTATAAAAATAGACGATGTACATTGTTTTTTAAAGAATATATAATATTACGTCAATCATACATCATATGTATAAGGCTTACCATTCCTAGTTATCGCTTCTCTTCCCATAAGCCACGTAATTCATGTACGGGTACGTGAGTGCGAGCGTGAAAACGTCTTCTCTAAACATACCTTAAACCACTAAAATAAGTGCGAACACAGTACAAGTGCATATAATTTTGAAGAATTACGCAACTAAGAGCATCCGCAATGGGTTTGTTAACTAGTGTGTTAATTGTGTGTGTTAAGACTTAACAAACAAAAGTGTATTTTTTGTGCCACAATGCATGTGTGTTAGAGTGTGCTAAATCTAATACTGTGTTAGCATGGTTATCAAGTTTGGCAACCAAGCTAACAAACAATAAGTGGGTCCTATCTTTATAAATTCAAACTTCAACCATAAAACATAAATGCCAAAGGGCTAAAAACTTACCGTTGCCTTTTTCAAACTTACCGTTGCCTTTTTCAAACTTTAATTTACTGTAGCCTTTTTCATTGTTTTTCTATATATATTTTAAAGAGTTAACACACTCCTAACTAACCCATTGAGGTACTCACATATATACTAACACACTCCTAAGTTAACAAACACTTGTGGGACCCATTTTTTTATCCTAACACATACAATAACAAATATTTTGATACACAAATATAACACACCTATTACAGATGCTCTATGCTCTTTCCCTATCCACTCTAACTTATCAGTATCCATTGGCTTGATGAATGAGGCACAAGCATCAGACATCCTCATATATATCAGCACAAAGAAATTAAAAGGTTGCATATATATATGGATATATTAATGTTCTTCGGTACTTTCCAATAAAAGCAAGTGCCATCCCGAGGCCTGAGGTGGCATTGTTTGCCTGAATTCTCAACAAAAGCTGATTTTCCAAGCTCGTTGGCTCAAATCAGTAAAACATCATTGGAGATAGGTTTGTCTAGCTGTCCTTGTTTTCGATCACAACTCCAAAATTAGATGAATTGTACGTAAGCATCTTCAAAATTAGTCGAATTGCATGTAACTTGTTTGGACACCCAACTATCAAAACTAGATGAATTGAAAGAACAGAAACTGATCATCATCTTCAATGAATATCCCGAAAACCGTTTCTCTTGCGTAAGAGAAACCTAGAAATTTTTTGGTGCCGGGTGGGTATATCCCACGTGGTATCGGCTCGGTACATCCGGGCCGTCCAATACACTTTTGGACGGCTCGGATTGAAACCCTCTCTCTCCCCTCACCCCAACACTTTCTCTCTCCAAATCAGAACCGTCCAAAAACGCAATGGACGGTTCGGATGCGTCGAGCGGGCACCACATGGTACCCACCGGCTGGCACTGAAAAAATTTCCCATTGGTTGCATGGGACACAATCTACTGTTCATGACCAGATCAACTTCAGCTGTATCCTATCCACTGATGAGCTTTGCAGTGTTCTCATTTTTCATGTCTTTCAAGGGTCCCTTAGGCATCATTGTTTTCTCCATCAAATGCTGCATAAGCTTAACTCATGTGGGGACTATATATATACAGTATATGCCTGACTTCAGATTCAGTACATCTTCATAACTTTTTAAATTAACAATCTGTGAAATTAGAAAAAACTGCATTTTAATACATCAAAACAGTACTTACGCATGATTCCATGTTATGTTAATATTGCCTCTCTGGAAACAACTTTGGAAGAGAAAAATAATGCCTGTTGTCACTGCTGTTGGCTCCAAAAAGCGACGCTCTCTTTTGATTGATAAGGAATAGAGTACAAGGTGTCATGTTCATGTAATTGAGAATAAGTGATTCGAATGACCAAATGTAGGCATCTTCAGCGAACAGATCAATCGGAAACAAACAGATTACACAGCTTGATCGACCATTCAATCGGCTTATGAACCGGTACCTGCGCGCTCATGACTTGGGACTAGATCACAGACCGATCGATTGGGTAGTCAATCGATTTTCGTAAACTATATAAAGCCACATTTTCTTCTCTTCTAGGGCTACTAGAGCGGCCATAATATATCGTCTTGTGAAGAGAAAACCTTAGAATTAATGGTTTCCTGATTATGCTTGGAGATTAACATACATCTATGGATCATTGAGGCTTATTGAAGATCTCCAAGAGTTTTATTATCTTCTTCAACATATGAGAAAAGCACTAAGGTGAGAATCTACGCAATACAAAATCCTTTGGTAGATCTCTGGGAAGCAAACGGAAGGCTTGTGGATTCAAGGTGGAGGCGGTCAAGTGCGTTGGGTGTGGTGAATGAGGATTCGGCAAGTAGAACCTAGAGCGATTAGTGAGGATTTATAATCGTAAGTAAGTTTTCTTGTAACTACACAATAAGTATAGTGTTTTGATTCTTTCCTGTGGTTTTGACCCGTTTTGGGGTTTCACGTATATCGTTGTGTTTTGTGATTGTTTGCCTTTTCGTTTCTAGGATTGATTTATTTAATCGGCTGGTGGGTTGATTAATTAAAGAAATCAAAACATAGCAAATCTATAAACCTAGGCGGTCATCACTAGTCTAAATGTTTGTACATAAAACAAGTCCACAGAAATTTGTGAAAAAGTATATAAGGACTCGTGTCATTTGAAAACACACGTAGAATGTTAGAGAAGGATTATATTATACAATCTTTGTTTCTCATAACCACCGCTCTATAGTCCGGATGTCCGTGGAGGTATGATTTGACGAAGTGACGTGATTGACTCCATCCTTAATTGAATGGAAACAACATTAAGCATACTATCTAATTGATGAAACCTAACATCCATTTCAAAACCAAAGTTTGCCAACTGATCCGCACAAGCATTTCCTTCGCGATAGCTATATATGCATCACCCCGTCGCTTCCAATTGCTGCAAAAAGTACCTGCAATCACCGAGTTGGTGTGTTTTGTCACATGGTTTAGCCAGTAAATCAATTTCTAGATTCGGAAAGCCAGAGACTATCTAGACGCTAGTTGCAACCCATCTCGCAATCCCAATGTTCCGACAGTAACCTGCCACCCAATTCCCATGATAATTCCAAATAAGGCCTCATTTATTTTTATTTTTTTTATCGGCAAATTTTTTTTATTAATCTCTACAATATTACAAAGATTAAAAGGACAAGTACAAAAAGGAAATTAAAATTACTTAATTTCCATACTATCCGAGACCCAATCGCTGGTCCGAGACCAACCAAAGCCCTAAACACCCAAAAACTGAAACCCCACTGCTCAAACCACCGCCCTGCCGGAAACCACCAACGATCGGGATGCAAAACGCCGCCACCGTCGCGTAGACCGCCATGAATCCACCGTATGTCGCCGATCCCAAAAACGCCCCGAGCCAGTCGCAAAACGCCTCGCATCCCAACCATCATCAATCACCACCGCTGAATATTAACGATGCATCTCCATGCTGCCGCCATGTACCTTGAATCCGCGCCACCACCACCATAAATCCAAGCACCACTGCTGCCGTGAAACAACCACCACTGCTCCCGTGAACAACCACCGCTGCCGTGAAACATCCTCCTTGCTGCCGTGAACATCCTCCATGCTGCTGCCCCGTACCACCGCAAAACACCTCCAAGCTTCCAAGCTGCTGCCGAACTCAACTCCCCATCAAAATCACCTCAAAAGCCCCCTGAACCACCATCCCTCCGCCAGGAACACCACTGCCATCTGCCCCCAGAATAAGGCCTCATGTTGCCGACTGTGTTGAGTTACACCGAGATGCTCCATCCGAGTTTAATTTTAACCCAAAATAAAAATTATTAATCTTTAAAAATAAATTACAAGAATTCAAAGTGTAAAACATCACAACAGAATCCCAACACAACAAGAGAATCCCAACAGAGTTGGCATCCCGCACTCATGTCGGTAGTTCCTAAACTATCACTATCTAAACAAATCTAGTTTAAAACCCTGTACTTAATTACTTTTTGGATTATGATTTTGGCACTCTAAAAATTGATGGAGGAGCTCTAAAATTGAACTGTGTTGATATACAAAACGATGTCGTTTTAGAGCCCCCATCAATTTTTGGAGTGCTAAAATCAATTTCCTTACTTTTTCTGTGTGAAGATTACAAGTCATAATTTGATGGGTCCAACTCCAACTGCAACGTACACAAATATTCCCTCTTTTTTTTCATCTTGATAAAGTATATCTTGCTTAACTCCATTTGGCCATTGCTGTTTGGCTATCTTAAAATAGAGACAAACTCATTCACGGCGGAGCCGTGTTATTCACAGCTCCGCACTATCTCAGCCGGTCAAGAGTGTTTTGGATGATCCAGATTAATGACAATTTATTAACGGTAAGATATTCTATTATCATTAATAGATTGTTTTTAATCCGGATCGTCCAAAACACTTTTAGATGGCTGAAATTGACCGCCGTAAATTTTATTTACGGAAGGCCCCATTAAAAAGTTTTTCCCCTTAAAATAATTTGGTATCCAGAAAAGGTCATTGTGATTTGACGATAGCTATATCATGGTCGCAGTACACCTTTGATCATCATGGTTCTTATTACGCACTTTTTGTTAAGTAGGATCACAGGTGGTTACAAAACTTTTTTTTTTAATATAACCGGATACCCGGACCAGCTTGCGAACATCTCGATCAAGTCTGACGCCTTGAATTTAATAACCAGACAAACTTTCAGTGGCCTTAAGGCTTGAAATATTACCTCTTTAGGAGCAAACCCTTTTAATTACTTTCTCATATCCACACTTGACCAAACCCTAGGGAATCATGAAAACTAAACATATTTGGTGGCTAAATAGAGTCATGGGGTCACATTTCTAGCCAAAGTAATCAATATATAATAGCAAATAAAATGTCACATTAATTTGATTGATTATCCACAGAGTATAAATTCATACTGATTGCTTGAGGACTCAATACTTACCACAAGTTCGAAATTATTCAACCTACCTGATATTGACATAAAAACCGACTTATTTTTTCTTATCGGATTAAACACATTTTTTTATCGCCGGAAGTCAGTATTGTTAGAATAATTAAATTACTAATTTGGAGGAGAAGTTGAATTTCTGACCTCCTTTTTTCTAGCACTTAAGTGCACCCCCTGATATCGTTGGGTCAAAGGCCTCTTAGCTTTTGGAATAAACACTCCTAAAGTAGGACCGTTTGTCTTTTTTATTTGGCTTAATTTCAAGAACACCCCCTTAACAATCACGTTTTGTCAACATCATCCCCTCTAGTAAAAAATCTATTAACAGACGTTAATATTTTGGACGGAAAAGAGGTAAAAGTCTACTATACCCTAAACCCAGGCGATCCAAACCCTAAACCCAACTGATCGACAGAGCACTCGTTTGAAACCCTAAATCCAACTGATCGAACCCTAAACCCATGGTGTATGAGAAGGGGAATTCGAATTTCTGGGTTTGGGTTGGGTGCATTCTCGGGGCCGGTTCATTAGTTTTGGAGGTTGGAAACGAAGTCCTTGAATGAGGCCTTCCTATATTTTTCATACACAAGTTGGTCTACAAAGAGTTTCATAAAAAAATCATTACAAAAGATTTACCATTACAAAATATAAGCATATAGTTATCCCAAAAAAACGCAACCATTATAATATATCAAAATTCATCATTTAAAATTAGTATTCTCGCACTTTTTGCTGCAAACGTACTAATTAAGTCTTCATAGTCAAACTGCTTCACCAACTCCTTCTCGATGGACAATATAGTCAATTCATTTAATCTTTCTTGTGACATGGTTGACCGAAGATAATTTTTGATAAACTTTAACTTTGAAAGCTTCTTCCCCCGATGCAATTATAACCGGTATAGTCAACAATATTCTGTATGCAATCCATGCATTCGGGAAACAACCATCCATTGTCTTCAAGTAATTTAGCACATATTGGCCTTCTTGTATCTTTTGGCAAAACATCCTTCTAGACTTTTAATTCTGAAAATAAATCTCTCCCATCAATACATACACACACACACACACACATATATGTATATATATAGGGGTCCTAGAATTTTGGGGGCCCCCTCCAAAAATTTTGGGGGCCTAAAGCAAATGCTTCTTGTGCTTCTATTCTCAGATGGCCCTGTGCATACAGTGTGGAGGAGATGAGAGAAATAAGAACTAGGTATGTAGTTGAGGGAGAAGGGATAGATCTGGTACGGAGTTAAGGGCGAAGGGGAGAAATTAGGGTTGGGTAAGAACAGAGAAAGCGAAAAAAGGGTTTGGTAAGGGTTATAAATACCCCAAGGCTTAAGTCTCCCACCAATGTGAAGGGCATTTTAGGGTTAGAATTTCATTTTCAGTCCAACTTATCAACTTTTCGTCCAAAATATTAATATCTGTTAACAGATTTCGACGAAGGGGTTGAAGTTGATTGCAAATGAAAGTTGAAGGGCTGATGTTGATTGGTTTTTTACTTTAAGGAGTGATCTATGTTGACAAAACGTGATAGTTGAGGAGGTGTTCTTGAAACTAAGTCTTTTTATTTTGTAATCCTTATAAGCACACACGCCAAGCATTTGTTATATTCAAGTGGCCTAAGTTTTTTTTCCCTCTGAAGTGCTACAGAGAAATGTGATATGAGGCATAGTTACACTGAAAAAGATGCTAGATTGAGCAATACTACAAACACTCTTTCAAAACACTGATTTACTGACTTTTTGAGCTAGATTTTAATTCTGTATCTTACTGATCTTGAGCAAATTTACTGACCGATCGAGCATGTAATTTTTCGAAATATTAGGCTGATTGCATGTTAATAGTACGAAATATATGTATTGATGATGTCCCAATCTCGTATAGTCAAATTTGATTCTTGATGCACAAATGTGGAATTAGCCACAATTCTAAGTACAATCTACGTGATTACAACGAATAAATGACATCAGCATGACCAAAGCCCTAGGGTTTCATGTAGAGTACCACATAGACAGGTATGTCCGTGCCTGCTGTAAACTAATCTATGCATTGGATACTCCTAATGCACCCGTACTACTAGTACCGTGTTTAGTCATGAACATATATGGATGTCCAACTATATATGGACGCGTAACCATATGACCGGAGTGGCGCAGTAGTAGTCACATGATAGCTAAGGGTTTCAAAGCCTTTTGTCTGATTTGACTCCAGCTGTGTCTTATCAATTTTGGTTTATATGAGTCTTTCTCGGTTTTGATTAAGTACCCAACTAGTACGAGGATCCTTTAGTCTGATTTGACTCCAGCTGCGTCTTTTCAATTTCGGTTCATATGAGTCTTTCTCGGTTTTGATTAAGCACCCAACTAGTACGAGGATGGCAAGATTGGTCCTCCCAAATACTCAGTCCATTGGGGTGGACACCGTAAATGTTTATTTCTTGATTAACCTTATCTCATATATTAGTCTGATTTGACCCCAGCTGCGCCCTATCAATTCGGTCCATATGAGTCTTTCTCGACTTTGATTGAGCACCCAACTAGTACGAGGATGGTAAGATTGGTCCGCCAAATGCTCGTTCCATTGGGGTGGACACCGTACATGTTTACTCCTTGATTAACCCTATATATTTGTGGTCCTAATCTCTCTTTACCCCTCAAATCCCACTTCCCTAATTGGAATTCTCAAAAACAGTTTAAAGAGAACATGAGTAGAGGTGGAAGCTTTGGTGGTGGGCAAAGTTCTTTGGGGTATCTCTTTGGGTCTGATGAGCAGAAAACCCCACCTCCACCCTCACCTTCAGCAGTCTGTATACCTCCGTACGGGATCGAAACCCCACCGGGAAAGCCGCCGGAAAAGCCTTCTCCTCCCGGAAAGCAAAGCATCGACGACGTGTTCGACTCCAACAACTATCCCAGAGCACAAGGGCAGAATTCTGGAAACTTCATAACTGTAAGTAAATATTTTTTAATCACATAATTTTACATTTTTAGAAAGAAAAAAGAAAATACTGAACTTTTTTCTAAATCTAGCTATTCCATATGGTTTTTTTTTTTTTTGTAGGGTCGTCCATCGACGAAAGTGAAGTCTGTTCCTGGTGGAGATTCTTCTCTTGGGTACTTGTTTGGAGATCAAAAGTGATGTTTGTTTTCTCAAATTACCTATCCCCAAAATAGGGTTTAACTAAGAATAAGGGACTCATGTTTTCCCCTCTGGTATTGGATTTCTTTGGGCTTGTGGTTTTGTGGTAATGGGTGTTTGATTCACTAGCAACTAGCTAGCAAGGTCTGTTATGGTATTTTAATGGTGTTTTGCTGATTCTCATGTGGATGTGATCAGACTTTTGAGGATTTATGTGTATATTTCTGGGATTGGGAGATGCTACCGAGCGGGGGTGTTTGGCAGCGGTGCCGAGCGGCCGATCCGGCCGTTCTTCTCGGCAATTGACAACTTGAATCTTTTTTTTTGATCGGCAAAAGATGAAATTTATTAAAAAAATGGGGAAAGGGGAAAGGAATCCAACAAAAAGTTCGGTAATTGACAACTTGAATCTTAATGCGAGCGCTTCATTTTTCTGTATTGCTTGAGTTCGGTAAGTTCTCTTGTTGGTACATACGTACCGGTTCTTCATTATCTTCCCCGGATTATAAACGAATGATGCTTTTTATTACTACATAAAATAAGAAATGGAGGTTTCTGTAAATCATTGTGTGTAATTTCAATTAGATTGTTTATTCCATGATGGGGTCTGTTTAATTTTTATTGTCTATTTTCTTCCAAATCTGGAAACTTATGGGGTCTGCTCTATTTTATTTTATTTTTTGTTTATTTTCTTCCAAATTTGGAAAGATTGTTAAGAAATAAACTATTGCTTTCTATTTTAGTTTGATTGTGCTCCCCCTTTAAAACCCTTGTTGAATTAAAAATGGGTTGGTTCCTTCTTGCTTGCCACTCCAGTATATTTAATTTCCCATAATTTATTCCTTCTGCACTTAATTGGTTGAATCTGCAAATTTCATATGTGAGCACACACAGTATGCTCTCTCTCTCTCTCTCTCTCTCTCTCTCTCTGCAGGTTGTAAAGTCTCCTGGTTTTATTTATTTATTTTGCCTTTATTTTTTGATGATCGGCAAAAGTAATTTTTTTTTTTTTTGATAGGCAACAAGATTTTATTAGAACTCAACAAATGGTACATCGAGAGAAGACCATAAAATTAAATTTTGATCGGAAAAAGTAAATTAATTGAACAACACTTGACTATGATAAGCTCGTTTTACTATTGATCATTCAGAAAATGTGGTTATGAAAATTAGTATTATGAAAATTTTGTTTATATAAAGCTCCTAAAATTTTCAGGCAATTTTACTGTACTTACGAAAATCCTATGATAACAAAAAAAGAAAAAAACTTATGAAAGTACAATATTTTAGTATGTTTATGTTGGTCAATTATTGAATACTCCTGGAATATCATGTGGTATTCTCTGCAAATAAAAAGATTGCCGTCACACAAAGCCCCTTGTCTTTTAACCACCTACTAAAAGCGAATGGTATTGTGTCTACCGCATGATTTGTCGCTAAGTAAATGATTAGGATCCTACCATATAGGTGAGGCCACGTGGTATTCTGAGAACGTGAATTAATAATTACTCGTTTATGTTTTTTTTTTTTATCCGTAATTACTCGTTTATGTTGGAGTCCTTTGATTGAAGAGACGATCATTATTTTAAATTTTAGTGGATCAAATGAATTCAGGACGTACTAGAGGAAGAGAATAACAAATTTTTTTTTGTTACTCTTTTTTTTGCCAATAAAAAAAAAGAAGAGAATGACGAATTCTCCATATACCAAAGTCCATAAATAGATCTTTTACTTTTATTTTTTCTAGAAAAGCTTTCGTTGTGCAGATTAAAGTGTTTCTGCAATTGTCAGCGTTCATCGTTCTTGACTCCTGAGTTTGGTACAAACAAAGCTGATCCACAAATTACAATATGGATAATAAACCAAAAATAATGGGAAAAAAGAAAAAAATAAAAGTGGAAAAATACTTTAGCTCATTTGGATAACATTTTTGAAATATCGGTTGTACAAAATAAACCCCAGTTGAGGAGTCGAGCCAATACAAAGTAGGAAAGAGAAAGAACAATAAAATTAGAGGAATCAAGACGTACAGATAATCGTGGGGGGAAGTTGACAGCGCTGGTAGGCCAAGATTGGGGAACAACAAGATTAGAGGAATCAAGACGTATAGATAATCGTGGGGGAAAGTTGACAGCGCTGGTCGGGCAAGATTGGGTGCTAGCTAACGCTTTACTAAGGCTCTTAAAACTATGTACATAGTTTTTCCCTGTCGCGCCTAGGAGATTTTTTGTCGGGTTCCAGAAACCACATTATGTAAAAACATCCTCCTCGTTTTCTTTTCTTCTAAATCAATTAAATTAGCTAAGTCAGTAGGTTGAATCCTCCTCATATACACAAATCTTCAGATGGGAACTATTTGGCATGTGTACAAATTTAATCATCAGTGGAAAAATGATACAATATAACCCCCATTGTGTAGAAATTTATAACATTTAGATTTAAATGTAAAACATCAACCTTGAGTTTATACTTAATTTGCATAATGATTCGTGCATTGATCGATATTGAATTCACAACTATAAATTGTGTTGAAACAAATAAATAACATTAGCACATAAAATCATAACATTTGTATTATACGAGTTTTGGTCTTGATATAATGAACTTCTAAGAGAATATATATTATGAACTCTATATGTACATGTGCGAATTCCGATCCTATGAAAAATGTTACGAGTTCAAGGGAATGCATAGCATGGCGCCATACAATCCCAAATAAGAGTATGTATTGCCATACTATCTAATAATTAGAGTTGTTTTCTCACTAAATGTATAAATAAATGTTGATTACACATGAGATTGAGAAACTTTTCTTAAAACAATATTCTATTTTAGGAGATGTACAAATTAACAGTTCAAATGCTTATGAACCCCGATAGGTGCTTATTCTCCATGAGGTCGCAGGTTCGAATAACACGGAGCCAAACATCCCAAATCTTGGGCCACAGGAGGGTTTGTCCGGTCGTTAACTTCAGGACCTCAAAATTAGTCGATGGCTTGATGTGTGTACAAGCTGGACCAGATAACCGGTTATAAAAAAAAAAATAATAAAAAAAAGAGTTCAAATGCTTATGTGAGTCCTGAATGTGAATGGAGATCAAAAGGGGTAGTTCGGAAAGATAAAGAGGATAGGCGATAAACGTAAACTCCACAAAGCGGTATGGAGAGGTGCTTGACCCCTACATTTAACCCTACTTTTTCATTGCCAAAAACACGACCTGGTTGCTATATTTGGGAGATCCTTCTTACAATTACCAAATTCAAAGACAGAAAGATGAGGAGGCCAACATGCTTATTTTCCTCGAATTATTTCTTTGTTAAAACTTGTGGCTCATACGTTAATATGAAGAGATACTAAGAAGTTCTAGAAAGAGGCTAGATACTAGGTATAAATACTCTATATTGTAAACCATGTTTCAGTTGATTGAATAAGAAAAGATAGCCGTTCCCGCTCCCGTGGACGTACCCGGTATTGGAGAACCACGTATATTTTGTGTGTTGATTTCTTTACTGTTTTCTATTCGCATATTGTGTGTGTGTTTCGATCCTACATTCTTCTGAATGGTAGGCCTGTCTTTGAACTCAAATTAATGGTCAAAACTCTAGCATATCTGTTTAAAGCAGTACATAGCTAGGGTTAGCATTTATGCCATTGTCAAAGTAGTAATAGGCCTATACACACTGCATTTTCTTTAATAGGAATTATCAAAACTACATGACAAAAGGACATTGAATTAGCCCATGTGGTAGACTGGTAGTAGTCTGTTTTTACAAGCAAATTCAGTACTAAGCTGTTACTCCCTCCGTCCATTTTTAAGTGTCCCACTTCGTAACTCCAACTTATTAAGAAAGCATCATCATTACACTTTCACATCAACTTTTACCTCCACTTTTACTCACTAACTTTTCAAAATAGAATCTACTTTTAGGGGCAAAATGGAAAATGTATCAACTTTTATCCACTAACTTTACAAAATGGACACTTATTAAGGAACAGCTCAAAATGGAATACTGGACTTTAAAAAGGGGACGGAGGGAGTAATTCTTTTCTCAGCATCAAACCAATAGATAGATAGATAGATTGGATATACGATATACTTGATTAATTAGGACAAATGATAGCCTATGGGTAGAGGTAATAAATGAACCAAATTACACGGGTTCGAGCCGTTTAGCCCGGCCCTAAACCCGAAGATTGTAACCGTTTACGGGTAGGGCTTTAAACGAACCAAGCAGCTTGCGAGCTCGGCTAACGAGCCGACCTTGAGTTTTCGGCTCGTTTAATTTGACAAAAGCTTGGCGCGTTAAGGGAGGCTCGGCCCTATTAAAGAGACTCGTTTAGTAATGACTAAGCTCGGCCTGTTAAGGCTTGAGCCGAGCTCGAGCTCAAGTTCTTGGCTCGTTTAGTAAACGATCCGAGCTCGAGCTCGTCAAAGCTTGGCTCAGCTCAGCTCAGCTCGTTTACCGCCCTATTCACGGGTGGTAAATCAGATGCTCATTTCTCATGGGTGAAAAGCACGAAGAAGCTAACTTTTAACGATAATTGGATTATTTTCTCTGTGTTCTCTTAAACCAATCAAATAAAGAATTTAGCTTAACTTCATTTATATTCTTTGTTGATCCTTTTTTGCCCCTGAAGTCTTTGTTATTACATCCAAACTAAGGGAAAAGGTGCAACGGCCCAATGGGACTTTTTATATCAGGCTTTCCAAATTTCAAGGGTCAAGGGTTGGTAGAGCAAGCTGAAAGGACGGCTTGTAAGAGCACATTTGCTACATTAATGGAGGCCCAATTGCTTTAGATGTTTAGGGACCAATATTGAGCACACCTCGTCAACGGCCGTGATGTTTAGGGACCCACATTTAAAAGACCTCCCGGCTCTATTCGGTTTGGATTTTGAAAGAGGTTCTTGAGAGTAATGAGTAGATAGATAGAGAAAATTTATTAAAGAACGTACCCATAAAATTTTGAGACCCCAAAACGAACAAAGCCGCTCGGCCTCTTTTAGTTAAGAAAAACACAAAAAATTATTTAGTGGCCGTGGGACACCACCCGAGGCCATTATCCACCACACATTGTAGTGCACCCGAAGAAAAAGTTTATGAACACCACTACAATATGTGGAGCAAAGGAGGTCTCAGGGATCATGCGACAGGGTTTGGGGGCAATCAATTGTTTATGCAAATTTGAGTAATGGCCAGATATGGAGATGATTAGAGGTGTAAATTCATTATGTTAAACACATGCACTCAAACACCACTTTCATGCTATTCATGTAGCTAGAAACTACCTTTCATTTTCAAGTAATTAAAATAATAATTACGCTGAAAGGTCAATTTTACCGGCCTAAATAAAAGTTTTTTAAAAAAGACCCTAAATAGCCTCAGTCCAAGCCCATAACCCGGATATGTTAGGGTCGTGAGCTAGACCTGGATCTAGATTTTTTAACATTCGGCGGGTCAGTTCGATCCAACAGATTGTTGTTACTTTCTGTAATTCATTGCATGGGTTCACAGCTTTGATGGTGCATGCAGGGGTCCTACTGTCGAAGAAGCTCAAAAACCAGCTTAGTATATCCTCTTTTTTTTTATAAGTAAACAATTGAGTGCTCCTGAGGCCCTGCCGCATGATGATCCAGACCTCCTTTGCACCACATATTGTAGTGGTGTTTGTAAACTTTGTCGGAGAAACAATTGTTTTAAAAGACTTCTCGGCTCTGTTTGGTTTGGATTTTGAGAGAGGTTTTTGGAAGTAATGAGCAAAGATAGATAGATGGGGAAAATTTATTGGAGACCGTGCCAAGGAGTTTTGAGACTTCAAAATGAAGAAGACCGTGTTCTTCAGTGGCCATGGACACCACCTAGGCCCTCCTCTACCACACATTATAGTACAGCGCAAGACAAAGTTAATGAACCCCAGTGGGCCACTACAATATGTGGTGCAAAGGAAGTCTTGGACATCATGTGGCAAGGCCGGGGGCACTCCTTTGTTTAAACCCATGCACACAAAAGCCACTTTCATGTTATTCATGTAGCTAGAAACTACCTTTCATTTTCAAGTAATTAAAATAATAATTACGCTGAAAGGTCAATTTTACCCGCCTAAATAAAAGTTTTAAGAAAAAGACCCAAAATAGTCCGAGTCAAAGCCCATAACCCGGATATGTTTGGGTTGTGAGCTAGACCTGGATCTAGATATTTTAATATTTGGTGGGCCAGTTCAATCCAACAGATTGTTGTTACTTTCTCTAATTCATTGCATGGGTTCACAGGTTTGGTGGTGCAAGGGTCCTACTGTCGAAGAAGCTCAAAAACCAGCTTAGTATATCCTTTTTTTATATAAGTAAACAATTGAGTGCCCTCGAGGCCCTGCCGCATGATGATCCAGACCTCCTTTGCATCACATATTGTAGTGGTGTTCATAAACTTTGTCTTGGGTTGTACTATAATGTGTGGTGGATGAGGGCCTGGGGTGGTGCCCCCGGCTACTGAAGAACACGGAGATCTTAGTGTGTCCTTTTCCTTTTTCTTATGTTGATCTAGGAGTTTTGGCCCTGAGATTGCAGTGGTCAGTCCTTATTTTCCATATGAAGATACAGTGAGAGAAATCTCCGATTGATGTTATGGAAAGCTCTTCTTTGGCACACTGCTAGAGGAAAAGTCAATTGATGATTTGCATTCGGATTATTATAACCTCTGTCCAAAGGGTGTAGGATAATAAGTAAAAGGTTCATTGATATCTGAGAAAGATACTGTATATTGATATTTGTGAAAATACATTGATATCCGTTAGATATGCATTATATCCGAACTTGTTTGGAATTATTGACACATAATCCTCCACCCACTAGATGAAGGTTAGCAAGACCTTATTCATTTAGTAAAACTTCTGTCAAGTGTAAGTCGTGAAAGTTCAGTAGCATTCCCTTGTGATCGAGGAAATTACTATTACTGGAAGAACCTTTATAAAGCTTCCTCGACGGAGCTATGAATCATATCAGTTACGTATATTTCAGGACCTTCATATCATTGCAACTTATATTATACCACCTCTTTAGTTGTTTTGGAAGTGGAATCCGGCAAAGCGGATATGAAGCGCTCACTGGGAGTTTTGTATTATGCTTCTCCTTTACATTCTGTTTTAGTCTATGTGAGACATTTTGAATCTCCAGTGCAAGATGGGGGATGCACGCGAGGGGAGAAATTTGTATCCCCTGCCACCCCCTCGCTTCTCCTCATTAGCTCCCCCGAACTCCTCATTAGCTCCTTCCTTGGCCTTGGCCTCTGCATTCTTCTCTTTTTCCACACGTTCAATAAGGAAGTGCTTCTGATGTAAAGCCGGAGTGGTTTGTAGAGAACTTGATAAAAGCCGGAGTGGTTTGTAGAGAACTTGATAACATCAGAAGCACTTCCTTATTGAACGTGTGAAAAAAGAGAAGAATGAGGAGGCCAATGCCAAGGCCAAGGAGGGAGCTAATGAGGAGTCTGGGGAGGGCTAATGACAAGAAGCAAGGAGGGTTTGAAATAGCTTAAGCGATAAACTTATACAACTAACACATAGGAAGAATAATATCAATTTATATCGAAACCAGGAAAAAAATTGTTTTTTTTTATATGAACTAATGATTTCTGATGTCTTTGGTGTCCCTGTGATGGCTTTCCCCACTGGACTGTTGGTAATGTGAAGGAGCTCTCAAGAACGCAGAAACAATCGAATGGAAAGCACTTGCTGCAATCCTCGACTTTATCTGGCCTCTCTTTGGCAAAGGCCTTCTGCTCCCGAAACTTTCTCGAACCGCTGCAGCAGCAACGCCACTAATCTTCTTGTTCATGTTGGCGACTTAAGCAAAAACCACCTTCTTTCTCAGGTATTTCAGAGGAGTTGGTTTGAAAAAAGATTGATATCTGGCCTTTCTTTGTGTACTAGTAGAAAGTGGATTTATTACTGAAGTCGATATGGGTTTGGGCCAAGTTCAGGAGTATATATAGCAAATTAACCAGAGGCTCATGGCAATGGCACGAATGGGGAAGGATAGATCTGGGCAGAGTGAAGAAGTATTCAAGGGTCTTCTTTTCTATCATTGGTGGTGGAGGTTGGGAGGCATGCCAGCTTATAATTGCCTGGCTATGGAAGTAGATGATTTGAATTCAAAGATGATTTGGTTTAGTTTATAGTAATCGTTGAAAAAGCAGATAAATCCACATTATAGATAAATCCACTTCGGACTGGTTTCTGGTCTTGGTATTTTTGGGTGTTGCTTTTCGGTAGATGACTTGATCAGGACAGGGAGGGCACTTCCTTTTTTTTTTCTTTTCCGGCGGAGGACGGGGCAGCTGTAGCTGCTTCTTCTTGGCGTGACTATAGTAACTTCAGACCTACGGTAGATGCGGAAAGCGATCAGGGCCCCACAAAGGTGCGAGCAAAACAAAGACTCTTAACACTATGAGTAGGACTCTTAAGCCAGTTCGATCATACGACAACGTGAGAAAGAACTGACGCTTAATTTTAGCTGCTTTTACAGAGAGTGGATTGGTGAAAAGATTTGCTGATATGTTCTTGTCCAATGTCAGAACATCTTATTTGCCCGTACAAGAAATTCTACTATAGTTACAAATCTCGCAAACTACTCGCAGTTGCAGATATAACACGCGGTAATAAGTCTTATATGTACTTTAATGGAACCAATTAGAATAAAGAATAGAGACAACTGAACTGAAAAATAATTTCGCAATTTATGTGTGTGTTTGTATAGCCGTACTCATTTATATATGCATATTATGAGCGAGAAACCATAACTTTTATTTTGATAACCTGTCTGCTCGCCAGCTTTCGCGTACCTCAACTAATCTCTAAGAAATTCATGACTTTGCGTTATGTAACCCCTTGCATCCACCAACGGTCCTATTCACTCTAAAACTCACCATTGGTTCTGGTTCCAAAAGCAGAAAAGCTAGTTGAAAATTCCCTGACCCTTAACTCTACAAAACCATCAAATTGTAGAAGTAAATCTCATTTTCCAGAGAGGAATGCTAGGTACAAAGAAAACTTATGGAATGTATTTATAATTTTAACATCTGATCAAATCCTGCCAAAGGGATTCAAATCCATCCCCTTCTTTGTCAAAGAAGAAATTAAAAAATCCAAACCTTTTTCTTTTCCAAGAAATCCATATAAATGGAGGTCAACAAATTTAGCTGGCATGCCTCCCCAACTCCCTCCCTCCCTTCATCTAAAACAACCTGCACCAAGAGTCTTCCAAGAAGTCCCAGTCCATTTCTGAACAACCAAGAAATAATATGGTGCTACTAGTAAGACCATCTCTGGCCCTTACTTTATTTTAAACTCAGAATCAAATCTGAGTAAAATTTCCTAAATCTCACCCCAGTCCTTGACTCAAATCCCTATCAAATTGAGTTTTTCTCGAATTTGGATAAAAAAAAATTAAGGGCTGGAGATGCTCTATCAAGTCCTCGTGATCTAATGTGATAGTACCGACATTGAGTAAAGGCGAGCAAGTTTTGTCTCAAGCTTAAAATTTTGCTTTAAAAAAGGACTCCTATGAGGTTGTGTGATTTTTTTTTAAATATAGGTGATCTACATACTATTCCTGTAAATTGTTTTCAGAGAAAGAAACTTTTTCAAATTGGAGTTGATCAAATCTTATCTTTGCTCAACCATGCCATAGGAGTACTGTTTGAATGGATTAGCTGTATCCATTAGGAAGGAGGTGGTGGAGAAGAGTAATCCTACGATCATAAATAGAATTACTTTTTTACCGCTAAATATGCAAGAAGAGTGATCTTTGACTAATCATTTAAGTTTTTCTTATAGTGATGCATAAATCGACAATCTTATCATGTTGAATATCAGTAATTTTACTTTTTGCAAGTTGATTTATCTTTGCATCATTTTGTTTTTGAATATGCATATAGCCGGCCCCATTTATTACGGTTCACTTTGCGCCCCAAATAATTAGCTTCCAAACACCCTCTTATCCAACTATAAACTCTAGTCTCTTGCCCTACTTTAGTTTTATGCAAACTCAAAGTCTATAAACACAACTCCGGAAACAATTGCGTCTCGAGTGGTTTGATGCACATGGGTCACATGCATCGAATTGAATGACTCCGCAGTTGTATTTGTAGACTTTTTTTGGGGAAAATAACGGCCAATGACATGTTTTGATAATTAATACCCGCTAAGGACATTTTCAGCATTAACAAATGTTCTTAGCATATCTTTAGCGGATATTAATTATCAAAACACGTCCTGGACCGTCATTTTCCCTTTTTTTTAATTTTATAGAATTATTGACTTCATTGTTAGGGAGGCCAACTTAGGTGACCCATATGATTGAACATACATATGGGCCCAAGCCCATCTGTCTTTAATGACCCAAATCACTAGCTTTGCTTATATTTTTGCAAAGGTTCTTAAATGATAGCAATCACATACTCCCCCGTCCCCTTTTAAATGTCTAACTTCGTAAATCTAATTTTTTATAGAGGCATCGTCATTACACCGCAAACATTCTAATTTTCCATCATCACCCTTTATGGAGATATCATCATCACTTTTTTCTACTAACTTTTTAAAAAAGAATCTACTTAAAAGAACAAGATGGAAAATTCACCAACTTTTACTCACTTACTTTCTCCAATAGATAATTATTAAGGGTCATCCTAAAATGAAATACTGAATCATAAAAATGGGACGGAGGGGTAGTTACCCATGTCAAGGAAAGTCATTAAGGAAAAGGCAACAAGGAAAGTTAATCAAAATGGATTCTTTAATAAATCTCTTTTAGCTGCAACTATTTCTTTTCTCTGTTCTCTCCATTTTATGGCGGAGACGCTTATGACCTACCTCTCGAATTATTTTCTTTAATGTCCATTTGAGGGATCTAGAAATATCTACGGACACCAATTATTCTATTTAATTCGAATAAAAAATTGGTAAAGGAGAATTTTTTTTTATTGGTGGGAACATTAGAAACAAGAAGAATTCGAATAAAAAAAGGGAGGTGATTTTGGCACTCCAAATTTAGCCAATGGCACTCCATTTTTAGTTTTGTTTTCTCAAATGATTAACACACATAGTGGAGTGCCAGTGGTAAAACTGGAATGCCAAAATCAATTTCTTAAAAAAAATAGTAAAGGGGCTTTTTTTTTATTGGTGGGAACAGTAGAAACAAGAAGAAAACAGTAGTTAAAGCGATAAAGGATTATGGGATAACCCCGTGGGGTTGGCCAAATGATCTTGGCCTGTGATCAGTCAGACTTAGGTATTTGTTTCATTTTACGGTTTCAGGTTCAATTCTCATTGCCAAAAATTCTTGAGGCCACCTTACCTCCACGCGTAAGCGTGTGAAACGGCTGTGAGAGGGGCTGTAAGAATTACTCCGAGGTACGCGCAAGTTTGCCTAGGACATCCTGCATTAACCGAAAAAAATTATGGGATAATTGAACAGAAACCGAAAAAAAGGAGACCCCCAGAAAGCATATAAAAATGTTGTTGCGGTACGTGGCGTTGGCCACCTTCTCAAAAATGTCCACTAGAAAATATCAGTTTCCACCCACAGGATGCAAATCAACTAATTTAAAATATAACTGCAATAGTCAAGAACAGCCATTATAATTATGCTGTCTTATTCATCAATCATGCACTTTGTTGCTAATAAATTCAGCCAAAGTCATTCCCCACTTACCCAAATGGAATCGGAATGATTTGATATTCCTGAGTGGTGTCTAAGCATGTACACAGACGAACAAACGATACGACACAGAGTTTTGCTTAAGTTTTGATGTAAATTAATTTTTGGGTAACGAGTAGATAGGAATAGATAGAGAAGCGAGAGTAGAAAACTTATTGGAGACAATGCGCGTAGAGAAGGAGATGGTTTTAGAGCTCCGAAACAAACACAGTTGAGAAATTTTAGGACATGAATACAAGTGTACGTTCTTACGAGGTTTAGATTTTGACAGGAAATTGTCATGTGCGCACATGACCATTAAGAAGTGTTATTTTGGAAATAAAATTAATCGTCACGAAATATTTTTATGTGTCGTAAGTATGTGATAGTATTTTGTTTGGACAAAACAAATGATTCAACAAATTAAAGACACTTTTTGATCAGCAAAGAGTGCAACAAAACATATATTTCATAGCTCAAACGCCAACATAATATCACATAATACCAAAACTGTTTTTGTTTGTGTCGACAAAATAGTAGTGCATAAAAGCCTTGTACCTTGCACATGGTACAAAGCTTTTATGCACTACAATTTTGGCACAAACAAAAATTATTTTGGCATTAGCAACACCCTTTGATCAAAGCTACTATAAAAATAGACGACGTACATTGTTTTTTAAAGAATATATAATATTACGTCAATCATACATCATATGTATAAGGCTTACCATTCCTAGTTATCGCTTCTCTTCCCATAAGTCACGTAATTTATGTGCGGGTACGTGAGTGCGAGCGTCTTCTCTAAACATACCTTAAACCACTAAAATCAATACGAACACAGTACAAGCGCATATCATTTTGAAGAATTATGCAACTGAGGGACTGTTTGGATGCCACTAAAGGAAGGTGTATTGTTTTATACCCCCTTACAATACACCTTCCCTTGTCTAATACAGGGTTTGGCAAGCTCAAAACCGGGGGGATTCCTCAATACCCCGGCTCCATAACCCCTCCTAATACACCCTGAGGGGGGATTACGCATGGCTAGGTTTTGAGGTGGCTATGTGGAATCCCCCCTTATAATACCCCCTCTCTCTTCCATTTAACTACAAAACAACCTTATCCCCCTATTTTATACCTCATTCAAACCAAGTATTATTTAATTCCCCCGTCACATCAATGTGGGTCCACCCTTCTTACATAATACCCCTATTATCCAATCTCCTCTTCTTACATAATACCTCCAAACCTAATACTTCATCCAAGCGAGCCCAAGCTCTTTCCCTATCCACTCTAACTTATCAGTATCCATTGGCTTGATGAATGAGGCACAAGCATCAGACATCCTCATATATATCAGCACAAAGAAATTAAAAGGTTGCATATATATATGGATATATTAATGTTCTTCAGTACTTTCCAATAAAAGCAAGTGTCATCCCGAGGCCTGAGGTGGCATTGTTTGCCTGAATTCTCAACAAAAGCTGATTTTCCAAGCTCGTTGGCTCAAATCAGTAAAACATCATTGGAGACAGGTTTGTCTAGCTGTCCTTGTTTTCGATCACAGCTCCAAAATTAATCGAACTGCACGTAGACATCTTCAAAATTAGTCGAGTTGCATGTAGCTTGTTTAGACACCCACCTATCAAAACTAGATGAATTGAAACCGTTTCTCTTGCGTAAGATAAACCAAGAATTTTTTTTGGTGCCGGGTGGGTATATCCCACGTGGTACTCACTCGGCACATTCGTGTCGTTCAATACACTTTTGGACGGCTCGGATTGTAACATTTTCTTCTCCTCTTACCCCAACACTTTCTCTCTCCTTTTTCTCTATCCAAATCCGAGCCGTCCAAAAATGCAGTGAACGGCTCGGATGCGCCGAGCGGGAACCACGTGGTACCCACTGGCCGGCACTGAAAAAATTTCCCATTGGTTGGGACACAATCAACTGTTCATGACCAGATCAACTTCAGCTGTATCCTATCCACTGATGAGCTTTGCAGTGTTCTCATTTTTCATGTCTTTCAAGGGTCCCTTAGGCATCATTGTTTTCTCCATCGAATGCTGCAAAAGCTTAAACTCATGTGGGGACTATATATATATGCCTGACTTCAGATTCAGTACGTCTTCATAACTTTTTAAATTAACAATCTGTGAAATTAGAAGAAACTGCATTTTAATACATCAAACCATACAGTAATTATGCATGATTCCATGTTAGGTTAATATTGCCTCTCTGGAAACAACTTTGGAAGAGAAAAATAATGTCTGTTGTCACTGTTGTTGGCTCCAAAAAGCGACGCTCTCTTTTGATTGACAAGAATGGAGTACAAGGTGTCATGTTCATGTAATTGAGAGTGAGTGATTCGAATAACCAAATGTAGGCATCTTCAGCGAACAGATCAATCGGAAACAAACAGATTACACAGCTTGATTGACCATTCAATCGGCTCGTCAATTGGTACCTGCTCATGACTTGTTTTAGTCATGACTTGGGACTAGACAGATCGATCGATTGGGTAGTCAATCGATTTTCATAAACTGTATAAAGACACGTTTTCTTCACTTCTAGGGATACTAGAGCAGCCATAATATATCGTCTTGTGAAGAGAAAACCTTAGAATTAATGGTTTCCTGATTATGCTTGGAGATTAACTTACATCTATGGATCATTGAGGCTTATTGAAGATCTCCAAGAGTTTTATTTATCTTCTTCAACATATGAGAAAAGCACTAAGGTGAGAATATACACAATACAAAATCTTTCGGTAGATCTCTGGGAAGTAAACGGAAGGTTTATGGATTCAAGGTGGGGGCGGTCAAGCGCGCTGGGTGTGGTGAACGAGGATTCGACAAGTAGAACTTAGAGCGATTAGTGAGGATTTATATATAATCGTAAGTTTTCTTGTAACTACACAATAAGTATAGTGTTTTGATTATTTCCCGTGGTTTTGACCCGTTTTGGGGTTCCACGTATATTGTTGTGTTATGTGATTGTTTGCTTTTTTCGTTTCTAGGATTGATTTATTTAATCGGCTGGTTGGTTAATTAATTAAAGAAATCAAAACATAGCAAATCTATAAATCTAGGCGGTCATCACTAATCTAAATGTTTGTACATAAAACAAGTCCACAGAAATTTGTGAAAAAGTATATAAGGAATCGTGTCATTTGAAAACACACATAGAATGTTAGAGAAGGATTATATATTATATAATCTATGTTTCTCATCTTAACTGCCGCTGTATAGCCCGGATGCCCATTGATGTATGATTTGATGAGGTGATGTGATTGACTCCGTCCTTAATTGAATGGAAACAACATTAGGCATACTATCTAATCGATGAAACCTAACATCCATTTCAAAACCAAAGTTTGCCAACCGATCCGCACAAGCATTTCCTTCGCGATAGCTATATATGCATCACCCTGTCACTTCCAGTTGCTGCAAAAAGTACCTGCAATCACCGAGTTGGTGTGTTTCGTCACATGGTTTAGCCAGTAAATCAATGGACCATAACCATTGAGTCTGTCTTGATCAATTTCTAGATTCGTGCTTCGCCTCAATCTAGCCTTCAATAAGGTTGAATTTCCCCGAGCGTAGGGCTAAGTCGCTATCAGCATAATATCCGGAAGTCCGGAATCGTTCCCACAGAGAGAATCTCAATAGCTAATTAGGATTTTTAGAAGTAAGTGTTTCCGGCGTTAAGACGGCCAACTTTCGGTTTGCTTTGAAAGGTATTAAAACTCTTAAGTAAAAGACTAGAAATGAGGTTTTGACTATGTTAAACAGGCGGCATAACAATGGAATGATTAACGCCCGCAACTTAGGCCATCGAACCATTCTCAACGAAAACTCGGTTGAATCGCACGGCTTAGGCTATCAACCGGAAGATTTAGCTATGATACCATTGAAAAACTAGAAATGAAGTATGGAAAACAAGTGAGCTCTTTAGTTCTCTTGGCAAACACAAACTGAGACATCGCTCACGGAACCATATGAGCGAGCATATGATCACCAGAGATTAACATCGGCTAGTTTTGTTACATAAAGGCGAGCCTTCCTCATTTTCCATACCAAACTTCAAGTTTTGAGTTGAGAATGGCAAGATAAACACAAGTCACGAGGCGCTAATTACCCCATGGCCAAGCCTAATCGACTACTCACCCATAACGAGAAGACTAGAAGGCATGGTAAAAATGGAAAACATGTTTAACCGATTACTTTGAAAATAAACTTGATTAATGAAAAGATCCAAAGCGTACGAACAACTTTAATACTCGAGAAATTAACGTAACGTAAATACCTTGACGAGTTCTTGAGAAATTACAACTTGAAAACCTTTAGCTTTAATGGAGGAAAGCTTAAAAACTAAAAGACTTAAAGTTATAAAAAGCTAGATCTAAAGGAGAGAGAAGACACCCCTATTTATACAAAATGGGCTTTACTCTCACAAATATCTAAAAAAACATACTACAAAAAGCAAGTATTCCACAAATGGAAAGCCTAAAAAGTAAGAAATATCTGGCCGAGAACTCCCCGTATCGATACGGATATAGGCAAAGTATCGATACCACGCTGTTATCTCCAAATGGCCCTATTCCACGTAATATCTCCGTATCGATACGGGAAAAGGCCGTATCGATACGGGAGAAGCTGGAGGCCCACGAAGCCAACGCGTATCGATACGGGTAGCTTAATTCCAGATCTTCAGGCCAGCCTCCAATACTTGGCACCCGACGGCCCCTTGGCTCACGCGACGCCTCACGCTTTCATTCTTGGGTCACCTTGGCACAAGTTCCACCGGGCGTGGATGCTGAAATTCACTTGGGAGTTGGCTTGGCAGTCAAAATACGTCTTTTAAGGGCGTTTCGCCTGAAACACTAAGCAAATTACCTTACGAGCAAAATCGAATAAAAACGACAATAATGCTTAAAAACGCCACAAGCTAAGAAACTTTTAGCACCACGATCTTACCATCTTAGGTGCTAATCAATTCGGAAAGCCAGAGACTATCTAGACGCTAGTTGCAACCCATCTCGCAATCCCAATGTTCCGACAGTAACCTGCCACCCAATTCCCATGATAATTCCGAATAAGGCCTCATTTATATTTATTTTTTTGATCGGCAATTTTTTTTATTAATCTCTACAATATTACAAAGATTAAAAGGGCAAGTACAAAAAGGAAATTAAAATCACCTAATCTCCATACTACCCGAGTCCCAATCGCTGGTCCGAGACCAACCAAAGCCCTAAACACCCAAAAACTGAAACCCCACTGCTCAAACTACCGCCCTGCCGGAAACCACCAACGATCGGGATGCAAAATGCCGCCACCGTCGCGCAGACCGCCTTGAATCCGCCGTATGTCACCGATCCCAAAAACGCCTCGAGCCAGTCGCAAAACGCCTCGCATCCCAACCATCATCAATCACCACCGCTGAATATTAACGATGCATCTCCATGCTGCCGCCATGTACCTTGAATCCGCGCCACCACCACCATAAATCCAAGCACCACTGCTGCCGTGAAACAACCACCACTGCTCCCGTGAACAACCACCGCTGCCGTGAACATCCTCCATACTGCCGTGAAACATCCTCCTTGCTGCCGTGAACATCCTCCATGCTGCTGCCCCGTACCGCCGCAAAACACCTCCAAGCTTCCAAGCTGCTGCCGAACTCAACTCCCCATCAAAATCACCTCAAAAGCCCCCTGAATCACCATTCCTCCGCCAGGAACACCACTGCCATCTGCCCCCAGAATAAGGCCTCATGTTGCCGACTGTGTTGAGTTACACCGAGATGCTCCATCCGAGTTTAATTTTAACCAAAAAAAAAATATTAATCTTTAAAAAAAAATTACAAGAATTCAAAGTGTAAAACATCACAACAGAATCCCAACACAACAAGAGAATCCCAACAGAGTTGGCATCACGCACTCATGTCGGGAGTTGGGGGAGCTGCTGTCCCTTAAAGGGACAGCAGCCTGCTGTCTCTGCTAAGGGGGTCGTGCTCCGGTCTCACTCCAATGATTGGAAACGTTCACTTCGTAGAGTTCCGTCGAGTTGAACAACTACGTTAAAAATCAACTCGATCGGATATCATTAAATGCCTAATCGAAACCTTTTTGTCTTGAAAAGAATGGATCCGAAACACTGGATCAAATCTACTAGAACCCATTATTGGCAAGTTATATGTGTTCCGATCAACTTAATGATCCGATCAAATTGATTTTTTGCGTACTTGTTCAACTCGACGAGCTCTATGAAGTGAACATTTTTGATCATCGGAACAAGACTGGAACGGGATCCCCTGGACCGGGACAGCACGTAAGGGACAGCAGCTCCTCCAGTCCACTTATGTCGGTAGTTCCTAACTATCACTATCTAAACAAATCTGGTTTAAAACCTTGTCCTTACTTTTTCTGTGTGAAGATTACAAGTCATAATTTGATGGGTCCAATTCCAACTGCAACACAACTATTCCCTCTTTTTTGTCATCTTAAAAAAAGTATCTTGCTTAACTCCATTTGGCCATTGCTGTTTGGCTATCTTAAAGTAGAGAGAAACTCATTCACGTCTACGGTACCGTGTTATTCACAGCTCCGCACAATCTCAGCCGGTCAAGAGTGTTTTGGACGATTCAAATTAAAGACAATCTATTAACAGTAAGATAATCTATTACCGTTAATAGATTGTTTTTAATCCGAATCGTTCAAAACACTTTTGAACGACTGAGATTGACCGCCGTAAACTTTATTTACCGAAGGCCCCGTTAAAAAGTTTTTCACCTTAAAATAATTTGGTATCCAGAAAAGGTCATTGTGATTTGACGATAGCTATATCATGGTCACAGTACACCTTAGATCATCATGGTTCTTATTACGCACTTTTTGTTAAGTAGGATCACTGGTGGTTACGAAACTTTTTTTTTTTTTTAATATAACCGGATACCCACACTTGCGAGCAGCTCGATCAATTTTGGGATCTCGAACCTAAACCGGACAAACCTTCAGTGACCCTAAGGCTTGAAATATTACCTCTTAGTAGCAAACCCTAGACTTTCTCATATCCACATTTGACCAAACCCTAGGGAATCATGACTACTAAACATATTTGGTGGCCAAATAGAGTCATGGGGTCACATTTCTAGCCAAAGCAACCAATAATAGCAAATAAAATGTCACATTAATTTGTTTGATTATCCACAGAGTATAAATTGATACTGATTGCTTGAGGACTCAATACTTACCACAAGTTCGAAATTATTCAACCTACCTGATATTGACATAAAAATCAACTTATTTTTTCTTATGGAATTAAACATACACTTTTTTTTAATCAGCGAAAGTTAGTATTGTTAGAATAGTTAAATTAACAATTTGGAGGAGAAGTTGAACTTCTGACCTCCTTTTTTCTAGCACTTAAGTGTACCCATGATGTCGTTAGGCCAAAAGCCTCTTGGCTTCTGGAATAAACACTTCTAAAGTAGGACCTTTGTCTTTTTTATTTGGCTTAATTTCAAGAACACCCTATTAACTATCACGTTTTGTCAATATCACCCCCTCAAGTAAAAAATCAATCAACATCACCCCTTCAACTTTCATTTGCAATCAACATCACCCCCTCTGACCAAATCTATTAACATACGTTAACATTTTGGACGGAAAAGAGGTAAAAGTCTACTATACCCTAAACCCAACTGATCGAAACGCACCATCTCCAATCAACAGAGCACTTGCTTGAAACCCTAAACCCAATTGATCGAAATCCTAAACCCATGGTGTATATATGGAGAAGAGGAATTTGAATTTCTGGGTTGGGGTTGGGTACATACCGTGTGGAGTAGAGGAGATGAGATGAGAGAAAGAAGAACTGGGTATGGAGTTGAGGGAGAAGGGATAGATCTGGTATGGAGTTAAGGGACAATGGGAGAAATCAAGGTTGGGTTGGGAGAGAGAAAGAGAAAAAAGGGTTTGGTTAAAAAAAAAAAAAAGGGGTACAAATACCCCCAAGGCTTAACTCTCCCGCCAATGTGAAGGGTATTTTAGGGTTAGAATTTCATTTTCAGTCCAACTTATCCACTTTCCGTCTAATATGTTAATAGATTTCGACGGAGGGGTGAAGTTGATTGCAAATGAAAGTTTTTTTTTTGCTAAGCAAAAAGAATTTATTAATTTTTAAAAAGGATTACAAAGATTAAAAGGATCAATGGCACACCGACAAAAGCCACCTGAAATCTAAAAGAAGGCAAGACGTTAACTGACCACCAAAAAACCCACAAAACCTCAACATAGAGCAGCCAAAGACCCTAACGAGCCTCACACCCTATACCTAAACCCCCATCAACAACAAGTCGAAAAGCCAAAGAGCGAAACAAACAAAAAGAACATCTAAAGCCAAAACCAAAGAAACAGCCATAACCAAAGTCAAAAAGCCACCAGCAACACCCAAAAAAGAAGAAGCAAAACACCTCGAACCTGCCCAATCTCGAGTTCAAAAGGCCATAGAGAGAGAGGCATCCTCCTCGAAATTAACATCGTCCTCCAAGATTTCCTCTTCCTCAAAATCATCTAAAGCGTGGATCCTCTCTTTTAATTCTTCCTCTTGTATTTCAACAAATCTCTTCAGATTATAATTCCTCCCTCCTTTAATTTCAATACCCAAAGTATTACCAACATCCAACATCTTGCAAGCTTCCTTAAAGAACATTGAGGAATAAGGGCCCTTCTTATTTCTATGATTCAATTTATCGAACTTAGCCTCAATCTTCGCGAGATGCTTTTTCTTATTAATTTTTCTCTCTGACCTTCTCACTCCCCTTCTCATTTTAAGGATGGCATCAGAGGCTGATCTAATGCCGGGAATGTTACTCCCAAATTTAGAGTTTTGCCAAAGCAGTCCTTCAACTGCTTCTACTCCCCCATTGGAAATAATATAATCCTCTCTATGAAAGTTGAAGGGTTGATGTTGATTGGTTTTTTTATTTTAGGGAGTAATGTTGACAAAACGTGATAGTTGAGAAGACGTTCTTAAAATTAAGCCTTTTTTATTTTGTAATCCTTATTATAAGCACACACGCCTAGCATTTGTTATATTAAAGTGGCCTAAGTTTTTTTTCCCTTTGAAGTGCTACAGAGAAATGTGATATGAGGCATAGTTACACTGAAAAAGAAGCTACTACAAACACACTTTCAAAACACAAATTTACTGACTTTTTGAGCTAGATTTAAATTGTGTATCATGAGCAAATTTATTAACTGATCATGTAATTTTTCGAAATATTAGGTTGATTGCATGTTAATAGTACAATATGTAATGATGATGTCCCAATCTCGTATAGTGAATTGATCACATGCAGTAGAAGGAATGAATTCTTGATGCACAAATGTGGAATAAGCCACAATTCTAAGTACAATCCATGTGATTACAACGAATAAATGACATCAGCATGACCAAAGCCCTAGGGTTTCATGTAGAGTACCACATAGACATGTATGTCCATGCCTATAAACTAATCTATGCATTGGATACTCCTAATGCACCAGTACTACTAGTACCGTTTAGTCATGAACATATATGGATGTCCAACTATATATGGATGAGTAACCATATGACCGGAGTGGCGCTGTAGTAGTCACATGATAGCTGAGGGTTTCAAAGCCTTTAGTCTGATTTGACTCCAGCTGCGTCTTATCAATTTCGGTTCATATGAATCTTTCTCGGCTTTGATTAAGCACCCAACTAGTACGAGGATGGAAAGATTGATCCTCCCAAATACTCAGTCCGTTGGGGTGGGCACCGTACATGTTTACTTCTTGATTAACCCTATATGATATATTAGTCTGATTTGACCCCAGCTGCGTCCTATCAATTCGGTTCATATGAGTCTTTCTCGGTTTTGATTAAGCACCCAACTAGTACGAGGATGGGAAGATTGGTCCTCCCAAATACTCAGTCCATTGGGGTGGACACCATACATGTTTACTTCTTGATTAACCCTATCTCATATATTAGTCCGATTTGACCCCAGCTACGCCCTATCAATTTGGTCCATATGAGTCTTTCTCGACTTTGATTGAGCACCCAACTAGTACAAGGATGGTAAGATTGGTCCGCCAAATACTCGGTCCATTGGGGTGGACACCGTACATGTTTACTCCTTGATTAACCCTATATATTTATGGTCCTAATCTCTCTTTACCCCCCAAATCCCACTTCCCTAATTGGTTCTCAAAAACAGTTTAAAGAGAATATGAGTAGAGGTGGAAGCTCTGGCGGTGGGCAAAGTTCTTTGGGGTATCTCTTTGGGTCTGATGAGCAGAAAACCCCACCTCCACCCTCACCTTCAGCAGTCTGCATACCTCCGTACGGGATCGAAACCCCACCGGGAAAGCTGCCAGAAAAGCCTTCTCCTCCCGGAAAGCAAAGCATCGACGACGTGTCGGACTCCAACAGCTATCCCAGAGCACAAGGGCAGAATTCTGGAAACTTCATAACTGTAAGTGAATGTTTTAATCACATAATTTTACATTTTTAAAAAGAAAAAAAAACTGAACTTTTCTCTAAATCTAGCTATTCCATATGGGTTTTTTTTTTTTTTGTAGGGTCGTCCATCGACGAAAGTGAAGTCTGTTCCTGGTGGAGATTCTTCTCTTGGGTACTTGTTTGGAGATCAAAAGTGATGTTTGTTTTCTCAAATTACCTATCCCCAAAATAGGGTTTAACTAAGAATAAGGGACTCATGTTTTCCCCTCTGGTATTGGATTTCTTTGGGCTTGTGGTTTTGTGGTAATGGGTGTTTGATTCACTAGCAACTAGCTAGCAAGGTCTGTTATGGTATTTTAATGGTGTTTTGCTGATTCTCATAAGGATGTGATCAGACTTTTGAGGATTTATGTGTATATTTCTGGGATTGGGAGATGCTGCCGAGCGGGAGTGCTTGGCAGCGGTGCCGAGCGGCCGATCCGGCCGTTCATCTCGACAATCAACAACTTGAATCTTAATCCGAGCGCTTCATTTTTCTGTATTGCTTGAGTTCGGTAAGTTCTCTGGTTCTTCGTTATCTTCCCCGGATTATAAACGAATGATGCCTTTTTTTACTACATAAAATAAGAAATGGAGGTTTCTGTAAATCATTGTGTGTAATTTCAATTAGATTGTTTATTCCATGATGGGGTCTGTTTAATATTTATTGTCTATTTTCTTCCAAATCTGGAAACTTATGGGGTCTGTTATATTTTATTTTATTTTTTTGTTTATTTTCTTCCAAATTTGGAAAGATTGTTAAGAAATAAACTAATGCTTTCCATTTTAGTTTGATTGTGCTCCCCATTTAAAACCCTTGTTGAATTAAAAATGGGTTGGTTCCTTCTTGCTTGCCACTCCAGTATATTTAATTTCCCATAATTTATTCCTTCTGCACTTAATTGGTTGAATCTGCAAATTATATATGTGAGCACTGAGCACACACAGTACGCTCTCTCTCTCTCTCTCTCTCTTTCTCTCTCTCTCTCTCTCTCTCTCTCTCTCTCTCTCTCTCTCTCTCTCTCTCTCTCTCTCTCTCTCTCTCTCTCTCTCTCTCTCTCTCTCTCTCTCTCCTGCTACCAAATGTGGAAAGACTACTAGGGCAATAAACCAATGCTTTCCAGTTTAATTTAATTATTCTTCTTTGATGTTTTTCCTTTTGCACTCAGTCTTTATTGTGAAACTGCAGAATATGTGAACCTCTCTCTCTCTCTCTCTCTGCAGGTTGTAAAGTCTCCTGGGTTTTTTTTTCATTTTGCCTTTATTTTTTGATGATCATGAAGTTAATTTTTTTTTTATCGGCAAAAGTAAATTAATTGAACAACACTTGACTATGATAAGCTCGTTTTACCATTGATCATTCCGAAAATGTGGATATGAAAATTTTGTTTATATAAAGCTCATAAAATTTTCAGGCAATTACTGTACTTATTCTGAAAAAGCCTATGATAACAAAAAAAGAAAAAAACTTATGAAAGTACAATATTTTAGTATGTTTATGTTGGTCAATTATTGAATACGTACTCCTGGAATATCATGTGGTACGGTACTCTCCGCAAATAAAAAAGATTGCCGTCACACAAAGTCCCTTGTCTTTTAACCACCTACTAAAAGCGAATGGTATTGTGTCTACCGCTTGATTTGTCGCTAAGTAAATGATTAGGATCCTACCATATAGGTGAGGCCACATGGTATTCTGGGAACACTGAATAAATAATTACTCGTTTATGTTTTTTTTTTTTATCCGTAATTACTCGTTTATGTTGGAGTCCTTTGATTGAAGAGACGATCATTATTTTAAATTTTAGTGGATCAAATGAATTCAGGATGTACTAGAGGAAGAGATTAAATTTTTTTTTTTTGTAACTTTTTTTTTGCCAATAATAAATATAAAAAAAAAGAGAATGACGAATTCTCCATATACCAAAGTCCATAAATAGATCTTTTACTTTTATTTTTTCTAGAAAAGCTTTCGTTGTGCAGATTAAAGTGTTTCTGCAATTGTCAGCGTTCATCGTTCCTGACTCCTGAGTTTGGTATACGTACAAACAAAGCTGATCCACAAATTACAATATGGATAATAAACCAAAAATAACAGGAAAAAAGGAAAAAAAAAATAAAAGAGTAAAAATACTTTAGCTCATTTGGATAACATTTTTGAAATATCGGTTGTACAAAATAAACCCCAGTTGAGGAGTCGAGCCGATACAAAGTAGGAGAGAGAAAGAACAACAAGATTAGAGGAATCAAGACGTACAGATAATCGTGAGGGGAAGTTGACAGCCCTGGTCGGCCAAGATTGGAGAACAACAAGATCAGAGGAATCAAGACGTATAGATAATCGTGGGGGGAAGTTGACAGCGCTGGTCGGCCAAGATTGGGTGCTAGCTAACGCTTTACTAAGGCTCTTGAAACTATGTACATAGTTTTCCCTATCGCGCCTAGGAGATTTTTTGTCGGGTTCCAGAAACCACATTATGTAAAAACATCCTCGTTTTCTTTTCTTCTAAATCAAATTAGCTAAGTCAGTAGGTTGAATCCTCCTCATATACACAAATCTTCAGATGGGAACTATTTGGCATGTGTACAAATATAATCATCAGTGGAAAGATGATACAATATAACCCCATTGTGTAGAAATTTATAACATTTAGATTTAAATTTAAAACATCAACCTTGAATTTAATTTATTCTTTTGTATCGAAATCTATACCATTTGTACATAAATTCATGATATCCACCTTGAATCCATAATATATCCTTAATTTGCATAATGATTCGTGCATTGATCGATATTGAATTCACAACTATAAATTGTGTTGAAACTAATAAATAACATTAGCGCATAAAATCATAACATTTGTATCATACGAGTTTTGGTCTTGATATTATGAACTTTTAAGAGAATATATATTATGAACTCTATATATAACATGTGCGAATTCCGATCCTATGAAAAATGTTACGAGTTCAAGGGAATGCATGGCATGACGGCATACAATCCCAAATAAGAGTATGTATTGCCATACTATCTAATAATTAGAGTTATTTTCTCACTAAATGTATAAATAAATGTTGATTACACATGAGATTAATCTATCTGTGAAGAGAAAAAACAAGGAAGAATTTTTTAGAGGTCCACTATAGCATGTTTCTAACCTCACTAATCCACTTTTGAAGTTTCTAACCCCTCTAGTCCACTAATAATTTCAATGACAAAACTACCATACGCAAAAGAAACAAGGATCTTGTTTGGTTAACACAAAAAATCTTATTTTTCAATTTTTTTCGATATTGTTGCAACCACGTAACCACCACCACCTCCGCCACCACTCCACCACTACCACCACAACGGCGCCAACATATAATGTTATGTGTGACAAAAATCTCTTCTTCCTCTTTTTTTTCCACCACCACCACTCCACCTCCATCACCACCACGCCAACATTAAACGTTATATGTGTGTCAAAAATTTCTTTTTTTTTTCCTACCTGTTTTGAGCTCTTCTCTTCTTGAACCCGCTACACTTTAACATATAACGTTATTTGTCTCAATCTGTGTTCTTGTCTTATGTTTGATACTACATCAACAAAAGTGCACATATAATCTTATATGTCTCAATCTGTCCTCTGTATGTTATCAAAAACGAAAATAGATCTGAAACATATAAGGTTTTTTTTTTTTTTTTTTTTTTGATCCGCTGAAACATATAAGGTTATCTATGGATATCTAGAATATTAGATGTGTGTATCTGAACTTTGTACCATGTCAAATATGTTCTCTGCATGTTGAAAAATGCACATATAATCTTATATGTCTCAATCTGCATTCTTGCGTTATGTTTGGTAAGACATTAACAAACTTTGTACCATGCCAAATATGTTCTCTGCATGTTGAAAAAGTGCACATATAATCTTATATGTCACAATCTGCATTCTTGCGTTATGTTTGGTAAGACATTAACAAAAATGCACATATAATCTTATATGTCTCAATCTGTTCATTGTACATTATCAAAAACGAAGATAGATCTGTGTGAGAGAGAGAGTGTCTCACTCCTCCTGGGTTCCTAGTGAGAGAAAAACAGTCCCCCCCCCCCCCCCCCCCAATAAAATCCAAACCCACTTTCATTCAAAAAATTCCACACAGATCCACAATTCACCCCACCCATCACGGACCCAAACCAAACAACCACCACCATGAACCGCTCCCCCAGCACCTGAGCCTCCAACCACCCCGCCTCCGCCGTCGAGAACGGCGCCGCTCACACCGACCCAAGAACAACAAGAAGAAACTAGACGACGATGAACAACAAGAACAAAAACAATCTACAATGTAAAATGTAAAATTTGTATAGTAAACAATAGAGGAGTGTAGCGTCAACGACAAGCTGAATTGGTGAAAACAAATAGGCCAAAAGATGGACATATCATTTGGAACCAAACAAAAATGAAAGTTAATTGAAAATTGAGTGCCCCCACTGGGCTAAGGGTGGTCAAAAGTCAAAACATGCTCAATGCCATTATCCTCCACAGCCGAATTATGGGAACTCAAATCCGGCAAATGTAGACACCCCACCCACTCAATTGCTGGCGCTGGGACCGGTGGCGCCGGCTACATACATAGAAAAAGCACATATTAATAGAGAGAGAGAGGAGGCTGTGATCCAGATTTATTTTTGGTCTAGGGTTTCTCTCTGTATGACAGTTTATATAGGAGGACACTTTTGTTTTGATTTAATTTCTTTTTTAAAAGAAGTGGATTTAAGGTTTTACTAAACTATATTAGTGGACTAGAGGGGTTAAAAACATTAGAGGTGAACTAACTGGGTTACAAGTTCTCTATAGTGGACCCTAGACCAATTTTTTTTAAAAACAAAGGAACGAGATTGGCATCAAACAATTTATTTCATCCCAAAAAATAACTTAACTTTTAGATATATATTCACATGCTCAAAAAGAAGTACTATAACACTAGCAGGAGTGGAGTCAGAATTTTTGGTATATGTGGTCAAAAGATAGAAGAATAGTGGCTCAGAGCAAATTTTGAGTTCTACTAGCTACAATTTTGTTGTATGAAGAGATGATAAATGAATCAAACAACTCGAGCTTCCACACGTGTTTGACTCGGAAAAAGGTCATTAATTTGAAATCCACTTGTAATCTAAATTACAAATCAAGTTTGAAACATTTTTAATTTCAAGGTGATTAATTAAAGCTAGTTTGAGATCAGGTTGACTGATATATAAATAATTCAAGTTTAAATACCTTTTTGAAGCTCATTACGTACTCAAACCAAATTAGATTAATTCACTAATTCACTCGTTCGAATCGTTTATCGGCCCTGAATGTAATGTAAGTACACGTTAAGTGATTTTTTCTCCCAATTTGCAGGAGTATGCAAAAGCCGTAGATCAGTCCATTTTCCTAGTACTATTTCCATGCATATGGTTAGTAAATAAGGAAATTGAGGCTCCATTTGTTTCGATGTAAAATGTTTTATAATGCAAAATATTTTTTATGTAAAATATTTTTATAGAAAACAAACTCTAAATTTTTATTTTCCTGTGTTTGATTGGCACTTGAAAATATTTTCAGAAATCAACAAAATAGTGTAGATAAAGAGAGAGGCTTAAACGGTGGAGAGATCTGAGAATATTGGAATTGAACGTGGGTCAGGGTTGACGATCGAGAAAACTAAGCAGTGAGAATTAATGCAGTAGAAGGCAACGTGTTCATTTCGGAAAATAACTTACGGAAGATTTAAAGGTAAATCATTTTCATCCAATTGATGGAAAATGTTTTACATGTAAAATGTTTTCCTAATTTTTTACACAACCAAATACCGGAAAATAGGTAAAATATTTTACTGGAAAAACATTTTACGCCTAAACAAACGGAGCGTGAAATTATTATTATTATATATTTTTTGTTGAGGAAATAAGAAAATTGATACAATGTCTGTGTGAAGGGGTTTTTATTTTTTATTTTTTGGTGGGGGCTATACGGATAAGGTTTCCGTGGCTTACAATCACGGCAGCTACGCAATGTCGGGTTAGTGCTTCCGAGCTTTTTTTTTAATATAAATTTTGGTTCCGGGGTTTTCGGGACGCGCACTTGATTATTTCGATCCCTTCCTGATCCGGTCAAAGACATGTCATTCATGTCGGGATTAGAGGATTTCAAAAGAAAATTTCCTTTTACGAATTAATCTCAAAAATCGAATCTTGATCAATTGTGTAGAGAGCAAATCCACTAACCAACCGTCTAATCCTTGGGGCTTCCGAGCTTTGTGCCTTGTTTGGATCAAGATTTGGAAAAAATTTTCCAACTCAAAAAATACTCATTACCCCTGCTTCTAATTATTACTCTCCACTCATTACCCCTATCTCAAATCATTATTCTCATTTCTTTATCTATCTCTCTCCACTCATTACTCATACTTCTAATCATTACTCTCATAAAAAATTTCTCAAAAACTCATTCGAACACTGCATTGGTCTTTGGAAATTGTGGTTTACAACCATTTTGTACCTATCTGGCAATGTATATAGTGGTAGACAAAATGTGACCTGTATATTTGGAGTTTTGAGATTTATTTTTGAGATAAAAAAGTTCTATAGGTTTGCGTATTTTTTCGTCTTTAGTAAATTTTTTTAACATTTTAACAAATTCTTTTACTTTTTGAATAGAGATACGCTATGTATGTCCAAAAAATTTAAAATAAGTAAAAAATTTGACAAAAAAATCACTAAAGACGAAAAAATACGGATGAAGAAACAGTCAAAATTTTTGAAGAAATTATTTCTGAGAGGAGAACCAAACAACTGTTCCTAACTACATGCATTAATTAGTCATTGAATAAATGCTGACTTTTTTTTTCGCCAAAAGTTTAAAAATTTTATTGATAACCAAGAGAAAAGATCAAATGGCAAATTTTTCCTTGAACAAGGAGAGAGAATAGCCAACTAGGTGGACTCCGACGAGGAAAGACCTACCCCCAAATTTCTTACAAAGGCCAACAAGGTACAATATCTTACACAAAACTCACACCACTAACATCAAAGAAAGAAAAATACACTACACCCAAAAGTGTTAGAAACCCTTTTTTCCCATGTAAGCAATATTGTAGAGGGGAAAGAAAGTGATATGATATCAACTACGAAGCACTGTAAAAGTTTATTGTTCTACAGTACTATACGGGATCGGCCGTAAAATCAGTAATATTTAGTATGAACCCTACATGAATGTGTAATTATAAAAGAGTCAGTAGACTATGTGGCGGTGCCCAGTGTAAAGGATAAAGATGATGCTGTTGTTTTGGATAATTAATTATTAGATTCACTACTACAATAAACCATAAAGATCACAGCTATTGACCGTGATTGTAAATTTTTCATCACGCTCTTGCTACCGTGGTGGATTTGGGTGTGATTGTAAGTCACCCTCTTTTATCACGGTTATAAACCATGATTGAAAGAGATAAACAATCACTGCCAAAAGGCGTGATTGTTTCTCTTTTATTACAGTTACAAGCCGTGATTGTTTCTCTTGGGCGTGGTTGTTTCTCTTTTCTAGGTGTGATTGTATGTCACTTTAGATCACGATCTATAACTGTGATTGAAAATTCAAAATGATCACACCATAAACTGAGATAGAAAATCATTGCGCATGATCTTTTCTTTGTATCTACTAGACCATATTTTCTTGTCATTGCCAAGTTTCAAACCTACGCATCCTTGGTTGATTTCTCAAGCCCTTACCACTAAGTCAAGAATTTCTGTCACATTAGGAAAACAAAAAATATTTATACTTACTTCCTAAAGTGAGAAATTCTTTTTTTTCCTTAAAATTTACTGAATTTTTTGAAATGCAATTAACATGATATTAAAAAAATATAAAACTACATATATAAACATTGTTTAAAAAATTTTAAAAATATGACAACAGATCTTTTGCCAATCAAAATTAATTGTTGGTCACCAAGGATTTTCTTGGGGCGAAAATTTTAGTTTTAGCCAATAAATTTAGTAGATAATAGTGTTTTTTGTTGTAGTGTGCGCTTTGTATTTTTATGAAAATTATCAGAACCTGCAGATTGTAATATTATGGACAAACTTTAGATATTATTATTTTTAATAAACTAACCATTTCACAAGAATTTTGTGTTTATATTGAATTTCAATTTCAATGGTGGCTTCCCAATTGGATTTTAATCCTTTTCAAACAAAGTTAAGCCATAATAATATAATTGCTTTTTTACCTAATGTGTCAAACACTTAAAAAACATCCGAAATAACTAAATTTCACTACTACAATAGACCATAAAGATCACAGCTCGCCCACGTATAAATCGAGCACTAGTGGAACAGTCCACCCGTCGTTGAAGAAATAATTGGGCTCTGGTGGAACCCAATCGTGGGATTTGCCTTCTCTCTCTCTCTCGATCTTTTTTGGGCCTGAAGATCAAGATGAAACGTAAAGATTTTTGGGGGTAAGTGTAATTAGAGCTTATCTTCTTACTTTTTGTAAAAAAAAATAAAAAAGAATTTTTCAAAGTCCTTAAACGACATCGTTTTCCTTACATAACTTTTCAAAACTCGCCTAAATGAGTACCAGCCAGCCCACGTGAAAATTCAGACCGCACGCCTAAACGGGTAGGTTTTTTTATCTCGCTGCAAGAGTGAGCTCATTTATTTCACTTTTTTCCGCGCTAAATTTTTTTATCATGCTACAAGGGTATTGTCTTTTCTCTTTTATCTTGCCACAAGAGCGAGATCTTTTATCTTATTCTTTTCTGCCCTAAAATCTTTTATCATGCCACAAGGGTGAGGTCTTTCCTCTTTTTTATCACGCCACAAGGGTAGGGTCTTTTCTCTTTTATCTCGACACACGAGCGAGATCTTTTATCTCATTCTTTTTTGCCCTAAAATTTTTTATCACGCCACAAGGGTGAGGACTTTTCTCTTTTATCTCGCCACAAAAGCGAGATCTTTTATCTCATTTTTTCTGCCCTAAAATCTTTTATCATGCCGCAAAGGCGATGTTGTTTTTCTTTTATCTCGCCGCAAGAGCAAGGTCTTTTATTCCGCGCTAAAATTCACTTTTTATCTCAGCTTTGGACTTAAACTGAGATAAAAAAAATTTAAGCACCACTTTTTATCACACACTGACTAAAAACTGTAATATTTGTGAATCTCCTTAATGTGAATCATATTTATTATTGTAATAGTGTCATTCCAGAAATATTCCAAATCGTATCTTACCATGTTCCAGCATTTAAAGACATTTGTTGATTAGTCCTCCGGTTACCAGCCCATTTTTTCTTCCAAGTTCATTAATTCTCTCTGGTATGACAGTTTTTTGATTGTGAAATAGGAAAATACTACTCATGTATCATCTTTGAAGCCATTCTAGTTTCCAACTTCTCAAGCTTATGCCCCCTTTGAACCATAAAACATTGAAAATTTCCTCCCATCTTCTTTTCTCTTTTATCTCACTACACAAGTGAGATCTTTTATCTCATTTTTTTTTACCCTAAAATCTTTTATCATGCCACAAGGGTGAGATCTTTTCTCTTTTATCTCGCCACAAGAGCAAGATCTTTTATCTCATTTTTTTCTGCCCTAAAATCTTTTGTCACACCGCAAGGGCGAAGTTGTTTTTCTTTTATCTTGCCGCAAGAGCGAGATCTTTTATTCCGCGCTAAAACCCACTTGTTATCTCAATTTTGGACTTAAACTAAGATAAAAAAAATTTAAGCATCACTTTTTATCACGCTTTCACTGAAAATCGTGATATTTGTGAATCTCCTTAATGTGACCCATATTTATTATTGTAATAATGTCATCCCACAAATATTCCAAATCGTACCTAACCATGTCCCAGCAATTAAAGACATTTATTGATTAGTCCTCCGGTTACCAACCCATTTTTTCTTCCAAGTTCATTAATTTTCTCTGGTATGACAATTATTTGATTGTGAAAGAGGAAAACACTACTCACGTGTCCTCTTTGAAGCCACTCCAGTTTCCAACTTCCCAGCTTATGCCCCCTTTGAACCATAAAACATTGGAAAATCCCTCCCACCTTCTTTTCTCTTTGATCTCGCCACACGAGTGAGATCTTTTATCTCATTTTTTTCCGCCTTAAAATTTGTTATCACGCCACAAGGGTGAGGTCTTTTCTTTTTTATCTCGCCACAAGAGCGAGATCTTTTATCTCATTTTTTTCTACCCTAAAATCTTTTATCACGCTATAAAGGTGAGATTATTTTTTCTTTTATCTCACTGCAAGAACGAGATTTTTTATTCCGCGCTAAAACCCACTATTTATCTCAGCTTTGGACTTAAACTAAGATAAAAAAATTTAAGCACCACTTTTTATCACGCTTTCACTGAAAACCGTGATCTCTGTGAATCTCCTTAGTGTGACCTATATCTATTATTGTAGTAGTGATTACTCATTCAAATAATTATTTGTAACTTGTAACCTAGGATAGATCACCGAATGTAATGTTTATCCTTCCTATAATCCTAAACTCTATTGTAATCTATTTAGGGTGCGTTCCATTAGCTAAAATAAGTATTTATTTGAATGTATTGTATATTTATCACTTGATTTAGATGAACCAAGCAGCACCTTTTGTTTTCAAGGAAATTAATCAAATCAAACGAGTCACGTCCTTTTGTTGTGGAATTTCGGTGTATATATTATCTAGTTTTGCGAAAATTAGTCAGGACATCCATCTAAATAAAGAAAAATATTGGGTATATAAATTGAATCCCTATCAACATCAAGGTAAACAGCCCCAGTGATATGGGCGGATGCCCAGACTTTGGGAGTACTCTTCGAGATTTGGGATTTGATTCGATCAACCGGGTGAGTACCCTGCTGTAAGTGGGGGGGCCGTGATTGGTGTGGCTGCGCAAGCTCCCCCGAAGATTTGGCTTGCACAGTCGGGTTCATATAGTGGCTTGGCTGTAAGACTGTTCCTTTGTTATCCAAAAAAAAAAGGAGAGTGGCTGGACTGGGCTTGGGATAAATGGGCCGTTCCCACCTAGGCCTTTTACTGCCTCTCAATGAACCTCCAGACACTAGATCAGATTTGGGCTAAATGGGCCTGCCCCGAGTAGGCCTTTGAAATGTGTGTCTTTAAGTTTAAGCTGACTTTTTGTTTTTCTTAGTAAAACGGTGGGCTGGATTGAACCAGTGTAGCGGCCCTCTGATCAACTGGGGAACCCACCTGACTCAGAATGTTCAGGCTTAAGCCAAAGCTGACTCGGCCAGGAAGAAAATATTGATTTGTCACCAAGTTGCAGGCTTCGTCGCCAAGCCCCCATCGAAAATGCAAGTTAAATTGGAATCTACTCTCCCGACCATTTGATCTCAAGTATCGAACTCAATTACCAGTGGGAGAGAGCACCCTTATGTTAGGCTGTTAGCTGGTCGAACCACTTGAACTACCACATCGGTATCTTTAAGCTCAATTACTTTAGTTTTTGGACTGTCGTACTTATTTTTTCCGTAGCTAGTAGTATATTTTCATCTCTTTTTTTTTAATCACTAGTATATTTTCATCTTATTTATTATTTTTTCTGTAACTTTTTTTTTGTTTTTACTTTTATGATTTGTTTAACGAGACCAACAGGTACGATATAGGCCAATAATGGAAAAAGTTTAGAAAAAACCGAAAACAAGTTTTTTTTTTTTGCTTGTTTTTTTTTTAACAAAATTTTCAAGGTATGCTTACCTAACTTTGTCATGATTAGTGCGCGCTTATTTTTTGCAGACACGAGTGTTTTAAATTCCTATTCATCGACGTCCGATCAACATGAACTTATAAACGGTTGGGATCACTAAAGTACTTCCCGAAAGAACTAATAAAATGGCCTAACAACACATGAACTCATAAAGATCCAAACTCAATTTTTGTCGGATTTATTGCGGGTCCCTAAAGAATTAAAGATCCAAACCTTTCATCCCTTAGGTCTGACCCCTCAAGAACATGTGTCATGTGTATAACTAGGGGTGGGTATCGTGTCGTGTCGTGTCGTGTCGTGTTCGTGTCAGAATTCTCTCAATTATAATCCGACCTGTTTAACTTTTCATGTTATCGTGTCGTGTCACATTCGTGTTTCATGTCAGGAATAGCTGATCCTAACCTGCTAACTTCGCATCGGGTTATCGTGTCCTTTCATAAATTCTCGTGTCGTGTCATCTCGTGTTTGTGTCAGAATTCTCTCAACCCAAACCCGACCTGTTTATCTTTTCGTGTCATATTCGTGTTTCGTGTACCCGCTAATTTCGTGTCGTGTTTGTGTCAGAAATTCCCACCCCTATGTGTAACATCTAAATTTGATCGGACATCGGCAGGTATAGAAGAAAAAAAACATTGTAACACGTGGACAATTAATATGATTTTAAACTTACGTCATCGACTTTAAACAATTTTTTAATACACCTAGCGATATCCGATTAAGTTTATTTTTTTATACACGAGATCGTGAAGGTGAGACCTGAGAGATAGACGGTTTGGATAAACTGGACCGGTCTGGACACTTTCGAAGACCGGACAGGAGCTGCCCCCCTCTTTAAAGGGCCCTCAGCTTTCAAGTTTCAACTTAACGAGCTCCCGTGATTAAGAGGAGAGAGAGAGAGATGGTCACGGGATATAACAGGCGTGCAAGTCTGACAAAGGCATCGTGACTACTTGGACCCTCACCAACTACATTCCACTGGATTATTGGCCACAACATTCAGATGACTATAAACTTGTGTAGATTCTGTATTAAGATTTTTGTTCTTTTTAGTTTTTACTATCGGTCAGTTTACAAGCACCCCAGCTAATTTCGGAGTCTAAAATTAACGATCGAATAAAATCTCCAGTGGTCCTAACTAATCTCGAGAATGAAAATCTCTAAGGCTTGCGCCGTCGTATTTTCAATCGACGAACTCAGTGAGATCGTACGATGAGTTGAACCCGCAACGTTTAACGGCTGCGAAGCAATTTGTGATCGAATCTGTAGTAGTTGGTGTCTGTGTACCTAACATCTTTGATTGATAAACCATACCAAAAAGAAAAGGTAAGATACATTACTTGTGGAAATTTAGTAGTGGGAATGCTTTTTCTTCTAAAGTTGTGGAGAACATTGAATGAACCATATCTTCAACTCTCTAAATATTGGGCAGCATCGCATGTTAAAAGTGCCCCAATACAAGTGCTGCATAAATATTATCATGGTTATCCTTGTTATCAGGAAAAGATTATTTTTTTTCTAGACCAAATGGTAGGAACATAATTTTAGAATACAACTCGGGTCGCAAATGTGTGTAGAGCCGTTCCACGTACATGGAACGATTCCGGACACAGTTGTGCCCAAAATGGTGTTCTAAACATTTATCGAACAGCTCTGGACACAATTGTAACCGGATTGCGTTTTGAGTTTGGGTTCCTAGACTTTTTCTTTGTTCTATGTAAGATTTTTTTAAGAGTCTTTTTGGGAGTTGGAAGAAGCTCTCTGTTCCTGACTTTTGTTACCAACTTACCATCCTGTTAAAACAGAGTTCACCAACTCATAGAAGAACAGGAGTCAGGGGTCAGTGGGGGAATTTAATATGTGGATTATGACAATTGACCCATGCAACTTGTGTACTTTGATTTTCCACTGTATTTTTCTTGCTTTCCCTTTGCCCACAATTCTTGGCAGGCAAATAATAGCGTAAAGTAAGGTGAAATACCAAGAATGCCCCTTCTTTTGACGGAATCAAGAAACGGCGTTATGGATAGGGACCAAATCGACACAAATTTTAAACGTTGGGTACTAAATTGGTCAAATGTTTATATTGGGGACGAAATTGGCCACTCGCTAATACTTTGGGGACCAAAAAGGTAAATAAGCCGGAAAAAGAAGAGAGAAGTGGTGGCCACACTATGCACAAGTCCTGCACTCTATATATTTGTGGAAATGACTCTGTTAGACTTCAAACAAAGCAAATTCCCAACTGGGTTCGATGGAGTTATCAACAAGAACTCAAGTAACTCTCTTCTCTTCCAATATTTTGATCATTTCTTCTTCAAGCGGTTGCCTAACCTTCTTAAACATGAAACCTAATTTCCTTTTCTTTTCTTTTCTTTTTTTCTTTTATGGGCAAAAGTCAGTATTGTTAGAATAGTTAGATTAACACCTTAGTGGAGGAGTTGAACTCATGACCTCCTTTCTCCGAGCACTTAAGGGCACCCTAATGCTGTTAGGCCAAAGGCCTCTTGGCGAAGCCTGATTTCCTTAGTCACTTTTCATGGATTTCTTCTAATTCATATGACAGGAAGATTGGTTGATTCCAAAGGGGTTACGTATATATAAAAAAAAAATCGCATTATACACAACTTCTTACAAATTCCCAAGAAGGGTGTTTTAGAATAATTTGGTTCTTTGGTATTACAGGTATTTGAGTTACTTTCAGGTATCTTATCATTTGTTATTTAAACTGTTGCCCAACCAATAAACCATCAAGCCGTACAATCACTTTTCTTAGATTTGTGCTAATACTACAACCTAGGAAGATTAGTGTTTCCACTGGTACACGGATTAGTCTTATTTGAGTACTCACATACATTATGTAATACTTCTTAAAATTTCCAAAGAATGGTGTTTTGCAATAAATTGGTTCTTTGATATTACAGGTATTTGAGTTACTTTCAGTACTTCTGCTTCTGGTTTTGTTTAGATTTTGACAGGAAATTGTCGTGTGTGCCTCACATGACCATTAAGAAGTGTTATTTTGGAAATAAAATTAATCGTCACGAAATATTTTTATGTGTAGTAAGTATGTGATAAGTATTTTTTTTGGACACAACGAATGATTCAACAAATTAAAGATACTTTTTGATCAGCAAAGAGTGCAACGAAACATATATTTCATAGCTCAAACGCCAACATAACATCACATAATGCCAAAACTGTTTTTATTTGTGTTAGAATAATAGTTCATTAAAGCCTTGTACCTTGCATATGGTACAAGGCTTTTATGCAATTGGTACAAGGCTTTTATGCACTACAGTTTTGGTACAAACAAAAATTATTTTGGCATTAGTAACACCCTTTGATCAAAGCTACTACAAAAATAGACGATGTACATTATTTTTTAAAGAATATATAATATTACGTCAATCATACATCATATGTATAAGGCTTACCATTCGTAGTTATCGCTTCTCTTCCCATAAGTCAGGTAATTCATGTGTGGGTATGTGAGTGCGAGCGCGAAAGCATCTTCTCTAAACATACCTTAAACCACTAAAATCAGTGCGAACACAGTACAAGCGCATAGCATTTTGAAGAATTACACTACTAAGCTCTTTCTCCATTCACTCTAACTTATCAGTATCCATTGGCATGGCTTGAATCGCTTGATGAATGTGGCACAAGCATCAGACATCCTCATATATATCAGCACAACTGCACAAAGAAATTAAATAGAAATGCTAAGAGTACATATGAAAGAGTGTACATATGGGCCTATCAAAAAAAAATGTGTACATACGGTGAACATTACTGTGTGGGGCCCACTATGGGTCCCACACGAATGATCCGGTCCATTGATAAATTTTAAACTATTTTTTTGAGTACCCTTGCAAAAAATCAGTTCAATTCAATGTGTAAGTACTTGATCCAATCTTATAACTTTTCATTGTCTAACTTCTGAATGAAAAGTTAGAAGATCGGATCAATTACTTATACATATTCAATTGAGCTAATTTTTCGCAGGGCTACTAGAAACAATATTTTAAAATTTATTAACGGACCGGATCATTTATGTGGGATCCGTAGTGGATCACACACGGTATGTACACCGTATGTACACCCTTTCGTTTGTACCAATAGCAGGACTCGAAATTAAGAGGTTGAATATATATGGATATATAATTAATGTTCTTCTTCAGTACTTTCCAATAAAAGGAAGTACCATCCCGAGGATTGAGGTGGCATTGTCTGCCTGAATTCTCAAGGGAGAATTACCGGACAGAGGTAGAAGGGGCATTTTATTATCAAGTGATGGAGAGGTTTTTATGAAATTGCTCCTTTCATGAAACGGAAAAAAGTAATTCAAAATACATGGAGAATGCAAGGTAAAATGTCTAATATACCCCCACTATGAAACCCCAAAATCAGTTCTCTTCTTTTCCCTTTTCTTTACAGCAGCCCTAAACAAGTCGACGACAAGGTCGTAGGCCCAAATTTGGGACACCGCCGGCCAATGGGACACCGCCTGCCAATATTGGCTTCAACTCTAATCTCGATATATTGAGCCGGTAAGACACTTCTGGTGGCCAGCGGCGACGGAGGCGGTGCTGCTGCTGAAGAGGGTGTTGTTGTTGATGATGGTTGTCACCTGGGTTAAATTGACTACTCTCTTCCTGTTCTTCGTCGACCTGCAAAAAGGGCGACGGTGCTTTGATTGCATCTGAAGAAGAAGAAGGAACTGAAACGACAGCGTCGAGCTTTGATTCGTGTTCCATCCTGAAAGAGAAGAGGGGGGGAATTGATGGGTCGTTCAAATTTGGGGAAATTTTGACTGGAATTGGAAAAGGGAGATGGAAAAAGGGTGTGTTGATTTTTTTACTACCTGGGAGATATTGTTTTGCTAAATCCTTGTTCCTCTTCGTCTCGGACTCAGGTGGTGGTGGTCTTCGTCGGTGGTTCTGTTTTCTGCAATTACAAATTAGCAACAGAACAAGGAAGGTGTGGAGGGAGGGGTATGAATCTAAGTTGCCCCGTATATGAACCTAAGTTGCCCCGTGTATGAATTTCAGTTGCCTGCTAAGTTGCCCCGTGTTGCTCCCTAAGTTGCCCCATGTATGAACCTAAGTTGCCCCGTTTATGAATCTCAGTTGCCTGCTAAGTTGCCCCATGTTGCTCTTTAAGTTGCTCCATGTATGATTGTAAGTTGCCCCGTATATGAACCTAAGTTGCCCCGTGTATGAATCTCAATTCCCTGCTAAGTTGCCCCGTGTTGCTCCCTAAGTTGCCCCATGTATAAACCTAAGTTGCCCCGTGTATGAACTTGAGTTGCCCCGTATATGAACGTGTATGAATCTAAATTGCCCCGTATATGAACCTAAGTTGCCCTTAAGTTGTCCCGTGTATGAACCTTAAGTTGCCCCGTATATGAATGTGTATAAACCTAAGTTGCCCAGTATATGAACCTAAGTTGTCTCGTATATGAACCTAAGTCTCCCCACTCAAAGATTTGGTATATTCACTCGAAGATTTGGTGATGTTTATGATGCTTATGAACCGAAATTGTCCCCTGTATGAACTTAAGTTGTACCGTGTATGAATCTAAGTTACCCCATTGTATGAAAATAGTTGCTCGTTGTATGAAAATAAGTTGCTCTAGGTTGCTCGTTGTATGAAAATAAGTTGCTCGTAAATAAGTTGCTCGTTGTATGAAAATAAGTTGCTCCTTCAATCCAAATAAATTGATACCCGGGGGCTTAATTTAGTGCCTCCATGCCATAGTAAAACGGCAACGTTTTGGTTTAAAAAAAATAATCCTTACATCCATTTGCAATCCTATGGAGCAGAAACGTGATTATGAGAGATTTAGAGACAAAATTTGATTATGTATCTTTAGAATAATATGATCAAAATAATAAGATCTTCATATCCGTTCAAACGGATTAAAAATTGGAGCACTTAATTTTTTTAGACCGTTTATATATTAAAATATATAGTTAAAAAATTAATTACTCCAATTTTTAATCCGTTTGAACGGGTATGAAGATCTTATTATTCTAATCATATTATTCTAAAGAGACATAATCAAATTTTGTCTCTAAATCTCTCATAATCACGTTTCTGCTCCATAGAATTGCAAATTGATGGTTACGATTTTTTTTTAATCAAAACGTTGCCGTTTCAAGAGCCCGGTGCAGTAAGGTCAGTCAGATAGGAAAGGGGTAATTTTGTCCTTGTATGTTAGAAAAACCATGTATTGACAATTAATTGTATCCTTCCCATAACTTAAGAATTTTGAAAAAGTACATCATGGGTTGGGAAATAATTGCCCCAAGGGCCACTGAAACCGAATTCTCCCAATTCTCAACAAAAGCTGATTTTCCAAGCTCGTTGGTTAGACAGGTTTGTCCAGCTGTCCTTGTTTTCGATCACAGCTCCAAAATTAGTCGAACTGCACGTAAGCATCTGTTTATACCCGTTTTTGACACCGCGGATCGGGCTAGCCGTGATTGGATTTTTGATTATTAATTCCTTAATTAATTGGGCCGAGAGTTGTGCAAATTAGTTGGGTAATTATTGGGCCATTGGTTTTTTCCCATTTGGGCCCAAGAAATATGCAGCCCACGGTTGCAGGTTGGTGCGGTTTAGCCCAGAAAGCAACCCACGGTTGGGCCCATAAAGAAAATGGTGGTTTGGCCCACAAGGTGTAGCCCACGGGTCAACCCATGAAGAAAAAGAGCAGATTCGGTCAGTGAGGAGCAGCCCATGTTTTTAGGAGTTGGTTACTTGTTGGCAGTTGATATTTTGAAATTCAAAGGCCAATTGACCAAGTCAATTGGCCATGTGTCGCAGGAGCATAAATAGGAGGAAGTTGAAAGATATTTTTACCAAGGTGTGGGACACATGTCAACCAATGAGAGACCCACTACCCATGATCTATTTCAACTGCTCCTAACTTCTGAAAACCTCCCATGGCCGTGCATGCACAAAAAGTGGAAAGAAGACATGGGACACTTGGCAGCCATAGAGGCAATGCAGATTTTCGGATTCAGGCCTGAATCAGGATGCTGCTGGATCTATAAATACTAGTTCACAATGCTGAAAAAGGGGTCCAACACCAATCAAGCTCAACGCTTAAAAACCAAAGCCTTCCCAGTGAAGCACAATACTTTACTACTTTCAGCAAAGTAGATTATCGAGTACTACGTGCTCAAACCCCATTCAAACACACTTCATCAAGTTGTTTGGATCTTTTACTTTCCTGTATCAACTTTATTATCCCAGAGTAATAGAGTTTACGTTTTCACGTTTCTACGTCCATTTCCTATACGACTAGGAAATTTTAAGTCCACAACCGTGTGACAAACCACGAACCACTTTGTGATCTTTAACCTTTGGATCACACACGATCGCTCATACGATATAAGTCAAGATTCACGGGAATCTTCACCAAAAGTTAGGCGCTACAAGTCTTGGCACGCCCGTGCTCATCGCATCCACACCTTGTGTCAAAAACGAGAGTTTTCAGCATCTTCAAAATTAGTCGAGTTGCACGTAAGCGCGCAGCTTGTTTGGACACCACACTATCAAAACTAGATGAATTGAAAGAACAGAAACTAATCATCTTCAATGAATATCCTGAAAACCGTTTCTCTTGCGTAAGAGAAACCTTGAAATTTTTTGGAGCCGGGTGGGTATATCCCACGTGGTACCCGCTCGGCACATTTAGACCGTCCAATACACTTTTGGACTGTTCGGATTGAAACCATTTCTCTCCCCTCACCCAACACTTTCTCTCTCCTTTTTCTCTCTCCAAATCCGAGCCGTCCATAAATGCAATGAACGGCTCGGATGCGCCGAGCAGGCACAAGGTGGTACCCACCGGCCGGCATTGAAAAAATTTCCCATTGGTTGGGACACAATCTACTGTTCATGACCAGATCAACTTCAGCTATATCCTTGTGGGCACACGCCCCGAAAAACCGCCACGTTTTTAGTGCGTGAAAATTCCGGGTGCGCCCTATCTCGCGGAAAGCGCGGCGAAACGCTTCGCAGATCAGAGAGTCGCCACTCGGGTTTTGCGGAGAGTACCCAAGAAACCGTGCTTTTGAAAATGTTTTGAATTGCATTTGATTGAGTTTGAAAAAGGCTTGTAGACTGGTCCGTCGTCACCTTTGAAATCCGAGGTTCAGGAGCCATGTTACGAGAGGGGAAGGGTTTTATGGCACCCCCTCTCGCCCAATCCAGAGATCGGTCTCTACTCAGGCATTTTATAAAACGTTTGCATTTCTCTCTTTATTTGATCATTTTCTTAGCCAGTTAGGGCGGGGGAACAGTTAATGGGGATTAAAACTGTAGCACGTTTGCAGTTTATATACAAGAATATGTGACGAAATGTTTATGGATGATTGATGTTTGATCTAAGCAGATATAATAGATTGAGAACAAGCTACTGTGAACGTTTTGAACAGACTAGAGCACACTAACTGTGCGGTGGTGCACACAAAAGCAAGCCTGCATGCACTGGCCAAGCCACTGCATGCAGCCCTGACCTGCGTGCGCCACACCACAACTGGCGTGCGCCGGTAAGCTCAAGTTCACAGCTTCTGTTATCAACCCTCTGGGCTCTGGAAGGGACCAGTGCACACCCAGGACAAACCACGCAGTTGATAACGATTACTAAGCTATTACAGAGATTAAAGGGCTAAGAAGCCACCAAATGAACAGAAAACCCCTTAAACAGTGAGGGGAGGATGATCAATGGCCTGGATGGAAGATCCATGCAAGGGCCAAGCCACTGGAAACTAGGCTACTACCGTACGCCAGTAGCGTATGGCCGCACGCCAATTATGCATTTGCTCCAGTGCTTTGGCTTTGCACCATCTGGGCTCTGGAACAAGACCAGAAGGCTCCCAGAGGCCGAACTACAACAAGATGCAGATGAAAGGAAAACAGTTCTAAAAGACAGTAAGCAGAAGGTTGATTTTAACATGCATCAGGGTGATCAGAATATAAATAAAGCAATAAAACAATGATCCATGGTCCCCATGCCAGTTTTGCGCATACTACCATGACTGGCGTACGGCTCAACCTACTGGCGTGCGCCACTTATCACTGCACACGGTTTTGAAACCTTACCAGCATTAGGGCCAGGACTGGTATAGATTACCAGCCTTGACCCTGCTAGCCCCCCTCAGGGGTCAGAACAGAAGACAGGAGCAAAAGGTATTATACCTTTGCTTGTGAGTTTTGTGGACGATTTGGGCTTGAGCTTGAGGTTTTGAGGGTTTGAGGAAGTGAGTATGGAGTATTATGGGCTAGACACTCTTCTCCTTGTCTTATCTTTCAATGGATGCAAGAGAAAACAAGGGAAAAGAGAAGGGAAAAGAGGATGGCCAAGGCTTTGGCTTCCTTAATGTTGCTAACCCTTTTTGCAACCAACCAACCCCTTTTAAGGGTGAAAGGGAGGGGTATTTATAGGCCAAGGAGGACTGAGATCAGCTGGTCCTAAGGGCTTGTTTGGTGGCTAAGGAGAGAAGGGAGCCTCTCATGCATTAAATGCATGGGACAAGGCTTGAGAGGTGGTGTAGTGGTAGAGGGAACAGCCAGGACGGTCCTCAGCCACCAGAGGACTGCTGGCAGACGCCAGGTGGCGTCAAAACTCCCGCGTGCTCAGCTGGGATAAAGTTGATTTGACTGACTCTGACTGGCGTACGCACCTTGTTAGTGGCGTGCGCCAGTAACTGGGGATGACTGACACGTGGTGGTGCTTCTAGCGCACGCTAGTCATCCACCAGCGTACCCCAGTAGGGTTTTGCTGAGGCTATTTGGTTCTGGCTTGAGGGTTCGACAAGGGTTTAAAAAGGGTTCGGATGAGGTTCAGGACGCTCAAAGCTCAAATCCTTTAACAAACTCGATATGTTCTCGACCTTAATCATCATTGGGGAATCAAAGACCGTAAGTAAACTAATCCGGACAGTCCAGAATAGGGTGTCTACAGTAGCCCCCCTTTGACGGCACTTGGGGCACCATTGTCTTGGTACAAGTAACGTCAAAGGTTTCTAGACACCCTCTCAAGGCTATCCAGAAGAAATAGAAAATGCGGACATGTATTTAAATGTACCGTCCATTGAGAGATTGAAGACGGGCGGACCATCTGAAGATCGTTGGGAAAAGAGTTTGAACTCTATTGGAAGATAGGGATGGGTGGACCATCATTGAATGGTGAGGTGGACTCTCCTGGGGAATAATCAGCTGCAGATAAATCATTATCGCTGGGGATCAAACCTTCTTCGGCACGAAGAATTCCAACAATCACGGGTAAGTCGCGTCAGGTAGGTTGAATTCCATCTGTTGGGAATCAGAGTCAATCTCCTTATCATGGACCATCCGAGACAGAGCAATGAGACTGTTGGACGATGCGCTACTTGTAGACCGATGTGGACTAGGATAGGCGAACGGTGTTTGTAGACTGATTGGACGGGCAGACCGTCGTCGTGGATCGATCGGACGATATTCTGATCACCGTTGAGGGGGTGAACGCGGGCAATATTCTGATCGCCGTTGATCGGGGTGAACGCGGGCAATATTCTGATCGCCTTTGATCGGGGTGAACGCGGGCAATATTCTGATCGCCGTTGATCGGGGTGAACGCGGGCAATATTCTGATCGCCGTTGATCGGGGTGAACGCGGGCAATATTCTGATCGCCTTTAATCGGGGTGAACGCGGACAATATTCTGATCGCCTTTGATCGGGGTGAACACGGGCAATATTCTGATCGCCGTTGATCGGGAGTGAATGCGGGCAATATTCTGATCGCCTTTGATCGGGGTGAACGCGGGCAATATTCTGATCGCCGTTGATCGGGGTGAACGCGGGCAATATTCTGATCGCCGTTGATCGAGGGTGAACGCGGGCAATATTCTGATCGCCTTTGATCGGGGTGAACGCGGGCAATATTCTGATCGCCGTTGATCGGGGTGAACGCGGGCAATATTCTGATCGCCGTTGATCGGGGTGAACGCGGGCAATATTCTGATCGCCGTTGATCGGGGTGACGCGGGCAATATTCTGATCGCCGTTGATCGGGGTGAACGCGGGCAATATTCTGATCGCCGTTGATCGGGGTGAACGCGGGCAATATTCTGATCGCCTTTGATCGGGGTGAACGCGGGCAATATTCTGATCGCCGTTGATCGGGGTGAACGCGGGCAATATTCTGATCACCGTTAATCGGGGTGATGACATGACTGACCATCGTTGAAATAGACGACATGGCTGATCGTCGGTGATGACATGGTTGATCATCATTGAGAGGACGACATGGCTGATCGTCGGTGATGACATGGCTGATCATCGTTGAATGGACGACATGGCTGATCGTCGGTGATGACATGGCTGATCATCGTTGAATGGACGACATGGCTGATCGTCGGTGATGACATGGCTGATCATCGTTAAATGGACGACATGGCTGATCGTCGGTGATGACATGGCTGATCATCGTTGAATGGACGACATGGCTGATCGTCGGTGATGACACGGCTGATCATCGTTGAATTTGAACAGGACTGGCTGTCGTTTGAGGATAAAGCTAACCATGGCACGGATAGTTCCAACAAATCACGGGTAGGTCGCGTCAGGTAGGTTAAATTCCATCTGTTGGGAATCAGAGCCAATCTCCTTATCAAGGACCATCCGAGGCAGAGCAATAAGACCGCCGGAAAATGTGCTAACGGTTGAATCAGAAGTTGGACGGACAGACCGTCGTTGATTTGACTTTGGGTGGACAGACCGTCGTTGATCTGAAATAGGACGGATGGATCGTCGTTGATTTGGAATTGGACGGATAGATCGTCGTTGATTGAACGGGTTCTGCTTGGGGAAATAGCGAACCGGGATGGAAACATGGATCAGGGCAACATGGGCTGCTTGTTGGGAATGGGCCTCGACGCTGATTTGATTTGCCAATGTCACAACACTGACGATAGAAACGCCTCAACGCTGGTTTGATTTGATTTGATTTGATTTGAAAGTCTCCATGTGCTTTGGATTGATTTTGATTTGATGCACTTTCCTGCTTTTGACATTTGATATACAATATGCAACGATAACGTATGCTAAACACATATGTATAAATCGAAAATGTAAGGGCAGACTAGGGCAGCTTCTAGAGGACGGGACTACACAAATGACGACCAGGACAATTTTGACGATTGAGGGCTACCACTGAGCCACACTTTTGCTTTACTGCTTTGATTTGAGTTGCGGGCCTGCATGTCCAGGTAGATAGCTTTCGAGTTGGTTTGAGCACCCTGTGACTTGCTTTACTTGCTTTCGTATTGGGCCAATGTGTCCTTCTGTACTTGACGATTTGCTGCTTGCTTGGACCATGGATGCCGTAGTGGCGCTGTAAAAGTTGCATTATTCTCGGTTCATTGGAGATAGAGTACAAACCAATTGTTAATATCCAACTTGCATTGGCGAGCGAATCGAGTCGACACACAGACATACGCACACGTATAGACTGCCTAGCTCGGAAGAATGAGGAAAAAGAGTCCTAGGATACACTGCAGACTCTCCGACACATGGGCAATAATGAAATTTTGGGCATTAACAGGCCAAAATCTAAAATATCCCTAGATATGTGAAACTGACACTCACGCACAGTCAAATATGTACAAAGACCTGTGTGAATAAATAAAACAGAGAAGAAAGCCTCGGAATGGGCAATAGACCGAAAAATAGAAAAAACGTCGCAAAGATGGACAAAATACGCAGAGGGATGACTCATATAGACCCGGACTGAAACCGACACCCCCGTACAGTCACATTAGACACATATGACCTGCACGGCATAGAAAACTTGGCAAGAGCCCTTAAAACCAATTTCGAGGCACTGAGACCTTGGTTTTGACTTGAGATACCCCTCGGGGGTTCAAAATCGTTGTTAGGCGTGATGGCTGCCCAACCGCTGTATGCTGAGGGAATTGGAGAAGCGCGCGCAGGTTTGAGACCAACGCGTGCCACTTTGAGCGAGCGCGCGTGAGCCTCAAACTAGCGCGCGCGACTGAAAAAGCTGATGTCGCTGCTTAAACTAGACTTTGCTGAACTTAGAATAAACTGTGAGCCCGTTGGGGCCTCGTAAGCATTTCGTTCTGTTTTTTATGCTTCTCTTTTTTCTTTTCTTCTTTTTTTTTTTTTTTAAAAGGTTTTTGATCAGCTTTGAAATTGAAGTAGTAGTTTTGAAATAAGATTGAAAGATGAAAGGTTTCCCCCCCTTATGTTTCTGATGAAGCTTGTCCTGTTCCGACTACGGTGACGCACTAAAGCCTTGGATCAAATTGATGGATTGTGACCGAATCTTGAAGAGAGACTGGCTACGTACCCCATTTAGGCGACCATTGCGGTGTACCAAAGTCGTAAACCTGTGATCCAATTGATAGAATATGACCGAGTCTCGAAGAGAGACTGCCTACGTATCCCATTTTGGGGAATCAGGTTAAAACGTAGTTCGGGCCAAGGTTCACTCGTGTGTTTTACCTCTCCTTTACGCTCTAACTTTTGCCTAGTGCCGCCTTCTCAGGTTTCCGGCCTAGCGAGCTTTCGACTTTTTGCCTATTTATTTTTGCCTAGACCGCCTCCTTAGGTTTTCGGTCTAGCAGGCTGCTCTATCTTTTGCTTGGCACCGCCCACCCTTGTGGTTTTTCGGCCCAATGAGCTTCTCTCAGGGAAAAGTGGCTCTTGAATTGATCCAGGTTGACTAAGGTATTGAATCCACTGCCATTGAGATTGATGAGCTTTGCCGTAACCCCAGATGGGTTTGATAATGAAGGACCCAGAGGGTTTCAGTTGGAAATGCCTCGCTCCGGGCCAATTTTGCACCCTTTGAAGGCGCGCTCGATGGAGCGTCGCTGCTGCTGTTTTGAACATGGTACAAGGCTTGGAGCCTTCTGAGCTTCCGCTTTCTAGCTTGACATTCGGTAGTAGGGGGTTTGATGCTTCGTCATCTTAGGAGCGGCACCAGGCGTGTCTTTTAGGAGACCATGCCAAGCCTGCTGATGAACTCTTTGATCCCGTCTGACCGGGCGCAATGCTCCTTTAGGGATTGTGTTGAGCCAATTTGAACCATCCGGGGGTCTACCTCATCTTTCAAGTTTATTGAAACTACTTCTTCTTTTAATAGGCCGAGCATGCCTTTCGTCTTCCCTTTCAGCGAGGGAACACATTTCCTTGGGGATGACCCCATCGAAATCTATCCCTTCGTCGTCAGGGTCGACACAGTTTATTCAAAAGCCAGCAAAGTACTTAGAAGCAAGATAGTGCATATCATAAAGAAAGCCCCACGGGGTTGCCAAGTATAGCAAAAGACTCGAATTAAGAATAGAAGCTACGACATGGAGGGCCAAGAGGCACGAACTCCGACTCAGAGCTAGACTAAGACGACTTGACAAACACCGTGTCAGACTCAGACTCAAAAGTGTGCAATGCAAGCTAAACGCGATTTGAAAATGCAACTTTTATTGTTACCCTTGACTTCCTCACAGAGAGGTGGGATCTAGAGGATGTCAGGCCCAAGCAACAGCACTTCAGCTTCCTCAGCTTCTTTGACTAAACCCACTTGGGAGAACAGCAACTCCAAATGCCCTTGAGTGAAGGACCTCAGACTGTCAGTCCGCTCATTTGCTTGATCGATCCGGTCCTCAACCAGTGCTTTCCAGTTTTCAGCCCCATCTTCTATTCCGCACCCTGCAGCCTCGGATTCAGAAGGGATAAACACAGTTGGTTTGGGTTGAGTTTCTGGGACAATGCAGAGGGTTGGGTTGAGTATGGTGGAGCTCGGTTTGATTTGAGTGGAGATGGGGTTGATTTGGGTGGAGGTGATAGATATCTGACCAACCAGAGTGTCAGACTTGAGTTGGAGTAAGGAGCTAGGACTGTCGTCAGGTTTTGATGGGGGTGGAATAGTGCCATTATCGATGAGATTCTGAATGGCATGTCGGAGGCGGTAGCAAGCATCGGTGGGATGGCCAGGCCTTTGGTGGAAAGCACAATAGGCATTGGGATTGTGAGACGCCGGGAGTGCTTGAGGTGGGGGAGTCGGACGGAGTGGCCTGAGGATGCCAGCTTCAAAGAGCTTCTCATAAACCGAGGACAAAGGTGCAGAGAAGCACGAGAAGACCCTTGGTGGGTTCCGGCGACTGGATTGAGGGTTGGTAGAACTTTTACTCACTCCGCCGCTGTATAGCATTGTGCTGTCAAGGGAATGCACTCTTTCGACACTGGGGATGACTTCTTTGTTGCGCATGTCCTCCTTTTCGGCACTGGCTTTGTACAAGGAAACAGCGGTCTTCGGACGAGTTCTAGCTTCATGACACTCAACTAGGTCTTTGAACATGTCTTTTGAACACAACTCGGTTCCGATCGCAGGAGTGTGACAGGCCTGAAGAGGTTCTTTGACTAGCCCCGGATCCGGCTTTGACATGATGGAGGTGAAAAGGTCAAATAGCCCCTGGACCATAACCATTTGCTTGTCCATTTTCTGGTTCATCTCTTGTACAGCCCTCTTCAGCTCAGCTAGCTCTGCTTGTGTTGCCATTTTGGATTGATGATCGAGGAAGGTGATGGCCTAGAGCTCTTCTTTTCAGTACTTTCCTTGATGCTGCAACGCCCAAAGCTAGACAGTAAAGCAATCGAAGGCTCAGGAAGTGTCCCTGCAATAGTTTTATTTTTGAAAGGAACATGAAACAACGGAAAATGCCTGTAAGAGCGTCGTCGGTGTCCTCCTAGACTCTAGAACTAGCAGACAAAACCGTTTTATGACTGCCGGACGCTGCCCAGGTCCTCGGATTTCTTTTCGACAGTGTACCTTGATGGAATCGACTAACACTAAGAGATGTCGAAACAGCCTAAGTTTTTGACTATTCCGCTTTCGAAGTTTCAATGTTGGAACGGAACAACTTGGTGTTGATGACATGATACCGCAACCAGGATGGCATAAGCAGCACTGTGCCGGAGCCTTGAGCGGTGTAAGTGTTTAGCACTTTTAACCTGGGTGGTATGAGCATCATGTCACGTCTCCCGTTGTTCCTAACTTTCTGTTTGAAACCTCGATTGGGTTTAGACAAGGACTTAGAAAGTCTCGATTTCCCAAAGTCTCGTTGACCCAAAGGAATTGGAAAGTTGATAACGTGCACCTCCACGATGCACGACTCGTCATCGGTCCAGGCAGTGCCCTAGCAGGCATAAAATGGGTTTGAAAGAGAGAAAATCCTAAAAGCCGCCCTAGCATGCTCCTACGCAGAACGGTATGAATGTATGTACAGGCATGCGATATGGAAAGCAGTAACACATAGACAGTTTATGGGGTTAGATGCAAGTAATCCTACCCTATGGGTTTCTGTCTTAGTTTGAAATGTTCTAGTGCTTTGTACACGTGACGAGGCTGGTTTTGGCTTAAGGGGGTTCCTCAGGCTAGAGATGTTTTATACCTCCCATCGCCCTGCGTGTAGCAAAGCAATGGTCAAACGGTAATACGTCTCATCATCGTCCAAGGTTGTTGGGCATTCGAGGACCCCGGGCTCCAGTAAACTATGCCGGTTACCCAAAACGCCTCAACGGGGCTGATAGAACACCGATGCAAATGAACGCATACCGAAAGAATGATCGAGAGAGAGAGAAATGCAAATGCTTTTTTTGAAAACGCCTTTTGAAGCTTGGCTCACTTCATTAATCGACACTTGGAGAAAAACTACATAAGTGAACAATAGTAAAAGCCCCAGTTCGGAGTGGTCGGATGTAGAATCCTGTTACGTTACCATTCCATTCTTCAGCAGCGCGGAGCGTACTGTTTTGACAGACTTTTTGAAAATTGTTCATTCATGTATTAATTTCCAAATGTTGATTAATGTAATGTCCCCAGCAGAGTCGCCACTGTGGCACACGCCCCGAAAAACCGCCACGTTTTTAGTGCGTGAAAATTCCGGGTGCGCCCTATCTCGCGGAAAGCGCGGCGAAACGCTTCGCAGATCAGAGAGTCGCCACTCGGGTTTTGCGGAGAGTACCCAAGAAACCGTGCTTTTGAAAATGTTTTGAATTGCATTTGATTGAGTTTGAAAAAGGCTTGTAGACTGGTCCGTCGTCACCTTTGAAATTCGAGGTTCGGGAGCCATGTTACGAGAGGGGAAGGATTTTATGGCACCCCCTCTCGCCCAATCCGGAGATCGGTCTCTACTCAGGCATTTTATAAAACGTTTGCATTTCTCTCTTTATTTGATCATTTTCTTAGCCAGTTAGGGCGGGGGAACAGTTAATGGGGATTAAAACTGTAGCACGTTTGCAGTTTATATACAAGAATATGTGACGAAATGTTTATGGATGATTGATGTTTGATCTAAGCAGATATAATAGATTGAGAACAAGCTACTGTGAACGTTTTGAACAGACTAGAGCACACTAACTGTGCGGTGGTGCACACAAAAGCAAGCCTGCATGCACTGGCCAAGCCACTGCATGCAGCCCTGACCTGCGTGCGCCACACCACAACTGGCGTGCGCCGGTAAGCTCAAGTTCACAGCTTCTGTTATCAACCCTCTGGGCTCTGGAAGGGACCAGTGCACACCCAGGACAAACCACGCAGTTGATAACGATTACTAAGCTATTACAGAGATTAAAGGGCTAAGAAGCCACCAAATGAACAGAAAACCCCTTAAACAGTGAGGGGAGGATGATCAATGGCCTGGATGGAAGATCCATGTAAGGGCCAAGCCACTGGAAACTAGGCTACTACCGTACGCCAGTAGCGTATGGCCGCACGCCAGTTATGCCTTTGCTCCAGTGCTTTGGCTTTGCACCATCTGGGCTCTGGAACAAGACCAGAAGGCTCCCAGAGGCCGAACTACAACAAGATGCAGATGAAAGGAAAACAGTTCTAAAAGACAGTAAGCAGAAGGTTGATTTTAACATGTATCAGGGTGATCAGAATATAAATAAAGCAATAAAACAATGATCCATGGTCCCCACGCCAGTTTTGCGCATACTACCATGACTGGCGTACGGCTCAACCTACTGGCGTGCGCCACTTATCACTGCACACGGTTTTGAAACCTTGCCAGCATTAGGGCCAGGACTGGTATAGATTACCAGCCTTGACCCTGCTAGCCCCCCTCAGGGGTCAGAACAGAAGACAGGAGCAAAAGGTATTATACCTTTGCTTGTGAGTTTTGTGGACGATTTGGGCTTGAGCTTGAGGTTTTGAGGGTTTGAGGAAGTGAGTATGGAGTATTATGGACTGGACACTCTTCTCCTTGTCTTATCTTTCAATGGATGCAAGAGAAAACAAGGGAAAAGAGGATGGCCAAGGCTTTGGCTTTCTTAATGTTGCTAACCCTTTTTACAACCAACCAACCCCTTTTAAGGGTGAAAGGGAGGGGTATTTATAGGCCAAGGAGGACTGAGATCAGCTGGTCCTAAGGGCTTGTTTGGTGGCTAAGGAGAGAAGGGAGCCTCCCATGTGTTAAATGCATGGGACAAGGCTTGAGAGGTGGTGTAGTGGTAGAGGGAACAGCCAGGACGGTCCTCAGCCACCAGAGGACTGCTGGCAGACGCCAGGTGGCATCAAAACTCCCGCGTGCTCAGCTGGGATAAAGTTGATTTGACTGGCTCTGACTGGCGTACGCACCTTGTTAGTGGCGTGCGCCAGTAACTGGGGATGACTGACACGTGGTGGTGCTTCCAGCGCACGCTAGTCATCCACCAGCGTACCCCAGTAGGGTTTTGCTGAGGCTATTTGGTTCTGGCTTGAGGGTTCGACAAGGGTTTAAAAAGGGTTCGGATGAGGTTCAGGACGCTCAAAGCTCAAATCCTTTAACAAACTCGGTATGTTCTCGACCTTAATCATCATTGGGGAATCAAAGACCGTAAGTAAACTAATCCGAACAGTCCAGAATAGGGTGTCTACAATCCTATCCACTGATGAGCTTTGCAGTGTTCTCATTTTTCATGTCTTTCAAGGGTCCCTTAGGCATCATTGTTTTCTCCATCAAATGCTGCAAAAGCTTAACTCATGTGGGGACTTATATATGCCTGACTTCATATTCAGTACGTCCTCATAACTTTTTTAATTAACAATCTGTGAAATTGGAAGAAACTGCATTTTAATACATCAAACCATACAGTAATTATGCATGATTCCATGTTAGGTTAATATTGCCTCTCTGGAAACAACTTTGGAAGAGAAAAATAATGTCTGTTGTCACTGCTGTTGGCTCCAAAAAGCGACGCTCTCTTTTGATTGACAAGGAATAGAGTACAAGGAGTCATGTTCATGTAATAAAGAGTGAGTGATTCGAATGACCAAGTGTAGGCATCTTCAGCGAACAGATCAATCGGAAACAAACAGATTACACAGCTTGATCTACCATTCAATCGGCTCATCAATTTGTACCTGCTCATGACTTGTTTTAGTCATGACTTGGGACTAGACAGACCGATCGATTGGGTAGTCAATCGATTTTCGTAAACTATATAAAGACACGTTTTATTCACTTCTAGGGCTACTAGAGCAGCCATAATATACGTCTTGTGAAGAGAAAACCTTAGAATTAATGGTTTCCTGATTATGCTTGGAGATTAACTTACATCTATGGATCATTGAGGCTTATTGAAGATCTCCAAGAGTTTTATTTATCTTCTTCAACATATGAGAAAAGCACTAAGGTGAGAATATTCACAATACAAAATCCTTCGGTAGATCTTTGGGAAGGAAACGGAAGGCTTGTGGATTCAAGGTGGAGGCGGTCAAGTGCGCTGGGTGTGGTGAACGAGGATTTGACAAGTAGAACTTAGAGCGATTAGTGAGAATTTATAATCGTAAGATTTTTTGTAACGAACTACACAATAAGTATAGTGTTTTCATTCTTTCCCGTGGTTTTGACCCGTTTTGGGGTTCCACGTATATCGTTGTGTTCTGTGATTGTTTGCTTTTTCGTTTCTGGGATTGATTTATTTAATCGGCTGGTGGGTTGATTAATTAAAGAAATCAAACATAGCAAATCTATAAACCTAGACGGTCATCACTAGTCTAAATGTTTGTACATAAAACAAGTCCACATAAATTTGTGAAAAAGTATATAAGGACTCATGTCATTTGAAAACACATGTAGAATGTTAGAGAAGGATTATATATTATACAATCTATGTTTCTCATCTTAACCACCGCTCTATAGCCCGGATGCCCGTTGAGGTATGATTTGATGAGGTGACGTGATTGACTCCGTCCTTAATTGAATGGAAACAGCATTAGGCATACTATCCATTTCAAAACCAAAGTTTGCCAACCGACCCGCACAAGCATTTCCTTTGCGATAGCTATATATGCATCACCCCGTCACTTTCGGTTGCTGCAAAAGGTACCTGCAATCACCGAGTTGGTGTGTTTCGTCACATGGTTTAGCCATAATTCCACTACTACAATATTGTTAAAAGATGACACTTGAAAAAGTGAAAAGATGTCAGTTTTTGAAAAAACCGTAATTAAAAAGATTGCGATAGATAAATAATGTCAGTCATCTAAAAAACTGTGATATAATATATTTATGATATCACTTTCTAAAATATTGACATAACTATTCTTTCTTTTTAATGTCAGTTTCTCCTAAACTGTGATCTAATATATTTATAATGTCACTTTGTACAATAGTGATATAACTATTCTTTCTTTTTAATGTCAGTTTCTCCTAAACTATGATATAATATATTTATGATGTCACTTTGTAAATAGTGACATAACTATTCTTTCTTTTTAATGTCGGGTTCTCCTTATAAGTGACATTGAAGAACAAAAATTTGTTTTTGGAGAAAACGGTGCCATCTATGAACGTCGTTGCTTTGAAGTCTCAAATCGGGAGCGGGTCGTTACATATGGTATCAGAGCCTGTACCAATTGGAAATGTGAGACAGAATCTCGACCCCATACGAGGACGTGTGTTCCTAAGTGGGGAAGATTGTGACGCCCTGCCCCTTGGGAGTTCCAGGTAGTGGTCAACTGGCCTGAAGGCAATTGGGACCTGTGCGAGGGGCTGCTGGTGACCAGAAGGGTCAACCGAGGGTAGTCCCACATCGCTTGGTGAAGTGTAAATTGTATGCTATAAATAATATATCGTCATCCTATCTTGTACAAAGACTTTTAAAGCTATAAGGGTGCCAAAGCCTATTGAAACTTCATAGTTAAACGTGTTCGCACTGGAGTAATCCTGGGATGGGTGACCTCACTAGGAGGTTTGATGGAGTTTGGTGTTCAAAGCGGACAATATTATACAGGGCGGAAGCGGATCGTTACAAAAAATGACGGCTTTAAAGTACTTTAATGACGTTTCACAACTGTCATCTTTTACTTTCAATTACGTTTATAAAGCATCATCTTTATAGATATTAATGACAGTTTCAAACCGTCATTTTAAGATTCATACTTTTAATGACAGTATGAAAACTATTATCTTTTACGTTTAATGATACTTTTAAACTATCATCTTTTACGATTATTGTAGTATTAAATTGACCATATATAACCATAGAGTCTGTCTTGATCAATTTCTAGATTCGGAAGCTAGAGACTACCTAGACGCTAGTTGCAACCCATCTCGCAACCCCAATAACTCACCAGCCAAACTTTTGCAATCCCAATATTCCGACAGTAACCTGCCACCCAATTCCCATGATAATTCCGAATAAGGCCTCATTTTTTTTTTTTTTTTAATCGGCAAATTTTTTTTTATTAATCTCTACAATATTACAAAGATTAAAAGGACGAGTACAAAAAGAAAATTAAAATTACTTAATCTCCATATTATCCGAGACCCAATCGCTGGTCCGAGACCAACCAAAGCCCTAAACACCCAAAAACTGAACCCCACTGCTCAAACCACCGCCCTGCCGGAAACCACCAACGATCGGGATGCAAAACGCCGTCACCGTCGCGCAAACCGCCGTGAATCCGCCGTATGTCGCCGATCCCCTGAGCCAGTCGCAAAACGCCTCGCATCCCAACCATCATCATTCACCACCGCTGAATATTAACGATGCATCTCCATGCTGCAGCCATGTACCTTGAATCCGCGCCACCACCACCATAAATCCAAGCACCACTGCTGCCGTGAAACTACCACCACTGCTCCCGTGAACAACCACCGCTGCCGTGAACATCCTCCATATATACTGCCGTGAAACATCCTCCTTGCTGCCGTGAACATCCTCCATGCTGCTGCCCCATACCGCCGCAAAACACCTCCAAGCTTCCAAGCTGCTGCCGAACTCAACTCGATCCCCATCAAAATCACCTCAAAAGCCCCCTGAACCACCATCCCTCCGCCAGGAACACCACTGCCATCTGCCCCCAGAATAAGGCCTCATGTTGCCGACTGTGTTGAGTAACACCGAGATGCTCCATCCGAGTTTAATTTTAACCAAAAAAAATATATTAATCTTTAAAAATAAATTACAAGAATTCAAAGTGTAAAACATCACAACAGAATCCCAACACAACAAGAGAATCCCAACAGAGTTGGCATCCCGCACTCATGTCGGGAGTTGGGGGAGCTGCTGAGCAGCCTGCTGTCTCGGCCAAGGGGGCCGTGCTCCGGTCTCGCTCCAATGATCGGAAACGTTCACTTCGTAGAATTCCGTCGAGTTGAACTAGTATGTAAAAAATCAGCTCGATCGGATATCATTAAATGCCTAATCGAAACCTTTTTGTCTTGAAAAGAATGGATCCAAAACACTGGATCAAATCTACTAGAACCCATTATTGGCAAGATATATGTATTCTGATCAGACATTTAATGATCCGATCAAACTGATTTTTTGCATACTCGTTCAACTCGACGAGTTCTACGAAGTGAACGTTTTCGATTATCGAAGCAAGACCGGAACGGGGTCCCCTCGGCCGGGACAGCACGTAAGGAACAGCAACTCCCCCAGTCCACTTATGTCGGTAGTTCCTAACTATCACTATCTAAACAAATCTGCTTTAAAACCTTGTCCTTACTTTTTCTGTGTGAAGATTACAAGTCATAATTTGATGGGTCCAATTCCAACTGCAACACAAATATTCCCTCTTTTTTTTCATCTTAAAAAAAGTATCTTGCTTAACTCCATTTGGCCATTGCTGTTTGGCTATCTTAAAATAGAGAGAAACTCATTCACGGCTGCAGTACCGTGTTATTCACAGCTCCGCACAATTTCAGCCAGTCAAGAGTGTTTTGGACGATTCAGATTAAAGACAATCTATTAACAGTAAGATAATCTATTACCGTTAATAGATTATTTTTATTCCGAATCGTTCAAAATACTTTTGAATGGCTGAGATTGACCGCCGTAAACTTTATTTACCGAAAGCCCCGTTAAAAAGTTTTTCACCTTAAAATAATTTGGTATCCAGAAAAGGTCATTGTGATTTGACGATAGCTATATCATGGTTCTTATTACGCACTTTTTGTTAAGTAGGATCACTGGTGGGTACAAAACTTCTTTTTTTTTAATATAACCAGATACCCACACTTGCGAGCAGCTCTATCAATTCTGGGGTCCTGAACCTAACAACCGGACAAACCTTCAGTGACCTTAAGCTTGAAATATTACCTCTTAGTAGCAAACCTTTTAGTTACTTTCTCATAACCACATTTGACCAAACCCTAGGGAATCATGACTACTAAACATATTTGGTGGCCAAATAGAGTCATGGGGTCACATTTCTAGCCAAAGCAACCAATAATAGCAAATAAAATGTCACATTAATTTGTTTGATTATCCACAGAGTATAAATTGATACTGATTGCTTGATGACTCAATACTTACCACAAGTTCGAAATTATTCAACCTACCTGATATTGACATAAAAACCAACTTATTTTTTCTTATGGAATTAAACATACACTTTTTTTTAATCAGCGAAAGTAAGTATTGTTAGAATAGTTAAATGGAAAATGATATTGGCACTCCAAAAATTGATGCAGGCACTCCAAAATCAGCCATTTTCCTTTATTTTTTGGAGTGCCTGCATCAATTTTTGGAGTGCAAATATCATTTCCCTATTAAATTAGCAATTTGGAGGAGAAGTTGAACTTTTGACCTCCTTTTTTCTAGCACTTAAGTGTACCCTTGATGTCGTTGGGCCAAAAGCCTCTTGGCTTCTAGAATAAACACTTCTAAAGTAGGACCTTTGTCTTTTTTATTTGGCTTAATTTCAAGAACACCCCATTAACTATCACGTTTTGTCAACATCACCCCCTCAAGTAAAAAATCAATCAACATCACCCCTTCAACTTTCATTTGCAATCAACATCACCCCCTCTGACCAAATCTATTAACATACGTTAATATTTTGGACGGAAAAGAGGTAAAAGTCTACTATACCCTAAACCCAACTGATCGAAATGCACCATCTCCAATCAACAGAGCACTCACTTGAAACCCTAAACCCAATTGATCAAAATCCTAAACCCATGGTGTATATATGGAGAAGAGGAATTTAAATTTCTGGGTTGGGGTTGGGTGCATACCGTGTGGAGTAGAGGAGATGAGATGAGAGAAAGAAGAACTGGGTATGGAGTTGAGGGAGAAGGGATAGATCTGGTATGGAGTTAAGGGACAATGGGAGAAATCAGGGTTGGGTAGGAAGAGAGAAAGAGAAAAAAGGGTTTGGTTAAAAAAAAAAAGGGGGTACAAATACCCCCAAGGCTTAACTCTCCCGCCAATGTGAAGGGTATTTTAGGGTTAGAATTTCATTTTCATTCCAACTTATCCACTTTCCGTCTAATATGTTAACATCTGTTAACAGATTTCGACTGAGGGGTGAAGTTGATTGCAAATGAAAGTTTTTTTTTTGCTAACCAAAAATAATTTATTAATCTTTAAAAAGGATTACAAAGATTAAAAGGATCAATGGCACACCGGCAAAAGCCACCCGAAACCTAAAAGAAGGCAAGACGTTAACTGACCACCAAAAAAACCCACAAAACCTCAACATAGAGCAGCCAAAGACCCTAACGAGCCTCGCACCCTATACCTAAACCCCCATCAACAACAAGCCGAAAAGCCAAAGAGCCAAACAAATTAACAAAAAGAACATCTAAAGCCAAAACCAAAGAAACAGCCATAACCAAAGTCAAAAAGCCACTAGCAACACCCAAAAAAGAAGAAGCAAAACACCTCAAACCTGCCCAATCTCGAGTTCAAAAGGCCATAGAGAGAGAGGCATCCTCCTCGAAATTAACATCGTCCTCCAACATATCCTCTGCCTCAAAATCATCTAAAGCGTAGATCCTCTCTTTTAATTCTTCCTCTTGCATTTCAACAAATCTCTTCAGATTATAATTCCTCCCTCCTTTAATTTCAATACCCAAAGTATTACCAACATCCAACATCTTGCAAGCTTCCTTAAAGAACATTGAGGAATAAGGGCCCTTCTTATTTCTATGATTCAATTTATCGAACTTAGCCTCAATCTTCGCGAGATGCTTTTTCTTATTAATTTTTCTCTCTGACCTTCTCCCTCCCCTTCTCATTTTAAGGATGGCATCAGAGGCTGATCTAATGCCGGGAATGTTACTCCCAAATTTAGAGTTTTGCCAAAGCAGCCCTTCAACTGCTTCTACTCCCCCATTGAAAATAATATAATCCTCTCTATGAAAGTTGAAGGGTTGATGTTGATTGGTTTTTTATTTTAGGGAGTAATGTTGACAAAACGTGATAGTTGAGAAGGCGTTCTTAAAATTAAGCCTTTTTATTTTGTAATCCTTATTATAAGCACACACGCCTAGCATTTGTTATATTAAAGTGGCCTAAGTTTTTTTTTCCCTCTGAAGTGCTACAGAGAAATGTGATATGAGGCATAGTTACACTGAAAAAGAAGCTACTACAAACACACTTTCAAAACACAAATTTACTGACTTTTTGAGCTAGATTTAAATTGTGTATCATGAGCAAATTTATTGACTGATCATATAATTTTTCGAAATATTAGGTTGATTGCATGTTAATAGTACAATATGTAATGATGATGTCCCAATCTCGTATAGTGAATTGATCACATGCAGTAGAAGGAATAAATTCTTGATGCACAAATGTGGAATAAGCCACAATTCTAAGTACAATCCATGTGATTACAACGAATAAATGACATCAGCATGACAAAAGCCTAGGGTTTCATGTAGAGTACCACATAGACATGTATGTCCATGCCTGTAAACTAATCTATGCATTGGATACTCCTAATGCACCAGTACTACTAGTACCGTTTAGTCATGAACATATATGGATGTCCAACTATATATGGACGAGGATAATTGGAGTTAATCCACTCTCTCTCTCTCTCTAAAAACTCTCCTATCGTCTGCTAGGGCTTCCTGATTCCCGCCGCCGCGGGGGGAGGGGGAGGCGCCCTCCTATCCTCCTCCCCCCGGGCCCCTCTTTCCTCTCTTTCCTCTCTTGCTTCTCTTGCTATCTCTCTCTCCATCCTTCTCCCTCTCCTGATCGAACCCTTCTCACCTCCTCTCCGTTCTTCGCGATCCCTTTGCCTTCTGGGTCTCCGCCTTTCTCTCGTCGGAGGGCGCGGCAGGTTGAGCCCTGTGCTCTCTCTGCCTTCGACTGGGGATTCCATGGCTCCTCCGGGTGCTTAGTGGCGTTGGGGTGGTCCAGGTGTGCTCGGAGGTTGTTGGCGGTGTTATGGGGGTGGTGGCGGCGTAGATCTTGGTCCGGTGGCTGTGATGGTGGAGGATGGTGGCCGGCGTGGTAGAGATGGTGTTCTTAGGATTTCTAATTTCTGTTTTTGCAGGTTCTTTTTCCAAAATTCGATCGGCAATGATGGCGGTCTCGATCGGTGATGGTCTGTTCCGACGGTGGTGAGAGGTGGATGTGGCTCTCATGGCTGTTTGCTCAGGTTGTCTTTGTGTACCGAAGTCCGGCCGGCAGCCCTTACGAGTTCTCAGTCGGGCGTGGAGCTGGCAGTTCGTTGCTCCGATTTTGCTGTTGCTATTTGTGACTGTGTTTTGCAGGGGTTTGTGCTAGGGTTGATGGGTGGTGGTTTGCTCCTCTCTATCCTAACTGTTTTCGATGTTTGATTTCCGTAGGTCGGTTCCGCCACCGGTCTCTACATCTGGGAGAGGCCGGCTTGGCTTAACGGCGAGGCTGGGTTTCGGTGTTTTGTGTGGTGGTGGATGTTGAAGTTGTTAGGGTTTGAGGGTTGGTTTGGGTGGGCTGGTCCAAGGTTTGGGCCGGATTTGGGTGTTTAGGCTATCATTGTTTATTTTGGGTGTAGGGTTAAGTTGGGCTTTAGTGTCTATTTATTTTGGACCCTTGTAGACCATTGGGTGTTTCGGGCCATGCCCTTGTGATGTATTGTCCAACTCTTTGTTAGATCCCCTTTTCCCCTTTCCCCGCTTTTAATAAAATTCATTTTTGCCGATCAAAAAAAAAAAAACCTATATATGGACGAGTAACCATATGACCGGAGTGGCGCAGTAGTAGTCACATGATAGCTGAGGGTTTCAAAGCCTTTAGTCTGATTTGACTCCAGCTACGTCTTATCAATTTCGGTTCATATGAATCTTTCTCGGCTTTGATTAAGCACCCAACTAGTACGAGGATGGGAAGATTGGTCCTCCCAAATACTCAGTCCATTGGGGTGGACACCGTACATGTTTACTTCTTGATTAACCCTATCTCATATATTAGTCCGATTTGACCCAGTTGCGCCCAATCAATTCGGTCCATATGAGTCTTTCTCGACTTTGATTGAGCACCCAACTAGTACGAGGATGTTAAGATTGGTCCGCCAAATACTCGGTCCATTGGGGTGGACACCGTACATGTATACTCCTTGATTAACCCTATATATTTGTGGTCCTAATCTCTCTTTACCCCCCAAATCCCACTTCCCTAATTGGTTCTCAAAAACAGTTTAAAGAGAATATGAGTAGAGGTGGAAGCTTTGGCGGTGGGCAAAGTTCTTTGGGGTATCTCTTTGGGTCTGATGAGCAGAAAACCCCACCTCCACCCTCACCTTCAGCAGTCTGCATACCTCCGTACGGAATCGAAACCCCACCGGAAAAGCAGCCAGAAAAGCCTTCTCCTCCCGGAAAGCAAAGCATCGACGACGTGTCCGACTCCAACAACTATCCCAGAGCACAAGGGCAGAATTCTGGAAACTTCATAACTGTAAGTGAATGTTTTAATCACATAATTTTACATTTTTAGAAAGAAAAAAAAAAAAAAAAACTGAACTTTTCTCTAAATCTATCTATTCCATATGGTTTTTTTTTTTTTTTTGTAGGGTCGTCCATCGACGAAAGTGAAGTCTGTTCCTGGTGGAGATTCTTCTCTTGGGTACTTGTTTGGAGATCAAAAGTGATGTTTGTTTTCTCAAATTACCTATCCCCAAAATAGGGTTTAACTAAGAATAAGGGACTCATGTTTTCCCCTCTGGTATTGGATTTCTTTGGGCTTGTGGTTTTGTGGTAATGGTATTTTAATGGTGTTTAGCTGATTCTCATATGGATGCGATCAGACTTTTGAGGATTTATGTGTATATTTCTGGGATTGGGAGATGTTGCCGAGCGAGGGTGCTTAGCAGCGGTGCCGAGCAGCCGATCCGGCCGTTCATCTTGGCAATCGACAACTCGAATCTTAATCCGAGCGCTTCATTTTTCTGTATTGCTTGAGTTCGGTAAGTTCTCTTGTTGGTACGTAGCGGTTCTTCGTTATCTTCCCCGGATTATAAACGAATGATGCTTTTTATTACTACATAAAATAAGAAATGGAGGTTTCTGTAAATCATTGTGTGTAATTTCAATTAGATTGTTTATTCCATGATGGGGTCTGTTTAATATTTATTGTCTATTTTCTTCCAAATCTGGAAACTTATGGGGTCTGTTATATTTTATTGTTTATTTTCTTCCAAATTTGGAAGGATTGTTAAGAAATAAACTAATGCTTTCCATTTTAGTTTGATTGTGCTCCCCCTTTAAAACCCTTGTTGAATTAAAAATGAGTTGGTTCCTTCTTGCTTGCCACTCCAGTATATTTAATTTCCCATAATTTATTCCTTCTGCACTTAATTGGTTTGAATCTGCAAATTTCATATGTGAGCACACACAGTATTGCTCTCTCTCTCTCTCTCTCTCTCTCTCTCTCTCTCCTGCTACCAAATGTGGAAAGACTACTAGGGCAATAAACCAATGGTTTCCAGTTTAATTTAATTATTCACTCCCTTTACAAACCTTTTGCACTACTAACAATTAGGGAGTTGGATATTGAATTTAATTCTTCTTCGATGTTTTTCCTTTTGCACTCAGTCTTTATTGTGAAACTGCAGAATATGTGAACCTCTCTCTCTCTCTGCAGGTTGTAAAGTCTCCTGGTTTTTTTAATTTATTTTGCCTTTATTTTTTGATGATCATGAAGTTAATTTTTTTTGATCGGCAAAAGTAAATTAATTGAACAACACTTGACTATGATAAGCTCGTTTTACTATTGATCATTCCGAAAATTAGTATTATGAAAATTTTGTTTATATAAAGCTCCTAAACTTTTCAGGCAATTTTACTGTACTTATTCTGAAAAAGCCTATGATAACAAAAAAAAGAAAAAAACTTATGAAAGTACAATATTTTAGTATGTTTATGTTGGTCAATTATTCAATACTCCTGGAATATCATGTGGTATTCTCCGCAAATAAAAAGATTGCCGTCACACAAAGCCCCTTGTCTTTTAACCACCTTCTAAAAGCGAATGGTATTGTGTCTACCGCATGATTTGTCGCTAAGTAAATTATTAGGATCCTACCATATAGGTGAGGCCATGTGGTATTCTGAGAATGCTGAATAAATAATTACTCGTTTATGTTTTTTTTTTTTTTGATCCGTAATTACTCTGTTATGTTGGAGTCCTTTGATTGAAGAGACGATCATTATTTTAAATTTTAGTGGATCAAATGAATTCAGGACGTACTAGAGGAAGAGAATAACAATTTTTTTTGGTACTTTTTTTTTGCCAATAAAAAAAAAAGAGAGAGAATGACGAATTCTCCATATACCAAAGTCCATAAATAGATCTTTTACTTTTATTTTTTCTAGAAAAGCTTTCGTTGTGCAGATTAAAGTGTTTCTGCAATTGTCAGTGTTCATCGTTCCTGACTCCTGAGTTTGGTACAAACAAAGCTGATCCACAAATTACAATATGGATAATAAACCAAAAATAACGGGAAAAAAGGAAAAAAATAAAAGTGGAAAAATACTTTAGCTCATTTGGATAACATTTTCGAAATATCGGTTGTACAAAATAAACCCCAGTTGAGGAGTCGAGCCAATACAAAGTAGGAGAGAGAAAGAACAATAAGATTAGAGGAATCAAGACGTACAGATAATCGTGGTGGGAAGTTGACAGCGCTGGTAGGCCAAGATTGGGGAACAACAAGATTAGAGGAATCAAGACGTATAGATAATCGTGGGGGGAAGTTGACAGCGCTGGTCGAGCAAGATTGGGTGCTAGCTAACGCTTTACTAAGGCTCTTAAAACTATGTACATAGTTTTCCCTGTCGCGCCTAGGAGATTTTTTGTCGGGTTCCAAAAACCACATTATGTAAAAACATCCTCCTCGTTTTCTTTTCTTCTAAATCAAATTAGCCAAGTCATATACACAAATCTTCAGATGGGAACTATTTGGCATGTGTACAAATATAATTGCTTGAACTGTCGGGTGTATTAAAATAAAGACGCGTCCCAAGCGTAGGACTCTCGACCAGTGTAGCACAATATCCGGAAGTACCGGAGTCGAACCACAGAAACGGACTGACGGTGCTGACTCATAAGTGTTGAATTCTAGTTTAACCTGGCTCTTAGGTAGCCACCCCTTGTTCAAAGAGTTTGATTAACTAACTAAATTACCCAACTGGATTAATGAAATAAGAATTTAAAAAGGAGAGTACAGCCGTGGGAACTCAGCGTCCGCAACTAGCCTAACCAATGTTTACTCGGGCCACAATTATTCACTTTGTTGATTTTAGAATAGGAAGAAGGATCCCTAACAAATGCGCACCACCTGTCACCAGTATCCGTGCGCATTCGAATTCCGGCGATGCCTGGATTTTGTTTGTTAGAAGAGTTTTCGTCTTCTAAAACTGCTTAAAGATTAAATTAATTCGATCCCGAGGTAAAAACATTAATTAAACTAGCCACGAGACGCCTTTGCCCCGTGGCCGCACTCTACAGAACTACTCACTCATAATTTTATTAAACGCAGTAATAATTAAAACCCTAGATCTAAACATGCTTCGACAAATCGAAATAGAAAAAAGAAACACGATTCCGCAGACTTACGGAAGAGCAACGGATTCGATTACCGAAAAAGAAAGGAATTAAAGCTGGAAAACTTGAAAAGAACTTCAATTAAAACTTGAATCTGCAATAAAGAACTTAGAAAACAGCAGCCAAAAGTTAAACGAAACGTAAAACTATAAAACGTGTAACCCTAATCTTGAGTTAAAAAGGGGTTTAAATAGTAATCCCCTTAAATAAACAATTAAAATCCTAAATTAAATCGTAATCGACCCTAAACGTCCCAACACGACACCGTTTGATGGGCCTACTTAAGCCCTCGGTAGCGCTACACCCAAAGTGGTGTAGCGCTCGCGAGCCCCTTCGGCTGACGCCTTGGCCGTTGACTGGTGTTAGCCCGTTGACCTTAAAACCCATTGTAGCGCTATACCAAAATAGCCATAGCGCTAGCTAATTCTCTGTATGTTTCTGGCACCTTTTGTTCCACTTTTGAGCGCTATACTCCTTGCTTGTAGCGATCACGAATGCTTACGGTGATTTCCTCGTCAATTTCACTCCAACACTTAGTCTCCACAGCCTTTCTCGCTCTCAAGCTCCATCACGGCCTACCGGATACTTCTCATTAGCGTCAAAACATCTCAATTTCCTGCAAATTAGGCACAAACACAAAATCCAACTCGTGCACGCATTAAATGGAAAATTGAGAATTAAATGCACGTCTAACGCGCTAATTTCCCTACTTAGGCGCTTAAATTCATGAATTCCACGCGCCTATCACATCCCCCAACTTGAGCGTTGCTAGTCCCTAGCAACGAACGAAATAAAAATAACAAGACAAGAAATAAAAACTCAACAGGGGATACGAAGGTTATGCAACCTGTACACAAATTTAGTGAACACAAAATTTCCTCCTCACTGCCACCTTTAACTCAGTCACATGCATGCCCTAACTATAATTTGAACAATTCCACAACAAAACAAACTAGAGATAAAATGCCCCCGCAAAGCCACAATGTCACTCTCACTTACCGGAACACTCAACATCCCATGTGAGGCGCTTGGCGACCAACGTGGGATGGAACAAGAACTCACCACGTGCCAAACAAAACAACGCCAATTATAACAATGAAAGCTCAGCGAAATAAAGATATCACACATCTGTAGCTAAATATAAAACATGCATGCAAGAGAGTTGAAAACGTGCATCGGATCAACTAAGGACTTAAACAGGCTTATAACGACCGTGGTTACAAAAAGAAAAAGGAACATGCAAAGGGTGGCGGCCTATAGAAACGCATGGACAGCCTACCTTGACTGGCCGCCACCTTGACACAGGCACCACACCGGTGCTCAACACAAAACACTAGTAATAAAATATAACGAAGTACGGGGTTTTACACAATATCTGAAATGACACGACTCTAACCACCGACTTACAAACCACATGAAATAACACAAAAACTGACATGACTCGACAAGACACATAACATATCACCACCACTAGCCCAACTCTAATGCTCAAATATCATCCCCAGCATCCGAACGCTCCTCCTCCTCAGGATCATCTGCGAAGTCATCGCTCACCTCCAAAACCGGTCACCTTCTAGGTCGGAAAGGCCCTGGATTCTGCCCAGAAATCTGCGCCTCCATGTGGCGCTGCCTATCAAGTATATCCGCCTGATTTCTGGCTAACTGCCTCTGCTCTCTCTTCAACTTGCGCTGGCTCCTAGCAAGGCCCGTCATACAACCAAATATCTTTTCCAGCCAAGTCTTAGTACTTGCGCTGGCCGGTGGTGGAGTAAGCAATGATCCTTCAACCCCTCTTATCTGAGCCCTACTCCGCTGTATAAACGAGGAGTCCAAATCCCCAGGCAGCAGATCATCATTGCTATAAAAACGCCTCCCCGGGACGTTCCTGCTCCTCAGAATTGTGGTAATTAAGCATGGGAAAGGCATTCTCAATGTCGTCGGGGCATCCCTAAAATCGCACATTTGCCCAAAAACATAAAGGGCCCAATCACAGACGGTTTCCTCAGCCATAAATGCAAACATCAAGTTCCCAACCGACCTCTAGGGTGCGCCCTCCCGACCCTTAGGATGCAAATTGTAGCAAACCACTTGGTTGAGGAACCTGTATGATGTCGTAAATCTACCAGGCCAATGGGGAATCCTAGCATTCCGCCGGTGCTCATATAAAAACCCAGCCACCTCATCCTGATCAAAAGTCTCGTCCGGCCTAGGGTAGTTTACGGGTCCCGTGGGCCTCTGATACCCCAAAGCAGTGGCTATCTCAGCCGGATCAATAAATACCGGGGTATTACCTATCTTTGAAGTAATCCGGGCACCCGGAGCCAAAAAGTGACCCGGCTCCGGCACAATCATATTTTTATAAAACTCCTCAACTAAAGCATTATTATACCCAGGATTAGGTTTAAACCAATACCTCAACCCTTGGTCCCGGATGGCGAGAAAAGGAGGGAAGTTCGCCGGCCATAACCCGTCATCAACAATGTGCCTCTCGTTCTTCACTCCCCGTTCCTTAATAGATGCCTCCCATTCCGCCTGATTATCTCTCTCAATCTGCTCTCGATCCCTCCGCTTAGCCCGGCTCTTTGGAACTTCCTCCGTCGCGCTAGAGGCTCCAGCCACTGCCTTCCCCTTGCCTATATTTTGCTTTTTGGGTGCCATAACTTGGTGGGTTTTGGGATTTTCGGATCTGAAAATTTTAAGGGGTTAGAATGAAATTTGGGTCGGATATTATGGTAGAGGAGGGTGAGAGGAGTGATTTTGTGAATTTTGGTGAAGATTGGTGGAGTTTTGAGGGAGTTATGGAGTTTTAAGGGTTAGGGTCTAAGGTTGGTTATGGAGTTTGGAAGGTCTGGTATGGAAAAGAAGTAGGGAAGATGATGGTGATGGATGAGAGAGAGAGATTCGTGGGGTTTGGAAAGGTGGGGAATCTGATAATGATGGGATTGGAAAGTCCCCCCACCCTTTGACCGTTCTTTTGCCCTTTTTTTTTTTTTTTTACGGCGCATCCTAGCGCTACACCCAAAGTGGTGTAGCGTTCCCGAACAGCTATCTCCTTTTCTTTTTTTTCTTTTTTTTTAAATGGTCGGTAAAAAGGGTCAAAAGGATCAGTTGACTTCTTCTCTCTTTCATTAACATGGAATTATTGGGTTGGGGCTAAAATGGCTTAAGGGTTTGGATTTTGGCTGGGAAAAAGGATAGGTTTATTTTTTTTTTTACCAAGATACAGTACCCAAAAGCAAAATTCTAAATTCCCCATTGATGACGATGCTCATTTTATCTCATCAGCTTGAGGCCTCTCAAATGTGCACAGAGCTGGACAATCGAACTAACACCTCATCCAAAACACCGGTTTCCTAAGTTTGACACAGATATTGACTGACACGGACGGGTCTAAAAACGGATCAACGGGACTCATATAGTGGTTTAATCACACAAGAAATGCCTTGTTTCATCCCCTAAGCCTGTTTCCAACTCTCAAACATGCATGCAAAATATTTAGACTACGACAAGTGGTACAAACGCCTACTATTTTATGCAATTGCGGAAATTGATGAACAAAGAAACATGGGAATGCTTTCAGGGACACACTGTGAACTAAGTGGGAACACCTACTCAACATTGCTTATGGTGCGACAGTATTCAAACAGAGATGCCAGATATATGCATGTAAACGAGTTAAGCAGGCAAACAATGAGACAAAAATCTAGCATGCTCACCTAACTCATACAAACAAGCATAACAATCGTATCCCCATACAAAATAAAATATAAAAATTAAAAATTAACCCTAAACTGACTAACAACGCTCAAAATACACGTGTACAAAGTACACCCCTTCCCCCAACTTGAAATGCGCTTGGTCCCCAAAGCATGGAGACACAGAAATATAAGAACAAAGAGAAGGAAAGAGTGAACCTGTGGTGGCAGCCAACCACCGTGACCTCGGCCGATGTTCGAGGAGTTTGTCGCCCTTGCATTCCACATGCGAACCCTGCCAAAAGATCAAAACCACAACTATCCGCAAGATGCAAATGGCATTAGTCATGCCCGATTCGTGTTATCCGGGCTACAAACAAATGAAATAAAATAAAAGAACACCACCAAACCTTCACGCAGTCTCACGTGTCTTACTTTTCTCCCCGTGTCAAGCGGATGAGCAAGACACGGGTGGCTATACAAGACCAAAAAGCAAAATCCCAAACGGAAAAGAAAATCTTTTTGGATTTTAAATATATGATTTTTTTTTATGTTTTTTTTTTTTTAGAATTTAAAAGAAAAGAGAAAGAAACAAAGAACTAAAAATTATAATTGCCCTTACTAACCGGGGCTGGGCACACGAACCTTATTTTAATAGCGGCGTGCGAAGCTATAAAACCCAAGTCAATGATGGGTACCCCTATCGCTAGGAGCCGGGTCCACACTCAATGAAGAGCATGGTACGCGTGAGCTACCCGTCAAAACATGGCTTGAAAAAGCCTATGCAACCGGGTCATCCTTATAGACAGGATTGACCAACTCCTCATCGGGTTCCCCTACTTCTAGAAATTCCAAATATGGTTTGAGACGTTGTCCATTAACTTTAAACACATGATCATCCTTAGAATCTTGGACATCGACTGAACCATTTGGATACACCTGAACCACTACATAGGGACCGTCCCAACGTGACCTCAACTTTCCTGGAAACAAATGGAGACGCGAATTATAGAGCAACACTTTCTGACCAACTCTAAAGGTTTTGCGCTGAATATTCCTATCATGATACGCTTTAACCTTAGCCTTATAGATGCTAGCGTTCTCATACGCGTCATTCCTAAGCTCCTCGAGCTCACACAACTGTAACTTCCTATGCTCACCCGCCTCACTCAAACTAGAATTGACTTTCTGAATGGCCCAATAGGCCTTCTTCTCTAACTCAACTGGCAGATGGCAGGCCTTACCGTAAACAAGCCGATAGGGTGAAGCACCCAACACGGTCTTATAAGCAGTGCGGTAGGCCCACAACGCATTGTTCAACCTGGTGGACCAATCCTTCTTCGTCACACCTACAGTCTTCTCTAAAATCCTCTTAATCTCTCTATTAGCTAATTCGGCCTGCCCATTAGTCTGAGGGTGGTAAGAAGTGGACACCTTGTGAGTGATTTGAAATTCCCCCATCAATTTCGCAAATGACCGACTCGTGAAATGCGTGCCCTGATCCGAGATAATGGCGCGTGGCACGCCAAACCTCGACAAGATATTAGCCTTAAGAAACTCTAGCACGACTTTAGACTCCAAAGACTTAGTGGGTATTGCTTCCACCCACTTTGACACATAATCTACCGCTAACAGAATGTACTCGAAACCATGAGACATAGGAAACGGACCCATAAAATCGATGCCCCAGCAATCAAACACCTCTAGCACAAGAATGGGCCGGAGGGGCATCTCCTGACGTGAAGACAGTTTGCCAAGCCGTTGGCAACGGTCACATGACCTACAGAACGCATGCACATACTTAAACATATCGGGCCACCAGAACCCGCACTGTAAAATCTTGGCGGTGGTCTTCTTCGAAGAGAAGTGACCCCTACACGCCTCCCCATGACAAAACTCTATGATCCCCTGCTGATCAGACTCGGGGACACATCTACGCACAATTTGGTCCGCACAGTACTTGAACAAATATGGGTCATCGAAGATGTACTGTCGGACACTCCTCAAGAACCGCTGCTTCTCCTGGGTAGACCAATGGGAAGGAATCTGCCCGGTTACCAAATAATTGGCAATATCAGCATACCACGGGCACTCGTTAGCAGCAAATAACTGCTCATCTGGGAAAGAGTCTCTAATGGGAAGATCCGAGGTGGGATCCTCGAACTCTAGGCGAGACAGATGATCAGCTACTACATTCTCTACCCCTTTCTTATCCTTAACAATGAGATGGAATTCTTGCAGCAACAGAATCCATCGAATAAGGCGAGCTTTCGCATCCTGTTTGGTCATCAAGTACTTCAGGGCCGCATGATCGGTGAACACCGTGATCTGCGACCCCACCAAATAAGATCGAAACTTATCTAAGGCAAACACCACCGCTAACAACTCTTTCTCGGTAGTGGTGTAATTCATCTGTGCCTCATTGAGTGTCTTGCTCGCATAGTAAATCACGAATGGGTCATTCCCTCTCCTCTGTCCTAAAACAGCCCCGACTGCATAGTCGGATGCATCACACATCAACTCGAAGGGAAGACTCCAATCAGGAGACTGCACAATAGGCGGAGTAGTGAGACTCCGCTTCAGCTTTTGGAATGCCTCCTCACACGCATCGGACCACACAAAGGGTGCGTCCTTTGCTAACAACTGACACAACGGACGGGAGATAGCACTAAAATTTTTAATGAACCGCCGGTAAAAACCAGTGTGTCCAAGAAACGAACGCACATCTCTGACAGACTTGGGAGTTGGAAGCTTACGAATTAAGTCTATCTTAGCCTTGTCCACCTCGATACCCTTGGAGGACACAATGTGTCCCAACACAATCCCTTGGGTTACCATAAAGTGGCATTTTTCCCAATTCAACACCAAGTGCTTCTCCTCACATCTCTGTAAAACCTTGCCTAAATTCTCGAGGCACCCATCGAATGAGTCCCCGAAGACCGAAAAATCGTCCATAAACACCTCCACTATCCTCTCCACCATGTCGCTAAAAATCCTCATCATACACCTGGAAAAAGTACCAGGTGCATTGCACAACCCAAAGGGCATGCGACGGTAGGCATAAGTACCATACGGACACGTGAAAGTGGTCTTTTCCTGGTCCTCTAATGCAACCTTTATCTGATTGTATCCCGAATACCCATCCAGGAAACAATAAAAAGCACGACCAGCCACCCTCTCCAAAATTTGGTCAATGAAAGGGAGAGGGAAGTGATCTTTCCGGGTGCTCGCATTGAGCTTCCGGTAATCTATGCATACTCTCCATCCTGTAGGAACTCGGGTCGGTACAGACTCACCTCGCTCATTGGTAACAACTGTCACTCCAGCCTTCTTAGGCACTACCTGAACCGGACTTACCCACTCACTATGGGCAATTGGGTAAATGATACCATTATCTAAGAGCTTCAAAACCTCAGCCCGAACCACCTCTTTCATGTGGGGATTCAAACGCCGCTGAGGTTGCCTAGAAGGCTTCACACTATCCTCAAGAATGATTCGGTGTGTACACACCGTTGGGCTTATACCATGCAAATCAGCTACAGTCCAGCCAAGCGCGCCTATGTGCTCTCTCAACAATTTAAGCAACTTCCTCTCTTGATTCTCCTCAAGGGATGAGGAGATCACTATCGGATAAGTATCATTGCCCTTTAAAAAGGCGTACTTGAGCGTGTCCGGCAGAGGCTTTAACTCTGGTTTCGGCGGCTGAACCGATGACGGAAGAACCTTGGGCGGAGGGTTGCCCAAAGGCTCGAACATTGGGTCATAAGAGACCCCACATAACTCCTCCACTGAGTCCTCGACATTCAATATCTCTAACAAACTTCCTACCTCTGGAGAATCTAAAAATGACGCCTCATCGGCGGTAAGAGCAATCTCCAGAGGATCCTTATACAAAACTGTATCTATGTGCTCCTGAACGAGCGCGTTGATCAAACTCACCTCTTCTACCTCCTCATCATCCTCCTCAAGAGTGCTAACATTATAAACATCCACCTCCATCATCTCCTCGCCAACAGATAACTGGACCCTGCCAGTTTTGCAATTCATGACGGCATTGGAGGTGGCTAGGAAAGGACGACCTAAAATGATGGGAGTCTTCTCTAAAATCTCAGGATTTTGGCAAGTGTCTAGAACAATGAAATCCGCAGGAAATTTGAACTCACCTACCTGAATCATCACATCCTCCACTACACCCTTAGGTACTCTCACACTCCTGTCTGCCAACTGTAGCGTAACAGGTGTGGCTCTCAGATTTTCTAGGCCTAACCTCAAGTATACTGAATAAGGGAGCAAGTTAACACTTGCTCCTAAATCCAATAATGCCTTATCGAACGTCTGGCCTGCGATATCTATGGTAATGGTGGGACACCCAGGATCCTTGCACTTTGCAGGAATTTCAGTCTGAAGAATAGAGCTCACCTGCTCGGTCAGAACCACATTGTTCTGACTCTTGTGCTTTTTCGTGCAAAGGTCTTTCAATACCTTCGCGCACTGGGGGAAAGACTCAATTGCCTCCATCAAAGTGATAGGGAATTGCACCCTCTTAAAAAGTTCAAACATCTTATTGTTCATATTCTGCTTAGGTTTCACCGCCAACCTTTGGGGAAATGGAGCTACTGGCACAGATGGCGGTGTTGGAGTCGTGGGGGCTGCAGCTGCAGGCACCACCACATCAGGTGACTCCTCATCATCCTTTACCTCTTTCCTAGGGATATCAACAATATCAGGAGTTGCTCTTGGTGCATCAACCGGCTCCGGGGGTGGAGCTGGTTTCTGTTTAGGCGGAATGGACTTATCGATCTCTTTCCCACTCCTGAGAATGGTGACCGACTTAGCCTCCTCCTGATTCGGGTTATGAACATTAGGACCTGAAGAATTTTCCAAATAATGGGCACCTGCTGTACTACCCTGGGCCGGAAACCTACCATTTTCCTGCTGCAGATGACCGATAACCGCAGTGAGTTGTGACATTTGGGTTGTAAGGGCCCCAATTTGCTGTCTCGTTTTCGTCTGAAATGTCATCTGTGACTGCATCATGGAATTGACAGTATCATCTAACTTATGATCACGCGCGGTCATCTGTGAATAACCTGGGGGAGGACCACGAGTGGATGGTCCTACCCCTCTACCAGCTTGTGGCTGGAAGTGAAATGGGATGACTTGCCCCTGAGGGGGCCTGGACGATTGGGCCTGTTGAAACTGCTGCGGCGGAGGTGGCGCAAAGGATTGAGCTTGGCCTCCGCCTACGGGTCTGGAGTCTGACCACCCTAAATTGGGGTGATCCCTCCATCCCGCATTATACGTGGTAGAATAAGGATCCCAAGTCCTAACTGCATTGACTTCTTCCTGATTAAACTGACTCGCCCCCTTAGCGGTAATAAACCCAGGACAAACCGTCGCGGTGTGCCCTTTACATTAACACCACACGCATACTTCCTCAATTGATACCTCATGAACTGGACGAACCTGCCTCACCTCTAGCTCCTCTAATCTCTGAGCCATTTTCTCAACCTGAGCCTGAAGTCGCTGGTCACAAATGGTAACCGGGACAACGCTGGACCCAAAAGGTCCGGATCGCTCAAAATTGGATGGTTCTAAAGCCCTCTGCCTATCAGCTAGGTCATCTAAGAAATCCCAAGCCTGGTCCGCTGTTTTGGACAAGAAATCGTCCCCTTTGCAAGAATATTCTATGTGCTGGACTGACTCAGCGTTGAGACCCAGATGAAAGAAACCGATCAACTGAATTCTCTCAAAGCCATGGTGTGGCAGCCTTAGGAGCAATTCCTTGAAACGCTCACATGCCTTGAGAAATGACTCATCCCTCTCCTGCCTAAAGCCTTGAATTTGATGCCTGAAACTCTTAGTCTTAGCCTCAGAAAAATACTTCCTATAAAAGGCGTCGCGCACTTGTGCCCAAGTGGTGAAGGATTGAGACTTTTGCATTCGGAACCACAGAAGCGCGCCATCTTTCAACGTCGCCTCAATCAGCTTGAGGCACGCATTCTCATATTGGGTATTAGACGCAAGGTTGCGCACTAATCCCTCGAATGTCTGCACATGCTCGTACGGATCATCGCACTCCCTCCCGTGGAAACTAGGGAGACTATTAAGGACACCAGGTTTGACTGTAAAGGCATTACGTGCCTCTTGTGTCTCCTGAGGGAACACAATGGGTCCGAGATGAGTGGTCCTCTCAGGATGCATGTGATGTCTCAAGGACGGCTGAATAGCTACTTGCCTATCTCCCATCTCGACGGATTCTGATTCTGACTCTAAAACTGACTGGAAAAGTGGATTACTGACACTAACTGACTCAAAAGGCAAATCTATATAAAAATCACTAACGGGAATAGACTCTGAACTAGAAGATGAAGAACTAGACAACACAGGCTGACTCGACTTCAGTTCTTTTCGAACTAAACGATGTGTCGGGTCACGATAATAAAGAGGGTCCTGTTTAAAGGACACCTTCTTCTCTCTACCTATGGTGACTCAACTAAAAGACAAAAAAAATACGAAAACTCACACTCTAGAACACACGTCACCGTCCCCGGCAACGGCGCCAAAAATGCTTGAACTATCGGGTGTATTAAAATAAAGACGCGTCCCAAGCGTAGGACTCTCGACCAGTGTAGCACAATATCCGGAAGTACCGGAGTCGAACCACAGAAACGGACGGACGGTGCTGACTCAAAAGTGTTGAATTCTAGTTTAACCTGGCTCTTAGGTAGCCACCCCTTGTTCAAAGAGTTTGATTAACTAACTAAATTACCCAACTGGATTAATGAAATAAGAATTTAAAAAGGAGAGTACAGCCGTGGGAACTCAGCGTCCGCAACTAGCCTAACCAATGTTTACTCGGGCCACAATTATTCACTTTGTTGATTTTAGAATAGGAAGAAGGATCCCTAACAAATGCGCACCACCTGTCACCAGTATCCGTGCGCATTTGAATTCCGGCGATGCCTAGGTTTTGTTTGTTAGAAGAGTTTTCGTCTTCTAAAACTGCTTAAAGATTAAATTAATTCGATCCCGAGGTAAAAACATTAATTAAACTAGCCACGAGACGCCTTTGCCCCGTGGCCGCACTCTACAGAACTACTCACTCATAATTTTATTAAACGCAGTAATAATTAAAACCCTAGATCTAAACATGCTTCGACAAATCGAAATAGAAAAAAGAAACACGATTCCGCAGACTTACGGAAGAGCAACGGATTCGATTACCGAAGAAGAAAGGAATTAAAGCTGGAAAACTTGAAAAGAACTTCAATTAAAACTTGAATCTGCAATAAAGAACTTAGAAAACAGCAGCCAAAAGTTAAACGAAACGTAAAACTATAAAACGTGTAACCTTAATCTTGAGTTAAAAAGGGGTTTAAATAGTAATCCCCTTAAATAAACAATTAAAATCCTAAATTAAATCGTAATCGACCCTAAACGTCCCAACACGACACCGTTTGATGGGCCTACTTAAGCCCTCAGTAGCGCTACACCCAAAGTGGTGTAGCGCTCGCGAGCCCCTTCGGCTGACGCCTTGGCCGTTGACTGGTGTTAGCCCGTTGACCTTAAAACCCATTGTAGCGCTATACCAAAATAGCCATAGCACTAGCTAATTCTCTGTATGTTTCTGGCACCTTTTGTTCCACTTTTGAGCGCTATACTCCTTGCTTGTAGCGCTCACGAATGCTTACGGTGATTTCCTCGTCAATTTCACTCCAACACTTAGTCTCCACAGCCTTTCTCGCTCTCAAGCTCCATCACGGCCTACCGGATACTTCTCATTAGCGCCAAAACATCTCAATTTCCTGCAAATTAGGCACAAACACAAAATCCAACTCATGCACGCATTAAATGGAAAATTGAGAATTAAATGCACGTCTAACGCGCTAATTTCCCTACTTAGACGCTTAAATTCATGAATTCCACGCGCCTATCAATAATCATCAGTGGAAAAATGATACAATATAACCCCATTGTGTAGAAATTTATAAAATTTAGATTTAAATTTAAAACATCAACCTTGAATTTAATTTATACTTTCGTATCGAAATCTATACCATTTGTACATAAATTCATGATATCCACCTTGAATCCATAATATATCCTTAATTTGCATAATGATTCCGATCCTATGAAAAATGTTACGAGTTCAAGGTGATTCAAGGGAATGCATGGCATGGCGCCATACAATCCCAAATAAGAGTATGTATTGCCATACTATCTAATAAATAGAGTTGTTTTTCTCACTAAATGTATAAATAAATGTTGATTAATTACACACGAGATTAATCTATCTGTGTTACAGTGATGACATGCCATGTCCCGAGTCATTAAACCTACTGAGAGGTAACGGCAACAGATAATGAAGAGAAAAAAACATGGAAGAATTTTTGGGAGGTCCACTATAGCATGTTTCTAGCCCCACTAATTTATTTCTGAAGTTCCTAACCCCTCTAGTCCACTAATAATTCCAATGACAAAACTACCATATGCAAAAAATTTATTTTTCAATTTTTTTCGATCTTGTTGCAACCACGTAACCACCACCACCACTACCACCACAACGCCAACATAAAATGTTACGTGTGACAAAAATTTCTCTTTTCTTTTTTTTTTTCCCCCACCACCACTCCACCTCCATCACCACCACCCCAACATTAAACGTTATATGTGTGTCAAAAAAATTTTTTTTTTTCCTACCTGTTTTGAGCTCTTCTCTTCTTGAACCCGCCACACTTTAACATATAACGTTATTTGTCTCAATATGCGTTCTTGTCTTATGTTTGATACTACATCAACAAAAGTGCAAATATAATCTCATATGTCTCAATCTGTTTACTGTAAGTTATCAAAAACGAAGATAGATCTGAGAGAGAGAGAGTCACTCCTCCTGGGTTCCTAGTGAGAGAAAAACTGTTGCTCACCCCCCACCAATAAAATCCAAACCCACTATCATTCAAAAATTTCCACACAGATCCACAATTCACCCCACCCATCACGGACCCAAACCAAACAACCACCACCATGAACCGCTCCCCCAGCACCCGAGCCTCCGGCCACCCCGCCTCCGCCGTCGAGAACGGCGCCGCTCACACCGACCCCAAGAACAACAAGAAGAAACTAGACGACGATGAACTACAAGAACAAAAACAATCCACAATGTAAAATTTGTATAGTTTATAACAAGAACAAACACACATAGTAAACAATAGAGGAGTGTAGCGTCAACGACAAGCAGAATTGGTGAAAACAAATAGGCCAAAAGATGGACATATCATTTGGAACCAAACAAAAATGAAAGTTGATTGAAATTTGAGCGCCCCCACTGGGCTAAGGGTGGTCAAAAGTCAAAACATGCTCAATGCCATTATCCTCCACAGCCGAATTATGGAAACTCAAATCCGGCAAATGTAGACACCCCACCCACTCATTTGCTGGCGCTGGGACCGGTGGCGCCGGCCACATACATAGAAAGAGCACATATTAATAGAGAGAGAAAGGGGACGCTGTGCTCCAGATTTATTTTTGGTTTAAGATTTCTCTCTGTATGACAGTTTATATAGGAGGACACTTTTGTCTTGGTTTAATTTCTTTTTTAAAAGAAGTGGACTTAAGGCTTTACTAAACTATATTAGTGGACTAGAGGGGTTACAAACATTAGAGGTGAACTAACTGGGTTACAAGTTCTCTATAGTGGACCCTAGACCAATTTTTTTTAAAAACAAAGGAACGAGATTGGTATAAAACAATTTATTACATCCCAAAAAATAACTTAAACTTTTAGATATTCACATGCTCAAAAAGAAGTACTATAACACTAGCATGAGTGGAGTCAGAATTTTTGGTATATGTGGTCAAAAGATAGAAGAATAGTGGCTCAGAGCAAATTTTGAGTTCTACTAGCTACAATTTTGTTGTATGAAGAGATGATAAATGAATCAAACAACTCGAGCTTCCACACGTGTTTGACTCGGAAAAAGGTCATTAATTTGAAATCCACTTGTAATCTAAATTACAAATCAAGTTTGAAACATTTTTAATTTCAAGGTGATTAATTAAAGCTAGTTTGAGATCAGGTTGACTGATATATAAATAATTCAAGTTTAAATACATTTTTGAAGCTCATTACGTACTCAAACCAAATTAGATTAATTCACTGATTCACTCGTTCGAATCGTTTATCGGCCCTGAATGTAATGTAAGTACACGTTAAGTGTTTTTTCTCCCAATTTGCAGGAGTATGCAAAAGCCGTAGATCAGTCCATTTTCCTAGTACAATTTCCATGCATATGGTTAGTAAATAAGGAAATTGAGGCTCCGTTTGTTTCGATGCAAAATGTTTTATAATGCAAAATATTTTTTATGTAAAATATTTTTTTAGAAAACAAACTCCAAATTTTTATTTTCCTGTGTTTGGTTGGCACTTGAAAATATTTTCAGAAATCAACAAAATAGTGTAGATAAAGAGAGAGGCTTAAACGGTGGAGAGATCTGAGAATATTGGAATTGAACGTGGGTCAGGGTTGACGATCGAGAAAACTAAGAAGTGAGAATTGCAGTAGAAGGCAACGTGTTCATTTCGGAAAATAACTTACGGAAGATTTAAGGGTAAATCATTTTCATCCAATTGATGAAAAATGTTTTACATGTAAAATGTTTTCCTAATTTTTTACACAACCAAATACCGGAAAATAGGTAAAATATTTTACTGGAAAATATTTTACGCCTAAACAAACGGAGCGTGAAATTATTATTATTATTTTTTGTTGAGGAAATAAGAAAATTGATACAATGCTGTGTGAAGGGGTTTTTATTTTTTATTTTTTGGTGGGGGCTATACGGATAAGGTTTCCGTGGCTTACAATCACGGCAGCTACGCAATGTCGGGTTAGTGCTTCCGAGCTTTTTTTTAAATATAAATTTTGGTTCCTGGGTTTTTGGGACGCACATTGATTATTTCGATCCATTCCTAATCCGGTCAAAGACATGTCATTCATGTCGGGATTAGAGGATTTCAAAAGAAAATTTCCTTTTACGAATTAATCTCAAAAATCGAATCTTGATCAATTGTGTAGAGAGCAAATTCACTAACCAACCGTCTAATCCTTGGGGCTTCCGAGCTTTGTGCCTTGTTTGGATCAAGATTTTGAAATTTTTTTCCAACTCAAAAAATACTCATTACCCCTGCTTCTAGTTATTACTCTCCACTCATTACCCCTATCTCAAATCATTATTTTTATTTTTTTATCTATATCTCTCCACTCATTACTCATACTTCCAATCATTACTCTCATAAAAAATTTCTCAAAAACTCATTCGAACACTGCATTGGTCTTTGGAAATTGTGGTTTACAACCATTTTGTACCTATCTGGCAATGTATATAGTGGTAGACAAAATGTGACCTATATATTTGGAGTTTTGAGATTTATTTTTGAGATAAAAAAGTTCTATAGGGTTGCGTATTTTTTCGTCTTTAGTAAAAAAATTTAACATTTTAACAAACTCTTTTACTTTTTGAATAGAGATACGCTATGTATATCCAAAAAATATAAAATAAGTAAAAAATTTGACAAAAATCACTAAAGACAAAAAAATACAGATGAAGAAACAGTCAAAATTTTTAGAGAAATTATTTCTGAGAGGAGAACCAAACAACTGTTCCTAACTACATGCATTAATTAGTCATTGAAAAATGCTGACTTTTTTTTTCGCCAAAAGTTTAAAAATTTTATTGATAACCAAGAGAGAATATCAAATGGAAATTTTTTCCTTGAACAAGGAGAGAGAATAGCCAACTAGGCGAAAAGACTCCGACAAGGAAAGACCTACTCCAAAATTTCTTACAAAGGTCAACGAGGTACAATACCTCACACAAAACTCACACCACCAACATCGAAGAAAGAAAAATACACTACACCAAAAAGAGTTAAAAACCCTTTTTTCCCATGTAAGCAATATTGTAGAGGGGAAAGAAAGTGATATGATATCAACTACGAAGCACTGTAAAAGTTTATTGTTCTACAGTACTATACGGGATCGGTCGTAAAATCAGTAATATTTAGTATGAGCCCTACATGAATGTGTAGTTATAAAAGAGTCGGTAGACTATGTGGTGGTGCCCAATGTAAAGGATAAAGATGATGATGTTGTTTTGGATAATTAATTATGAGAAAATTTCTTTTATATCCCTTCGATTTTGACCAAAAATTCATTTTGGTCCTTCACCTTTTAATTTCGGCATAAAAATACTTCGACTTTCCAATTTTTTTCAATGTCATCCTTTAGGGATATATACATACATATACGAAAAATAGGGTGTTTGGATCAAGTACCCTACACACATCGGATGCCGTTGATTCACGCATTGGCCCCCTTGGTTTTTTTTTATAGAATTTTTGGACGGCTCGGATCGGCCGTCCAGTGGCCAGAGACGGCCCGGCGCGGACTCAAAGAAAATGGATTCCTTCTAAAGGACGACATTGAAAAAAATTGGAAATTCGAAGTATTTTTATGCCGAAATTGAAAGATGAAGGACCAAAATGAATTTTTGATCAAAGTCGAAGGGATATAAAAGAAATTTTCCCATTAATTATTAGATTCACTACTACAATAAATCATAAAGATCACAGCTATTGACCGTGATTGTAAGTTTTTCATCATGCTCCTGCTACCGTGGTGGATTTGGTGTGATTGTAAGTTACTCGCTTTTATTACAGTTATAAACCGTGATTGAAAGAGAGAAACAATCACTGCCAAAAGGCATCCTACGCATCCTTGGTTGATTTCCCAAGTCCTTATCACTAAGTTAGTCAAGAATTTTTGTCACATTAGAAAAACAAAAAATATTTATACTTACTTCCTAAATTGAGAATTTCTTTTTTTCTCTTAAAATTTGCTGAATTTTTTGAAATGCAATTAACATGATATTAAAAAAATATAAAACTACATATATAAACATTGTTTAAAAAATTTTAAAAATATGATAACAGATCTTTTGCCAATCAAAATTAATTGTTAGTCACCAAAGGATTTTCTTGGGGCGAAAATTTTAGTTTTAGCCAATAAATTTAGTGGACAATATTGTTTTTTGTTGTAGTGTGCGCTTTGTATTTTTATGAAAATTATCACAACCTGCAGATTGTAATATTATGGACAAACTTTAGATATTATTATTTTTAATAAACTAACCATTTCACATGAATTTTGTGTTTATATTGAATTTCAATGGTGGCTTCCCAATTGGATTTTAATCCTTTTCAGACAAGGTTAAGCCATCATAATATAATTGCTTTTTTATTTAATGTGTCCAACACTTGAAAGACATCCGAAATAACTAAATTTCACTACTACAATAGATCATAAAGATCACAGCTCGCCCACGTAAAAATCGAGCACTAGTGGAACAGCCCACCCGTCGTTGAAGAAATAACTGGGCTCTGGTGGAACCCATTCGTGGGATTTGCCTTCTCTCTCTCTCTCTCTCTCTCTCTCTCTCTCTCTCTGGACCTGAAGATCAAGATGAAACGTAAAGATTTTTGGGGGTAAGTGTAATTAGAGCTTATCTTCTTACTTTTTGTAAAAAAAATAAAAAAGAATTTTTCAAAATCCTTAAACAATATCGTTTTCCTTACATAACTTTTCAAAACCCACCTAAATAAGTACCAGCCAGCCCACATGAAAATTCAGATCATATGCCTAAATGGATAGGTTTTTTATCTCGCTGCAAAAGTGAGATCATTTATTTCACTTTTTTCCGTGCTAAAATTTTTTTATCACGCTACAAGGGTGTTGTCTTTTCTCTTTTATCTTGCCACAAGAGCGAGATCTTTTATCTCATTCTTTTCTGCCCTTTCCTCTTTTATCATGCCACAAGGGTGAGGTCTTTCCTCTTTTTTATCACGCCACAAGGGTGGAGTCTTTTCTCTTTTATCTCGCCACACGAGCGAGATCTTTTCTCTCATTCTTTTTTGCCCTAAAATCTTTTATCACTCCACAAGGGTGAGGACTTTTCTCTTTTATCTCGCCACAAAAGCGAGATCTTTTTTCTCATTTTTTATGCCCTAAAATCTTTTATCATGCCGCAAGGGCGATGTTGTTTTTCTTTTATCTCACCGCAAGAGCAAGGTCTTTTATTCCGCGCTAAAATCCACTTTTTATCTTAGCTTTGGACTTAAACTGAGGTAAAAAAAATTAAAAGCACCGTGGTGCTTTTAAAAATATTTATACTTACTTCCTAAAGTGAGAAATTCTTTTTTTCCCTTAAAATTTGCTGAATTTTTTGAAATGCAATTAACATGATATTAAAAAATATAAAACTACATATATAAACATTGTTTAAAAAATTTTAAAAATATGACAACAGATCTTTTGCCAATCAAAATTAATTGTTAGTCACCAAAGGATTTTCTTGGGGCGAAAATTTTAGTTTTAGCCAATAAATTTAGTGGACAATATTGTTTTTTGTTGTAGTGTGCGCTTTGTATTTTTATGAAAATTATCACAACCTGCAGATTGTAATATTATGGACAAACTTTAGATATTATTATTTTTAATAAACTAACCATTTCACATGAATTTTGTGTTTATATTGAATTTTAATGGTGGCTTCCCAATTGGATTTTAATCCTTTTCAGATAAGGTTAAGCCATAATAATATAATTGCTTTTTTATTTAATGTGTCCAACACTTGAAAGACATCCGAAATTTTTTTTAAAAGCACCACTTTTTATCACGCACTGACTAAAAACCGTGATATTTGTGAATCTCCTTAATGTGAACCATATTAACATGATATTAAAAAAATATAAAACTACATATATAAACATTGTGTTTATAGTCAGTAAGTGGGGGGCCGTGATTGGTGTGGCTGCGCAAGCTCCCCCGAAGATTTGGGTTGCACAGTCGGGTTCATATAGTGGCTTGGCTGTAAGACTGTTCCTTTGTTACCCAAAAAAAAAAAAAGGAGAGTGGCTGGACTGGGCTTGGGATAAATGGGCCGTTCCCACCTAGGCCTTTTACTGCCTCTCAATGAACCTCCAGACACTAGATCAGATTTGGGCTAAATGGGCCTGCCCCGAGTAGGCCTTTGAAATGTTTAAGCTGACTTTTTGTTTTTCTTAGTAAAACGGTGGGCTGGATTGAACCAGTGTAGTGACCCTCTGATCAACTGGGGAACCCACCTGACTAAGAATGTTCGGACTTAAGCCACAGCTGACTCGGCCAGGAAGAAAATATTGATTAGTCACCAATTTGCAGGCTTCGTCGCCAAGCCCCCATCGAAAATGCAAGTTAAATTGGAATCTCCTCTCCCGACCATTTGATCTCAAGTATCGAACTCAATTACCAGTGGGAGAGAGCACCCTTATGTTAGCTGGTCGAACCACTTGAACTACCACATCGGTATCTTTAAGCTCAATTACTTTAGTTTTTGGACTGTCGTACTCATTTTTTTCGTAGCTAGTGGTATATTTTCATCCTTTTTTTTTATCACTAGTATATTTTCATCTTATTTATTACTATATTTTTTCTGTCACTTTTTTTTTGTTTTTACTTTTATGATTTGTTTAACGCAGGGTCGGCCCTGACATTTTCGAGGCCTAAAGCAAATTTTTAATGGAGGCCCTAGGTTATTGTTAAAAAAAAAAAAATCATTATAGGTGACTAATACAGATAAAAAATAAAACATGGTATTTTTAGTTTCTAACTAAAATAAACTTTAAAATTCTTTTACAATTAGAAAAAAATAAAACAAACACAATGAAGTATTACTTACACTATTCGTTTTCTCTAGCTAATCATGTTATTAACTTTACTCTTGTAATAATACTATTTTTAGCAATAAAAAATAATTAATTTTAACCTCTTTCTTTTTTTTATCAAAGTTTGTTGAGCGAAAACAAATTATTTTGGTTTATTTGTTGTCGACAGTGATTTTTTTGTGAATTTGATATTAAAAGTAAAATTGCAACAAACAAAAGAAAATAACAAAAATTTCTCAAAAACTTATATAGAATGTAAAAGTGATACCGTAAGTAATCCTACAGTATAATAAGGCAAAAAATAATATTATGAGAGGTCCCTCCCAAGACTTGAACTAGAGACCCCTTGCTTTAAAGTCTTTGCATGCACCACTTGTGCCAAATGCCTTTCTACATTGAAACAAGGAACATTTTATATATCATATATATGGTTTTTTTTATATAGAAAATGAGGCCCTAATTTTTGCTCAAATTTTGAGGCTTAAAGCCGCCGCACCTTGGGCTTTAGCCCAAGGCCGGCCCTAGTTTAACGAGACCAACAGGTACGATATAGGCCGATAATGGAAAAAGTTTAGAAAACACCGAAAAAAAAGTTTTTTTTTTTTTGGCTTTTTTTTTTAACAAAATTTTCAAGGCATCGGTCGATCTCTTTCAATTCTTTTGTTTGAGACGAATAACAAACGTAGACAATTTTGTTGTGTAAACCGTTTATTTATTTAGTCTGGCCAAATTCAAAAGAAGATATCAAAGTATGCTTACCTAACTCTGTCATGATTACTGATTAGTGCGCGCTTATTTTTTTTGCAGACACGAGTGTTTTAAAATCCTATTCATCGATGTCCGATCAACATGAACTTATAAACAGTTGGGATCACTAAAGTACTTCCCGAAAGAACTCATAAAATGGCCTAACAACACATGCACTCAAGTACGTGGAGAGGACCCTTTGTCATTCTTTTTCCCACGTGGATGAACCCGAATTCTCTCAAACCATAACCCGACCTGTTTAGCTTTTCGTGTTATCTTGTCGTGTCATATTCGTGTTTCATGCACCTACTAATTTCGTGTCGTGTTCGTGTCGGAAATTCCCACCCCTATGTGTAACATCTAAATTTGATCGGACATCGGCAGGTATAGAAAAAAAAAAATTCGTAACACGTGGACAATTAATATGATTCTAAACTTACGTCATCGACTTTAAACAATTTTTTAATATACCTAGCGATATCCGATTAAGTTTATTTTTTTATACACGCGATCGTGAAGGTGAGACCTGAGAGATAGACGGTTTGGATAAACTGGACCGGTCTGGACACTTTCGAAGACCGGACAGGAGCTTCCCCCTTCTTTAAAGGGCCCTCAGCTTTCAAGTTTCCACTTAACGAGCTCCCGTGATTAAGAGGAGGAGGAGGAGGAGAGAGAGAGAGATGGTCACGGGATATAACAGGCGTGCAAGTCTGACAAAGGCATCGTGACTACTTGGACCCTCACCAACTACATTCCACTGGATTATTGGCCACAACATTCAGATGACTAAACTTTTGTAGATTCTGTATCAAGATGTTTGTTCTTTTTAGTTTTTACTATCGGTCAGTTTACAAGCACCCCAGCTAATTTCGGAGTCTAAAGTTAACGATCGAATAAAATCTCCAGTGATCCTAACTAATTTCGAGAATGAAAATCTCATAGGCCTGCGCTGTCGTATTTTCAATCGACGAACTCAATGAGATCGTACAATGAGTTGAACCCACAAGGTTTGACGGCTGCGAAGCAATTTGTGATCGAATCTGTAGTCGGTGTCTGTGTACCTAACATCTTTGAATGATAAACCATACCAAAAAGAAAAGGTAAGATACATTACTTGTGGAAATTTAGTAGTGGGAATGCTTTTTCTTCTAAAGTTGTGGAGAACATTGAATTGAATGAACCATATCTTCAACTCAATAAAAATATTGGGGAGCATCACATGTTAAAAGTGCCCCAATACAAGTGCTGCATAAATATTATCATGGTTATCCTTATTATCAGGAAAAGATCAATTTTTTTTCTAGACCAAATGGTAGGAACATAATTTTAAAATACAACTCCGGTCGCAAATGTGTTTAAGGCCGTTCGGCCAATTCCCATGTACATAAAACTAGGGGTGACAAATTGAACTCAGACCCATTAAGAAACCCAAACCCATCTATTAAAAAATAGACCCAACCCAACCCATTTATTAGTTGGGTTAGAATGGGTCCAAACCCATCTAACCCATTTATTATTGAGTCTTAATTGGGTTTCAATTGGGTCAACTTAAATGCCCAATGGATCATAACATTACCCAACAAAAAATAGAATTACCACAGAAATGAAAAAAAACAAAAGTAAACATGTTACGTGAAGCGAACCTTTTTCTTGGTCAAATCGGGAACTGATGACTCGGTTTGAACGGTTTCATGTTACGAATTCCAATTACAATACAAGCCGAGTCGAGCTGAGTTTTGTAGTGAACTTGTACACTAAACGAACCAAAAATTCGAACTCAAACTTCGTTTGTTCGTAAACGAGCCAAGTCCGGTTCGAGCCAAGCTTATACAAAACGAGCCGATGATTTAGAGCGTTGAGCTCGACTCATTTACTGTGCGAGCCTGAAACTTGAGTTTGAACTCGACTCAATTACTAAACGAGCACCGAGCCACCCTCTTCAATTTCCCCTCCCTTAGAATCAAACATGCCCAAATCCAGTGCAGCAATAAAGAAGCACCACCACAGGTAGATCCCAAGTCCGGTGTCCCAATTTATAAGCCCAAATCCTACGAAGTACTCGTCACTGATGCCGCGATTTCTCTTGCTTATGCCCTTGATGATGGAAAGACCCGCTTCGAAATCGACTTCCCGTATCTCAATTTGTTTGTAGCTCTTAACTAGTTAGCAAAAATCCGATTAGAACCCAAGGCTCGAGAAGAATGTAAAATCATCAGGTAATTAATGTGTTTAGAGAATTTTTTGGAATTTTTTAACGAGTAATAAACTTGAAATGATCTTGCATGTTTTGTTAATCAATCTTTTAAGGGGATTCGTCTCAGCAATGTAAAAAAATTTGATCAAAACTCATAATTTTTTTCAAAAAGACAAGAATAAGAAAAATAAATTGACTTATTGACTTATTTTTGTCTTTATTCAAAAAATTATGAGTTGAGATCAAAAAATTTTATTTTTCCGATTCCTCTCGTCGAGACAAATCAATAAGTCACAAAAGTTTGATACAAAACAAACAAATGCAAAAAAAAAATTCAAATAAAGACAAAAAAATAAGTTACTTAACTTTTCAATCCAAACCCACCCTTAGCAATAATTAATCATATTGATCATTTTCCAATCCCAAGCGTCAGATCCAGAACGATGGGTGCCACCAGATCGATGATGGTTCAGTAATTTTAGTATACAGGGGTAATTTGGTCATTTTATTATATAGGGGTATTATGGCAAATTTAGTATGCAAGGGTAATTGGGTCATTTAAATGTACAAGGGTGATATGGTCATTTTAGTGTATATGGGTATTTTAGTTATTTTTAATTTTAATTGGGTTAATGGGCGGGTTGTGTTTGATTTTAAAGAAATGGGTTGGGTTGGGTATGGATAATTGGACTCTTAACTAAATTGGTCAATGACCCATTAAAGACCCAACCCACTTATAACTTACCCAATTTGGCCCAAACCCGCCCATTTGACACCCCTAGATAAAACGATTCCGGGCACAACTGTGCCCGATATTGTGTTCTAAATATTTATCGAACGGTTCTGGACACAATTGTAGCCGGATTGCGTTTTGAGTTTGGGTTCCTAGACTTTTTCTTTGTTCTATGTAAGATTTTTTTAAGAGTCTTTTTGGGAGTTGGAAGAAGCTCTCTGTTCCTGACTTTTGTTACCAACTTACCATCCTGTTAAAACAGAGTTCACCAACTCAGAAGAACAGGAGTCAGGGGTCAGTGGGGGAATTTAATATGTGGAGTATGACGATTGACAAACCCATGCACCTTGTGTACTTTGATTTTCCACTGTATTTTTCTTGGTTTCCCTTTGCCCACAATTCTTGGCAGGCAAATAATAGCGTAAAGTAAGGGGAAAAAGAAAAGAGAAGTGGTGGCCACACTATGCACAAGTCCTGCAATCTATATATTTGTGGAAATGCCTCTGTTAGACTTCAAACAAAGGAAATTCCCAACTGAGTTCGATGGAGTTATCGACAAGAACTCAAGTAACTCTCTTCTCTTCCAATATTTTGATCATTTCTTCTTCAAGCTGTTGCCTAACCTGAAGCCTAATTTCCTTTTCTTTTCTTTTTTTCTTTTATGGGCGAAAGTCAGTATTGTTAGAATAGTTAGATTAACACCTTAGTGGAGGAGTTGAACTCATGACCTCCTTTCTCCGAGCACTTAAGGGCACCCTAATGCCGTTAGGCCAAAGGCCTCTTGGCGAAGCCTGATTTCCTTAGTCACTTTTCATGGATTTCTTCTAATTCATATGACAGGAAGATTGGTTGATTCCATTGTTAAAGGGGTTACGTATATATACAAAAAAATCGCATTATACACAACTTCTTACAAATTCCCAAGAAGGGTGTTTTAGAATAATTTGGTTCTTTGGTATTACAGGTATTTGAGTTACTTTCAGGTATCTTATCATTTGTTATTAAACTGTTGCCCAACCAATAAACCATCAAGCCTTACAATCACTTTTCTTAGATTTGTGCTAATACTACAACCTAGGAAGATTAGTGTTTCCACTGGTACACGGATTAGTCTTGTTTGAGTACTCACATACATTATGTAATACTTCTTAAAATTTCCCAAGAAGGGTGTTTTGCAATAATTTGGTTCTTTGATATTACAGGTATTTGAGTTACTTTCAGTACTTCTGCTTCTGGTTTTGTTGAGTTCGCTCAGTGTTGATGGTCGGAAAGCTCAGGTGCACCACTACTTTGAGTACTCAGCTATGACTTGCAGAGCTCACAGTGCATCATTGACGGATTTTGGTGGTGTTGGGGATGGAACAACACTGAATACAGAGGCTTTCAGGGCGGCGATAACCCATCTGAGCCAGTTTGAATCCGACGGTGGCTCGCAACTCTTTGTGCCGCCTGGAAATTGGTTGACAGGAAGCTTCAATCTCACCAGTCATTTCACTCTCTATCTTGACAAGGATGCTGTTCTTCTTGCTTCACAGGTTTGATTCTCCACGAGTCAAGAGTGAATTTTCATTTACCTTCTTTCAGTAAACTGTCTAAGCTACATGCTAAACATCAGCAAGAGGGGTCTTTTTTTTGTTTTTTGGTTTCGAGAAAACAAGAACTTAATAGATAAAGAAGAGAAACACATGACTCATGAGAGTCCAAAGGCTAAAACCCAGGAGAAGAGGACAATAAAAATATACACTCACCAATTTGATAAAAAAAAACAAAAATCCCAAGCCTAAGCACATGATAATTACGAACAACAAGCACCCAAAGGGTTCAAAGAACAAGAGGACTAATTTTAAAAAGCTAGAACCTTTGGTTCACAGAAAAAAAAAATAGTATGGTTCCTAAAATATAACAACCAGCTTGAAAATTGAACTTCGTTGTTCAAGAGTGATTTTCTGATGATTCTTGCAATTCAACTGTAACTGCTGGCATTTTGTTTTTACCTTTAGGACCGATACCAGGCTGTGTTCGGATCGTGGATTTGTGGAGAGATTCGTGAAGTGAAGAATCTAAATTTGTTTCTTTGGGCTTCCATATCGTTTTTTTTGACCCCCAATTCATGATCCAAACGCAGCCTAATTTGTGGCAAGAAAGAAGAATAACAGGGATAAGCTACACAGGAAATTTTATTTTTTTTTTTTGGTAACTAGCTACTTAGGATACTGCAGCTGAAGCATAACATACAGAACAAACAAAAAGACTGTGTGGCAGCATTTGAGGAGTGATCATGTGACCTAACCAAAAGAAAATGGTAAAGCAGTGATCATGTGAGCAGCCACATGTTACATGTCCTTATCCGCGCATAGGATTTTCTGGTCTTTTACTTTCCGTAGAGTCAGGATCATGTTCTGTTGCAAAGCATGGCTACGAGGATTTCCGTGTCTGTTACAAAACATGGCTACGAGGATTTCTAGGTCCAAACATTTTGGCAGATGACATTTTGCGATGGACAATAGGCTATAACTGTATGATATGGATTTTAGTCATCAACAGGTTTTAATTCAATTCCAAGGTAGTTCATCGAGCTAACAGCACAAGAATGATGGTAGATTGCGTGCTTTTGACAACCTTATTTCCATAGCCACTGATTCAATTACGTAATCTGACTGTAGATACGTACATGGACATACTCCTGCTTCTTAAGTCATCTACCCATATTCCCTCCAATAAGTCTAGGGACCATGAATCCCACCCATGACCCAACCCATGATGTTGACGTGGTGGGTGGGTCCCATGCCACGTCAGCAACTACCCAAATTTTTTTTTTTTAAAAAAAAAGCTGAAATTTTTTTGTTCCCCACCCCAGATTTGATTTAGAGAGAGAGGAGGAGGTCACCCACCACCGCCAGGTTCACCTCCGGCGACCAACCCTTCACCTAAATCGACGCACCACCACCGACAACAATCTCTCTCTCTCTGTTGCTGTTACCCTTGGAGAAGGGAAACTTGGGGCAAGAGTTCACGACGGTTCTGTCAAGGTCGCCGACGGTGTTTTGGTCATCATTGGCGTCGTCATGAGAGGGAGGGGTATGCCGTTGTCAATTGAGGAGGTGCGGGGGTTGTTAGGGTTTAGGTGGAGGCGGCGAAGGAGGTAGGAGGAGAAGAGGAGGGTGGACCAACGGTGGATGTGGTAGTGGTGACGGGCGGCAACGACATCGGATGTGGGGGTGATGGGCGGAGGGTTGGTCGCTGGTGGTGGTGGGTGTCGCCGGTGGTGAGTGACCTCCTCCCCGGTGATGGGTGACCTCCTCCTCCTCTCTCTCTCTGAATCAGATCTGGGGTGGGGGAAAAAAATTCAGTTTTTTTTTTTTTTAAATTTGGGTAGTTGCTGACGTGGCATGGGACCCACCCACTACGTCAGCGTCATGGGTTGTGTCATGGGTGGGATTCATGGTCCCTAGACTTATTGTATTCCCTCCTTTTTGCCTTAGGAGTGATGGTGCTTGTTTCCACTCCTCTCTTTTTTTTGGTAACTGAAAGTTGCATTAAAAACTAAATAGCATTTACAATCCGAGGGTATACAACCCCTATCAAATCCATATAAAGTAGATTAACAACTTTTGTTCCTGCGTTAAATTTGAAACGGTATCGAGATACAGATCGGTACCGATACATACCGTTCCAGTAAAGAAAGCAGTATGCTGACCGATACGGGATTAATAACTTTTGTTCCTGCATTTTCCTTCAAGTCTTCTCCAGATCTGAGATAGACGACTGAAAGTAGAACAAGCTTTACAAGGGTGCGCACCAGCCTTTTTTGGAATTTATTCAGTATATTTGATACATCATGCAGTAGCTTACATCCATTCAGAATCACTCTCTATTTATTACCGTTGTCCTTATATTTAATGAAGGTTACTACTATTATGATAAATATATTGATTTTTTAATATTTATTTATTTATAACGCTAAATCCGAAACGGTACCCGGTATTGTACCGGTATACCATACCAGTGACAAAAACGGTACCACGTCCGATATGGTATTCAAAACCTGTTCACGTGAACAAACTTGGTCAAAAAATTTCGTCTAACTATCGTCTCATTGAGTCACATCGGGCCAGACTTTTCAGAGTTTGTTCACGCCAATAGCCGAATACATCGGGCCAGACTTTTCACAAAGTGCCGATCGCATTTTTTTTTCCTTTGTTAGACACCAAAGAAGTGTCGGACATCTTGCAGAAAGAGTGTCGCACACATTTCCAAATTAAGATTTTAATTTTACAAATGGGCACGAAAAAAAAAAAAAAAGAGTATTGGGCATGTGTGCTGGAGTGTCCAAGGAGTGTTGGACACAGACATGCCGCCTTCTTTTTAAGTATCCGTACTTCTTAGAATTGCAAGTGCTAAAGAGAAAATGAGATATGAATCTTCTGTGCCCTTAACAATATGTGATACAACCATCCAGTGGAAGTGGAACACAAGTAGAGGTTTCCAAAGAGAGGACATGTTGGGTCTGACTCTGAAGCATGACCAATTTAGAACAAAATGCATCTATGCAGAAAATCCAAACAATCAAGAAGGGGAATCTCATAACAAATGTAAACATGTATGCTGATGATTTCCAACCTTCTTCAATTGGTTTAGGTCGTGGACGATTGGGCTGTGATTGATCCCCTACCCTCCTATGGCCGAGGAAGGGACACCGCCGGTGGAAGATACATCAGTCTTATCTTTGGAACCAACCTCACTGATGTTATTATAACAGGTACCAAGAACAAAAAAAATTTGCATGTTTGAGTTGCTAAAACTATTAAAAACAAACACCGCAATTCTGACTGATGTTGATCTGATAAATAAATTTGGTGACAATGTTCTGATTTCAGGGGAGAATGGCACCATTGATGGCCAAGGTGCTCTCTGGTGGGACAAGTTCCATAAGGGAGAGCTACAATACACCCGGCCTTACCTGATTGAGATCATGTACTCGGATAACATTCAAATTTCCAATCTTACTTTGGTTAATTCGCCATCATGGAATGTTCATCCAGTTTATAGCAGGTTCTTCCACTCGGCCTATCACGTTTCTGAGTTTTCACCTTGTCTTCATTTAGCTTCATGAACTATCACACTCTCTGACACCTAGTGTAATATCTGCATTTCGCATTTCCAGCAATATCATTGTTCAAGGACTTACAATTCTTGCACCGGTCACTTCTCCAAACACTGATGGTATCAATCCAGGCAAGTTTACAGAAACTTAAGCCCATTTGCTTGTACTTTTCAGAATTAGTCTCGCAGATAAAATATTCTTCTGAATATGAGTCATTTGATGTTTTGCTTATTGATAATATTTTCAAAATTTTGGAAGGAAACAAGTTTTGAAATTCGCCAAACAACAAGTTCTGTCCTTTTGGAAAATATATCCAGAAAATATTATCGAAAGCTGCTAACCCAACACAGAGGAAACAATTATCTTACAAGCTGTATGCAAAAGTGTGGGATCAAATAGAAACATTCTGCTTATTGTCTGCTTTTTATGCTCTGTTGATCTTCAGACTCGTGCTTAAATACCCGAATTGAAGACTGTTACATTGTATCCGGAGATGATTGTGTAGCTGTCAAGAGTGGCTGGGATGAGTACGGAATAGCTTTCGGTATGCCAACGAAACAACTCGTAATCAGACGGCTCACGTGCATTTCCCCATTCAGTGCAGTGATTGCACTAGGAAGCGAAATGTCGGGTGGGATCCAGGACGTAAGGGCCGAAGACATCCTAGCCATCAATTCAGAATCAGGAGTAAGGATCAAAACTGCAGTTGGAAGAGGAGGGTACGTGAAGGACATATACGTGAGAGGAATGACTATGAAAACCATGAAATGGGCTTTTTGGATGACTGGAGATTATGGGTCCCATCCCGATAATAACTACGATCCCAATGCAATTCCTGTTATAGAGAATATCAATTACCGCGATATGGTTGCTGAGAATGTGACAATGGCTGCTAGGTTGCGGGGAATATCCGGTGATCCATTCACAGGAATTTGTATATCTAACGTGACCATTGAGATTTCTAAGACGTCGAAGAAAATTCCGTGGAATTGTTCTGATGTTTCTGGGATTACTAGTGGTGTGGTTCCTAAGCCGTGTGACCTCTTGCCTGACCAAGGACAGGTTACAGAATGTAATTTTCCAACGGAATGTCTGCCGATAGAGAATGTTGAAGTTCAGACTTGTTCCTACAGAAGTAAATATTTATGAGGCATGGCTATGTCCTTAATTGTTTGCTTTGTTTGGAAACCTGTTTCCTCTAGAGCAATGATAAAATCGATACTACTACTTCGATAAAGGATACCCGACTTATGTATAGATGGCTGAAAATGGCTTCAGGAATTTGCAGATTCAGCTGAATTTGAGATTTTGCTTCAAGAAGATGAAGTTCTTAACAAGAATTTTGCTGTTCAATTAACATGATTTGTTGGTAAACTGATTGGGTCTTAACTTTGTTACCACAGTATTTTGAAATTTGACCAGATACTGAGTTCCCAAACTGCAAAACCAACAAAACAACAATATGGAGAACAATAAGTAATTTGTTGTTCTTTGGTTTATTCTTCTGGGTAATAATGCTAAGAAAATTTACTGCTTAGCAAAATTCTCATCCAAAATGATCTTGTTTTTCCATTCATATCATGTAAAGTCAAAAGTACTCTCTAGATACAATTGAAAAATGCGACACATGCATCATGAATCATGACATGGATTCAGGTTGTTCATTGGTCACAATCTTAATTTGTGCTCCAAATCCACATGTGCTCTAAATCTCGAAGGGTTAGTCGAGTGGGAGCATGACATCAAGAATGTGTGCTCCATATACTCCTAAGTATATGGGTGGCTAAATGGGTTCGGACACCCGGTTATAAAAGTAGATGCATGTGTGCTCCATATACTCCTAAGTATTACTTAACAGTACATCTGAACTTCTCTCACCAAGCTCATACAATCTCCGGCTTGATTGTTCGTTTCTGCTCTCAATTCTTACTTACACGAATTTTGGTAGTTTGTGGTATTTTAAAAGATACCCTGACTCTCTGGCTCACGCGTACTTACATACTTGACATTAGTGAGACTAGGGGCGATAAACAAGCCAAACAGGTATTTGATCAAGCTTGACTTGACAACTTAACGAGATTTAAAATATGTTTGAGTTTAGCTTGTTTATAAGACGAGTCGATCTCTAACGAGCTTCAATCAAGCCAAACACGAGCCTATCTCAACCTTGAAATTTTTTTTTTATACATAATAAGCCGAATGAGCCGAGTAATAGCTTATTCAAGTTTGGCTTGAAATCTTAACGAGCTTCAAAAACATAAATATATTCAATTTTGGTTTGTTTATATAGCAAACCAATCTTTAACAAGCTTTTAACAAAGAAACACGAAATCGGACTCGAGTAGTTTAATTCGTTTAACAAGTAGAATATTTAGTATTTGAGTTCTCCTCAATGAGGATAAGTTAGGACTGAGGCTTATCCTCCATGCCAAAGCACCTCAATTTGGCCACTCATAATGTCCACTCTTCCTTTGACTTCTCTCAAGTCACCCTCTCCCCTGATCCACAATACCCAAGATTTGCTAGTTGATACGAAAACAACCAACCCCCCAAAACCTCATCATCTTTCACAAAGTGAAACCCTTTATTCTGATGCAATATCTTCCCTGCGTTTGTGCACAACCAAAAGAAACTCAAAACTGGGTTCTTGCATTCACGCCAAGATACTGAAATCAGGGCTTGATTCTGATAGCTTGATTAACAACTCCCTTCTTGACATGTATACGAAATGTGACCAAATAGAGTATGCAGCAAAATTGTTCGATGATATGCCTAACAAAACTGTTGTGTCTTGGACGTCGATGATGTCGGGTTATAGCCAAAAGGGATTCGTAGATGAAGTTCTAATTATTTTTCAGCAGATGTTAGAATCATTGCCTCCTGATGAATACACATTATGTGTGCTTTTACAGGCTTGCGCCCGGAAACGTGTCTCGAAACTCGTTGAGATTATTCACGGTTTCGCGATAAAATACGGGTATGATAGAGATGGGTTTTTCCAAAATTCTCTGATAGATGCATATGCAAAATCCGGGATGCTAGGGAGTGCTGAAGAAGTGTTATATAGATTTAGTGGCAGAGATGTGGTTTCTTGGACTACAGCCATTTCCGGCCATGTTGGAAATGGAATGATGGAGGGAGCTCTTGTTTTGTTCTTCCAAATGCAAGAAGATGGGGTGCAGCCAAATGTGGCAACTGTTTTGAGCATCTTAATGGCATGCTCTTCGATTCGTCAATATCGTGTTATTCAATGGGTACATGGACTGGTCATGAAAACAGAATGGTGTCGAAATGCTCTTGTGATGAATTCTCTAGTTGAGATGTATAATAACAACAAATACTTCAAAGAAGCTGTACGACTTTTTTGCGACTTCTGTTTTGCTGGTGAAGGTTGGTTCCTTAGACCAGAGACCATGGCAGCTCTTCTTCAGGGTTGTGCCCATTCTGGCTCTCTTGGAGAAGAGATCCATGGATACTTGATTAAACATGGATTTTTCCCTAGCATCTGTGTAGAAAACTCACTTTTGGACATGTATGGCAAAACTGGTCAACTTGATTTTGCTTCTCAGTTTTTCAGAATGATGAAGTTCAAAGATATAACTAGTTGGAATACTTTAGCGACATGCCTTGTGAAGAGCGAACGACCTAGTGAAGTACTAAAGCTTCTTACTGATATTCACACTTATGGGGCACAAGATAACATCTTTCCTGATTTTATCACAATGCTTGCATCGATTAAGGCATGTTCAAACTTGGCATCTGAACGGCTTGGTCAAGTGATTCATGGGTATACTATGAGAGCAGGCATGATTTCTGACGTTTTTGTTCAAAATTCTTTGGTGGATATGTATGGAAAATCGGGCAGGTTAGACTTAGCAGAACAGATGTTTGAAGAGATGCCCATAAGAGATCTGGGTTCTTGGAATTCATTGATTGCAGCATATGGAATGAATGGAAACGGAATATCTGCATTGCAAACTTTCGCCAAACTGAAGAAATCGGGGATCTACAAGCCAAATGAAATCACATTCGCTAGTGTTCTCTCTGCCTGTTCTCATTCAGGGTTGATAGAAGAAGGTTTTGAAATTTATGAATGCATGAAAACAGAATACGGAATTGATCAGAGAATGGAACATTTTTCTTGTATGGTTGATCTCTTGTGCAGGTCAGGGAGACTAGAGGAAGCAGAAGCTTTCATAGAGAAGATGCCAGTGATACCGGCCCCTGACGTGTGGGGAGCTCTATTGGGTGCTTGTGCACTCGTCAAGAATGTCGAAATAGCCGAAAGAGCAGCAACCAAACTCTCCGCGTTGGAACCAAACAGCAATGTGTGGAGAGTTGCTATATCGAATGTTAACGCGAGTGTTGGAAGGTGGGAAGAGGCGGCAAAGGCAAGAGCAGAGGTGAGGAGATCAGAGGAACTCAAAAAAGGAGAAGGGTGGAGCAGTGTGGAGGTGAAAGGAGAAATGCATAGGTTTAGGCTGGCTGATACGAGCTACGCGGAGAGTGAAACAATTTATGAGGTTTTGAATGGAATGCGGGAACAAATCAGAGAAGCCGTAACAGAGACAGTAACTGCGAAATAATAGACACCATCAAAGATTATGGTAGCGACTCAGGGTTGAATTGTTTTGAAAACCATATTGAAATGGTGAAGATTTGAGGCAGTTTTGATTCAAACCACTGAATCATGAGGAGAACTAAAACCTTCGTGAAGTACTTTGACACTCTCTTGAATGGACAGAGAAGTGTTAAGCTATGTTACATGAATCTGTCATTCTGGGCAAACTATCGGAATTACTGGTGTGGACACGACACGGGTACGGGTGCAGTATATGGATGGAACAGGTTGTTTCCGCCCAGACATGGCTGTTGAAATTTCTAGTTTTCCTTTGAAGAAGAAGAAGTACGAGGTTTTCATCTACACTAACAATCTGAACCCCATTTCTACCTTCAAGAACCAAACATCCATGGCCTTCGGCAGTTTTATTTTCTTCCCGATAAAGTAGTTGATGGTTTGAATGCTCTAGTCATTTAGTGTCCGTTGTGGTAACTCAGTATTCAGAAGTAGGCCTGTCAATAGATCAGATTAGATGCGAATCTGATCCTACACGACCTTGAATCTGATTACCCGAAATTGGTCAGCAAGTAACCAATAATAGACTCCAACCCATGCATGCATGCTATTGAAATCAAAGACATTTGCTAAAAGAGCTCACTTGGCTTCTGCTAAGATTTAACAGGTGTATTGAAACATGTGAAAAGTATATAGAAATATGTGAAAGTGTATTGAAAGTATATAAAGTGCACTGAAGTGTGATATTTTTTTTTTTGTCATTTTCATTGGCTATTCTGTCAATAGATGTCCTCGGGATATTGCCTCAACTTTGTCTCCACACAAACGTATGACAAAAGGTAAGGTTAATTGGGTAATGCTTCAGACAATGAATAATCTCTCTATCGTAAGTGAGTGTGTGTTTTGATGTGACTCTCAGGGACGGATGCACGTTAAGGCCTTGAAGTCACGCTCCCCTTTGATCATGGTTGACGTCTTCACTTATACCTCTATGTACTTATGGTGTTCCTCTTTTACGAGAAGATATTTAATGTCCCTGGAACAAGGTTGAGCACGAATTTGGACCATACATTGGTGTGGAATCCACCCCTAAGTGTGTAGACCCCACACCAATGTGTAGTCGAGATTCGTGCTCAACCTTACTCCAGAGGCAGTGGATAATTTCTTTATTCTGAAAAACAAACACATCTCAAAGCTCTATTTGACGTAAACCGAAAACAACATTGTAGTACTTGATTATTACGTGAGCAACAACACTATGAAAACTACATTTGGTGACCATGCATGTTTAGAATACGATGCGAGTTGTCATTTCTGCATTGGTAAGAAACATGAAAGGTGGAGCCCGTTCCACCAATGCACTAAAGACAACTTGCATGATATCAACAATATGATCACCAAATGTGGTCACCATAGTATTATTGTTGCGTGAGATCTTGTATTATTGATCTGACACAGACTTGAACTCAACCCATGGCCTACAAAGAAAACCCAAAGAAGGGAGCCATTTGTATAGTTGTACTGATATTTTGTTTCTACACTCTAGTTGACCATGTTCTCCGGAAGAGCCAGCCAAAGTTACATGCATTTCATGAGAAGTTTCTGGGTGTCAGGTAGGAACCACACACGTGGTATCCCGTCGGCGATTCCAGCTGTCCAAACATTTTTGGACAGTCCGGATTTTAGAGAGAGAAAAAGAAGAGAGAGAGTGGTGGGATGAGGAGAGAGGGAGGGAATAATCTGGGCCGTCTACGTTTGGACGGTTGGGATTACCGACGGGGACCGCCAAGTGATAGCCGCTCGGCACCCAAAAATTTCTCGCATTTCATATAGTCATCTGCCTTTCCAATAATTTCCTAGTTTTCAATTTTTCCAGGCATGCCATGATCAAGAAGTACAAGGAATCAAATTAGCCTTGAAGAACTGGAAAAGTTAATGGGGGATCTATTCCATTTATTCAGCTCCATGACAAACACAGTAAAAGAGCAGAACACATCTCTCTCTCTCTCTCTAGTCAAACATTCCTTTCTTTTCTGTTTCAATAGACCAGGAAACTGACACTGCATGCATGCTCACATTGCATTTTCTCTCATTTCATCACTCATAACTCAAAGCATGAAGGAAGTTAAGAGAAGCTAGCTCTACAAATCAAACAAACAATCTGTTTTTTTTTTTTTTTCGATAGCTTGAGACATCGATATTCAGAACAGACACTCTGGTTCGGTACACCATCGACGTTTTGTCATGTGCAGATTCTATTTCAGAATCAATTATTGAGAACCTTTTGCAAAAACTCACTTTGGTAATGGATTTTGAAGCTTATTTGTGAGGATGTTTTTGGAGGAAACCCATTCCCAAGAAAACACACTTAAAAGGATTATTCCAAACTTTCATGCTATATATTAACTATCCACTGAGTTGTCAATAAGACAAGAAGACTGAAAAAAATCATAGTTTTTCCAAACACTTTTAATGCTTTTCAAGGCCTCTAACGAATAGAAACTTGTGTTTTTTTCGTGCCTTATTGACAACCCATTAGGCTGTACGTTATTAGCATTTTCCCATTTCAAATTGTTGAAAACCAGACTTTATTTGGAAATAAATAAAACATGAAAAAGATGAGTGTTGGTGTTTTAAAAAAAAAAAAAATTAAAGTTGATTCTGAAATAGCAATCACACCTAAATACCTTTTAAAGAAGAAGGATAAGAAGATAATATGGTTTGGAGGTTTGATGAAGTTGGTGCAAGAACTTCCTCTCCAACCAGTGGTCCTTGATGATCAAAATGGTCCCAAAAAGGAAAACTTGGGCACTGTTGGGATTCAACATCAACAATCCATTCATTCAACTCTTGTCTTTTCAAGCACTCCAACTCCATCTTCTCCCTTTCCTCATTCATACTTGAAGCCTGCACTTGCATGGGCACCATGCTCTCCATCAACGGCAGCAAGTAATTCGAGTCCAGAGGGGGAAACACCGGAACTTCTTGTAGTTGATTCATATTCCAAGTTTCGGGATTCGATTCCATCGGTTGTTGATGAAAAAGATCTGCTCTTTCGTTACCGTCCGAGATTCTAATCCCCTCGAGTATGGAACCAGTGTCAAACATAAACAGTGGGCTAGGAGTGGAAAATGGGGCACCTTGAAGGGGTGGTTGCTTTGTTGTTGCCAAGTTTTGGTTTAGGAAATCCACTTGGTTTCCCAGGTACCCGAATTCGGGACGACATTCGGCACGGCCGTGTCTGTTAGGTGTTGAAGGTGCTGTTGGCTTTCGGATCTTCTTTTTTATCCAAGAATTCCAGTAGTTCTTGATTTCATTGTCTGTTCTCCCTGGCAGGTGACTTGCAATATGAGCCCATCTACAAGACAATCGTGCATGTTTAAGAATTAGAAGACTGAAGTGTTGTGAATAAGCTTCATTCTTAACCCCAAGTGGTTGACCGGGTAGTAGTAAAGGCCTGAGACTAAGATTTGCTCCCTTCCAAGGTTTCAGGTTCAAAACCTTACAGGTGTTAGTCAGTACATACGGAGCTTTGCTCCGACTTTAATTGGGCTACCCGCAAATAGCCAATGGGATTGGACTCCAGGATCGATTAAGGTGCGCGTAAACTGACCCGGATATCTGAACTATAAAAATCCAACCTTGAGACTTTAGGAAGAAGCGAACACTTAAGTCACAAGCCTAGACCACCCGGCCAGGCTCTTGGGGTTGAACTATAGCCCATAGTCTTAGCTATTAATCAAAAAGAAGCAAAATGTCAAGATGTGACAATAATGTACTCTTCAGTTGCAATATTTTTTCATCTGCCAAAAATGTTTTATGACTCAACCCTTTAGGAACTACTTGGACAGTGGACTTGCCCTCCACCTACTAAACAAATATGCATGTGCTCTTGAACCTTGTACCATTAACTTCATTCCTAAGTTAATTAATTTTGAGGACGACTTGTAACATATATATGTCAATTAATTAGTTCTTCCAGTTGCTTGCAGAAGCACTCAACACAAGGATATATTATTTTTTATAATTTAGTTGTCCGAACCAACTTACATGTAAGTACCTCGACTAATGATCATGCCCAAAGGAAATGTTAGGTTTACTGGAATGAAGTTGGAATGAAACGATTATTCTCTCAGAATTCTCATTTCAAAAATAGGTACGATATACAAGAATGACAGAATGTACGTTTTCAATAAAGCCATTAATTATATCGACTTAGATAGATGAATTGTCATTCCATTTGGGAGGTTGATAAATGACCATTCTGTTTCTTCCCAATATTATTCTGCCGAACCAAACACTTTCTAAGATGACTCAATGGGTCATGCTCCTTTTAATCGTTGTAACTCTTTTCCATGATAAGTAAACGCTTTTTTGCCGGAAAAAAGGGTGACTTAATGGGTCTATTTGGAAATGGGAAAAAACTATGTGAAATAGAATAACTCAAAACCTGTTGCCAACTGCACCATGAAGGCTGATAATCAACTTCTCTTCCTCCGCTGTAAACCTCCCTCTTCTTATATCAGGTCTCAGGTAATTGATCCATCTCAGACGACAGCTCTTACCGCATCTTTGTAATCCTAACGAATCCAAAAAAGAAAAACCAAAAACAGATTTCATGAGATTCGTACACATTTTTCGTCGCGATATAGGGATGTGCAAATAAATTTGGAGATACAGAAGATATATATGATGAGATGGACAACCAGCTTTATCAGGGACTTCACTCCAACAGCCATGGCCATGAGTAGTGATGTGCCTAATGAGTTTTTCATCTTCTTCAGGTGACCAAAGCCCTCTCTTCACTTTCTGCTGATTGCAACAAGAGTGGTGTCCCATTCTGCCTCCTCTTTTGTTTGAATGGAGAATAGGTAATTTGTTGAGAAAAATGTTGGTGAACCTGCAGCCCTTTATAAATGTCTAGGGAGTAGTAAGTGGACAATCCAAGTGATTGGCCCGGGGACTTATGGATTTGCTCTCTTAAGGTTTCTAGTTCCATTCTCCTTACCGGTTATTTTCGGGGTTACCTCACCCCACGCACAAGAATGTGAAATGGCTATGAGAGAAACTGTAGGGATTCATTTGAGGCATGCGTAAACCGGCTCAGGACACCTTGCATTATCCAAAAAAAAAAAAAAGGGGGTAGTAAGTGGACCCGACAATTAAACCCCATGAGAGGGCCTTATATGGGACCCATATTTCCATCTAACCCTAAAATGACATTTCATCTCACACCACATTAACTTTGATATGTTTTTGGTCTACGTAGACATGTAGTACGTAGTAGTAGTACTATGCTTTCATTTATGCATGGCGTACTCTGATCAACCTTTGTTGGTTGTCTACAAGAAACCGAGAGACTAATGGGGGAAAACTAACTCCAAAGTCACATGTTCGAAATCTCTCAGGTGCTATCAAATCTTTCGGAGTCAGTCTGTATATATAGAGCTTTGATCTGATTTTAATTAAAACTCCCGCAAATAGGTGGTAGGATTGGTCCTCCGGGATTAGGCCACAGTGAGTTCTATTGGAGAGTTTCTATCACTTTGCATCAACTATGAGATTAAAATGGGACTTATGAGAACATGTACATCAGAATAGATAAAAGAGAATTTTAGTTAATCAAATACATCATGAAATAGGTATATTAATAATCTCGTTTATTGCTTTTCATACCGGTCTTTTCTCGAGTTTTTATCACAGGTCAAAAGCGTGATTGAAAATGGGGACTTTATTAATGCCTCCATATATATAGACTACGGTTTAATTAGAAAGCGCGATAAAAAGACAAAGATGCCGATTTTATCATACATGCTTTTAACGACATCATGAAAAGAGCGTCACACGTGAAGATGTCTTACTTTAGTAGATACTAGATAGATTAAATTAAAATTAATTTCTTGGTATTGTACATACATATGACAAACATCATTTATTATAGTTTATAGTCTGTTACTTAATTTTTTCCTAAAGTCGATAAATATACATATTGTGGTCTCTTTCTTTTTTTTTACTACAATATTCGTCACTACTAAAGTAAAATCCTGGTTCCGTTCCAGCTTACAGTAACTTTGGCACAAACATTGAGTAAATGTTTACGAGCAATTATTTTATGTATTAATAACTCTCTCTCTCTCTCTCTCTAAAAAAAAGCAAGAACAACAATAACTTTATTCTAAACTTGTTGGATGATCTATGTAGATTTGATTAACCAATTAATTTGTTTCAATGAATTCACTACACGTTGTTTTGTCAAGAGACTAAATTCCGCGGGCTATATTCGAATTTAGGTTTACGTCAAGAGAATGAATTTAATGGACTCTCTAATTGAATTATTTTATATCCTACGTGGTATCCGCTCGGTGCATCCGAGCCGTCCGATACACTTTTGGACAGCTTGGATTGAAACCCTCTCTCTCTCCTCACCCCAACACTTTCTCTCTCCAAATCTGAGCCGTTCAAACACATAATGGACGGCTCAGATGCGCGAGCGGGCACCACGTGGTACCTGCTTGGCACTGAAAAATTTCCCCTCCAATTGCCTTTTACAACATTTTCATATAAGAGACACAGAAAGCTAGTACCAGTGAGAAGGAAAAAATAAAATCAAAAAACAAGAGAGGTTAATTAGCCTAGCTAAAGCAGTGAGTCGAGTTCACTAACAATTACGACTTCAACCGAGTCATATCCTTTATCCCCAATTGGTAGCGGTGCCGAGCGCATCTAAACCGTCCATCTCTACAATTAATGGTCTGGATTAAAAATAAACTTTCACAGGGAAGAGTTAAACTCCTTGCTTGGAAAGTTTATTTTCAATCCAGACCGCTAAAACCACGTTTGGACGGTCCAAATGTGCTCGACACCACTACCAAGCACCTTGGCAGCATCTCCCAATAAGAGGGGGAGCATGAGGGCCAAAACGTGTTTGAAAAACGTTTTAAACGAATAAATTCACAAACACGGGAATTGAGAGTACGAGCATAGAGCAGTGAAAAAACCGGGACAAAGAATCTCCGAGGTTATGCCACTCATCACATCACATATATCTTCGCTTTACCAACAAGCAGGAGCAGTTGATAATTATGTCTCACTAATTACAATCACCAATCAGAGATATTGTGTATCAATTCTTGGACGTACACTGTCTCCTAGCTCATCATACTACAGTATTAATTAATTTCAACCAACAACTTAATTTTTTTTACCAACAAAAAAGGTACAGTATATAATATCAAGAGCGCCGGTACTATTGGTACCGACGGTGATGTAGGCCGTATGTACGCACCATGATCAGTACTCTCAGCATTCTCGATTCATCAACTGTGTGCGAGAACTCAACGAGGCAATTCATGGCCATTTATTCAATAACATCTTTTTTATAATTTACCTATCCAATATCATCCATATAACAATATTTTCGCAGAGTTTTGGTTTTCATTGTTCTTCCTAACAATTGTCTTCCTAATTAATCATTGATCGATCGGGTCTTCAGACCTAATTATTGTTGTTCTTGTCATTATTGTTCATTTGAACTTTATAGCACATTAAATACTTAGTTAATTAACTCCCATAAACTCGATTATCGTATATTATTAGGACGTTCAGAGTCTTTTATTTAGTCTCTTAAGTAGAACCAGCAGTTCGGCTCCTGCTTCAATTATCGCTTCACGCTCCCGATTTTGCAAATTTTAATAGTTTGGAATGCTTCGAAAGATGTTTCACAAGCACAGGTGCATTGGAAACTGGGGTTCAACACGCAAATTTTAATAGTTTAGAATGTTTGAAAAGATGTTTCACGCGCACAGGTGCATTGGGAACTGGGTTTCATTATTTGTTGAAGTCGTTTGTTTGAGAAGAAAAAAACAAGAAATTCAAGCAATTTAAACACACTAAAAGAGTTAGGGAGTTAGTGGTGGTCAAGAATCAAAAAGTAAAGCACGTCCTTTACTTATTGAAGTTTTTCAACTACTAGTTTAACGAACTAATTGAGACTTGAAAATTTTGAAAAAATTTGTCAATGAGATACTTCGTTTTTAGTTCGAAAAATAGTGGGATTTTCATAACAGGACAAACAAAATAGAACAAATGAAGAAACATGTAGACACATATACTTGCGTCTCTGCAAGTATGTGTTTGTGTGGACAGGGGATGCCACCGAGCATCTCTTTGTAGAACGGTACCGAGCGGCCGATCCGTCGTTCATTTCGGCACGGACGGCTTAGATTGAATCTGAGCGCATACGAATCTGAATCGTCTATTGTTCAGTTAAGTTCCGAGCCGTCGATTGCCGACATGAACAGCCGGATCTACTGCTCTGCTGGCAGCATCCCCCATTCGGTGTCTGTGTGTGGTGGTTGTAGAGTCTCAATTATTGAAACGATGTTCATTAGTAAAATACATTTTAATGGTTTTACCTAAATAAGAAACACATGATAATTAAGTATATTTTCGTTAGTGTTGTGATCAGTAGTGGAGTCAAATATATATATATATAGAGAGAGAGAGAGAGAGAGAGAGAGAGAGAGAGTCATACATGATCCTCTACGTAGAAAATTTGTTGATTATGAAGTGGCCGTTGATTGGTACAAATCATCCACCACAATTGATGTGAAGATATATTGGAGTGACTCTTGCTTTGCTAGATCGCAATCTAACTTTGAAAGTAATGTATGCACAATTAAATCATTTCAATCTAGGGCTAGTTCAATTGTAACATGGATATGATTGTAAACTCAGATATTCTGAGTTTGAAATTTGACAACTTTTTGGGGCCAGATCGCAGGAGAAAAAATTCTTGTGAATTCGCCAGCCATCCATGCCTTCGTGTCTTCAAATACATGTTGACCGAACCGGAGAGAAGAATAGTCGAGATGTGCGTAAATTGACCCAGACACCTCTGACCGTAGAAAAAAAAATTACTATTTCAACAGGAAAAGAGACTCTTGGGAAGAATTTAAAAGGAGAAATGATTAGACTTAGCTTTAAGGGGGAGCAAATGGAGTCCCAATTGACCCCACCCCATAAGATTAATTGGAAACTAATTTAATTTGTTTAGGAAGACAACATATTGGGACTTTTCCTTTGTTGGTTAAGTTATAATTAACACTTCGATGGAAACTCTCTACCCTAACCCCTTTTAACCTCCTGGATTTGCCGCACTGGAGTCACCGTATAATTAGGAATCTCATGAAACCTCTGAGGTTTGAGTACTCTCACTCGTGTGGTATTAATTTTTGGGCGTGTTTGATTGCAGATTTTGTTTTGAGGGGATTCGTAATGAGGTGGGATTGGGATTGAGAATGAGGTGGGATTATTAATGAGGGGATGAATCATTTATTTATGTTTGTTTTGCACAGGATTAGGATTGGGATTGAGAATGAGGTGGGATTGTAAATAACATGTTTGTTTTGGCTAGGATTAGGATTGGGATTGAGGTGGGTTTTTAAACTGGTTTTGCTTAATCCCATGAGAATGGGATTCGTAATACCCCCAACCCCATCAGATGGGGGGATTGGTATTCCCATGGGATTTGTAATCCATGGGATAAAAATCCAACCAAACACACTTTTTAAACTGCACTTCACTTTCGGAGTCCCATCCCAAGCCCCAATCCGGCTATCAAACACGCCCTTTGTGTTGGGTCAGGCCATAAAGGATTTGATCCTGAGTTAATCTGAATCCCCGTATGTGAGCTGTGAGATTGATCCTTCGAATTAATTAATCTTTCTATTAAAAATAACCAACCCCTATCCTAATAGCAATTTTGTTGACAAAATTCTACACACACCCCTATCCTTTAATTAATCATGAAATGGGCCCTTTTTCCCTTCATTAGAAGTTCTGATATCTTAAGTCAATCATCATGTGAGCCCCTTTTCTAGCTCTAGGCTATTGCTAGCTTAAAGGCCCTAATCCTCACATGGGTTTAATAACTATTAATGGATATGTTGGATGGAAAGTGGAAAGGGTGACGGCATCAAAGGAGATAATTTTGCGGAGGCTTTGGCCATTCGAGATGGGTTGAATTTGGGAATTGCTCTAAAATGTCCTAATGCATATTGAATCGGATGCGGAGGAGATTGTGAGGAAATGCGATGATGATCAGGACCCTCCCTCCAACATAATAGTAGTTATTCATGATTGCTTAGTCTTGAAGAAATCATTCAGTTCATATGATTTTGGTTTTGTTAAACGTGAGTGTAATATAGCTGCACAGTGTTATGCTCAAAAAACCCTTCCCAATGACATGTCTGGCTTGTGGACATTCATTTTACTCCCATGGGGTTTGCATCTCTCTAATGTTTAGGCTCTGCCTATCAGATGAATAAAATTCTTCTCACCTTTTGACAAAAAAACAAAGGAGATAATTTTGTTTGTGTGATTAATTATATTAGGAAAATGATTTCCACACTCCCCTTTTAGCTATCCACATGAATTTACAATATTGTCTTTGCATGTGTGAAGAAGTGTATTGAATAAAGGGCAAGATAGTAAATTCAAGTGGATAACCAAACCAAACCGAGCCTTATGTCCCAATCACTTGGGGTCGATCGGCTATATGAATATTTTTCCTCCATTGAGCTCTGTCAAGGCCCCGTTATCATATTTGGATTCATGTCATAAAGATCTGACGAGCTTTTTACGTGCTAGCTGTCAGCTACCTAACACACAACCCTTCTTCTTTATCCGGGCTTGGGACCGGCTGGGAAATAAAGATAAAACACTAAGCACAAACCAGGCGGAGTTAGTAAATTCAAGTGGATAAAAACAAAAATAGAGTGTGAATTATAAAAAAGGGAGTGTGAAAATCAATTCCCTTATATTATACTCTTGTAATTAGATTATTCATTACCAGCATGACAATATGGCAATTAGAGCAGGTATAAAATACTAATTGTCAAAATTGACTCCCTAATGGTTTTTAAAGGTTTTTAATTGAGGAATCTTTTTTAAGGAAAAAAAGAATTTATTAATTTTTAAAAACAAATTACAAATATTGAAAGAACACTATAAGCACGAGACGTCACAACGGGGATAAGAAGCAAACCAAGAATGGCAAACTCCCGCGTCAAAGATTATATCCCGCTAGAACCTAAATAGAAAATTACAAACTGGGATTGGCAAGATGCCAATATAAAAGGCAATAAGTCTGTTGACACAAATGATATGCACACAGATCACGCACAGATTTTTGTGTGGGACCCATTGCGGGTCCCACACAAAAAATTCAAACCGTTCATTAAATGTAAAACAGTTTTTCAAGATCTCTCGCTTAAAATCAGCTCAATCCAATACCTATAGATGCTCGATCCAATCATCTAACTCTTCATTATCTTGAAATTCAAATGAAAAGTTAAATAATTGGATCGAGCACCTATAGGTATCGGATTGAGCTGATTTTACGTGGGGACTCTTAAAAACATGTTTTATATTTAATGAACGGCTCGGATTGTTTGTATGGGTCCCGTATTGAGCCCAACACAAAAATCTATGCGCGATCTGTGTACATAATCATCTGCGTGAATAGCACAGTTGTATAAAAAGATGCTCCAAAAAGCCCACAAAACAGCTCCCAATAACCATCTACAAAGAGATACAAACACATAAGACACAACCCCTATTCCGACCTGAGCTTGTTTGTTTAGGAGTCTCAAGACCTCTGAGTATGGTTTTCAATAAATTTTTTTTATCTCTCTTTACTTATTACTCTCAAAAATCTCTCTCAAAATCCTCAAACGAACAAGGTACCAGGATGACTCTTCCTACTGGTGGAACGTCTACACCAAATAGTACTATTGTAGGGTGATGACTCTTCCTGGCACATGATTGTGATCATTTTCAAATCTCTTTTCGTTACCGCGAAACTAAGCGTGCTCATAGAGGATGCTGCCGAGCGGCATTTTTACAAAGCAGTGTCAAGCGGTCGATACGGTCGTTCATTTCGGCACAGACAACTCGGTTGAATCTAAGCGCATACAAATCTGAGCCATCAATTACTTGACAAAGATTCAAGCCATTGATTACCGAGATAAATGGTCGGAGCAGCCGCTCTGCACCCAGCATCCCCATTTTGGCTAAAAAGATCTGACCCGATCTCAGTCCTATCTTTCTTTATGATAAATTGGCAGCTTATATTAGACAACACATAAGATTTCCTCTTTCCGGCTTCAGAGCAAGGAAGTTTTGTAGTACTAGGTTTTGTTCTGTTCAGTTTGCTGTTTGCTTTTTTACATAGTATTTTGTTCTATTCAGTGTAAAAACGATTGCCTTTAGGCCCCGCTATGAGAAAATATGGGAAAATCAAATTTTCGGTAATTTTTTTTAGTATGTTAATTATCTGGAAAGTTGTAGGATTCGCAACTTCAACTTTCTTACTGGGAAGGGAAATGCTAGGAATACATCAATGTGTCACACCCCAACCACACTTCTCTCACATGTATATGTGGGAATTTCACAATATATACTGGGAAACACTTTTCCGCAAAGTAGTCTTGCCAAAAGAAAGACATTTTGTTTAATTTTCTGCAAAATTTCTTGTCAAGAACATCCAAACAGGAAAATAAATATCATTTTTCTTTACTTCACGTCACTTCACTTTTTATGGAAATCAATTTTCCGCGCAACACTCCCGACAACTGAGGTGCCGTTCCGCTTTCTTTTTAAACCTTGTTTTTCAAAAACAAGGATATTTCAAGCTCAAATATAATGAAAATGAAAAATAATTTTTTAATTTTTTTGCACCATTTAAAAGATCTCAATGAAATCTATCAAACAAAATCCATATTGGTAAGAAAATTATTTGCGTAAACACATGATTTTTGAGCTTGAAATTACATTCATTTTCTAAAAGTTCCTTTTTAAAGAAACTGGAACGGGCCCTGAGCACAGCCTGAATTGGTTTCCAAAAAGAGACAGTATGAGAATACGTACAATTGATTAATTAATACAGAAGAAGAACTAAAACCATATTTTCCAAATGTGAAGTTTGAGTTTTTTCTCGGGGAGTTTAAATAGTGAGTAGTTTTCATAAGTTTTTTTTGTGTGGATTAACCGTAGGCTTAGCTGTGGAATTGAGTGAACATTTTGAATCCAAATAGCAAAGAACTTAAAGGGTCCCCGTATGAAGTTGTGTATGTACATACTATTATCGAATTTGTGACGATTTGATCTACACAAAAAGATGCCTAAAAGATACGGTAAGTAATTAAGATTGTTGAGATAAATGCTGTAATAATAAGATCCGTAAACCCTAATCTTTTACACAATTTGTTTTCGATTCTCTTGGGTTAGGCCTAGCCCATTTTGGTGGGTTAGGTTTTTTTTTTTTTTTTCCTAGTGCTTAATTGTAAAATTTGAGCTTTTGACCTTCTAATGTTATTGGGCTTTATTTGTATTATTTAAGCTTTTAGGCTGTCAATTGTAATGGGCTTTGCCCATGTAGGTGTGAATGAGCTTTGTCCCATCTAAGTATATTTTCCAACCCTGGTTGGAATTCCATTTTCCTCTTCCCTCTTAAGAAAATTGTTACTTTTGCTGATAAAAAAAAAATATCCGCAAACCACATCCCGAGAAATGTCAATTGAATTGGACTAGAGACATGCCATCTCCTTTTTAACTTGAATTTGGTCGAAAGGTGGCATACAGATAGAAATTTAGTACAAAATGCTTGTTCACAAACATATGTGCCTTTTGTAGTGCTTTCATTTTCTACTTGGACACCTTCTGGGATGAGTCATGCTTTAGAAACAAAGTTTACCTTCTTGGGAAAATGACGGCCCAGGACGTGTTTGGATAATTAATACCCGCTATGAACAAGCTAAGAACATTTGTTAATGCTGAAAATATCCTTGACGGATACTGTATTAATTATCAAAACACGTCATTGGCCGTCATTTTCCCCTTACTTCTTTAACTACTTATCTCAATGGGCTTTGCAAAACGAAAGTCCATTGGGCCCAACTGGGTGTTTTTCAGTTTAGGTGGCCTACTTTCTGGCAGAATTGTAGTAGAGTTTTGTAAGCAAACCATGTTGAGGTTGAGGCTGTTGAGCCCATCAACGACTTAAACAAACCACAAACCCTGTAATTTTTTTATTTTTTGAACAGCAAAAAAAAATTTATCAACCAAAAGTTTAAAGGATGGAAAGTACAAAGCATTATAACGAAACGAAATGTGGATGCCCAATCAATCCTCCAAGTACTGGACAATACAAATGTTAGCGTAATATCAGAAAATGTTCCATTACCATGTTTTCCAAGTTTTATTATGGGAATTGATTGTGGCACTCCCCAAATTTATAATCATACTCCCCGGGGGAGTACCAAAATCAATTTCATATAGTGATTGATTAAAGGGGAGTACGGTTATCAATTTGGGGAGTGCCAAAATCACTCCCCTTTATTACTATGATTCTTATTTTGTCAAGGTTATTATTCATGTTTTCTAGTTAGTCTTGGTATAATTGGCTGCTTATTTTGCCTCTCCCTTTGTTGTTAACACCACTCTCCTGTAAATATATTTTTGATGCAAAAAATACACTTGCAAGGGAGTGGCGTTAACAAAAAAGGAAGTGGCAAAATCATTTTCTTAATTGTTATGCAAGTTTTCTTAATTTGTCTAGGTTTTTTAGTCATCCAGTCTTGTATCCTGTACAAAATAAATGTTAGGCCTATGTTTTAAACACAATCAATGATACACATTAACCCTCGGGTACGACTGTCTTGCAGGGGTAAGGCTGCGTACATCAACTGTGGTGGCAGGAGCCTCGTGCACTAGGTTTGCCCCTTTATAATTTTTGGGGAAAATGACAGCCCATGACGTGTTTTGATAATTAATACCCGTCAAGGACATGCTGAGAACATTTGTTAATACTGAAAATGTCCTTGACGGGTATTAATTATCAAAACACGTCATTGGCCGTCATTTTCCCTAATTTTTTGACCCAATTTTAACAATTTTTTTCATATAATAACAACAAAAATTGTAGAGACCCAAATGGGGATGCTCTTAGGACACAAACATTTCTGTATCCAAACACTTCACAAGCAGCTCAAAAAAGAAAAAGAAACAGTTCACAATCTTGACCTTTATAACTTTTGACTTGGTCCGTCTGCTGCGGGGTCGGGCGTTTGTTCGCGTGCAGCAGTGATGGATCGCCACCCTGTCGCAGTACACCAAAATGGGCACGCCAAATGCACGTCGGAATATGTGGAACCCACCTCTGAGTTCCTCACAAATGATCCGAAAAGTTTAATTTGGTTAAAAATATTTTTTTCGGAGTTCTTGTGAAAAATCAATTCAATCGCGTATTAGTTGGGTTTGATCAATTCATTCAATTTTTTGTTCCTGGGTTTTCAAGGAGCAAAAAGTAAATGAATCGAGCAAACCCTTATCGACAATTCAATTGAGCTTCACACATACTCTAAAAAAGTTTAAACAAATTGAACAACTCGGATCAGTTATGCCTAGCCAAATAGAGATATATTACCCTCCAAATAATGACCAAATAACCTTCGAGCAAAAGTCATTTAAAATATACACTCCCCTTTCTACCACACACATTCCCTTTTTTGTCTTTATTTGGTGTGAAGTTACTCTGTTGCCCCTTAATGTGTAAAAAAGTGAACTTATGAAAGGGTAAAAAGGTAAATTCACATAAATAAGGACAAAAAAATGAGTGTATGCGGTAAAAAGGAGAATGTAGAAGTCAATTTCCGAAGAAAATTAATTAGGAATAAGAAAACGTGTAAGCTTAAATACTTAATAAGTTTAGATCAAGTTAATTGAAAGGGACTTGTTCCATTTTTTCACCTTTATTAGGAACAAGGAAATCTTTAGACATCATCGTTTTGATACAGATTCAGACACAGTGGTTTTTTTTTTTTTTGAACGGCCAGATTTAGACACAGATTGTTGAGTGTAATTTTGTTCACTCCCGCCTTGAGTGACGGTAACTTTATGTATCCACATTAGGTGAGGTATGTTGCGGATTTCGATTCGATAATCAGCGCTTCTTATTTTTGTATGGTTTGATTCGTTAGGGGAGACCACACAAAAATGCAGTTCAAGTAAATATCGGTAACTACTCTATCAAAAAAAAAACACATTTTGCTTTTTCTTGTACTTTTCTAAACCCAAGAATTAGACTTTTCGACTAAAGTACATCTGCTCTTTGATTGAGCTGATTTTTCGGTGATGAATCTCATAACAAATCAATCATACAAAATAAGCGGTTTTGATTACCAAATTAAAACCCGCAACACACCTCACCGAATGTGGATAAAACTACCCTCACCCTAGATGAGCGTGAACAAAAAGTTGCTCTTCTAATTAACATGTTTAGGTCCCATGTGGATTGCATGGAACTCCCGTGCATCAAATGATTTCGAATACATATGTGGCTGTTTTTTCTGCGAGTACTGTATCTATATCCAAACATTTGCGTGCATCTAAACTCTTAAAAAGATTATTTTTAAGAATAATTAATTTTGTCCAAACGTACTCTCGTACTTTTTGTCGTATATTACATCACATGTACGCAATATGTGATCTCATGCATGAATCTTTTAGTATTAGGGGTTGTTTGGACAAAAAAGCCACTGGTTTTCCGGCAAAAAATGAGCCAAATAAAGCCAAATAAAGACGAAAATAAGCCAATAAGTCAATTTTTTCGTCTTTATTAAAAAAAATGGATTTCGATCAAAAAAATTTATTTTTTAGATTCCTCTTGTCATAAGGATGCAATAATCCCTAAAAAAAATAATGATAAGTCAAGTGATACGAAAAAAATTTGAATAAAAAAATAAATAAGTCACTTGACTTATTTAGCGGAACGGCTCCTTAAAAAGTCTCAACTGATCATATGATCATATTACAAAGTCTTTGCTCATGGCATAATCAATATTAGATGGAGTACGGAAAAAAGACACTTTTGGAAATGGAGAGACTAACAAGACACAAGATTGATTCTATGAATCAAGATGATGTCCACTCACACGAAGAAACGTCATAGATACTCCTATATATACGAGACTTTTTATACTCCCTCCGTCCTTTTTTTTTTTTTTTCAGAGTTTAGTATTTTATTTTGGATTGTTCCTTAATAAGCGTCCATTTTGTAAAGTTGGTAAGTAAAATTTGGTGCATTTTCCATTTTGCTCCTAAAAGTAGATTCATTTTGAAAAGTTGGTGAGTAAAAGTAGGCTGGTGATTTTGCCACTCCCTTTTTTGTTAACGCCACTCCCCTGCAAGTGTATTTTTGGTGCAAAAATACACTTGCATGGGAGTGGCGTTAACAAAAAAGGGAGTGACAAAATCATTTCCCTAAAAGTATAATGATGGTGTTTTCCATAGAGTTTAAGTAGGAAAAGTAGAGGTAAAAGTTTGTGTGAAATGTGTAATGATAATGTCTGTTTAATAAGTTGGAGTTACAAGCTGGACACTTAAAAAGTAACGGAGGGACTATTAATCTTTATGAACGATTACAAATTAAACGGAACAAGGGCACACCGGTATAAGCCACCTAAGACCACCGAAAAAGGATGGTAAGACACCAACCAAAACAGCAATAAACCGGAGGAAAACCTAACTAGTCCGGTTGGTTGGTGAGTTTGCTTTCTACATAATTGACCAGAGGTTCAATTCTCGGAGTCAGTCCACGGTAAGAAAGTAATGTTTTTTGAATCTCTCAGTCCCGATGTGGATGGTCTATTTTTGACCGGACCGAAAATAAAATTAGTCGAAATGCACGTAAGCTGACCAAAACACCTCGAATGATCCCGAAAAAGAAAAAAGAAAAAAAAAAGGGTGCTACAAGTCTCCATGCGTGTTTTTTGCGTGTTAAAAGTGTTGAGATCCTCAGGATCCAATCGAAATAGCATCTACATCACAAACTGTTACAGTAGTAGTAGTCATTGTCAAAGGGATCCAACTTGTCGGAAAGATCAGTTTTTTCTTTCATTCACCAAAGGTACTTGAATCGATTTCTGACCGCACGCTGGTCCGGGACGCTTGACATTATAAAAAAAATAAAAAATTCAATTTCCCACGTTAAATTTTTAAAAAAATCGATTTCTCACAATTGAGCTGAGTTAAAGTCCATTCATAGGAATAAAAAAAATGCAATGATCGATAAAATGTAAATAAAAAGGTCTCCACCTGTTGCATTCGCCAACAAAATAGATTAGCAGATCAGCAAATAGTAACAAAGGAAAATCACATATGACACAAATGGAGGTGACCTGATTTTTAGTCTACGTTACTCGGATTTCATTCTGTTAAAAAAAGGAACTTGAAAATTTTCAGTCGATATCCGGGTTCAAGTATTGATAGTTGATTGACGGAGCTACAATTATTTTTTAGAGGTTAGAGCACGCGATGATGCTTAAACTTTGGTCCTGACAACGTGATGAAATGTCTTATAAAAATTATGTGACTCTGAAGTCAATGCCTCTTGACGTAAAATTAATAGCGTAGTAAAAATATATATAACGAGGAGATGGAAAGCTGTATATAATTATATTTTAGAGGCCCGAGCACGTGATGAAACTTAAACTTTGTTTACAAAAATGTGATGAAATGTCTTATAAAAAAATTGTGTGACGCTAAGGGCATGCTTCTTGACGTAAAATGGCGTAACAAAAAATTTAGAAAAATTTATACTCCTATAACGAGGAGATGGACGGCCGGCAATGAGGTAGTATTGTTGTCACTTGTCAGCATCAAAAGTCTGAGAAACTTTTGTACGAAACGGGATAAGAGGGGTGGTGGGTGTCCACCTCTGGTTCGTTTTCAATTTTCAACTATTTCCCGAGCACACTTTGATGATTGACCGTTCCGTTCATTTTATAGAGCTTGACGAGAATATTACAATCTTGCCAAAAATTATATTCATCGGACTTTAGTAGATACATCGGCACACGTGAAAATTGAAGAAAAACAAAATCTGGGTTCCGATTCAATATGTTTTTGGATCTAGTTTTTTCTTTTCTTCAATTTTCGCGTGTGCCGGTCATGTATCTACTAAAGTCCGATAAACATAATTTTTGGCAAAATTAATGTTCTCACCGATATCTACAAAAATGAATGGAGCTGGTTATCAAAGTGTGCTTGAAAAATGGCCGAAAAAATAAAAAACGGACCGGATTGGCGGAGTGGGACACCACCACCTCTCCTATCCCCGTTTCATATAAAAGTCTATGCATACGCGTTATATATCTATGGGGAATCAAAATGGGCCAATGGCAATTCCGGTCAAAAAGGCACAAATAGTTTTTCGAAAAAATTCCCTGTTCATTTCGGCTTTGATTATTTTCACTCTATAAAATACTCGTACAAGAATATATAAAGAAGAGATTTTTGTCTGATTATGTGAGACAATGTTTGAAGGAGTCAAGCAGAACATATGGCTAAAGTGGAGGGTCATTCCCGGGGCGGATCCAATGTAGGTACAGATATGTCACGTGATCCAACTGAAAATAGGGCCCAGAAGGAGGGCCCCCAAGACTAAGTAAGTAATATATATAAAATTTGCCAAAAATTAACATGGTTGCTCAGTTGTTCCAGTGGTAGAGAGCTGCGCTCCCTCATAGGGGCCTAAAGCTCCTAAGAGGTTATGAACTCGTGATCTTAGGAATGAGCAAATTCCAATTTCGCAAGTTTTGACTAATATGCCCAACACTTAAGGTGTGATGTTGGTGCATGTTATACCGATGTTGGTAATCAGTAATATAGTCTTGACTAATATGGGAGCTTATTTTTATCGGGTTATGAAATAAGCTTGAATTAATTACTAAAATCTCTTTATTTATTTTTGTAAGTGACTTATTTTCTTTGGTTTTTGATGACTCAGGCTCCGTGCTCCTTAACTTTTTTTGTCTTATTCGTTTTTGTGTGTTTTGTTCGTCTTTTTTGAGATTTTGTTAGACTTGCATTATATTTTTTGGATTAATCATTTGTCTCTTAACGAGAGGAGTTTAAAAAGTGAAAAAATTATGACTAAAAGAAAACAAAAGTTCATTAAAAACGAAAAAAATACGAATTGTCTTTTTGGTCTAAAGTGTGGTTTTATATGAAATTTTTTGGCATCAGTTCAAATTTTTATATTTTTCTGATTAATCTCGTCGAGATGAATGATTAACCTAAAAAATTACGAGAAATAAAAATTAGCCAAAAAAATTTTAGACAAAAATTTAGAAAGAATGGAGCCTCAAGGTGTCCCTGCCATTGTAAAAACACATTGACTAATTCATAAAGACCACTCCAACTTTCTACTGGCAATGGAAAGCATCTTATGAACTAACTCCACAAGAATGGACAACACTTATTTAAATGGACTAAATCGCATTTTTGTTATTTCTAGTGAAAACAAGAGATATTTAGACATTAGTCTGAAGATTTAAAAAAATATGGCGTCAACTCATCCTAAGTAATTCTAATTTGAGTTCCCTAGTTCCACGTCTATTCTAATTTGTTTTGGTTATTGTTGATTTAACTTAAATGTACTCGAAAATACACCATTTGATATCCGATCAACATGATTTTTGATATGTCGGATTGTCTCAAGGGATTCAATAATAAAATGATTTGATCATGAAAAGGGACCCCAAATATCCAACGGTATGGTCCAATCCCAGAAAAGATATACTCCAAGTGAGAAACTAGACCGGACCAAAATACTCAATTTTGTGGCTCACAATTGTTTAATCTGCCTTTCAAAAAAAACAATTGTTTAATCTCAGTGTCACATAATTATGAATATTCTGTATGAATAATCTAATTATAAAATATATATATATATATATATATATATATATATATATATATATATTAGTTTTCTACCTTCAGAAAAAGAAACAAAGACATCGTCCAAGACAAGGAAGGGAGAAGGTAAACTCCAAGAAAAGAAATTGGTTCTCTCTTTGCTGTTTAGGATGGCTTTTTGGCTTTTCTGGCTGTTTTAGTTCGCATCTCGCCGTCCTTTTTCGGTCTTGGGTGGCTTTTTGCCGGTGTGTTCTTATTCCATTTTTAATCTTTGTAATCCTTTGCATTGATTAATAAAATTCTTTTTGCTGTGAAAAAAAAGGATGCTGATTTTGCCACTCCATTTTTTGTTAATGTCACTTCCCTGCAAGTATATTTTTTGTGCAAAAATACACTTGCAGAGGAGTGACATTAAGAAAAAATATAGTGGCAAAATCATTTCCCAAAAAAAACTCCAAGAAATTTGGCCAACTGGTTATGAGAAAGCAATAAGTACTAGCTCCTCCATGAGGTCATAGGTTCTATTCCCATAGAGTTCAAACATTCCAAACCTTGGGACCACTGGGGGTCATACCCGGCCGTTATCTTCAGGGCCCTGAAATTAGTTGAAGTGTGTACAAACTGACCCGGACATACAGTTATAAAAAAAGAAAAGAAAAGAAGGGAGACTGTATCGTTCTTCACAAGCTTATGACCATCCATTACTCCATTAATTTGGTATATTCAACTAACACCCCCGAGGTTTGTCTTAATGACGAATATCCCTCACTTATGAAAAATTACAATAAATTCCTTGCGGTTTCTATGTGCATTTCACCAACTTTCCAAATCGACAATAGTTTGTCAGAACACATGATGAAGATTCACTCGTTCCGACAATAAAACGTAATGGTAAGAGACTATCAAGTCTCCCTTATTTTGAATTAAAATGACTTTTTTCCCCATTGAAGGAGTTGTTGGGATCATAAAGGGTAAAATTTATAAGGAATTATTTATTTTTTACTACTCAAAAGAACCATTTTTTTGTGTGCATAAATGACAACTTCATTAGTACTTTTTTAGACAGATGAGATCTTTTTATTATTTATTCTATGATTAAAAGGTAAATTTATCGATACAACACGCTTTTAGCTAATTCTATACTGTGTTTCGTCAAACAAGTCTTGGTTGGGTGTCAGTAAAATGAACATTAAAATCGACAAATCGTATGTGATTTATAGTCATTTCTCATACCTGAAAGAAATATCTGTCGTTAAAGCAAATCTCAGGGGGATGTCAGTAGAATTTAGTACCATTTTTTTTTTTCCCCACAAACCTACTTTTTATTCCCATCTGATCCAATAATATCGACGTATACATAACTGCCAAAACCGACCCCTCTGCCTTTACACCTTTCATTTTCTTCTTCTTCCCACATTCTCTCTCTCTTTCTCTCTCTCTCTCTCCAATTGCAACTTGTTCCTCTCTCTCTCTCTAGAAATCAGCATCAATTATGCCGGCGACGGACAACCAGGGTTCGTTCCTCAACCGCATCAGCATCCGCCGCAACCAGGTGGTCTCCATGGACAACAACCACGAGCAGGAGCTGGAGGACCTCGACCTCTTCCAGAAACACGTCGCCGACCGCTTCTCCGACCTCCTCCAGCAACCCCCCTCCCCTTCCTCCCCATCTCTCTCCTCCCCCTCTCTCTCCTCCTCCCCCGTCCTCTCCATCGCCTGGCTCCGCAACCTCCTCGACGCCTTCCTCTGCTGCGAGGCCGAGTTCAAGGCCGTCCTCGTCATGGGCCGCGACCCGGCCCAGTTCGCCAAACCCCCCCTGGACCGCCTCATCCCCGACCTGCTCGACCGCGGCGTCAAGGCCCTCGACATCTGCAATGCCGTCACCCACGGCCTCGACCTCGTCCGGACCTGGCAGAGCCTCGCCCAAATCGCCGTCACCGCCCTCAACCAAAGCCCGATCACAGAAGGCCACGTCAAGCGCGCCAAGAAAGCTCTCACCTCGCTCTTAACCTCCATGGCCTACGACGACAAGGAAAATAACAGTAACAACAGTAATAGTAACAATCACCACGGGAAATCCACGGAGAGGAATTGGTCCTTCGGACGCGCGAAAAAAGCCGCCGCGGCCGGGGGCGGGAAGTGGAGCGTGGCGAGGTCGTGGTCTGCGGCGAAACAGGTATTGTTAGATTGTTAGCCATCAATCCATCTTAAAAACTTAAAAGCTGTTAGATAGAGGCTGACTTGATTATTTATATTTTCAAAAATTGATCTAAAAGCTTAAGCGGTTAGATAGAGGCTGATTTTATTATTTATATTCTCAACAGGTGCAGGCGATGTCAGCCAATCTGGTGGCGCCACGGGGAGGCGAGCCGACTGGGTTGGCCTTGCCGGTTTATATTATAAGTACGGTTTTGGTTTTCGTGGCGTGGGCGTTGGTGGCGGCGGTGCCGTGCCAGGAGAGGGCCGGGCTGACGGCGCATTTTCCGGTCCAGAAGAATCTGACCTGGGCCGGGCCTGTGATCGGGCTGCAGGAGAAGATCGGGGAGGAGTGGAAGAAGAAGGAGAAGAAAGGGTGTTGTGGGTTGCTGGAGGAGGTGCAGAGGATGGAGAGGGTTTCTATTTCGCTGGTTGAATTCGCAGAGTCTTTTAAGTTTCCGGTGGGGGAGGAGACGGCGGAGGAGGTTGCGGGGATGGTGGCAGAGATGGCGGAGGTTTGCCGGAGGATGGAGGAGGGTTTGGTGCCGTTGCAGTTACAAGTGAGGGAGGTGTTTCATAGGATTGTGAGGAGCAGGGCTGAGGTGCTTGACGTGCTTGAGCAAGTTGGTAAATTGAACACTCCAATTTCATATTGAATTGGGTAATTGCTCTTTGTACATATAGAGCAAATGGGTCGGATTTATTTTCCAAATTTGAGTTGTGGTAATTGCTCTTTGTACATATAGAGCTAATGGGTCTGATTTATTTTGCAATTTTCGTTTGTTGTTTTTGAAGTTTGTAGTTTCTAGGGCATCATGTGTCCATGGTTGTTGAGGGCAAACGGGTAAAATGGAGCCTACATCACATCTAGAGAAGTAGAATAGCTTAACCCATGAAGATGGTCTGAAGCATTCACTGCATTTTTTGTTAATTGTAATCTTGTTCTGTTTTGTTATGTATTTGTTAAAAGAAAACCACAAGCCTTTTTTGTTCTTTCTCTTTTGTAGAAAATGTACATAGCAGCTTTCATTGCACATAAAGTTGAATTATGTAATGGAAATGGGTCTGCTTTCATATAGAGCAAATGGGTCTGACTTATTTTGGCAATTTTGTTTCGTTTTTTCTAGTATCTAGGGCTTCATCTGTCCATGGATGTTAAAGAAATGGGGTAAAATTGGAGCCTACATCATATATATATGATGGATGGATTGTTTTCAGAGAGGTAGAGATCTTAAGCCATGAAGAGGGTTTGAAGCATTCACCGCATTGTTGCTATATGTAAATCTTGTTTTGTTGTGTTATGTATAGTGTTCTGTTAAAAGCACAAGCCTTTTCTTTTCTTTTCTTTGAAGAAAATGTACATAGTAACATAGCTGCAGTTTCGTTGCACTGAAAGCTGAATTATGTAATGACAATGGTTGGAGAAAAATGATTTGTAGAACTGCATTGCAGCCCGTTCTGATGTTTGTTTAACGTTTAAAGCAAATGTTCAAGTTTGTGAATTGGTTACTGGAAATTATAAAGGTGGCTTATTATGTTTTTCGTCTTTCCTTGTTCTTTTATCTTTTCGGTTTGGCATATGAAGTGATATTGAACTGTCTAGATGTTATTTAAATTATCACTGGAGTACTAGGTTGCTCCTTTTTTATTGGTTCATGGATATATTCTATTCATTTCAGGTCCCACTTGCCCCAATTTGTTTGGATGAGCCTAACCACATTACTTTATATAATCCACAAAATGGTTCTACGTGAAATTTGTTAGCTAAGTTTTTCTTATTGACGAGTTACATTAAGGTATAATACCTTTGTCGTCCTTTCATTAATACACAGCCAAAACAGTTTTGTCGAGTTATCTATATTTGTATTTAGATGCCTCAGCATGTGGCTCAAACGTTTGGACTTTGGAGTGTCTCTGTTTGAGTTTCTGATATGCTACATGGTTAACGGTCTCCTCAGGTAATTATTCTGAAGGTAAAATTGCTTAAAAACTATTGTAAGCGGAAGACTTCTGCATCATGCATAGATTTGATAGTGCATCAATTGTATTTCTTTCAAGGCTTAAAGCTGTGTCTAGCCAAACTGAACATGATTGGCTACTTGAATATGAATTGGTTTGGGCGGGACTGAGAGAAAACATTGAAACAAAAGCCATGAGCCCCTTGCCAAGGCGGCATTTTGTCACTTTCAGTAGATGATGCCTTTGTGTTGCAAGATACAAGTTAACCCTTCTCAACATGGATAGAGATAGGATGTTTGCCCTTTTGTTGTTTGTTGGTAAAACAAATTGATTTACTTGAACGGAGAATCTCAAGCAGTCAAGCTCCAAAGTATATCTTCCCACGGGTTGCAGAAAGAAAGATACTTCAAAATTTTACCCAAATTTTCTCTGTTAGTTGAAAGATCTCGAAATTTCAGGTTTATGGTCAGTGCTGAACAAGTTGCCCTGGATTTTTGCTATTGAAGACATAGCTGCACTCAGATAAGGAAGCAATTCCTTTGCTGCTGATCTCATTTTCCCTTGTGGGAAATTTCTTTGCATCTTGTGGTTCATTCTACACAGATGTATGGAAGGGTTGTACATGTTGACCATGCTTGTCATCTGTGCAGCGTTGTTTAAACCCTTACTTGGCACAAACGCACACGTACACTGGAATCTTTGAATTTGTAATTTCAAGTTTCAAATAACACTCTCACCATTGTTGCTAGTTCCCTTGATGACACTTTCTTGTTGATGATTTGTTTCCCTGCATGACGGCCAGATACAGCTATCTCCCCACAATTTCAATTCAAGCGTCTCTGAGAATCAAGAAAGCTCAGGGAAAGTGTAGTGTCCGTTTTGTGGGGACAACGGTAAGTGCTTTGCGTAACATTCATGGAATTATAACTGATTATTTCCGTACATCGTATCCTCTCTTTGGCACCCATCTCTTAATGAGCAGTTGGGGACACTGTTGAAATTGGACATTCTGATTTTGTAGATAGATTCTGGTAATGTAATCCGCTAAAGCCACTTTTTTCACAGTAAAATCTTCATCAAGTGTCAGATCAGATGAAATTTCTGAAGTTACTAGCATTCTTGTATAGTTAGCAAAGTTTGCGAAAGTAGAAGTGAAACACGATGTCTGAAATTTGGGCACGAATACCAGGTATTAGATTAACTTGATGCAGAACATTAAATGCCAAACTCTCTGTGAGTAAGACACTAGTTCTACTGTGCATGGTATGACAGATAGCTAGACAAAATAAGAAAACCGAATCATAATAGAAAACCTGAAATGCCAGAGATGAGGATTCACCATGAACATTTGCTACGTTGGACAAGGTTTGGCAAAGCCTGTTGTTGGGTGAGAAATGAATCAAAGGGATTTGACAGTGTCTTTTTTTTTTTCTCAGCAAAAAGAGAATATATTAGAAACTCGAAAGGGTACATCAAGGAGGGGAGAGCAGTATCTTTGTGCTCTAACAGTTATACTAATCTTCCTATTTATGTTCTCACCAATCTGTTTATGGAAGTGTTTATAGAAACCCGGAACTGATAATTGCTGCGCGATCTAAATGTCTTTTATTTGTATTACATTTCTTACTGACCAGTGACCAGTCTCTATGTTGGTTAAGAAATTGAAACTTTCATTTACTGTTGACTAGGCCAAATGCCAGAAAGCCTTCGGACGCCCTTCCTATGTTTTAGCAAGTCATGTGCTCTTTTCTTGGTACATATAACGCATATGTTGATAGTTCACTTCACATATCCGGCAGGGAGTATTGCCCAGCTCATGTAGTCATCTACAGGAATCGAACACTAGGACCCCCGAGCTCATGCACATATGTCGGGGCCCTAGTGTTGGATTTTTCCCCATTTTTGAGAGACAGGCCCCATTGAGAGTAACCCATGGACCCAAGATCAGCTGCCAACAACCCTAGTATTAGGCACTGAATCTAGTGCCGGATTTGACCATCCAATCGCCAGAGAATGCATTGAAATAATTTCCCTCTCCTGCTCTCTCTATATATGCTTGTATTGACTGAGAGATGTGTGGAAAAGAGAGTGAAAACCAGAGGGTGATAGAGTTTGAAGAGCTTCCTCGTATAACTTTAGTTTTCCGAATAGTGAAAACCGAGTCTTTTCGTCAATGTACCCATAACGAAGGGGAAACCACATATATCTCTGTGTTTGTGTCTCTTGATTGTGCATGTGTGATCCCCGATTGCCGATCAAAAAAACATGTGTGATCCCCGATCCCCTAGGCCCTACCCTTAGCTAAGATTCCATTTCCTGCTAAAAGGACCAAAGAGTATGTTTAGTCCCTAGGGTCGGAAAAATTGTTCAATACTCTTGGAACATTGCCACGTGGTGCTTCAACTTTCTCTCCATCACACATTTATGTGGTCCGGACCACAAAATGTGTGATGAAGAGGTAGTTAGGGCACCACCTGGTAATGCCCCTGGGGCCTGGGGCATTGAATAATCACTTGTTCCAGAGACTTGAACCCCAACATTGAGCTCCGCATATACTTGTTTGTGTCTCTTGATTAGGCTTTGTTCTCTTGGGTTCTTAGAACCTTTGTCTCTCTTTCTGCACAGTTCCTTATAAATTTCTCTCCACTTACCACCCCAGTCTTACTTTATACGGTATCTCTTTCAACTCATTACTTCAAAACCTGTACCAAACAACCCCTTGTGCAGATGGTGGTGGCGTCATGTACCGATGTACTCCAGTTGCATATGCTAGCACATCTTTTCTCTTCCTTATCTTTTTTGTTTTTTGAGAATTTCTGAAGTTGACTTGTTTTTGCCTTTTCCATTATTCAAGTAACTCATCATATAATTTCAAGTAGGGATTGTCAAAGTTGCAGAGGACTAGTGTGTTTCAGTTTACTCTTTTTTAAGTACTTATTTTTAATTTTTAAACTTGAAAATAATAGGCTTACTGAAATAAAAAAAAATATGCCATATGGATTTTGTTTATAGATCTCGATAAGATCTATCAAATCCTGCAAAAAAAAATTAAAAAATTATTTTCGTAAGCCTATTATTTTTAAGCTTGAAAATAGGTTCTTATTTTTTAAATACTTATTTATCAGAAAGTGGAATGGCGTGGGTCAATTTTCTACTTTATAAGCTCAACTACCTATAATTAATCAATGAAAGAAAGTTGGCCCTCTACAGCTACTCTTCATTAGATCTTTAGCCAAAACAGGAAGAAGAAAGTGAGTTTTCAAGTTCTCAATTACTATCTTGATGACGAATTAAGCTTCCAGAAGTCTTACCCTGTGACAAATTCGTTTTAAATCGATTTCGTTTTCTAGGTGCAATTAGTACTTGTACTTTTTACTTTGTGGGTTTTATTTGATGAGTTGATTAGATCATGAACTCGATCATTTTTGCAGATTTTGACATCGTGTTTAGAGCAATATATCCATTGGCTTTCACCCGGGGCCGAAATAGAAATTTACTATGTTAGCGTAGTCATGATAGCAATAGTCTTATGCACGATAGCATAGTCACGATGTTTCTCATACACGCGCACAATACCAACAAAAGGGTAATTGTTTTGGGTCTTCTTTTGTGAAAAAGCTTAGTTACATAATTTGGACAGATCACGAGCGTTGCCTATTTACCCTCTAGAGCAAGCATTGAAGAGCGTTGCTAATTGCACAGATCACAGTATGAGGCTCATTACGGGTTCCACAAAAATGATTCGAGCTGTTCATTAAATGCAAAACATTTTTTCAATGGTTTTGAGAAAAATTAGCTCAATCAGATATATATACTTACAAGTACTCGATCCAATCATCTAACTTTTCTTTATCCAATACCTATATGTATCGGTTTAAATTGATGTTTCTCGAGGAGCGTTGGAAAATTGTTTTACAATGAAACGACTTGAATCAATATTGGAAGTGGACCCCATTTGTGCAGAATTGAGAATTCCTTTTCACATGATCTGTGCAAAATCAATACTGAAAGGACAATGCTATCCAATACTGAAAGTGGCCTGGACGAGAATTTCAGGGTGCGCCTGCCCCACCTATCCAAAAACCAACTTTTGTAAGACCTGTCTACTAGAAGCAAGGGTCCACCAAAACTTTTACGATGCTCCCAAGTGGTATGGGAGCATTATACTCCCAATGAATATGGATCATTGAATTAAAAATAGCTAAATCACAGCCCTTTGATCAAAACCAAAAATCAAAAGTTGAGTGGTTTTGTTAAACCCGAGATGGTTTTGTGAACTTTGACAACAACAAAAAAAACGAAAAATTACTTACCATAGAATAGGCAACATTTACCATTGACTAAGGCAACACTTATCATCGTATAAGGCAACACTTACCACAGAAACAGACAACACTTACTACAACCAGTTGGTCAGGTAACAAGGTACTATTAATTTAAAAAAAAAGTACCCTATTTTTTGGCGGGAAAATTTGGAGATATTGGGGATTTTTATATTCACATCACTTTAAGCTATATACAACATATTTTTTGCCTTTTTGCTAAGAATTGGATACTGAAAAACCTAAAAAATGGTGTTCGGTTATAAAGATAGTTTAAGATTTTAATTTGTTATGAAGATATAATTATAAGAATTATCTAAAAACAAAAAAATTGACAAATATTTTTCATAAATTCCAAATAACATTATAACTGTATTTAATTAATTTATGTTTAAATAACCATTTATTATAGATATATTTAAGTAACTTATATTTAAATATTATGGAAAAAATAAGATATTCATTTAATATTTTGATAGCTTACAAATTTAGTTAATATATATTATAAAATAACGCTATAAGTTGATTGTTGCAACAAAATTGAACAATAAATATATTTTTGCTTAATAGATATTGAATAATTTTGTAGGATTCTCAATTGAATTTATGGTATATTTAATGAAATTAGGCTATTCAATTTCATTAATATTATTTATAGTGATCAATATGATATAATTTGCAATTCTAGCAACTAATAGTATTGATACTAATATACTTGGCAGCGATCAATCAACGAGGATTGATTCATTGTAATTGATTGATCTTATTATATGTTCAGCCAATTGATCAGACAATTTGAATCGATTAAGATCATATTTAGCAGATGTGATAGTTAACAATGATGTTGATTGATAGTGATTAGTGAAGATTAATATAATTGGCTAAAGTAGGCTGACTAATTTGTTTAAGGCAAAAGTACATAAATACCCCCTCAACTATCATTTTTTCCCACAGAGACCCCCTAACCTTCAAAAACGCCCAAGGAGACCCCCTCAACTACTGGAAAAGAAAAAAACGCAAACTCCGTTAACGGAACGAATGAAATGACTAAGATACCCTTTTTATTATATACGGTGAGACGATTCTCTTCATACGATCGATCAGTGCTCTCTCTTCCTCTCCCATGGCGACTCTCTCTCTCTCCTTCTCCCACTCCTGACTTCGATCCCCAAAAAAACCTCTCGTTTCGAAGAAGATTGAGGATCGTGGTAACTGAAGTACTATAGTTTGAACGTTCTACTCATTCGATCGAACCCTAGTTTCAAGGTACGTGTTGTATGTAAAAACCCTAGATGTATTGACACTATGGCGCGAATGTTACTTGATTTAAGTTTACATAGTATATGTTGTTTCTGTACGTTTGGGTATTTGTAGGAGAATATTAGGGTTCTTAGAAGTAGTATCTTAATGTATACCCTAATTAAAAATTGGGTTTGACTTGGTTTCGAAATAAAAAATTGGGACTTTTGTTGTTTTTCGATTGGTATGGCCTTTTAATGGATTTTTCTACTACTGGTCCCCCCCCCCAATTATGCACAATTCCTCTGCTTTGGTCTCCCATGTCTGTCCTTGTCCATGTCCAAACAAAAGCAATTATCTGTACGTTTGGGGCTTTTGTTGTTTTCTGTTTGGTATGCCTTTTAATGGGTTTTTTCTTCTACTGGTCCCCCTCCTTCCGTCCCCCCCAAACAGAAGCAATTATTGACCCTTGTTTTGTGTTTTGTTGTTTACCTTTCAGTTGACAAATGGCTTGTCCATCAGTAACACTTTTCTTTTACCATGGAGGGTGTATTTCTGAGGGACCCAAAAAAATGTATGTTGGTGGGAGTGTGACCCTAGTTACGATTAACCCTGACATGATGTCATACATTGATCTAAGGGCTGTAGTGAAGGAATTAGAGTGTCCAGATGTTAGTGAGTTGTACCAAAAGGGTCCAAATCAAACTATGGATGATGAGTTGGTGGGTGTAACCTGTGACAAAACAATGGTAGCCATGTTTGAAATGCACAAGGATAACAACTCTGATGTGATTGATATCTATATCCATAACCCTATGATGGAGCATAACAAACCTAGTGGTGAAGAGGTATCTACTTTGACTAAGGTTGGCCCTAGTATGCAAACTGATGACTTAATAGACCTTCATGACTTTGATGACATAGTTAACCTTGATGAAGGTATAATACCCACTGGTCCACTTGAGGGTGATGATGATTCTGATAAAGATTGGGAAATTGGTGATGACACAGATGATGATGAAAGTGATGGTGACAGTGATGATGGCACTGGTGATGACACAGATGATTTTAGTGGCTTTGCTGACTCATCTGAAGATGAAGAGGAGGAGGAGGTTGAACAAGGGATTGCCATTATGACTGTGAATGAGGAAGGAGAATGTAGTGATAAGAGTGATGATGACCTAGGATGTTTATCGAATCCAGAGGATGAGGGTGGCAACATAAAGAAGTATAAGTTAGTTGAGTTTGACAAGGATAAAGATATGGAGAACCCCAGACTTTTGGAGGGTATGGTTTTTCCTACTGTGACTGCCTCCAGAGCTCTCCTCAAAGAGTTCCACATTGCATTAGGCCGATTACATCTTTCAAACGTTCATGGCAGGTACAACATCCTACCATAGGTGCTTTTCCAGCTACCCAACCAAAGTACCAGCAGTAAACCTATAACTACCATACACAGTACATTGCATTTCCACATCATTTCATTTTTCTTCTTCAATTCATGGTTCATTTTCCATAGCTTGTCCATCTTCTTCATCATCTTTTCCTTGTCCATTTCTGCAACTTCATTCATGTAATGCCCCCAATTTTCGGGTACGTTAAAAGGACAATTTTATTGAATAATCAAAGAGAGTCTGGCTCTTTATTACATCATAACTCTCCCAAGAGTGTCTTAATTACATATGGGAAGAAAAACTAGGGTTCCTAACTACAGCTCCGCCTGCTCCTCCATCCTAGCCAGCTCCTCAGCTCCAAAATCCTCCAAGGCATACTGCTTATCTTGATTATCTACAAAGTCTGACACATTATACCAGCGTCGCCACCGATATAATATGTCAGGGTCACCAGAGGTAACACCGTGAGCTACAAAAGCTCAGCAGAATAATTCTATACCCACCAACCCATAACTTACACAAAACAAGTCATACAGATAACGATATCTACGCAGTGCATGCTTATTCAACAACTATCAACAATAACATATCCGCATTCTTTATTAACTATCGTTGGTGTCTGTAACATTAGAGTTTCTCCTACGCAGCATTTCGTAGACCGTGTCATCATTTTCACTTTTCATTTACCAAATCAACATTTCGAAAAGTATTTTAACACACCCAACCTCGGTTCCGCCGTTCCGGGTTCCCGAGTATCCTCACAATGGTTCCGCCGCACCGGGTTCCCATTGGCACACAAAAACATTGAATTTGGCATTGGCTCCTCTCCACGGATAACCAATCCACAATTCAAAACCCTCGGTTCCGCCGCTCCGGGTTCCCATGAGAAATTTCAAAAATCATTAAAACAATTGCGTTGGCTCCTCTCCACGGATAACCAAACCACAATTCATCCCTCGGTTCCGCCGCTCCGGGTTCTCATTGGGTTTTTCACAAATCTTTCTTTTACACACGCACACTACACAATGGGCAAGTCCGGCCACATTGCGGTTTCAAAACACGCCTTGTCTTTAACACACCCTAGGTGTCATGTTTCTAACTTTCTCGATTCTCGTGTCTCGTTTTCATGCATAGACTCCGCGGCAGGACTTTAAATCATAATCATTCATTGAAATCTTGAAACTAAACTAGCAAGATCATCCAACTCTATATTACTTAACATGCTCATCTTTATCCTTAAACTCACGTAATCATGCGTAAACATTTAGCATACAATCTAAAGCATAGTGCCACATGGACGGACACCTTTGGAGTGGAAACCACTTATGCTTTATCACACATCCACAAGTAATGCAAGCAATCGTACAAATAAGCTCATCACCATCCTTATGATCGAAATACAATTTCTTCTTATCATGTTCATAATTCGAAAATCCGTTATTTCTTTCTTTTAAGGAAGTTCAAAACAACACATGTTTATTTGGAAAATAAAGTCGATATTTTCAACATACTCCCCTTCCTTTTCATTTCCTTTAGTAAAACACTTTTCAAGTTCTCATGCATTTCAAGCAATACAAGTAATAAACACATTTCTATTTATACTTAGGGAAAGTAGATAGGGAAAATCTACATTCATTTCAACATACGCTTATCATCCGATATATTTAGAGTTAGAAAGTATAGAAAAAGTCTACCGTTCTTCTTGGCGGTAGGGCGGCTACGAAAAGAAGGTACGTCGGACGGAGTAACTTCCTACGGCAAGCTTCCGGTAGCTTCGAAAAAGAAAGGTTTCTCTCGAAACTAAATCTTGACTAACTTTCTAAACTTTTATGGATCGAAGGGTGGTTGAGTGGCGGCTTAGTGGCGGCTTTGGATGAGTTTCTTGAAGAACTTCAAGAAAGCTCAAGAACAAGGAAGAACACTCAAGAACAAGCAAAGAATACTAGATTTTCTAGAGAGAGAAGTTGGAGATTGGAGGTGTGAGTTGAAAGGCTTGAGAATGGTCCTATTTATAGCAAAAATTTGGCTCTCCCCTCCCTCTCTTGGCCGGCCCTCTCTCTCCCTCTTTGTCCATTGGATTTTGCTCCATGGCTTGTCACTTCAAGCATGCAAGCATGCCAAGGCTTGTCATGTCCACCCTTTTAGGCTTAAGGCTAGAATCCTAGGTTATCATGGAAGGTTCATGGTCTTGTCTTGTCTAAAATGGTTGGCTTGTAAGATAGGATCTAATCATTGGTTTTGGAAAGACTAGAAATGGTTGACACATGGGGCTTTTAGGCTTAAGGCTACTCTTGTAGCTTGATGGAGTGTCCATCGTGCTTGATGGAGTGTCCATCACACAAGCACACACCTCACCCTCTCTCTCTCCCTCTCAGCTCACTCTCTCTCTCTCCCCCCTTCTTGGCCGAAATTCCCTCTCTCCCTCTCTCCCATTGCCTTGTCAAATCATGCTTGAAGGTATGCCAAGCATGGCTTCCATTTTTAGGTTAGGGCTTAGGTTATCATAATGGGTTTTTGGTTTAGTCATAAAAGGCAAGACAAGTGGCAAGGCTAGTTGTACTTTGGAAGACTAGATTTGGTTGGCTTGCAAAAAGAGCAAAAGAAGTCATAAAAGGGTTGTACTTTGGTTGGCTAAAGTAAGGAGATTACTTGCATGAGTGGCCAAGACACACAAGCACACACTCACTCTCTCTCTCTCCTCCTCTCGGCCTCTCTCTCTCTCTCTCTCTCTCCTACTTTGGTTAAGTACATATATATATATATATATATATATAAGTCTATATATAGAAAGAACAAGGAAAGACTAAATGGGTGAAATGATTAAAAGTGAGTAATACTTTCCTAGAAAGTAACCTTGTCATAAAAGCAATGATTACTCTAAGCCATGTGTTCTACTTTTGGCATCTCATGATGATTTCTATTGACCAATGGTTCTAAAATGCTAGTAGAATGTAACTAAGTCAAATGGTACTTAGATTAGGCTAACTAACTAGTTGGAAGCTAATTCTAATTGCCAAGTAGGATAACTAGCTAATAAACATAATTTTAAGACTTTATTTCAAATACTAGGAAAATACACAAGTGCTTTTATAAGCATACTTGTCTTTAGAAAATGACTAGATAATTTTATATGAAGAAAACTATTTTTATAAGTCTAGAATCAATAACGACTGATTTTTGGGATTTAAAAAGAAATTTTAAATGGAACCCAAGTAGTTAAAATAAAATTCAAATATTTAACGAAATTTTTATTTACCAAAAATCAGGGTCGTTACAATTCAACCTCCTCAGATCCTCCTCCATCTCCTGCAGATCTTTGATCTTCTTCTGCAACTGTCTACCATACACTAGTCCTCTAGGGCAAGTAGGAGGATCAACCCATATGAAAAATTTGCATGCATTCTTCTCCTACACACCCATTAAAAAGCACAAATTAGGGCAACTAATTTAGCATACCAGAAATTAGACAGTCGGAATTGGATTATTATACCCATTAACCAACCTCATAATTCACACACCCCAAGAATCTCCTTCCAGGGTTGGCATTTGTTTTGGAAGTCCTCAAGGGGGCTTTTTCTCCACAACGACAGTAAGCATCAACCCAATTCTGGATTTGATTGGAGCTGTAGCTGTGGCTACGGCTTTGGTGGCTGTTGTTGCTACTGTTGACATCTTCCATGGCTGCCTATGGAGAGAGAGAGAGAGAGAGAGAGATTGGGGAGGGGATCTGGAAACGGTGTGGGTCGAAGAGAGAGAGAGGTCTTAATGGGGAAGATGTATATAGTATGGGCAAAGGCATTTTTGTCCAAAAAAAGCCCAAATCTCTGATAAGTGAGCTTCCAGCTAACGGTTCTAACACGAAAGGGTGTCACCTGGGTAACGGTTGAAGAAGCTCACCAAATAACAAACTAAATTTAGTTGTGATTATTACCTCTTACCAACTTACCGAAAGACCATAAGTTGAAGAATCTCGAATAAGTGTTTCACAATAATCTAATGAAGTTTTTCAGGTTTTTACGATTTTATACTTGCCATCGCTTATGGCGATACATACCGTATTTAGGAAGTATCTGGACAATAAGTTCTCTATATTTGTGGTAAGCATATCCAGAATTTAGTAAAAAATCCCTGTATTTGTGGTAAGTATGATTACGAAAATGGTAGGTATTCCCCGTAGGGAATATAGTTTTGCTTACCATACCGCTTGAATTTTTTTTAGCACTATCTACGTCAGTTTTTGGCTAAACTTACCACGAAAAGTAAATAATACAAAAACATATCAAAGCAAAAGATTTAGGAAGAACATGCTCTCAGTATTTCTTATTAAGGGCTGTACCTTACTAAGAATAAATAGTCTAAAAATAGTTAAATGATGCTTTTATTTTTTAGTAAATAGGTTGTTTTCCAATAATTTTAGAGGCAAGGGCATTGAAAAACAACCAACAAACTACAATGACAGGGTTAGTCCGGTTGGTTGGGGAGTTTGCTTCTCAATCAATTGGTCAGGGTTTGATTAGCGAGAAAAATAAAATGAAAAGTGAAAATGATAAAAATTATTTTTTTGCACATCCGTTGGATTAGAATGAAAGTTTTACAAGAAAACAGTAAAGAAAATAAGATACCTTTGTTTGAAAATGAGGAAACTTGCACGAAAGTTACATTATGTTCCGAAATTTGAAGACAAAAGGTGGAGGGAAGATGATAAAGAAGGAAGTTAGAGTAATTATTGATTTTCTCGAGAAAATAAAATTTCACTGCACATTTTGTGAGAAAAAGTAAAGCAAAAGCTTTCATGCTTTAGAGGGTTGTATAAGAAAGTTCACTTTCTAGGATATTCTTGCTAAGTGAACAAAAAAAAGTATATATTTTTTCTTTTTCTTGCATTTTCTACCACTATCTCGCTAATCAAACGGATTGGGGTCAGACTGCTATTAAAAAAAATTCTTATGAATTAATTGATTGAGCTGGGGAAGAGATAAGTTGAGATGCGCTTAAACTATCCAGACACCTCTCACCGTCTAACAAAAATAATAGAAATAAATTAATAATGCAAAGATATAACCTATGCCTTTCTTCTCGTAAAACAAATGATACAGATAATCAATGAGAGATGTACTTTTCGGAGCAACAGGAGCACTCAATAATTTGTGCAAGATGGAAGGCAGGCAAGTTTGGTAACCGACTGTACTTGTTAACCCCACTTAAAAAAACGTCGGTTCAGATTCTCCATCTTAAATCCAATGGTGAGTAGTATGGTAGTACAAATTGGGAGTATGATACTCTCAAACCACTAGGGAACATCATAGCTGGAGCCTCGACCGACTAGGGTCGATAGATTAAAATTCTACACATTTCGTCCCAATCAACCAAATTACGGTGTTCCCAAATCGTAACATGTTACGTTTTCTCGAAACAAATGTTATACAGTATCATTGAGTAATTAATGTTATAGGAGTACCATTGAGTAGTTAATTACGCAAGAGGACACCGTAAAATTGTGATTTTGGCAAAATCTGTTGTTGGGTGAGAAATGAATCAAAGGGATTTTGCAGTTTTTTTTTTTCTCAGCAAAAAGAGAATATATTAGAAACTCGAAAGGGTACATCGAGGCAAGGAGAGCAGTATCTTTGTGCTATAACAATTATACTAATTTACGTATTTATGTTCTCACCAATCTGTTTATAGAAACCCGGAACTGATAATTGCTGCGCGATCTAAATGTCTTTTATTTGTATTACATTTCTTACTGACCAGTCTCTATGTTGGTTAAGAAATTGAAACTTTTATTTACTGTTGACTAGGCCAAATGCCAGAAAGCCTTCGGACGCCCCTCCTATGTTTTAGCAAGTCATGTGCTCTTTTCTTGGTACATATAACGCATATGTTGACAGTTCACTTCACATATCCGGCAGGGAGTATTGCCCAGCACATGTAGTCATCTACAGGAATCAAACACCAGGACCCTAGTGTTGGATTTTCCCCCATTTTTGAGAGACAGGCCCCATTGAGAGTAACCCATGGACCCAAGATCAGCTGCCGACAACCCTAGTATTAGGCACCGAATCTAGTGCCGGATTTGGCCATCCAATCGCCAGAGAATGCATTGAAATAATTTCCCTCTCCTGCTCTCTCTCTCTATATGCTTGTATTGACTGAGAGATGCGTGGAAAAGAGAGTGAAAACCAGAGGGTGATAGAGTTTGAAGAGCTTCCTCGTATTACTTTAGTTTTCCGAATAGTGAAAACCGATAGTCTTTCCGTCAATGTACCCATAACGAAGGGGAAACCACATATATCTCTGTGTTTGTGTCTCTTGATTGTGCATGTGTGATCCCCGATTGCCGATCAAAAAAACATGTGTGATCCCCGATCCCCTACCCTTGTAAGATTCCATTTCGTGCTACGAGGACCAAAGAGTATGTTTAGCCCCTTAGGGTCGGAAAAATTGTTCAATGCTCTTGGAACATTGTCACGTGGTGCCCCAATTTTCTCTCCATCACACATTTATGTGGTCTGGACTACAAAGTGTGTGAAGCCCACATAAATGTGTGATGGAGAGATAGTTGGGTCACCACCTGGGGCATTGAATAATCACTCGTTCCAGAGACTTGAACCCGAGCATTGAACTCCGCGAATACTTGTTTGTGTCTCTTGATTAGGCTTTGTTCTCTTGGGTTCTTAGAACCTCCGTCTCTCTTTCTGCACAGTTCCTTAAAAATTCCTCTCCACTTACCACTCTAGTCTTCCTATCTACAGTATCTCTTTCAACTCATTGCTCCAAAACCTCCTTCAAAACCTGTACCAAACAACCCCTTGTGCAGATGGTGGTGGAGTCATGTACCGATGCACTCCAGTTGCATATGCTAGCACATCTTTTCTCTTCCTTATCTTTTTTGTTTTTTGAGAATTTCTGAAGTTTGACTTGTTTTTGCCTTTTCCATCATTCAAGTAACTCATCATATAATTTCAAGTAGGGATTGTCAAAAAGTTGCAGAGGACTACTGTGTTTCAGTTTACTCCCTTAAAAAATAAATACTTATTTGTAATTTTTAAACTTAGAAATAATAGGCTTACTGAAATTAAAAAAAATATGCCATATGGATCTTGTTTATAGATCTCAATAAGATCTACCAAATCTTGCAAAAAAAAATTAAAAAATTATTTTCGTAACCCTATTATTTTTAAGTTTGAAAATAGGTCTTTATTTTTTAAATACTTATTTATCATAAAGTGGAATGGGGTGAGTCAATTTTCTGCTTTATAGGCTCAACTACCTATAATTAATCAATGCAAGCAAGCAAGCAAGTTGGTCCTCTACAGCGACTCTTTGTTAAGAAGAAGAAAGTTGGCCCTCTACAGCTACCCTTCATTAGATCTTAGCCAAAACAGTAAGAAGAAAGTGAGTTTCCAAGTTCTCAATTATCTTGGTGACGAATTAAGCTTCCAGAAGTCTTACCCTGTGACAAATTCGTTTTAAATCGATTTCGTTTTCTAGGTGCAATTAGTACTTGTACTTTTTAGTTTGTGGGTTTTATTTGATGAGCTGATCAGATCATGAACTCGATCATTTTCACAGATTTTGACATCGTGTTTTGAGCAATATATCCATTGGCTTTCACCCGGGGCCGAAACAGAAATCCGCTATGTTAGCGTAGTCACGATAGCAATAGTCCTATGCACGATAGCATACTCACGATGTTTCTCATATACGCGCACAATATCAACAGAAGGGTAATTGTTTTGGGTCGTCTTTTGTGAAAAATACAAGAGTTGACGGACGACAAAGCTTAGTTACATAATTTGGAATATACCAAGAATTCCAATGGTGGCGGGATTGTAGTATTTAGTCGGAAATCTAAAAATTTCCCCTATCGTAATAGTAGCATTTTTCTGAACCGTTACAGAGGCGGCCGCACCCACTAGCCACCCCGGGCTCCGTTGCTTATTTACCTTCAGTGGCTAAAGAGCGCTGCTAATTGCATATATCACGTGCACAGATTTTGTGCACATATCACAATGTGGGGCCCATTATGGGTCTCATACAAACGATCCGAGCAGTTCATTAAATGCAAAACATTTTTTCAATAGTTTTGAGAAAAATTAGCTCAATCAAATATATACCTATAGGTACTCGATCCAATTATCTAACTTTTCATTATCCAATATGTATAAATATCGGATTAAGTTGATATTTCTCGGATACTGTTGAAAAATTATTTTACATTTAAGGAACGTCACAAATCAATATTGAAAGTGGGCTCCATTTGTGCAGAAAATATGTGCAGATTTCCTTTTCACATGAAAGTGACCTGTACGAGAATTCCAGGGTGCGCCTGCCCAGTGCCCACCTATCCAAAAACCAACTTCTTTAAAAACCTGTCTACTAGAAGCAAGAGTCCACAGATTAAAATTCTACACATTTCGTCCCAATCAGTCAAATTACGGTGTACACAAATCGTAACTTGTTACGGCTTCTCGAAACGAATGTTATAGTATCATTGAGTAATTAATGTTATAGGAGTACCGTTGAGCAGTTAATTATGCAAGGGAACACCGTAAAAAATGTGATTTTGAAAATGTTACGCACAATATGGTAAAAATGTTACGCATGATATGATGAAAATATTAAGTCTTTTTTTTTTGTGGTAAATGTTATGTCATTTGTGGTTCTTGTTACACCATTCATGTTTTTTTTTTTTTTTGTGTGGTTATATCTTCTTATGATAAATATAATAATGTTACAAAAAAAAATAATTTTTTATCCGGTTGGAATAGGACGAGGGACAAAAGAATGGGGACGAAAAAAGTATGTCATTGAGTGGTTAACGTTACAAGGGGATATGGTATCTCTCTGACAAGAGGGGTGGTACCATAGATGCTCCCTTAATCTTAATCGTCGTCCATGCACTATATAAAAGACAAAAACAAGAAAAACAAAAATAGCGACGGCCTTGAGTTGTTTATTCTGAGAGATTAACTTTGTTCACTCACCTTAGAAGACAACTTTATCCAAATTTGGTGACGTATGTTAAAGGTTTTGTTTCGATAATCAAAATCTATCATTTCATATGAATTTTGCTCTATATAGTTTTAGGACTCTCGTCTCGTGGTTGGTTTATCTATGTGTTTAGTCCAGAAGTTTCATATGAAAATTATGTTGGGCCGTCTTTTCTCACTCCTGTTTGTATATAATGAATACTTATATACATGTTCCTTCCAGCTCTCCCAACTCAGGATCTTCTGCATAACCTCGCGGCTCGCCTCCCGCACTCCCGCTTTCGCTCCCTCTCCCGTTCCTGCATCATGCAGCTAAGATTAAGACAACTCAAATAAATTTGTCAAGTAGTATTAGACGGACGTGAATAATGCACTTGAGTACTCTATCTTGTCATTACAAAGTAAAAATGATTTCTTCTTTCAAACAAACATCTCAGAAAAATAGAATGATGATTTGGTATTTTGGCTTGGCCTTCTTCCACGGTACAAAATACTTTTCCTAAATGGATTAGAAAAATATCCACCATGTCACTATCATACCATTTCTTAAATACAAAACCACAACGATTTTACCTACATTTCTACTGATCATGTTTTAGGTTATCAACCATCACAAATAGTACTATATGTTTCTTACCCATTTGTCCATAAAGAGAGCAAAAAGAGACGAAACGTACCCTCCAGAGAATAGGAGATGCTGCCAAGCACAGGTTATCAACCATCACAAATAGTACTACATTTCTTACCCATTTGTCCATAAAGAGAGCAAAAAGAGCCGAAACGTACCCTCCAGAGAATAGGAGATGCTGCCAAGCCTGTGCTTGGCAGTGGTGTTGAGCGATCGATCCGGCCGCTCATCTCAGCATGGACGACTTAGATCTAATCCGAGTGGATAAAGATCTGAGCCATCCATTGCTCGGATTAAAAACTAAGTTGTCGATTGCCGAGATGAACGATCGGAAACGGAGTGCTTGGCAGCATCCCGGGTCTGACCTTCCAGAACTACAAGAAATAAAACTACACATATAGATCTAGCTCCCGTATTACTATTGTGAAAATTGGCTTTGAAAATTAATGTTGAAACTTGAACATACAATGACATCATCCTGTAACGGATCTCGGGTAGCTGCGGCGTCTCAAGGCGTAGCGGCCTTGCTGTGCTCTCAAAACAGACATCAATTATTCCAAGCTCGAAAATCTGATCTAAACCGTTTATGTTTCAGTACTTATTGAAGTAGAATACATCAACCGGAAAATGAAGTTGATCAGGAAATAGAAATCACGTGTATCTTGCACCAAATCAAATTTGTCATTCGTTTCTATGAGACTAATGTAATTTGTTCGTTAGGTTATCGATGCCAGATTAACCTGATTTCTCATATCCTCGATCTGCTTGAAGAATTTTACGAAATAAACAGTTCAAAACACACTTTCATGCTTGAGATGATACCCGTTTTCGAAGCGTAGCGCGCTATTGTACCTGCTCAGCTCCTCGCGTAACACCAATATGCACCACTAATTAAAACACGGTAATTTTTTGTATTCAAAACGAGACTAGATTCTTTGAACTGATACAAGACTAGAAATCTATTATAAAACAGAACGGTTTTCTTTAAAAATGTCTAGGCATACAAACAAAGTAACATCTATAGTCGTTCAATCGTACTTTTTGATAAGGTTATAGCCGTCGGATTGAATGAATATTTCCTATTATATCTACCTACACTAATATAAAAAAAGAAATTACACGTTTCCCTTATAGAGAAATATACACCCTTTCCTTTTTCAATTGATTTCTCTAAAGTTGATTTTCTTACATTCAATTCAATATTTGCTTTTAAGTTAATTCCTTTTAGGTTGATTTTCCTATAGTAAAAAGGAAATAATCATTTTTTTAATTCATACGCGAAAAGAAAACAACCCTTTTTATAAGAATACACACAATTCTTCTACGGATTTCTTCGGAAAAAAAAAAACTGAACTATTTTGAGTTTTTTGGAATAAATTGATGAGTAAATGAGGATGATATGTTAAGTTTTTTTGGCCTTCGCGTTAAAGAGGTTAGAGGGATGCTATGTTGGGTTTTTTTTGCCTTTGCGTTAAAGAGGTTAGAGGGATATTCAATAACAATTTTTTGACCATCGATTCGAAACAGTACCTTCAGGCACGAACATGCGTTAGTATGTTTCAAATTGTGTTTATTTTATTTGTAACATTTAAATAACACTATATTTAGGGACTTAAATACTTGTTCTGACTCTTGGACTATGGAAATACCGAAATGCTAAGTGCAAAGAAAATGTCCTTAAAGTGTACATGAACGGCTCAGATTAACTGTGCAGTGAATCTGAACCATTTATGTACATTTTAAAGGTATTTTCTTTGCTCATTTTCTCTGTCCCTATAACAATCCATGAAAATATAGGACTCCGTCTTTACTTTCGACCTGCTCCGTCCTAGATAGGAGTAACTCATATCTCTCTCTCTCCTCTACGTGCCTCTCTCTCTCCTCTCCCTAACCCTGTCTCTCTTTCTCTAGTTGACCAGTTTTTTTTAGCCTTTCTTAAATGCCCATTGGTCATTCTCTCCATGTTCAACAACGAATTCTCCTCACCTGCTTCCCCTTCTTTCTCATCACATTTGTATTTAATAATCTAGGAATCCATTGATTCTTCACAAGTCTGGTCAAATCCTGGTCACTACTCTCTCAGCCTAATGGACAAGAAGGTAAATCTCTCTCTCTCTCTCTCTCTCTCTCTCTCTCTCTCTCTTAATAGCAGTTGTCATGGAAATTATCAAAGGATCACAAATCTTGTGGCTTGTTCTGTTTCATGACCGTTTGACGGATTCCTAATTCATGCTTTTCATTTTTCAATTTCTTCTATCTGTGATGTAGATTTCGTGTTTCCTCTTACTTTGGAGATCATACAAGTTGAAAATCCCGAAAAGTTTCTTTCTTCTGCTCTGTTTTTCTCGAATATTACTGTAATTGTCTTTTTGTTGCAGAAAATTGTAGTACAATTGGACATACAGGATGACAAAGGAAAGCAAAAGGCCATGCATGCCGTTTCTAGAATTCCAGGTATTTGATCGATCAATGGGTCTTTCCCACTTTCTTTCCACTAGATTCCTTTCTTGAACAGATTTGTCGCGCTCAGATTCAGATACAAATATGTCCAGAATCATCCAATGTACGTGGGTATCTCATTATTCTACGAAACTCAAGTGCATCGAATGGTTTCGTACAAAAGATGTATCGCAATGTGTGCTCGAAAGTCTGTGTGCCGTTTTGTATTTCACAACTTAAGAACTCTGTTTTGTGATTCCCAATTGTTGTTTCAGGAATCGAATCGATTTCCGTGGACATGAAGGACAAGAAACTAACTGTGATCGGACACGTTGATCCGGCCAATATAGTCTGCAAACTGAGGAAATATGGGTGCGCGGTTATACTATCGGTCGGGCCGGATCCGAAAGAGGAAGAGAGGAAGAAGAAAGAGGCAGAAGAGAAGAAGAAGAAGGAAGAAGCAGAAAAGAAGAAGAAGGAAGAAGAAGAATGTAAACGGCTTGCGGCCGCCTATAAAAAGTGTCACATTCCTTATTGTCCGCCCGATAAGTGTCACATTCCTTATTGCCCGCCCGATAAGTGTCACATTCCTTATTGCCCGCCAGGGCCGCCTCCATGCTACCGTGATTGCCCGCCGCCGCCTCCATGCTACCGTCCAATAAGTTGTGAGGAGAACCCAAATGCTTGTGTTATAATGTAAGTAATTAGAGAAGATCTTCTTTGCAGAGGTTTCCGTTAAAATAAATTTATGGAGGTGAATCTTACCAGTCCAAAGTGTTATGGGCAGTCGTGATTGGTTACTGCCGTAAAGAACTTGTTCACAGCTCCGCCGTGAACAAGTTTCTCTCAAGTAATTACTCCCTCCGTCTCGCAAAGTTTGGCACTTCTATGCTTTTTCTTGTCCCAAAATATTTGGCTAGTTTGAAAAGTCAATTGAAAAATTAGGTAAACTTCCCACTTTACCCTTTTGCACACTAGACAACAATTAATTCAAACAAACAAAAGTACACTTTTGATTACCCATGCAGTACACTTTCCCTTCAATTTTCAATTTGGGAGCCACAAAGCAGCGCCAAAACCTTTGGCATCTGACACCCAATTTGAAAAAAAGTTGTGAACGTATTTTTTTTATGACAAAAGTTGTGAAAGTACATATGGGTAACATTGGAAAGTTTGCTCATTAATTGTACATCAATTTTTTTCTCTTAAAAGTTGGATTTCCCAAAAGTGCCAAACTTTGCGGGACGGAGGGAGTAGTGTATAAAGGAATGAACAACCCATAATTACATTATTGATTAGGAGTTTTATTTGAATTGGGGATGGAATTTGAGTCAATTTCCAAAAACCCATGAGAGATGAGAATGAATAACAGAGGATAAGATATGCTTCCTTGTTATATATATACAGTTATCAGTGTTGATTTCTAGATGATTCTTCTTGTTCTCTTTGTTCCCGTTTCAGATTTTCGCACTTACGAATTTTATTAACTTGATATATTTTTGAGAGACGTAATACTGCTCAGGCTCATGCACGCGACTTACGTGGTGATTTAGCTTGGGAGTATAATAACCTAATCTCTGTACACCGTACTAGGGTTGGTTTATGTTGGTTACTGAAGAGGTGGAGGAAAGCAACAGAGAAGAAATGAATGGTAATCAGACATATCTTTGATAAAGAGTTGCTTAAGAAGGTGAACAAAGAGAATGGTGGCAATCAGGACGGCCGCAACATTTGAACTTAAAAGTTGTGAATATATATAGAGTAAAAAAATTCAGACAAGGGAGGGCGGACCTACATAATTAAATTTAAACATTCCGAATCAAATCCTATTACAATTATGTGATTTTTCCAAAACGTGGGTAGGTGGTCCTCGATCGGTGCATTAGCCCCTCAGTCCATATATACCTGGCGGCCGATTCTAATACTTTCAAAATTGTTCCTGCGCATAGGAAATAAAAATGGAGTGAAAGAATACTACCTGTTAGAATATAGTAATCATATAATATCATAATCATGTGCTGATATGATTACGATATTACTAGTATATGATTGCCTTGATTTTATTTTGATTGTAATTGATTACGATTTCATTATAATTGGGATGATTCATTTCCATAGTTAGGTTCTCTCCTCTTATATAAATAGAGGCCTCATTGTATGGTTTCAATAATCGAATTCAATATAAATAAATAGATGTCCGGTAGTTAGCTTCTTTCATTTCATTTTCATTTCCCTTTCACAAATTCAAAGTCCAAATACTATAACTTAAGTTTTGAAAGTGGCCTGGACGAGAATTTCAGGGTGCGCCTGCCCACCTATCCAAAAACCTACTTTTTTAAAACCTGTCTACTAGAAGCAGGGGTTCACAGATTAAAATCCTACACATTTCGTCCCAATCAGTCAAATTACGGTGTATCCAAATCGTAACATGTTACGGCTTCTCGAAACGAATTTTTATAGTATCATTGAGTAATTAATGTTATAGGAGTACCATTGAGTACTTAATTACGCAAGGGAACACCGTAAGAAATGTGATTTTGAAAATATTACGCACAATGTGGTAAAAATGTTACGCATGATATGATGAAAATATTACGTTTTTTTTTTTTTTTGGGTAAATGTTAGGTCATTTGTGGTTCTTGTTACACCATTCATGGTTTTTCTTTTTCTTTTTTTTTTATGCCTTCTTATGGTAAATATAATAATGTTACAAAAAAAAAGTTTTTTATCTGGTTGGAATAAAACGAGGGACAAAAGAATGAGGACGGAAAAGGTATATCATTGAGTGGTTAACGTTACAAGGGGATACGGTATCTCTCTGACAAAAACAAGAAAAACAAAAATAGCGACGGCCTTGAGTTGTTTATTCTGAGATTAACTTTGTTCACTCACCTTAGAAGACAAATTTATCCAAATTTGGTGACGTATGTTAAAGGTTTAATTTGTTTCGATAATCAAAATCTATCATTTCATATGAATTTTGCTCTATATAGTTTTAGGACTCTCGTCTCGTGGTTGATTTATCTATGTGTTTAGTCGAGAAGTTTCATTTGAAAATTATGTTGGGCCGTCTTTTCTCACTCATGTTTGTATATAATGAATACTTATTACACATGTTCCTTCCGGCTCTTCCAACTTAGGATCTTCTGCATAACCTCGCGGCTCGCCTCCCGCACTCCCGCTTTCGCTCCCTCTCCCGTTCCTGCTTCGTGCAGCTAAGATTAAGACAACTCAATTAAATTTTTCATGTAGTAGTAGACGGACGTGAATAATGCACTTGACTCTATCTTGTCATTACAAAGTAAAAATAATTTCTTCTTTCAAACAAACATCTCAGAAAAAATAGAATGATGATTTGGTCTTTTGGCTTGGCCTTCTTCCACGGTACAAAATACTTTTCCTAAATGGATTAGAAAAATATCCACCATGTCAGTATCATACGATTTCTAAATATCCACCATGTCAGTATCATACTGCTAAATACTACTACGTTTCTTACCCGTTTGTCCATAAAGAGAGCAAAAAGAGACGATACCCTCCAGAGAATGGGAGATGCTGTCAAGCACCTCGTGCTGTGCTTGGCAGTGGTATTGAGCGGTCGATCCGACCGCTCATCTCAACATGGTCAACTTAGTTCTAATCCGAATGGATAAAGATCTGAGCAGTCCGTTGCTCGGATTAAAATCGAGTCATCGATTACCGAGATGAACGGTCGGAAAACGGGGTGCTTGGCAGCATCCCGGGTCTGACCTTCCAGAACTACAAGAAATAAAACTACACATATAGATCTAGCTCCCATATTACTGTTGTGAAAATTGGCTTTGAAAATTTAATGTTGAAACTTGAACATACAATGACATCATGTAACGGATCTCGGGTAGCTGCAACCTCAAGGCGTAGGGACCTTGCTGTGCTCTCGAAACAGAAACTAATTATTACAAGCTCGTAAAGGTGATCTGAATCGTTTATGTTTCAGTACTTATCGAAGTAGAATACATCAACCGGAAAATCAAGTTGATCAGGAAATAGAAATCACGTGTATCTACCACCAAATCAAATTTGTCATTCATTTCTACAAGTCTAATGTAATTTGTTCGCTAGGCTATCGATGCCAGTTTTTAACCTGATTTCTCATAGCCTCAATCTGCTTGAAGAAATTTACGAAATAAACGGTTCAAAACACACTTTCATGCTTGAGATAAATACCCATTTTCGAAACATAGCGCGCTATTGTGCCTGCTCAGCTCCTCGCGTAACACCAATTCGCACCACTAATTAAAACACGGTAATTTTGTATTGAAAACGAGACCAGATTCTTTGAACTGATACAAGACTAGAAATATGTTTCAAATTGTGTTTATTTTATTGGTCAACATTTAAATAACACTACCTAACTACCTTTACGGACTAAATACTTGTTCTGACTCTTGGACTACGAGAATTATAGGACTTCGTCTTTAGTTTCGACCTGTTCGGCTGTTCCTTCCTAGAAACAACCTCTCTCTCTCTCTCTCTCTCTCTCTCTCTCTCTCTCTCTCTCTCTCTCTCTCTCTCTCTATAGTTGACTAGTTTTTTTGAGACATTTTTAAATGCCCATTGATCTTTCTCTTCTCGTTCAACAACGAATTCTCCTCATCTTCTTCCCCTTCTTTCTCATCACATTTGTACTTAATAATCTAGGAATCCATTGTTCTTCACAAGTCTGATCAAATCCTGGTCACTACTCTCTCAGCCTAATGGACAAGAAGGTAAAATCAATCTCTCTCTCTCTCTCTCTCTCTCTCTCTCTCTCTCCCTTCTTAATATCCCCAAAACAGTTATTAATGAACATGTAGCTGCACATTTCTACAGTAAGTGTGCAAATAAAATCGTGATCTTTGATGGGTTTAATTGTAATCCAACATCAGTTGTCATGGAAATTATCAATGGATCACAAATCTTGTGGTTTGTTCTGCTTCATGACCGTTTGACGGGTTCCTAATTCATGCTTTTCATTTTTCAATTTCTTCTACCTGTGATGTAGATTTCGTGCTCCCTCGTACTTTGGAGATCATACAAGTCGAAAATCCCGAAAAAGTTTCTTTCTTTCTGCTCTGTTTTTCTCGAATATGCTCGTATGCATACATACGCATTCATGAGTTCAAACGTCTTCAAACGTATAGACGTTTGAACTCATGAATCGTGGGGTGTTTTTTTTGAACTACTAGATTAAATTAGGCGAACCGTGTTATTCGATTGGCTCGATCATAATTCACCATCAATTATTTTTTCGGGGCTTTTCAAAAAACGGATACTAAATTGGATATTAATTGTCTTTTTGTTGCAGAAAATTGAAGTACGATTGGAGGTACACGATGACAGAGGAAAGCAAAAGGCCATGAGAGCCGTTTCTAGCATTCCAGGTATTTCTTTGATCAATGGGTCTTTGCCACTTTCTTCAACTAGATTCCTTTCTTGAACAGATTTGTCGTGCTCAGATTCAGATATAAATATGTCCGGAATCATCCAATGTACGAGGGTATCTCATTATTCTGCGAAACTCAAGTGCATCGAATGGTTTCGTACGAAAGATGTATCGCAATGTGTGCTCGAAAGTCAGTGTGCCGTTTTGTATTTCACAACTTAAGAACTCTGTTTTGTGATTCCCAATTGTTAATATTTCAGGAATCGAATCGATCTCTGTGGACATGAAGGACAAGAAACTAACTGTGATCGGAGACGTTGACCCGGTCGATATAATCTGCAAGTTGAGAAAATGTGGCCACGCAGTTATACTATCGGTCGGGCCGACGAAAGAAGCAGAAGAGAAGAAGAAGAAAGAAGCAGAAGAGAAGAAGAAGAAGGAAGAAGCAGAAAAGAAGAAGAAGGAAGAAGAAGAAGAAAGAAAACGGATTGCAGAGCTTGCGGCCGCCTGTAAGGAGCGTTACATTACTTATTGCCCGCCTCCTTATTGCCCGCCCGGGCCGCCTCCATACTACCGTCCAATAAGTTGTGAGGAGAACCCAAATTCTTGTGTTATAATGTAAGTAATTAATGTACAACGGGATGGACAATAATTATATTATTAATTAGGAGTTTTATTTGAATTGGGCGGGTCTGGCGCAACGGTGAAGTTGCTCTATTGTGACCTGGAGGTTCACAGGTTCGAGTCGTGAAAATAGGGCCGCGTGCATCAACCCTTCTCCAGACCCCGCAATAACGGGAGCCTCGTGCACTTGGTCTGCCCCTTTTTTCCTTATTTGAATTGGGGATAGAATTGAGTCAATTTCCAAAAAACCCATGAGAGATGAGAATGAATAACAGAGGATGAGATATGCTTCCTTATTATTATACAATTATTAGTGTCAATTTCTAGACGATGATTCTTGTTCTCTTTGTGTATGCTTGGGAGCTAGGTCACATGTACTGTTTCAGTAGAGCACATTTCGTTCCTGTTTTCGATTCTCGCGCTTACGATTTTTTATTAACTTGAGATATTTTTGAAAGACGTAGTACTCCTGCTCATGCTCATGCACGTGACTTACGTGATTTAGCTTGGGAGTATAATAACCCATCTCTGTGCACCGTACTAGGTTTAGTTTATGTTGGATACTGAAGAGCTGGAGGAAAGCAACAGAGAAGAAATGAATGGTATCAGACATTTCTTTGATGAAGAGTTGCTTAGGTTGGTGAACAAATAGAATGGTGGCAATCAGGACGGAAAGCAAACAGAGAAGAAATGAATGGTATCAGACATTTCTTTGATAATTAAAGAGTTGCTTAAGTAGGTGAGCAAAAAGAATGGTGGCAATCAGGACGGACGCAGGATTTGAACCTAAAGCTGTGATGAATATATACAACATAAAATTCCAACAAGGGAGGGCAAACCTACATAATTAAATTTTAGCATTCCGAATCGAATCCTAATACAATTATGGGATTTTTCCAAAAACATGGGTAGGTGGTCCTCGATCGATCGGTCCATCAGCCCCTCGGTCCATACTTGGTGGTTCTAATATTTTCAAAATTGTTCCTGCACATACGAAATACTAGAAGGAAAATTCTAAAATCAGTTCAATGGGCTGACAATAATGAGTGTGTGAATGTATATTAAAGGATGTAAAAAATACATAGAAATACGCGTTTTTCTTGTCTTCTAGTGTGCTTATCGTCAGCCCAGTGGGCTGACAATAGCAAGACCGATACTAGAAATGGAGTGAAAGAATACTGCCGATGAATGTTTATCTTATGCCGGTAGTTAGGTTCTTTCACTTCATTTTCATTAATTGCCCTTTCACAAAGGCTAGTGATTTTGCAACACCCTTATTTGTTAATGCCACACCCTGCAAGTGTATTTTTTGGTGCAAAAATACACTTGCAGGGTGTGGCATTAACAAAAAAGGGTGTGGCAAAATCATTTCCCTTCACAAATTCAAAATGCAAATAAGTATAACTTAACTTTTGAGAATGTTTTTGCTCAAATGATTATTCCTTGAGATGTGATGTAGAACACGTGGAAGCCCAATTCCATGATCAGTTGGACCGAGCCAAGCCTCGGAAGCCCAAACGGTATTTAATTTCAGATTACTCAATTTGGCAAAATTTGGACGAGCTCAGAATAGGCCCAAACTTGGTGGGCTGACTTATTTTCGCGCTTCGGTCAAGGCTCACCACCCTAAGTTTGTGAGCCCTGGTGTTTTTCGGCCTAATTCCTTCATTTAGGCCTCCAATTAGACGTTTTTCCCGTTTTAGGAAATATTTGTTTCGTTAATAACTTTTAGCGTATAATTTTGTAGAAGTTGATTCTTTTTGGGAAAGTCATGTTTTTCTTCCCTTTTTCCAATTTTATTATTTTCCCCAAATTTTGGGAATTTTCGTTTTTGAGTTAAGGTTTTGCTAGGGTTACGCCTTTTTTTCCTATAAAAGGGTTGTAACCTAATGTTTATGCAGCTTTTTATCAATAATATTCAGACTTTGTCTCTTTCTCTCGTGGACTCGAGTTTATCATTCGTTCGATTAGTACGCAACTAATCTCTTTATTAATTCCGCTGCTTCAAGATGCTATTTTATTTCATGCTAGGTGACAGTCGATTAACCATTATACCCATACTTTAACAACCAAAGATATTCAATTAATTTCTCTTTCAGTGATCACATCAGCATTTGGATAACTTATCAATCTTTTCCAAGTAAAGAAAGTTGTTCATTTTTAGTAATTACTACTTATAATAATGTTAAAAGTAGGCTAAAATTACAAACTACAAATGGAATTGGATTTGTTTAATAATATTTGAATTCCAGATAACTTTCTTTTTCCTTTGCCAAAAAAAAAGTGATTTTTGGGCACCTTTGACGAAATTAGCAAATTCCTTGTTTAAAATAAGTTGAACTTTACTTTATACACATCCGTTGGAAGTATTATAAGCACGAAAATGGTCAATTTTCGGAAGATTACTAGTTACACCATACCCAAAACAACTCTCTCTTGCTTGCAGGATTCTGTTTACAAAGTCCAGTTGAAGTTTCAAAGTTGTTGGTACTTACCACCGACCAGAATAGGTTCAAAGTTGTGGGCTGATAGAAGTTTCTTGAACCATCTCCTCTTCCGCGTATTTAGGGCCCGTTCCGCTAACTAAAATACTTATCTTTTGAATTAAAGATGATCTATTGTGAGAGTCTGAGAGAATGACCTGTTCCGTAAAGCAAGAAATAAGCACTTAAAAAATAAGAACCTTACTGGATCGGGGCCTTAATTGTCTTTCCCTATTCCCTTTCGCATTTGGGTAAACCCGAGTTTAAACCCGTGTTTTGCTCATTAAAAGCTTGTTCGAGGTGTTACATAATTATGGAGCCATAGTCATAGTAAATTAAGAGAGCATGAGATCATTTTTGATGAGATTTGGGCACCCAATATCTAACTAATCTTTGGTTTTTTAATTGACAAAAACCCATCCTAATCCTTGTTGCCTTCTCGCTATTCAACGCTTGCTCTAGAGGGTGACTGAATAATTTTATATTACAAAAACGTGAGAAGAATAGAAATATCCACCAAATAAACTAGAAAAGTACATAAGATTGACAAAAACATTGTTATACAATAAATTAACATTGTTAATTAATGGTAGTTGATATTTTTTTAATTGATGGCGATGGGCTGATATTACACTTCCACAAATAATCACATGGCTCCAATTCACAAAGTTGTGGAAGTCAAATTTGTAAAAGTATGAGGAAAATCTTGCCATATACATTCCATTTTTTTTTTATAAGTAAAAAGAAAAAAATTGAATATTAATCTTGAATTCACAATTTTTGTATAACAATTCATAACACTTTCACCTCCAATTCCATTCTTTAATTTTAGTCTGTTCTTAGAATTTTAACGTTTTAAGAGAACAAACATGCAGGCTCCGTTTGTTTCGGCGTAAAACAATTTACAATGTAAAATGTTTTTCTTGGAAAATGACTTTTCAAAAAACATTTTTTTTCAATTTATTTTTTCGCCGTTTGGTTGCATATGAAATTTTTTTTATACTGGAAATAGACTTTTGTGTGGGGCCACTGTTGTGTTCATCCATCCAAGACAACTTCCCCGTTCTGGTTTGAAACGTCAATAAAAGAAGAAGAGTCTCCTGGGGGTCGAGGTAATAAAGAGAATGGAAACAAAGACCCAAACAGATAATCAACATCATCTTGCAAGTAACATCGCAATTTGATGATAAGAGCCACAACAATCTTTGTACTGTAAACTCTCTATCAGCAACCAAACGGATAATCAACATCAACTTGCCAGTAACATCAAAGCGAATACTTCAAATCAGTTTTCACCTCAATTAATCGAAATAGCTCCAACAACCCCGATTATTCTAATCGTTCAATTCATCTAATTACATTACTAGCCACTTTTCTCGGTTGGGCCGAGCGAGCTTCCGATCAACCGAGATTTTCAGCCGGTTCCCCTTCGGTCTATTGATATAGGTAGAAGTATATCCCTGGGCGCAATCCGAAAACTTTCAAGAGGACTATAGTTCAATTAATCCAATCAACCAAAACAGCTCCAACGCACACTGGAATCAGCTTCTTGCCCAATCAATCAAAACAGTTCAATTCAGCAAAGGCTAAAATTCCAGACTATCAGTAGCATGGGCCTTCCATCAGCACAAAACAAAGTAAAGATTGGCAGGCAGAGATACAATCCAACCAGTTGAACATAAACAGATTATAGTCATAAATCTTCATGGAAGGCCTTTCATCAGGAACTTCAATTCTTCCCACTAGCATCCTTATCCGGCTTGTGCTGTCAACATTACCACAATGTAAATAATTGCATCAAGTCATCTAGAAGGGTGGACCAAAAAGGTCAGCCATGAAAAGGGGGAAAAAAAATAACAAAAAACTGCTCTAGAGGATCACTTCTTCTATGCCTAAGCATATTTTCAGCCAGACTATAGATACAATCCTAGCATTTGAGGCCACTCACATCCCATTTAATAAAAACGTGCTCATTTGGGGACAACAGTTGAATCTACACCGAATAACTCAAGTGCACACCACCACTACGAGGTTTCGTAAACACAAATCTACAATCATGCGGAGCTAAAAAGCTTATGAACACATGGTTCTTTTGCTAATTTCCAGACAGTAGTTCACAAACACAAGCATTTGAGTAACTATCCAAACTTTTAGAATGTGAGTATGAATGTAAATGGGAATTACAACCAAAGCAACAGTGAATACGAATTTAAGAAAACAGATACAATAAATGAACGTAAAGACTTATTTCAAGTAAGGAAGGTATGGCCTATTGAGACCCGCGAGCGTATAAGGCACTATCCTAAAGCTGCTATTCCTCCCTACACGAAGGTGATGACAAATTACAGCAATACCAAGATCCAACCTTATTTCTCACAGCCTTCCGAATCAGGTGTCTGCGTCCACCAGGAAAATGAAAAATAATCCCAAACAGTTGCCAAGCAAATCAGTAAATCTGGTTTATTGCTATTCTTGGATAATCTCAATGTACTTCCATTTGAATATCAATACAACTCAATAAATATAGCTCCCCCGAAACACTCAAACAGAAACCAGCATTTCTTTTTTTTTTTTTGGTAACTAGAAACAAGCATTTCCATTTCAAAAGCCTCAAAAAGCATCTACCAAATGCTTACAACCACTTTTCTTGAAGTACAATGTCATCAATTTCTATAAGAATACCGATATCTGGCAAATTAGAGATTTGCCATATCAAGAAACTGCAATTTAATCACTTAGCCTACCAAGTGTACAGTTAGGAGTTTCGATTCTTTGTGGCTACGCATACAAGAAGACATCATCAAAACTTTTAACTAACGGTGGCTAGGCAAACAAAAGTTACAAAACTCCAAACATGGTGATATTTCTCTTGATTATAATATCCTCTTTCTAGTGTCAAAAACTTATTATTTGGCATAACTTAGAGATTCAGTTAAAACAGCTAGAAGTAGTGCAATTAGAAAAACTAGAAAAGCTATATACATTACAAGAAATATCAGCATGTACCTTCCTCTGCATTAGCTCCAAGCCTCCAACCTTAACTTTGGATCATCAGTGCAAGTTGGAACGTGAGATAACACGAGTTCGATCGTTGGCAAAGCCTCACTATGTTGACCATATTTCACAAGTTCATTTACCGCAGCAAATACATTCTAAACGACCCATGTCAAGCCATCAGCTTCTAAACAGGCTTTTGAAAGCCTCTGAATCAGTAGAAGTGATCCTCTATTTTTTTTTCATCCCACTCTTTAAATTGTTCCTCAAAAGGATTGGTAGTATACCCATTTGCACACCATCAAAAGACCAGATTATCGGGAGTATTAGACTCGACATTTCTTGCGCTTTAACATAGTGCTTGCCCGCATTCTTCAACAAATCCCACTCTTCTTTATACTTGACCCCATCCACTTTACCAAAAATGTTCCCTACTTCCGCAACAAGCTCATCCTCCAACACCTCTAATGCTCCCAGAATAGTCACAAATGTAACTAGAGGTCATTCCTTCGAACAATCATTCACGCAACTCATGAGCTTCTCTGTAGCATCTATAAATTGCTTGGGAGTCACGAGAATTCCACCACCACGTAAGGATTGTACCAACATGTTTATTCTCTCGCTTACTTCAACTTTCCCCCAACCAGAAGCTGTAGTACGAGAAATCAACCTTTTCTGGCCATCCAATTTCCATACCAATACAATGACATCCCACGTAATGAATCTTATGATAGTACCTAAATCCTAGGATACCCTAAAATGGACTTGAGATCTTATTAAAATTAATAGGTGGGTTTATGAAGTTCACATAATGAATTTAAGACTAATTTTCTATAAATAAATAAAAACACTTTTCAGAAAATGTCACCTCGTCTTCTTCGAACCCCTCGATCTGCATCCACGATCCCCTCTTGCTTTCGAGGGCGCGGCGAGGATTCTCCGCAACCACCGCGACGGCGTCACCTCCTTGGCTCTCAGCCCCAATTCCACCTGCCTCGCTTCCGGATCCGTCGACCACTCCGTCAAGCTCTACAAGTTTCCAGCTTTTCTTTTCTTTTTTCTTTTTTGATCCGCTACAAGTTTCCAGCTGGATCTCTTTGTTTTCTCTCTTCCATCTGGGGCGCAAGATATTTTTTTTGGGCAAAAAGTCTACTTTCATAATGTACTGTATTAAATAAAAGATAGAGCGTTTGACCAAAAAAAATAAAATAAAAGATAGAGCGTTTGACCAAAAAAAATAAAATAAAAGATAGAGCATTCCTGTAAAAAATTATATCCATCAGCAACAATAACCCAGTGATCTAATTTCTTGGTAAATTTAATTTTTAATTTTTCATAATAAATTTGATTCGACTACGAGGTTTTTATTTTTTGATCGACTTGAATTTTGGCATGAATATAGTACTCGTCAAAATCTACAGGATGAGGGCATATCAGACTTTTAAGGGATGGATTTGTTAGATTTAAGAAGAAGAATAAAGGGAGAGGATGAGGGCATATCGGTCTTTTAATATTGTGTCCGTTAATATGAATGAAAAACATGACAGCAGGGGTATTGTCGCACATTTTCAAAATCACAGAGGGTTATGTGCACACTTTTGAACCATAGATGGTATATCCGCACATGACCTAAATCACATGAGGTCAAAATGGACTTACCCATATTTTTTTATAGACTATTTGATCAGAAGTACCAATGGAGTTTGGAAGTGGAGTATTTTTGTGGTGGCTTCCTCCCTAACCCCTGCTGCACCCATTCCAAGATATTTTTGTGCGGTAGAGATTATGGAATTGAGAAAATATAATTAATTCTCATCCACTTTCTGAAAATTTGTATGGCTATTTTGCTGTCAGAAAAACTTCTTTACCGAAGTTTTCCGTAAATAAGATTTACGGAGGTTAATCTCACGTGTCCAAAATGTTTTTGGACGATCCGGATTGAAAACCAATTATGACCGGTAATAATTAATTGTAACCGGTCATAATTGAAAACGAATCTCAGCCATTGATTGTGCGAATGGATGGCTGCGATTGCGCCGCTCTTTTGCTGTAATTATGAAATGAAAAGGGAAAAAAGTACCAAAAATGAACCATCACACTAAATTGTCTACTTTAGAATAAAATGGGACTTTCACAAAAGTTGTGAAGAAAATGAACCCCTAAAATGGGGAACAAAGAAAATTCTTATGTTAGGGTAACAATCTACATCCACTATCATGCAACTCTGTTATTACAAGTGATTGGTTCGGCTTAAATCATCTTATGTACATGCATGTACAGTACCCCTGATGGCATGATTATGGAGCCAATAGTCATAATAAAGAGAGCATGAGATCATTTTTTATGAGATTTGGGCACCAATATCTAACTAATCTTTGGTTTTTAATTAACAAAAACCCATCCTAATCCTTGTTGCCTTTTTTAATTAACAAAAAAGGAATCTAGAAATTTCAATCCAAGTTTTTTTACTATATCCATGTGCAGTTGCCAGTTGATAAACTCTACAGAAGCAGATGAGGTACCTTGAGAATTGAGATTAACCTTCTTTGAATTTTCTCGAAGTTAGTTTTAGGGAAGGAAAAGGTATTACAGTCTAGGAGAAAAACTTTTTATGCTTTACGGCGCTCAATCGCGTCCGTCCAAAAGTGTTTTGGACGGTCTGAATTTTTAAAAAACTATTCGCTAGAAGAATTTAACTCTTCGCTAGAAGAGTTTTTTTTTTTTAAATCCGGACCATTAATTGCCAAAACGAACAATTGAAATTGCACAGAACAATGAATAACTTATTTACGGCGTTCTATCTGCACTCTAGACTGTTAACAAACGTTAGAGCCTCAGTAATTAAGGACTTTGAGGGAATGCTCAGGACTTGACATTAAAAAATGAACAAAAGAGAAAGAATGGTGATTGAATTGTATTAATTGCCAAATACATATTACAATTGTTGTGATACTAAAAATGGATAGAAGAAACAAGATTTAAAGGAGGGAAACATGAAGTACTGAAAGTTGTCCAGGATCCTCTGTTTCCAAAAAAGAAAAAATCTTGAAAAAAATTGTCTCATTTTCCATTGAAAAAAATGGATAGAATGCAAGAATGTGTTAACAGTATTCCAGTCCTAGAATGAATGCAAGAATTAAACAAATCTTCGCTTGCCCAGGAGGGGGCGACCAGACCTAGCACTCCAGACCCGCCGCAGCAAAGGCCCGAAACACATAGATGCTCTCCACCCCACCGAGGCCGAAGAAGGCAATAGCTAGGCAGATCATGGGATTCAAACGGAAGCCAGGGGGCGTCGGAATGCCTCGAATCTGTGACCACATGAGATCCAAACCCAATGGGAGTAACCCATTACCATCTTGGCTACCACCCCGGACCGTCAATCTTTGATATATATATACTATAAAAGGAATTGATCTTTGCATCTAATTAAGTTGCCCTAACAAGGGGAGAAGAAATTGGGGAGTGAGGAGACATCATGTGAGGTGCCCTCAGTATATCATCGAGCCTTCGGGACGATAAGCTGACCTGAAGATTGCGTTGACAATACTTCCTCTTGGCATGCTCTTCCACTCCCTTGCTCACAAAGCTCCGAATCCTCCACAGCGCGATCTTCAACATCGCATCGTCCATATTCGCAAAGCAAACCCTAAACCAACCAGGCTCCGAGCAATGAAATGACGATCCAGGCGAAACGTTGAGCTTCACTTCATGTATTATCATTTTCCAAAGAACCATCTCTGCATCGACGGTTGGCTCTTTGAGGAGCCTTCTCAAGTCCATCCAGATAAAAAGCCCGGCGTTGCTCTTTAGACTACCAATCCCTACTTCTGCAAGCCCCTTGGTGAACATCTCGTGCCTTTTCGCTAGCCTCTCTGCACTCTCCACTAAGAATTTCTCAACGAAAACATCATCCGACAAAAGTGATCCGATCAGGTGTTGGGTTTGGGTTGAAACTAGCCCAAAACTCGACATTTTTCTAGCACAATTAGTCACTGCATCGTTATACGAATAAACTATCCCGACCCTGAATCCGGGGAATCCCATGTCCTTTGACAGGCTATAAACAATGTGGATGAGATCGCGGTTGCAATTTTGCTGATCTTTTTCCTCTATGATCTCGGCAATGCTTATGAAACCAGGCTGATCGAAGACAGTGGCCGCATATATCTCGTCGCAGATTAGGTGGATGTTTTTTTGGTTGATGAAGGCTACCAGAGTTCTTAGTGTGTCTCTGTCTAGGACAGTTCCTAAAGGGTTTGATGGGTTGGTTATGAGCAGGCCTTTGACTCTGATGTTGGATTCTTTTGCTCTTTGGAATGCTGATTCCAAGGCTTCTTCGGTGATCTTGAAATTGTTCGAGCTTTCGCAGATAACCGGGACTATTTGGACTCCTGTTCTCCATCTCAAGTCTCTATCAAATCTGCATTAGAATTCAGAAAATCCGTTAAGTCGGAAAAATTAGAGAAAATGGGTGCTACGGCGAAGCGAATTCTGTTAAAAGTGAATGCCAAAATCATCGAAATTTCAGATTGTGATCGGCCCTTTTCAGCTTATTTAAGTGGGTTTGTTACAGGAGTATCTATTGCCAAAATCATCGAAATTCCAAAGTCAATAATATTATTGAAATAATTAGATTAACACCTTGGCAGAAGAACGGAACTCCTAACCCCTTTTTCCTAGCATTTTAAATACACTCCTGATGATAGCCAAAGGCCTCTTGGCCTTTTTATATCACTTTTTCATTGCTTAATTTGTGAACCAAATTCTTGAAAATGTTCTTCCAAGATGTCAATTATAATGTCTCATGGAAAAGAACAAACTGAGTATTTGATAGATGCTAATTGGCTACTCATGGAAGTGGTTGAAGTTGAAGATGGAGCCACCCACAAGAGGAAACAAAACAAGGTGGCCCTTGTGCTCCTCAAAGTCTGTTTTTTCAGTCACCATCTCATATAGAATAATACAAATTTAATTTTAAATTCCTAATTGCAGGACGTAAGTCTTTTTCTGTGGAGGGAAAAAAATGGTCCTTCTCAAGTCCCCACCAATAATACAACCCAGTCAAAGAGTCTTTTTTTTTCTTTCCTTTTTTATAGCCGGATGTTTGAGCCAACTTGCGTACATCTCGACTAATTTCGGAGCGCTAAAAATAACGATCGGGCATAACCCCCAATCGCCCCGAGGTTTGAAATGTTTGGCTTCCGGGGGAATGGAACATGTGAGTCATGTGACCTCATGAAGGAACACCTATTGCTTTCTTACAATCACTTGTCAAATCCCTAGGGGTTCCAGTCAAAGAGTCTTATCCTATTTTTGCTTTTTGTTATTTCAGTTTAAAAATTGTGGGGTCGCAATCCTGAGGTTTAGACAACAGTACGGAAGCAATATAGTCGACCTCACCATAAGTTGGTCTATGATCCAGATTTCATCTTGGCTCATGCATATTCAAGTCGTTAATTGTCGATATGAAATCTAAACTATTGATAGCCGAGATAGACGGCTCGAATTGTGATCTACACTCCTGTTGTGCACCCTGCGTGATATAGAAGGCCTAAATGGTCGGGTTGACAAGTTAAGCGTCAACCCACCCAGTGGCGGTCTTATATTCTCAGGCATAGAGGGTTTTATTTCAACTCCCGCCCTCCCTATCCCCATCCTTATTCCCATACTACCGAGAAATTTTTCAGTGCCGAGTGGGTAGGAGGCCACGTGGTGCCTTGCACTGATCTCGGCCGTCCAACGAAGTTTTGGACGGTCCAGATCTGTTCGGCTAATTTTAAAGTGTGAAATGACTAAAATACCCTTCGGCAGCCGAACAGATCTGGACCGTCCAAAACTTCGTTGGACGGCCGAGATCGTGCAAGGCACCACGTGGCCCTACACTCGGCACTGAAAAATTTCTCCATACTACCATTGACTCCTAACAAAGGAGTTGATTTTCTAGTCCCAAAAAAAAAAAAAAGTGATGGTCTGAACTTCAAACAAAACAAAACCCTAAAAAAGTAAGAGAAAAATGATGTGTTATTTACCCTGGATAATAGGGAGTAGGCACCAAAAATGCATCACCAGGATCAGCTAGACAGAAGGCCAACATTTCTTGAGCTCCAGTTGCTCCACCGCTCATTACAATGCGGTCGGGGTCGAATCGCACTCTATCTCCTCTCGCTTTCCCCATGAACTTCGCCACACCCTGTCAAATTATTCACATTATTAGCAAGGTACGTAAATACATTTTCCTGAGAAGTGTTGTTTGTGAATACTGAAGAATTCCATAAACAGAGGCTCATTGTTTTCATTACCTCTCTAAACGCTGGCAATCCATGATAATCCTGAAAAATGGCAATTTCCTTGAACTCATTTGCTCCTTCAGCCGTGCAAATCGACGCTTCCGGGTTATTCACTACCCATTCTTGAACCAAATCAAAGCAAAGCTGCAAGTTAACAAAAACAATCCAAAGCAGTTCAGCTAAACGATCGAGGCATCATAATGTGGTTTGCCCATTTTTTGTGTTCAAACTGAAATTTTATTTATTTTTTTCAAAATTTGTTACCTCATTTTCTGCAAGGCCCATCTGAATAACCCCATTTGGGTTCGTGGTAAGATGATAGGGATCACTGTCATAAGCCTTCCATCCGTCGAAATAAGGCGACTTTTCGCTGTGCCCGTCGTTCGTTGCCATTTTAGACAGCAAATGGGCATTGTTATTTGAAACGAACCCCATAATCTTGTTGAGCCTAAAAGAATACTGAGAAATATGCTAGAAGTTGATCAAACTGGTATAAACAGAGAGGGAAAGAAGTGATTGATTTTATAGGGAGAGAAGGAGAAGTCTTTTTCAGTAATCGTAATTGCTTGCGTTAAGCCCGGAAAATTGTGCAACAAGTAGCTAGAGGAAGTTGGTGACTGCAATCTTTGGGATTGGTTTAATTTTGGGTTATCCTACACACACACACATATATATATATATAGTGTGAAAGAGGAAAGAAGGTTCCTATGAAGGAAACAAAGACTCATGGGATGTTTCCTTGAAATTACAGGTGGGATTTTATTAGTTGGCTGCTTTGACCTTTGTTTTTGAGTTTTTTAAGTACTAAACTATTGACTGGATTTGTTCATGCAGCTACTTTGGGCTTCACTCAAAGGTAGACGGATGTTTGGACCTACTCAAAATGTGTACAGCCTACAGGCATGTGCAATGCTGTAGTGTTCCAGGTGGATCTCCTCTCTTGTATCTATTGAGTTAGATACGGACAGAGCTCGTTCGTTCCAACCTAACTCTGCAAAATAGGGAGCCACGTTAGTGCCTAGCCGGCCGGAGACAACCGATAGACACTTCGATCTCTAATTAAGTCCTAGTTCAAGGAAGGGAAGTAGAGTGATTGGGTGTTCCAGGAACTTTTTAAAAGTTCTTTTTGAAAAAGTAGGTAATTTCGAGCTAAAAAATCATGTGTTTACGCAAATAATTTTCCTACCAATATGGATCTTGTTTGATAGATCTCATTGAAATCTTTTAAACAATGCAAAAAAAAATCAAAAAATTATTTTTCATTTTCATAAATATATGTGAGTTTGAAATTATCTTCTTTTTTAAAAGGAAGGTTTAGAAAGAAAGCGGAACGGGCCCTGAGTAAGGACGGCGTTCCTCTCTAAGATTTAGTATTGTACCTTATATATGGAGTTACTTCGGTTGGTCTCCAAGATAGCTCGTGCCTCTCATGACGTCACAAATAACCGCTTCTTGGTTTGACATCATGCATGATGATTGCTACATACCATGTTGTTTGGCAGCATGTAGCTGAACCAAGACTGGTCCTACGTGGTCGGACCGAACAACTTGGCGCTGACATGTCACCGACTCTGCTATACGTGATCTTCCAATATCTGACCCTGACCCCTTGACCCACGCGTGAAGCACTGGTTAGGGTGACCCATTATGGTCACCAATGGTCATTGTCAGGGAGTATTTCACTTTCTATCTAAACCTTCTTTTTAAAAAAGAAGGTAATTTCAAACTCAAAAATCATGTGTTTACGCAAATAATTTTACTACCAATATGGATCTTGTTTGATAGATCTCATTGAGATCTTTTAAACAATGCAAAAAAAAATCAAAAAATTATTTTTCATTTTCATTATATTTGAGTTTGAAATTACCTTCTTTTTGAAAAAGAAAACGGAACGGAGTCTCAGTCGGGGCCTAGACCTTCTGGAGGCTGGGCCTATTCGGACGATTTGGATGGATAACCCGCTATCTGGCCCTTTGCATCCCTGCCTAGTTTAAATTGGAATTTGGACCACCCTTGATTTTTTTTTTTTTAATTTATACATTTCACTGTTAGAGGGCTTGTTCGTTCTGGGTTTTGAAAGAGGTTTTGAGTGGATTATAATAGATAAAGAAAATGTATTGAAAACCGTGCGTAAGAGTTTTAAAGCCCCAAACGAACAAGCTCTCTCTGTTTCTTTTTTGTACTATTGCCATCCCAAATGCCCGAATTCAAAATCATTCGTTAAGGTTCAAGTGAATCTCAACCCCCGATTGCAAAATGCGGATAAGTTTTCTGCGAAATTTATGGGACCAAGACTTTTCTTTCCAGCAGTGATCAATTTCATCTACTGAACTGAAATTCTGATTTTTGTGCATATGCTTTAATTTCCAATAATATTACCAAACCTAGTGGGGCTGCTCAACTGACTTTCAACCAAAGACCCCAATACTCAACTACATTAAAGAAAAACAGCACTCATGGTGGCCCTCATTATCAGTCAAAAACCCAATCAAAGTTGTTATTCTCTCCTCTTCTTATATCTGATTTTACTAGCTATTACAAATCTAGAATATTCAACCCAAATATTGGGCCCTAGCTTTGAAAATGTGCCACCCAAAAATATTGCACTAGAGAAAACCCGGTAGCTATCTGGATCTTTTTCTTACAGTCACTTGTCTAGGCCAGCTTACTCGCGCATTAGTTGAAGTTATCAATTGGGCAAACTTTCAGCACCGGAACCCCATGCCAACATTTCATTCAATGTTTGAGAGAGTTTGTGTTCAACGTAAGAACGAGGAGAAAGGATTGTTTACCTCAACAAATTTTTCATTGGCGATGAGAGTTGAATCTGCGACTTTTGGGGAGCTATCTCATTCATTAGTAGACCTTTTTCTATTTTTTTTTTTTCTCTTTTTCCACAATGTCATTTACTTTTTTCAAAAGTTTCTATTGAAGTCTTCATACTATGGTGGCGATTTATTGCATGATAGTATGAGAAAACTCATTTTGAGTCTTAGATTTGAAATTGAATAACAATTCCATTCCAAAAGCACCACCATCAATTTCTGACTTTCATTTGAGGTTAAAGCAAGAATTCCATTTCTAACCCTAGCTTTATATCTTGGTCAAAATTCTTGCCATGTACATTATCAATTCAAATCTCTCTTGCTCGCCCATTCTTAGAGACTCAAAAAACCACACCATTAACTCCAAATTTGATTTTTAGCCAGGCCCAAATATTTGGACATCAATTATTACAGGGATTGAGGATCTGTAGTGCAGGGGTGCACTATAGTGGTGTAGTGCGCGATCTGAGCCATCCGTATCGACAATCAATGGTTTAGATTTCATCTCAGCTCCTGAGCTTTTCATTTCTGAGATGAAATGTGGACCAATGATTGCCGAGACGGACAGCTCGGATCGCCTAATAATCATCTCAGACATAATCTAATTAATTCCACGGGTTGAGATTTTCGCACACATGGTCTGTTTGTTACGGCTCAAAGAGACCCAAATATACCATAGCCCCAAATATAGCAATCCACTCAAACTCGCTGAGTCAGAACTTGTCCACGTTTAAGTTCAAATTTGTGTGAAGCTATTTTGCCCTCTCTGAACAATTTTCTGGCTCCGCCACTAATTAATTAGGGATCTTTTGACCCCAAACATCTGATTCGTGTTCAATGCACTTTTAGTAGCACAATGACATGAGAATCAAAATATATAAACCTTGAGGCAGGATTCTGCAACTAAAACTATATTAGAATAGCGGAGCGAGGTTGCCGTCTCGGAGACGTAATAGATCTTGCGCACACTTTTCTTGAGAGACTTCTTCTTCTTTTCTTAATTCTGGGTAATGCAGAGTGTCTCGGGTTAGCTTCCAAAAAAATCACACGCTGGCACGCTTATGCGTGGGGGTTAGGTGGGGTGAGATTGCTTGTCGTGATTGAATTCTTTCTGGGCTTTGTACGTAACATGTCATGTGCATGATGTTCTGAATTTCGTCAGATGATACATGTGGGTGTAAGCATGCACGTTTTGGTTCGGACAAGAGCCCATGTGGCTATGTCGTAAGGCAACGAGGTTTGGTTGCATCATGTGACCAATTAATTTGACCACATTTTTTCTACCCAAAAAAAGGTTAAAATGGGTGTCTCAAATTTGCCAGATTTGACGGTTCCAGATTTTGGTCATCCATGTGGCCACGTGGGTGGCTCTTGCTTACTTATGTTTTAATTCTAGACCAAAGAGTCAGCAGACTGACTCACCACCCATGACCATCCAAGCATTCTCTCCCACATTAATCGAGATCTTCTCACGTGATGATCTCGCATGGTCTTTTGTGACTCAAAATGTAACTAAACAGATCTCATTAATTCGACGGTCTGAATCACTCATTTCTTGAACCTTGACGTTTTTATCGGTTGGATATCGACAAAGTCTTGATCGAATCATCATACTTGTACGAAGAAACATAAACGGTTAGAATCTAACCATCTAATTCTCTTGTGACCGGTATGTTTCGCTCAGACGAAATACTACTATTTGATCGATCTAATTTTTAGCATGAACGATAAACACATCCACGTACAATTCCAAGATTGGGTCAACCATGTGGGTGGCTCTTGTTATGTTTCAGTCATAAACCTTTGGATTGGTTGGGTCAGCACCTACGAACCATTCAAATTTCAAGCCATTCTTTCTCAAAGCCGCCATGTCTGGCAATCTCCCATTTCTTTATGCCTATTTGAAATTTTGTTGTTCTTGTCGAATGAAGAGGTCATACGTTGCTGTTCCTGTTCCAACACACGCGGAAGAGAATAGGAGTAATAAAATACCAGTGCTTTGAAAAGATGACATATGACTTTGACTATAACAAAACCATTGTCCAAATTTGGATTAGTCATTAGATAATTTGTTCTTTTAGCTCTGCTCCTTGACCACCGAGGTGGCAGTTTGAGTGGTTGCAGGGCCGGCCCTGGGCATAGGCTTAGGCGATCGCCTTGGGCCTTTAGTTTTCGGTCCAACTACAAAGGCCCCCAAATGGTGAAATATATTGAATAGTAATTGGCCTTTAGTTTTCGGTCCAATTACGAAGGCCCCCAAATGGTGAAATATGTTGAATAGTAATTATGTAGAATATCTAGCTAATAGGCGACTATGGTATGGTGGTAAGATATGCTTATTTTATCCACAAGGTCATACATTTGAGACCTGCTTCATAAGCTTTTTTGGGCGGACGGATTTGAACTTTGTACGAAAATTTGTTTCAAAATGAAAGTGCTGAGAATTGAACTCGCGACAATGCGACATCAGGCACAAAGGACATATTTCAAGCATTGTGCCACTGGAACTCAATGAGATCTTGCATCTTATGTCGAAAAACAAATATATATAGACAAATATAAGACGTCCCATTTTCAAACCTCGCTTTGGGCCTCCAAAAATTCAGGGCTGGCCCTGAGTAGTTGAGGTAGCGGGTTAAGAGCCTTCCCCTCTTCCACCGGTCACAGGTTCAAGACTTGGGACCAGATAGTCGACTAATATTTTCTCCCCGGCAAGATCAGCTATTACTTAAATCCGAACATTCCAGGACCGGTGGGTATGGTCGCGCCCAGCAGTTAACTACCCCAGACCACCCTTTTGTGAATCAAAAAAAGCTTTGTTCCCTGGTATTCCTTCCCGTTAATTTCGAGCACCTATTTGGATCATCAGCAACTCAATTCATTTGTGCTGCTAAAATCCTAATTCTACAGTTCATAAAGAAGGTGACCACATACCAATTGGTCTAGTCTGGTTGGCTAGTCTTCACATCATTTTCCAGTAGGACCCTACACTTCTGCTATCAATCTCGCTCAACACTTTCACTCTCAATCCTTATTCTCGCAAATTTACTAATTTGAGATGCTTTTACTCTTGTGCTTACGCTGAGGCAAGCGCTTTAAGAGACTTGTGTCTTGATAACTCTCAACTCGAAGATCAAGTAACACTTTGGTTGCTGAGTTAGGCTTAATTCTACGATCGTGATTACGTGTCGTCGGAGTCTGTCTTCATACTATATTAGAATCTCACTTGTCAAAATTTCACAGCTTGACATGAAATTTCAGATGTTTGGCATGGCCGGGCGGTCCTTGAGGTTGAGAAAAACACTGTTTGCACTTGCACAAATATGAAGCTGAGAGAGAGAGAGAGAGAGAGAGAGAGAGAGAGATCAGATCAGCAACAAAATGTTGGATACACTGTAAAATCACCACTTTATTACCCATCATCCAAAAGAGACACAAGTAGTTTCCAACACCAAAAATACTGCATTTCAAATATGAATACGACAGTAGCAATGAGACTCCGTTAAAATACCCATTGCATTCTGTATATATTCAACTGTATGAAAGAACAATCAATTGGGTTCCTCATAAGCTGTATAAATACAACAGTAACAAGGACAGTATTTTCTGTCTTAGAGATTTATGTTTGGAAATGGCCAATCTCCTACTTCTTCATAAGAAGAACAACGGTATGTGCTGCGATACTCCTGTTTTCCCCAAGGCTGTCGACCTTCTCATGAGTTTTCGCTTTCAAGTTCACAACAGAAGGGTCTGCGCCAAGAAGGTTCGACAAATTTGCCCTGATAGCCTCCTTGTGTGGGCTCAGCTTCGGCCTTCGAAGAATCAAAGTGGCATCTAAGTTTCCGAGCTCATAGCCTGCCTCGTGCATCAGTCTCACCTGATATGGACCACAAATTGCAGAGGATGAGCAAGTTAAATAGAAAGTATAATCAACTCAAGCCTATTACCATTACGATATCGAGAAACCAATACAATCTCTGAATCAACAAACTTGAGAAACTCTAATTGACATTGTTCCAGATAAAGGATTGAAGATATGAAGCCCAAGAGAAAAGTCACGCGAACAAAAATGAAATAAAATCCAATAACAGGTCGATATCCCATATTTCTATACTAGAGTTTGCCCATGCCTTCAAGCACAGCGCAATGAGTTTTGAAAACAACTAAAATGAATTGCGAAACTATTGACCACCCCCGCTCTTTTTTTTTTTGCAATGAAATTTTATTGCTTTCTATCTTTCCATAACAAAAGAGAGTTGGAATAGGAAAGGTTAGAGAATATTGAAAATAGGATTTTCCAGCCCTAGGTGCATCGTATAGTAAGATAGATAGATATCCCGTTCTTTCTTTTCCCGTTCCCTAATCTTCCTATTTGAATTCAAAGAAGATTGGTTTGCCTAAATCACGTAGTCTTGGTAGTCGGCATTCTGGTCAGCCTTCCCACCAGAATCAAATGAAGAATAAACCTAGGAAACTACATTGATATTAATCAGATGTTAGAGAACGAAACTAAAATTGAAGGTTTTGGACAGCATCGTTAGTCAAATTTTTGAAGTCCTATTATCATTCCCACTTGACAACTGATGGAGAAGAAGTCAAATTTGTCTGGTTAAACATGTTCACCTAACGCATCATATTCTAGATGGGTTTGACAAAGGACTTGCGGGAAGCCTTTTGCACTGACCTAAGGAACGCAAAACTCGGCTTGGATCAAGGATGGGCTCTTGCGCACACAAGGGAATTGCCTTTTCTTCGGTTTCCTACTCCGCACGCAAGGAGTGCCACCCACAGGAATTCTTCGATCTTCCTTTCTTGGATTTTTTGTCTTTCTGGAGAATCCATGTCTTTCATGTTCCACTAACTGAAACCAAATTCCCACATGTCCGTTTCGTTTTTATGTCAGAGACCAGAAGGTATAAGAAATTGTCCTTGGATCTCGAGTTGGCCTTAACAGCAATGACTGGCCATTTAAGTCGTCAGGTAGCCCCACTAGATCTTCAACAAGGTGGAAATTTCTAGCGGCACATATTTGACCACTATTTTTGATTAATTCTCCATCCATGTGGTAGAACTATATGCAGAAAAATAGTTGCTTCTTATGCTTGACATCAAGCATATCTGCCAAAATTTCGTTCAGGTCCTCAAATAGACTGATTCAAAACAGGCCAAGTTCAACAACCAAACTAACCTACTCCATAGAAGCTGTGGAACATCCAAGTGCGTCTATCCTCCTCTTACCGTTCCCCCTTTTTTTTTGAAACAACAGTGTACGATCAATTGCCTTGGGTTACTACCCAAAAAGCACGCCTGCCGTCTTCGGGCGAGGATACGAGACGCCGTCAATGGAGGGCGCGAACGAGTTCTCACACCGAAGCAGTGGAGGGAATCTCCGAGGCAAACCTACGCTATCACGACAGGCTCTTCCCAATTTCGATGTTCGTCTTTCCCCCTTCTCTTACCACTCCCCCTTACTAACACCCCTCTTACATCCAAGTCCAACTCAACTAGCCCAAGCCCCGTCTCTAAAGCTTAAGTAACACATCCAAATCTAAGAACATCGAAACAAAGTAGCTTTATCCATTGGCTAGCAAATGGTAGCTTATTTTGCCTTACGTTGTAACGGTGTTACTTCCCAGAAACACAACTGCCATTTAATTTCAAAACCACAAGAAGAGAACAAAGTAGTGAAAACAACTGACAGGAGCAACAATTAAAGCAAATGCTAAAACTTTGAGGTGCATAATATATCAATCAAACATTAAGAACAGAATAGCCAACAAATGAGACTGAAGGCAATTAGTTGTTAAACTCACAGCTTCCTTGGTGAAAACAGACGATGCCACACCTTTCCACTTGGGATCATTGTCTGGGAAGATCTGTCCAATGTCCGGAAGCCCTAAAGCACCCAAAATTGCATCGATAACACAATAAAGCAACGCATCTCCTGCAAACCCCAAATTAACAACAAACTTAGTTTGGATGGATGGGGAGCTTCAGGTTCTATTAATCAACCTAAAACAGGTTTCTATAATTGGTTCGTGAAACAAGTGTGAAAGATGGATTAAAGAAGGTAGAAGAAATGCATTTTACTCCTATAAAAACCTCGTATGCTTTTGTTAAAATTCACCACTGAATCTCCTCATTTGAACTCCATCCGGATCCTACCTGTTGGGTTTGTAAAGCCTCATTTCAGTCTTGATTTGCCATTTCCCTAACAGATGTGTCGCAAGATGTCCGATGCACATGGGTCCCGCTCAGTAAACACGAGGTCTGCACATCGGATGGTTCTGGACACATCTGTATCCGGATCAATGCACAGACGCCTATGTCCGTAGTATCTTTTATTGCAGTAATTGGTGATGTGAACCTAGGGAACATGCAATAAACATGCGTAGTGAAAACTGGTGCGAATCGTGGATTTCCTTAGTTACACCACTAGGAAACCACATACCAATCATTGATCTTTTTCTACTGCCGTTCTTTTCTTTATTGTTATTCGCGCATTGTGCGTTTTGGTTTGCCGTAACACTTTTCGACTAAGAGAAAGGGAAAAACAAGGGATTGAGCTTTCTCACAACATCTCACCAAAATAAAGAAATTGGGTGAGAAACAAAAACGGACCAATCATAAAATTCATCTTTTTCCTTCAATTCGCGTACTTTCTCCACTCGTTTAGCTATCCAAACGAGCAATAGAATTCCATGAGCGATTTCCCCTTTTTATTTTCTTGAATTATAGCGAGACTAAGAGTGAATTTTTCCTTCATTCCGCATACCTTCTCACCTTTTTGTTTTAGTTATTCAAGCAAACTGCAAACAGATAAGATTCTCCATTCTTCTGATTACCACCCTTTCTAACATTCCATTTTCAGTCATCCAAACAACGGATATAGATTCTCATTTCATGTCATTCCCACACTTTCCAGCATACCAAAGGGGGCTATCAAGTTGACCACTCGGCTAAGGGTTTGCCGAGTGGTCAAGGGACTTAGGGGTCTGCCCCTTACTCCAGTCTTAGGTTCCTTCGGGGAGCATTTGCTCTGGCTTTAAGTGGAGCCCCGCTATTGGAAGGTGGACGGTGAGATTTATTGTCCCATAATTAGTTGAGATCCACATAGCTAGTCCGGACACTTGGTTATAAAATTAAAGGAAAAAAAAAAACAGGCTGCAAAAATAAGAGCACAGTTTTTTTTTTTTTACCGTCGGAGTGAGTTTCGCAGCCTTTTTCGAAAGAAATATCGATGCCCCCGATTATGAGAGGGTACCCAGGCTCCAGCCTGTGGAGATCGAACCCGTGTCCCACTCGGAACGGCAGAGACTTCGACGGAGTGGCGCTGGTCGTCTGTCGCTCAGCTTCGATAACCGCGTCAGCAGTCACTGCCGCCGCCGCCGCTGACGGCGGAGGAGCTCTGGAGAATGAGCGGAGAGAGAGAAAGGGGGAGGTGCGAGGAGAGAGATACGATAGGGGGAGTCAGTGTCTTTGTCTTTGACTCTTTGTGTTTGAAAACTGGAGTAAGAGAAAAGGAAGTGTTTTGTTTGAAAACACAGTTTCCTGAAAAGTGGGTCGCCCTAACCAGAGCTTCACGGGCGGGTCGCGGCGTCGGGGCCAAATCTTGGAAGATCACGTATAGCACGGTCAGCCACACGTCAGCGCCAAGTTGTTCGGTTCGGTCACATGTGATGCGTGGCTCGGTCTTGTGCCGCCAAACAGCATGGCATTCAACGATCGTCATGCATGACGTCAAACCAAGAAACGGTTATTTGTGACATCATGAGAGGCACGAACATGACATGAGCTATCTGGCCAACTGAAGTAACTCCATATATAAGGTTTAGTACTAAATCTCAGAGAGTTACACCGTCCTTACTCACTCTACTTTCCCTTCCTTGAACTAGGACCGACTTAGAGATCGAAGAGTCTATCAGTTGTCTCCGACCGGCTAGACACTAACGTGGTTCCCTATTTTGCAAAATTAGGTTGGAATAAAGGAGCTCAGTCCGTATCTAACTCAATAGATACAAGAGATGAGATCCAACTGGAACACTACCCCACCTGGGATCATCTTCCCAATTAATCTGTACAAGCAATTTAAAAAACACACAAGGTCAAAGCAGCCAACTAAAACAGAAGTGCTACACACAGCAATCTGTGCACAGATTGTGCACAGATTTTATTGTGGGATCCACCATGGGTCCCACACAAATCATCCGAACCGTTCATTAAATGTAAACATTTTTTCAAGGGTCTCCGTAAAAAAATAAGCTCAATCCGATACCTATAGGTGCTTCATCCAACCATCTAACTTTTCATTCAGATTTTCGGATAATGAAAAGTTATATAGTTGGATCAAGCACTTATAGGTATCAGATTGAGCTTATTTTTTACGGGGACCCTTGAAAAAATATTTTACATTTAATGAACGGCTCGGATGATTTGTGTGGGACCCGTGGTGGGCCCCACAATAAAATCTATGCACAGATTGTCTGTGTGTAGACTTTCTGCAACTAAAATCGCTCAAGCAATTTCAATTTTCAAGGAAAGACCCATGAATCTTGTTTCCTTCATAGGAATCTTCTTTCCTCTCTCAACCACTTGCGTATACTAAGAGGGAAACTCGCCATACTGAACAAGTTATTCACGGCTTCCATAATAATCTTCTTTCCTCTCGTCACACTTTGACGAAAACCACTTGCCTATATAATAAGTGAGCTCCAACCATATCCCAAGATTAAACCAATCCCAAAGATAGCCTCCAACTTCCTCTAACTGTTTGCACAAATTTCCAGACTTTACGCAAGCAACTACGATTACTGAAAAAGACTTCTCCTTCTCTCTATAAATCACTTCTTTCCCTCTCTCTGTTTCTCTCTGTCTATAACAATCTCAAACTCTAGCATCTTCAGGATTTGTTTCTTGCACAAGAAGATTATGGTGTTCGTTTCAAACAACAATGCCCAATTGCTGTCTGAAATGGCAACAAACGACGGACACGGCGAAAACTCGCCGTATTTCGACGGATGGAAGGCTTATGATAGCGATCCCTATCATCCTACCAAGAACCCAAATGGAGTTATTTAGCTGGGCCTTGCAGAAAATGAGGTAACAAAGATTGGAAAATACTAAAAAAATTCCTGTTTGAATACAAAAAATGTGCCGACCACATTATGATACCCAGATCTTTTAGTTGAACTGTGTTGAATTCCTTTTTGTTAACTTTCAGCTTTGCTTTGATTTGATTCAAGAATGGGTAGTGAATAATCCGAAAGCGTCGATTTGTATGGCTGAAGGAGCAAATGAGTTTTAAGGAAATTGCCATTTTTCAGGATTATCATGGATTTTTATATGAGCAAGTCGATTTGCACGGCCGAGGCTTTCTCACCTTTCTGAACTCTGGCAATCCATGATAATCCTGAAAAATGGCAATTTCCTTAAAACTCATTTGCTCCTTCAGCCGTGCAAATCGATGCTTTCAGGTTATCCACTACCCAATCTTGAATCAAATCAAAGCAAAGCTGCATGTTAACAAAAACAATTCAACACAGTTCAGCTAAACGATCTAGGCATCATAATGTGGTCGGCACATTTTTTGTATTCAAACTGAATTTTTTTATTTTCCAATAGTTGTTAATTACCTCATTTTCTGCAAGGCCCATCTGAATGGTCCCATTTGGCATCATTTTCCAGTAGGACCCTGCGCTTCTGCTATCAATCTCGCTCGATATTGCTGCCCTCAATTCTTATTCTTGCGAATTTACTAATTTGAGATGTTTTTACTCTTGTGCTTACTCTAAGGCAAGCGCGTTAAGAGACTTATGTCTTGATAACTCTCAACTCAAAGATCAAGTACGTAACATGTAACTTTGGTTGCTGAGTTGGGCATAATTCTACGATCGTGATTCCGTGTTGTCAGACTTGCTCATATAAAAATTGTCTGTCTTCATACTACATTAGAATCTCTTACCGATCGAAATTTCACAGCTTGACATGAAATTTCAGATGTTTGGCATGGCTGTGCAGTCCTTGAGGTTGGGAAAAACACTGTTTGCACTTGCACAAATGTGGAGAGAGAGAGAGAGAGAGAGAGAGAGAGATCAGGTCAGCAACAAAATGTTGGATACACTGTAAAATCACCAAAACAGACAAGTAGGCTCCAACACCAGAAATACTGCATTTCAACTATGAATATTGAATACGACAGTAAAAATGAGACTCTGTGAAAATACCCATTGCATTCTGTCTATATTCAACTGTATGAAATAACAATCAATTGGGTCCTCATAAGCAGTATACATACAACGGTAACAAAGACAGTATTTTCTGTTTTGAGAGATTTATTATGTTTGGAAATGGCAATCTTCTATTTCTTCATAAGAAGAACAACGGTATGTGCTGCGATACTCCTGTTTTCCCCAAGGCTGTCGACCTTCTCATGAGTTTTCGCTTTCAAGTTCACAACAGAAGGGTCTGCGCCAAGAAGGTTCGACAAATTTGCCCTGATAGCCTCCTTGTGTGGGCTCAGCTTCGGCCTTTGAAGAATCAAAGTGGCGTCTAAGTTTCCGAGCTCATAGCCTGCCTCGTGCATCAGTCTCACCTGATATGGACCACAAATTGCAGACGATGAGCAAGTAAAGCTTTAATTAATCAAACACACTAAAGCTTAATTAACACATCCAAATCTAAGAACATCGAAACAGAGTAGCTTTATCCATTGGCTAGCAAATGGTAACTTATTTAGCCTTATGTTGTAAGGGTGTTACTTCTCAGAAACACAACTGCCATTTAATTTCAAAACCACAAGAAGAGAACAAAGTAGTGAAAACAACTGACAGGAGCAACAACTAAAGCAAATGCTAAAACTTTGAGGTGCATAATATATCAATCAAACATTAAGAACAGAATAGCCAACAAATGAGACTGAAGGCGATTAGTTGATAAACTCACAGCTTCCTTGATGAAAACAGACGATGCCGCACCTTTCCACTTGGGATCATTGTCTGGGAAGATCTGCCCAATGTCCGGAAGCCCTAAAGCACCCAAAATTGCATCGACAACACAATGAAGCAACACATCTCCTGCAACCCCCAAATTAACAACAAATTTACTTTGGATGGATGGGGAGCTTCAGGTTCTATTTAACCAACCTAAAACAGGTTTCTATAATTGGTTCGTGAGACAAATGTGAAAGATGGATTAAAGGTAGAAGAAATGCATTTTATAAAAACCTCGTATGCTTTTGTTAAACTTCACCACTGAATCTCCTCATTTGAACTCCATCACTATCCACACGGATCCTACCTGTTGGGTTTGTAAAGCCTCATTTCAGTCTTGATTTGCCACTTCCCTAACAGATGTGTCGCAAGATGTCCGATGCACATGGGTCCCGCTCAGTAAACACGAGGTCTGCACATCGGATGGTTCTGGACACATCTGTATCCGGATCAATGCACAGACGCCTATGTCCGTAGTATCTTTTATTGCAGTAATTGGTGATGCGAACCTAGGGAACATGCAATAAACATGCGTAGTGAAAACTGGTGCGAATCGTGGATTTCCTTAGTTACACCACTAGGAAACCACATAACAATCATTGATCTTTTTCTACTGCCGTTCTTTTCTTTATTGTTATTCGCGCATTGTGCATTTTGGTCTGCCGTAACACTTTTCAACTAAGAGAAAGGGAAAAACAAGGGATTGAGCTTTCTCACAACATCTCACCAAAATAAAGAAATTGGGTGAGAAACAAAAACGGACCAATCATAAAATTCATCTTTTTCCTTCAATTCGCGTACTTTCTCCACTCGTTTAGCTATCCAAACGAGCAATAGAATTCCATGAGCGATTTCCCCTTTTTATTTTCTTGAATTATAGCGAGACTAAGAGTGAATTTTTCCTTCATTCCGCATCCTTCTCACCTTTTTGTTTTAGTTATTCAAGCAAACTGCAAACAGATAAGATTCTCCATTCTTCTGATTACCACCCTTTCTAACATTCCATTTTCAGTCATCCAAACAACGGATATAGATTCTCATTTCATGTCATTCCCACACTTTCCAGCATACCAAAGGGGGCTATCAAGTTGACCACTCGGCTAAGGGTTCGCCGAGTGGTCAAGGGACTTAGGGGTCTGCCCCTTACTCCAGTCTTAGGTTCCTTCGGGGAGCATTTGCTCTGGCTTTAAGTAGAACCCCGCTATTGGAAGGTGGACGGTGAGATTTATTGTCCCATAATTAGTCGAGATCCGCATAGTTAGTCCGGACACTTGGTTATAAAAATTGGAAAAAAAAAAAAAAAGCAGGCTGCAAAAATAAGCACACACAGAGTGTTTTTTTTTTTTTTTTACCGTCGGAGTGAGTTTCGCAGCCTTTTTCGAAAGAAATATCGATGCCCCCGATTATGAGAGGGTACCCAGGCTCCAGCCTGTGGAGATCGAACCCGTGTCCCACTCGGAACGGCAGAGACTTCGACGGCGTGGCGCTGGTCGTCTGTCGCTCAGCTTCGATAACCGCGTCAGCAGTCACTGCCGCCGCCGCCGCTGACGGCGGAGGAGCTCTGGAGAATGAGCGGAGAGAGAGAAAGGGGGAGGTGCGAGGAGAGAGATAAGAGAGGGGGAGTGAGTGTTTGTCTTTGTCTTTGACTCTTTGTGTTTGAAAACTGGAGTAAGAGAAAAGGAAGTGTTTTGTTTGAAAACCCAGTTTCCTGAAAAGTGGGTCGCCCTAACCAGAGCTTCACGGGCGGGTCGCGGCGTCGGGGCCAAATCTTGAAAGATCACGTATAGCACGGTCGGCCACACGTCAGCGCCAAGTTGTTCGGTCCGGTCTCATGTGATACGTGGCTCGGTCTTGTGCCGCCAAACAGCATGGCATTCAACGATCGTCATGCATGACGTCAAACCAAGAAGCGGTTATTTGTGACGTCATGAGAGGCACGAGCATGACATGAGCTATCTGGCCAACTGAAGTAACTCCATATATACAAGGTTTAGTACTAAATCTTAGAAGAGGTACACCGTCCTTACTCACTCTACTTTCCCTTCCTTGAACTAGGACCGACTTAGAGATCGAAGAGTCTATCAGTTGTCTCCGGCCGGCTAGACACTAACGTGGTTCCCTATTTTGCAAAATTAGGTTGGAATAAAGGCCGGCTAGACACTAACGGGGTTCCCTATTTTGCAAAATTAGGTTGGAATAAAGGAGCTCAGTCGGTATCTAACTTAATAGATACAAGAGATGAGGTCATCTTCCGGTTGACCCAAAAAAAAAAAAAAAAAAACAAGAGATGAGGTCCAACTGGAACACTACCCCACCTGGGATCATCTTCCCAATTAATCTGTACAAGTAATTTAAAAAACACACACGGTCAAAGCAGCCAACTAAAACAGAAGTGCTACACACACAGCAATCTGTGCACAGATTGTGCACAGATTTTATTGTGGGATCCACCATGGGTCCCACACAAATCATCCGAACCGTTCATTAAATGTAAACATTTTTTCAAGGGTCTCCGTAAAAAAATAAGCTCAATCCGATACTTATAGGTGCTTCATCTAACCATCTAACTTTTCATTCAGATTTCCGGATAATGAAAAGTTATATAGTTGGATCAAGCACTTATAGGTATCAGATTGAGCTTATTTTTTACGGGGACCCTTGAAAAAATATTTTACATTTAATGAACGGCTCGGATGATTTGTGTGGGACCCGTGGTGGGCCCCACAATAAAATCTATGCACAGATTGTCTGTGTGTAGACTTTCTGCAACTAAAATCGCTCAAGCAATTTCAATTTTCAAGGAAAGACCCATGAATCTTGTTTCCTTCATAGGAATCTTCTTTCCTCTTTCAACCACTTGCGTATACTAAGAGGGAAACTCGCCATACTGAACAAGTTATTCACGGCTTCCATAATAATCTTCTTTCCTCTCGTCACACTCTCGTCACACTTTGAAACCACTTGCCTATATAATAAGTGAGCTCCAACCATATCCCAAGATTAAACCAATCCCAAAGATAGCCTCCAACTTCCTCTAACTGTTTGCACAAATTTCCAGACTTTACGCAAGCAACTACGGTTACTGAAAAAGACTTCTCCTTCTCTCTATAAATCACTTCTTTCCCTCTCTCTGTTTCTCTCTGTCTATAACAATCTCAAACTCTAGCATCTTCAGGATTTGTTTCTTGCACAAGAAGATTATGGTGTTCGTTTCAAACAGCAATGCCCAATTGCTGTCTGAAATGGCAACAAACGACGGACACGGCGAAAACTCGCCGTATTTCGACGGATGGAAGGCTTATGATAGCGATCCCTATCATCCTACCAAGAACCCAAATGGAGTTATTTAGCTGGGCCTTGCAGAAAATGAGGTAACAAAAATTGGAAAATACTAAAAAAATTCCTGTTTGAATACAAAAAATGTGCCGACCACATTATGATACCCAGATCTTTTAGTTGAACTGTGTTGAATTCCTTTTTGTTAACTTTCAGCTTTGCTTTGATTTGATTCAAGAATGGGTAGTGAATAATCCGAAAGCGTCGATTTGTATGGCTGAAGGAGCAAATGAGTTTTAAGGAAATTGCCATTTTTCAGGATTATCATGGATTGCCAGAGTTCAGAAAGGTGAGAAAGCCTCGGCCGTGCAAATCGACTTGCTCATATAAAAATCCATGATAATCCTGAAAAATGGCAATTTCCTTAAAACTCATTTGCTCGTTCAGCCGTGCAAATCGATGCTTTCAGGTTATCCACTACCCAGTCTTGAATCAAATCAAAGCAAAGCTGCATGTTAACAAAAACAATTCAACACAGTTCAGCTAAACGATCTAGGCATCATAATGTGGTCGGCACATTTTTTGTATTCAAACTGAATTTTTTTATTTTCCAATACTTGTTAATTACCTCATTTTCTGCAAGGCCCATCTGAATAGTCCCATTTGGCATCATTTTCCAGTAGGACCCTCCGCTTCTGCTATAAATCTTGCTCGATATTGCTGCCCTCAATTCTTATTCTTGCGAATTTACTAATTTGAGATGTTTTTACTCTTGTGCTTACTCTAAGGCAAGCGCGTTAAGAGACTTATGTCTTGATAACTCTCAACTCAAAGATCAAGTACGTAACATGTAACTTTGGTTGCTGAGTTGGGCATAATTCTACGATCGTTATTCCGTGTTGTCAGACTTGCTCATATAAAAATTGTCTGTCTTCATACTACATTAGAATCTCTTACCGATCGAAATTTCACAGCTTGACATGAAATTTCAGATGTTTGGCATGGCTGTGCAGTCCTTGAGGTTGGGAAAAACACTGTTTGCACTTGCACAAATGTGGAGAGAGAGAGAGAGAGAGAGAGAGAGAGAGAGAGAGATCAGGTCAGCAACAAAATGTTGGATACACTGTAAAATCACCAAAACAGACAAGTAGGCTCCAACACCAGAAATACTGCATTTCAACTATGAATATTGAATACGACAGTAAAAATGAGACTCTGTGAAAATACCCATTGCATTCTGTCTATATTCAACTGTATGAAATAACAATCAATTGGGTCCTCATAAGCAGTATACATACAACGGTAACAAAGACAGTATTTTCTGTTTTGAGAGATTTATTATGTTTGGAAATGGCAATCTTCTATTTCTTCATAAGAAGAACAACGGTATGTGCTGCGATACTCCTGTTTTCCCCAAGGCTGTCGACCTTCTCATGAGTTTTCGCTTTCAAGTTCACAACAGAAGGGTCTGCGCCAAGAAGGTTCGACAAATTTGCCCTGATAGCCTCCTTGTGTGGGCTCAGCTTCGGCCTTTGAAGAATCAAAGTGGCGTCTAAGTTTCCGAGCTCATAGCCTGCCTCGTGCATCAGTCTCACCTGATATGGACCACAAATTGCAGACGATGAGCAAGTAAAGCTTAATTAATCAAACACACTAAAGCTTAATTAACACATCCAAATCTAAGAACATCGAAACAAAGTAGCTTTATCCATTGGCTAGCAAATGGTAACTTATTTTGCCTTATGTTGTAACGGTGGTACTTCTCAGAAACACAACTGCCATTTAATGTCAAAACCAAAAGAAGAAAACAAAGTAGTGAAAACAAATGACAGAAGCAACAATTAAAGCAAATGCTAAAACTTTGAGGTGCATAATATATCAATCAAACATTAAGAACAGAATAGCCAACAAATGAGACTGAAGGCGATTAGTTGATAAACTCACAGCTTCCTTGATGAAAACAGACGATGCCGCGCCTTTCCACTTGGGATCATTGTCTGGGAAGATCTGCCCAATGTCTGGAAGCCCTAAAGCACCCAAAATTGCATCGACAACACAATGAAGCAACACATCTCCTGCAACCCCCAAATTAACAACAAATTTACTTTGGATGGATGGGGAGCTTCAGGTTCTATTTAACCAACCTAAAACAGGTTTCTATAATTGGTTCGTGAGACAAATGTGAAAGATGGATTAAAGGTAGAAGAAATGCATTTTATAAAAACCTCTTATGCTTTTGTTAAACTTCACCCCTGAATCTCCTCATTTGAACTCCATCACTATCCACACAGATCCGTTTATAAAGCCTCCTTTTAGTCTTGATTTGCCACATCCCTAACGGATGTGTCGCAAAATGCCCGATGCACATGGGTCTCACTCGGTAAACCCATCTGTATCCAGATCTATTGCACAGACGCCTATGTCCGTAGTATCTTTTGTTACAGTAATTGGTGATGTGAACCTAGGGAACATGCAATAAGCACCCGATATGATCAACACCGGTACTTCATTTTATGCGTAGAGAAAACTGGTGCGAGTCGTGGATTTCCTTAATTACACCACTAGGAAACCACAAAACAATCTTTGCTTTTTCCACTGCCATTCTTCTCTTGATTGTTATTCGTGCATCGTGTGTTTTGGTTTGCTGTAAGTCTGTAACACTTTTGAGTTAAGAGAAAAATAAGGCATGAGCTTTCTCACAACATCTCACCAAAATGACGAAATTGGGTGAGAAACAAAAACGGACCAATTATAAAACTCATCTTTTCCTTCAATTCGCGTACTTTCTCAACTCCTTTGGCTATCCAAACGAGCAATAGAATCCTAAGAGCGATTTTCCCTTTTTATTTTCTTGAATTATACCTCCATTCCGCATCCCTTCTCACCTTTCTTTTTAGTTATTCAAGCAAACAGATAAAGATTCTCAATTCTTCTGATTACCACCCTTTCTAACAATCCATTTTCAGTCCTCCAAACAACGGATAAAGATTCTCATTTCATTTCATTCCCACACTTTCCACCAACCCAAAGGGACTAACAAGTTGACCACTCGGCTAAGGGGTTGGCCGAGTGGTCAAGGCCTAGGACTTAGGGGTCTGCTCCCTACTCCGGTCTCAGGTTCGAAAACCCTTAGATGTTATCAACTCTTTTGGGGCTAATCCATACAAAACATTTGCTCTAGCTTTAAGAGGGCCCCACTAGTAGACAATGGACAGTGAGATTATGGTCCCATAATTAGTCGAGGTGCAAATAAGCTATGCAGACACTTGGTTATAAATAAATAGATACTGTAAAATAAACAGGCTGCAAAAATAAACACGCACGGAAATACACGTGAATTTGTTTCTTGTAAAGCACAGTGACACAGAGAGTGATTTTTATTGTTTACCGTCGGAGTGAGCTTCGCAGCCTTTTTCGAAAGGAATATCGATGCCCCCGATTATGAGAGGGTACCCAGGCTCCAGCCTGTGGAGATCGAACCCGTGTCCCACCCGGAACGGCAGAGACTTCGACGGTGTGGCGCTGGTAGTCGTCTGTAGCTCAGCTTCGATAACCGCGCCAGCAGTCACTGCCGCCGCTGACGGCGGAGGAGCTCTGGAGGATGAGCGGAGAGAGAGAAAGGGGGAGGTGCGAGGAGAGAGAGAAGAGAGGGGGAGTGAGTTTTTAGTGCTTGTTTGGTTTGGAATTGGGATTGAATAGAGGGCGGCGGTGGTGGTGGCCATCGCCGTGGTTGAATTTTCTTGAAAATAAATGGAATTGAATTCCTCCGGTGAGTGAGGGTTGTGATTAGAAATTGTGCTCGAGCAACACGAGGGTTGGTGAAAATCGGTAACTAGGTGGACGCGTGGCACTTATTGATTGCTCAAATTAAAAGGAACTTTATTATGCTTTGTTTGATTTGCTTTTTTAGAAAAAAAATCCCCACCTCAAAAAACTCTTGTTACCCCTATTTACTCTCATTTCTCTCTCCACTCTTTATTACTACATCCAATCATTATTCTCATCTCTTTCTCGTGTGTGCGGGCTCCACCCTTGTTGTGAGTGTGAGTGTGTGGATAGGTGTGTAAATGGGTGTGGTGGTAGAAGGACTCTTCTCTCTATTCACTCATTACCTCTAACTCCAATTATTATTCTAATTTTTCTCTCCATTTATTATCCCAAAAACCGAACTTAAAAATTCTCAAAAATTCATCCGAACACAGTATTAAAAAGTTTCTTCAATTTCCAAAACGGAAAAGAAAATGCTAAAAACAATCTGCCGAACTGGACTGTCATCAAAATTTAGAAAGTATACTGAAATGTGTGAAAAGTATATAGAAATTTGTGTTAGTGTATTAAAAAATATAAAAGACGCATTAGAGCAACGGCAGCCGTAGAATTTTAACTCAGCGGTGACAAAATTGTATACAAATTTTTTTGCATGCATAACTATATTTACCTTGCTTGAAGACTTATCGAGCATAATTTATTTTAATTTATTGAGCTATATGATCTATGTACTCACAAATTTCTGTGCCGACAATAAGAAAAAAATATCAAATTCTACGGCAAAATATACAAAATTTAGTACATTTTTTGAACCCAGGACTTAAGGAGATGAGTAACATGTGTGATTGAGAAGTGAGTTAAGGCACCAGAAAACAACTGAATAATTACTCCATAGTTGATTCAGGCATTAATCATCCACCAACTTGTTTCATCTTGCCCCAAAGGAATGATCATCATCTCTTGATTCCTCGCCAAGATTCCAAGCCAATGTCACTGGCTTTTATGTTGGGCTAGAACACTCTTTGCTTCAAGAAACAATCCCCGACGCCATGTAAACATGCATCATTTCCAATCGACCACAGTTATTGACCAAACATCATGTAACGGAAGAATTTTTTTTGGGCAGTTCTCTGTTCATGACCTGGCCATGAAACTTAGTTTCAGAGTATTATTCAGATACGTATGAACGGCTGAACGCAATACAAAGCCTATCCGTTTTGTGGCATGGGATGAGATTACATCAACGGACTGAAAATGGGGTGATGACCAACTGTAGTTTTTACAAGCAAAATGTACAGTATTGTTAGGTTTACACCAATGAGCAAACAAGTTCCCTTCCACTTACAAGGGAGTAGGGACACACATATTTGTCATATGATGACAGGAATATTTACACGGGCATACAAAAGAAACCCTAGAATCCTCACACAACAGTAGGAGAGCTCAGTTCGGAGGCGTATCAGAGGCAGTAGCCCTCGGATGCTTGCTTCCATGTTCCGGTGTCAGATTTTCAGAGGCAGATCTCTTTGATCTCAGCTGCAAACAGGAAAGGAAATGTGGAATCAGAACAGGTCTGTGTGTGTGTGAGCACGCGTATGAGTGCTGGTGTAAAATTTGAGTGCACGTGCAGTAAACGTTTCACACATTCATGGTGGTGCATAGTGCATAGATAGTGAGGATTTCAAACCTTGTCTTCAGCACGCTGATAGAAATGTCTAAGGAGTATATTTTTGGCTTCTGAAGATATCACTGCCAAAAAGGTAACAGGGCACACGTCAATTAAACATGATAAAAAAACAAAAAGAGATAGCTAACAGGCATGTCAAACAAAATATGCACGAAGACTGCAAACAAAGTTTCTCGCCTTCTCAGTCAAAATATGTATTGAATTAGTATGTTGGTTATGCTATTAATTAGCATAATACGCTTGAACCATCTTCTTCATACAAAAAAGAAGAGAAGTTTTCGCCTTAACTTCATTTTTTTTAATCGGCAAAGTTTACGCCTTAACATTGGTAAACCTCTCTCTCTTGAAAGGATGTACTACTTCGCCTTTTTATGTTAGATACATATGCAATTGAAGGTGGGAAAGGTTTCATCACCCATTTTCGCAGTGGTGAATGATAATGATAACAATAACAATGGAGAAAGAGAGAAATCAATCATCCAAAATTGGCTCCAGTGGAAGGGCTAGATCATGTTAAGTCACCTTCTCACATCAATTCACATGTGTCCACTTTTTCGGAAGCAGATAACTAGATGACCGCATTAACTTTCTAGAGGGGAGATTCTTGCATACACATCACTCAAACCACTAATACTTCGACAGGATTCAATCATTTCCACCACCCAAACAACACACACACACAAAGAATGGCCACTAAAGAGTCTGAACTCAAATCGAAATATCGGTAGTGCCAAAAAGAAACAGGAAAACAAACGTAGCTGAATGAAGAGTACTGAAATTTACGGATGTCAGGCTGCAGGACTCCATCTGCACCATATCCTACTAAATTAAATACTAAAACACTAATATATCTGAACTAATTCATCCAGTCACTAGTAGGTCTACAAGTTGAATGGTCAGCTTTCAGCTTCCTAATCACAATCTTCTACATGGAACATGAAATAGTGGGGAAAGAAGAACTCCATAGTCTCTAAAATACAACTCATTGGCATCAAATTGTAGGACAAGTTTTAAATCTAACCAAACGTCTATGTTAATCTTTAAATCCTGATGTAAATAAAGCTGAAAGTTTCCAAACAAATTAACGAGACTAACTTGAACTTCGTATTTAATAGTTCAACACTCATGCAGAAAATTGTTGTGCATAACTGTCTGTATTACTGATAATTATGCTCGTACAGCAAACAATCAGGATAACAGAGTTAGATTTCCTCAAAATTTGGCAGAATACACCCAAACGTACCAGACAGATTCCTGGGGGTTACTTCACCATTGTAATCAAGGATGAATTAGACACAAAAACAAGATGACTTCCATACAAATTTGGTTTAAAAAAAAAAAGGTTGAATGATGCCAAGACATAAGGTTTCTCAGTACCTTGATTAGGGGGTGGAAGGGTCCGATCATGAGTGGGATGATAGGTGACAGGCGTCATTTTCTGACACAAAAGAGAAATATAGTGTGAGAATGGAAAACAAGATGCATCTTAATACGTTTTCTACTAAAAAAACACACCAAAGAAACAGCAAATGATGCACTTTTAGCTCTTTAAAACAGAAAATGAACATGACAACTCAACATTACCCAAGCTTATGTTCTCTAAACATCCATTCGTAGATGCCTAAATCCCTTTCAGTAAATAGTATGCTTAGTTAAAGTTAATTATCAGATCACTGATACAGTGTAGATTGTTTAGGAACACATCGAACGGCAAGTGGAAACTAGATAGTACCTGTCGCTAAACTTAGGGCTTTTTAAAGCATTTAGCTCTCAAGTGAGGAAGTTTTATAACTTTATTGCTACAAATAGAATGCACAAATTCTTAGGAAATGTCTATCCACCACTTCATTCTACCCCACTACGACAACGTGCCTTCTCTGGAGGTCAGAAAATGAATTAGAGAATCTGTACCAACTCGTAAGTATACAGTTCAGAACAAGGTAGCAGAATCAAGGTTTGAGTTATTACTTATTGCATGTTACCATTGTGCATCTACCAATGTCTAGTGGCAATGCCTGATTCCAATCCTTGTATAACTTACAAGTCGAGGACCACTACAAAATTTCAGCCAGTGTTTCATGCTTCGGACATTTTGAATTGATCAGAAAGTACCAGAGACACTAGCAGTATCCCCAGCATTTATTTATGATGGTACCGCAAGAAAGGAAGGCATTTGTCTTAATAGTATTTCCTCATGATCCTACCCTACTACTTCTCTGAACATATTTTCCGAATTTACCATAAATTATTCCGTTGTCAGTTGACATGATAGTCGTCAATTTTTTTTTCTCCTTATCCTTCAAACTATAAGATACCAGTGTACAGAGTAGGAGCACGAGGGACGTCAGTGAACACTGACTGCTTTGAAGAATTCATGCAGTCAGTACGCCCAAGTTGGCAGATATATTCCATTGGTGTGTGCACTAATTTTCAAAAGTGAGAAATATAGCTCAGTGGTCTTGGACTCAAGCATTCAAAGAGATTTAAGGGTTTGCCCTCCCCCAATTGACACGAAAGATTATATTTTTTGAGTTGTTAAGACTTAAGAGAATATGAATTTCACTTCCACCTAGAAGAATTGAGGTTACCACCCAAAGAACTTAAAATTTTCAAATATCTAAGATGAACGGAACAGCAAAAACAGATGACATTGCCGCCAATAGTGTTTAAAATGCTTTTTGGCAAAGTCGACTAATGGACAAATCACTTTTGAGGACTCAGGCTGTTCAATCATCAATGAGCAGCATCTCCATCAAACTTTGACTGGCCAGTTGCCAATTACGTATGTTTCCACGATGCTACCTGTTTTTTATCCCCCTCCAACCTCTAGAATTAAGCACATCAATCAAAAACCCCGCTTTCATCAATTTTAACTCTTGCAATCGCTCCAAGGTAATCCTTTCCGCATGAGAAACTCTTAGAAAAGCTACTAGGTTACTCTTTTCCCTGTGAGAAACTCTGAACACCATTATGTTCTCTTGCACAGAACAATGCCATCGCTACAGCTTGCTGCAGTATTACTTGTGCAATCTTATCGTTTCATGTGTGTATAGCCATGGTGGTTGCTGTTTTAGGCATCTACACTAATAAACACCTGCTTTCCGACTTCCACCAAGTGTTACCTTTCACCATCACATATTTCTCCTATTTGATAGTATCCCATAAACATCGCCCATTTGATAGTTATCAACACCGTATATCTCACACATTTAATGTTCCAAACTGGATTCTTGTACTTGCGCTATTCGCAATAATTCTCCACACTGGATTTCTCTTTATTTTCTTGCCCTGTCCATCGACTAATTTAAATCACCTAAGTTTTTCCAGCATGAAAAACCTGGGATCGAGACTTAAAACCATGCTGATTTGCAAAACATATGTGATTCGTACAGTTATTGTCCGTATTAGGATCCTATGCTATTTACTAGAACCATGAAAAGATTACAGTATCCTCGAAAACCTCTCCATTCCAACAAAGATGTTACCGTTGACCTAAATAATCAACTAATCAAACGAAAGTAGAACCATTTACAAGCATAGAAGGTTATCCACATGGCTACCATCCCATGTGTTGTGTAACCAATATAAGTGAATCTATAGCACTTATTGTCCTGCTAGCATCTTCTATCACGAATGAGCATGGAAATGCTAAAAGCCACACTCTTTCATGCTCAAATTTCGTGGAGGTGCATGCAACATTATGATTCGGTCCGCATTGAGTATTAATAGTCAGTCACAAATATAAAATATCCCTACACCTCTTCTCTACACCATGTCATGAATTAAGATAATCTATTTGAAAAGCTCATTTGAGACAAACAGAACTCATTAAACAAAGAAAATCACAAACAAATCTTGCACTCAGTTGCATATTTCATAACCTGAAATCCCCAAATTTTGTAACTTCCAAGTTATAGAATTCAATAGATCTAATTCAACCAACTTTAAGCTAAAACTCCAATAATGCATGGAAAAACTCCAAGAACCCCTAAACCCAAAACCGAGCGCAAAATCAGAAAGTGCATTTCCGTCCCCTGATCCAAATTCAGTCGAAACTTACAGAATTTACTAAACAAAGCAAAACCACCAGCATATCTTGCACTTACACTTGCATATTTCCTAACCTGAAGACCAAATAGGGGAACTTCAAAAGGATATAGAATTCAACAAATTCAAACTAAAACCCCAACGATGCACTAAAGAAACTCCAATAAACCCTAATCCCAAAACCGATGACCAAAGCAGAAAGTGCATTTCACTTGACCACTCACCTCAATAAATACAACCTTTTTCCTCCCCAGACGATAGGATGTCATGTTAGTAGTATTTGTTAAATTACTACGAGGGCTAATCTCCTGTCCACGAGAGTCGAACCCTAAACCTCGCACTCCTACAGAGCGCTACACAACCATTGGGCCAAACCCCAAGGTCAATAAGTATATACTCTAAACTGCATTTCTGGGTATTTTCTCAAGCATAATCAACACAACAAGAAGATCAAAACTTGGGATTAAAACCCAATTAGCTAAATCAGCATTCGATTAGGGATTAGACTAAGGGTTAAGAAGTGGTCTTACTGAAGGATTAGAAGGATCAGAGGGTCGGAGTTGGCTGAAGTTGTGAGGGTCGAAGGAAGGCCAATCGCCGAGCATAGACCCCATTGATGGGAAGCAGTTGGTTTGGACGGAAGAATCGCAGAGATGTAGAAGAAGAAGCAGAAAAATGCCGCTGTTTTCCTTCTGGATGGATGTACAGGCAAATGGTCTCTGACTCTCTGCAGAGTAGGAGTACTTATAAAGGGCCTTTTTTTTTTTGGACGTGTGGATGCTGTCTGGGCTCGTATTAAATCTGATTCGTCCATGCTGAATAGACGGCCGGATCGACTGCACTACACGCTATAGGGTGGTGGGTGCCTTACAACATCCCCAAATTTCATATTTTTAAGGAGATGGGGGTGCACACGGTGTGTAGTGCGGTCGATTCGGCCGTTCATTCCGGCAATGAAGGTTTGAATTTTGAAAATTGAGATCATTCGTGACTCTGTGCCAAAATAGAGAAAATTGAGGTCGCACAACACCGTGCAGTGCCGAGGTGTACTACAGCACCCAGATCCATTGAGAAAAATATATTGTGAGAGTACAGAAAATTGAGGGGAAAAAAATAGTATAGAAAAATCATGTCTTGGGAAAAAAGAAATAAAAAATTGGTCTATGTCAAATAAAACTTGTAAATTAAAGTAGGGCGGATAAACGAATTACATTATTCATGCTTGTGTTCGCTTCTTATAAAAGGTGGTTCGAGATTGTTTTGTTATGTAATTAAATCAGGCTTGAAATTTTATTTAATTTTTTTGAGGTTTAATTAAACTTTCAAAATACGCATTAGCAATGAGAATTCCTTCGCAATGTACTACTCAGCTCGGTTATTTGTTGACGTTTAAAAATAGAAGTTATTGAAGATAGGGTTTAGTAGAACTTGTTTGAGAAACCAAACTAGAGCAAAAAGTAGAAATTATAGACTGCATTATTGAAATAGTTTGTTACGTAATCCATATGCATCCAGTTTTCAAGATCCTGGATGGTGACTTGAAGCCGCCATTGTGGAAAGTGGACTCTGGTCCACGAATCGGTTCCGTGCGGATCGGATCGGTTTCCAATTCGATCCGTTTGTCACGGATTGTCGTTTTGTTCATCCGTAAACCGCCTGTGAGTGTGTTCGGTTGGATATATTTGATGTTTGATAAGGTATACAGAGGTTTCCACATTACACTCTTGAAATCAAAAGCCTTTTAACCAAAACCAAAAGAAAAAGGAGAGAAAATTGTGTCTTTGTTAGACTTTCATTTATATATATTGAAAAAAACACACATTAGAAGGCTTCAAAATCAAGCTCTACATATCGCGTGTCATGTTGGGATTTGTGAAGTCAAAATTTTACGTCTCACTTTGCGAGCAGGTCACAGAGATAGAGGTCCGTAGATAACGCCCCTAAAACCTAGATAGAGATATTATGGTAATTAATAGTTTAAACTTGAAATATATAATGTATTATACGTAATCTATTTAATTAGTACATTATTCTTTGTTAAATATATTTTGAAAAAGGGTGCGAGTCGCTGTTCGTTAATATAAATAAGTAGGAAATCATGTAAAATCTTTGTATCGTGCTTTTTTTTTAGTTAGCGTTCTTTGTTTGATTTATTCCTAATGTTAATATGTGTCGGTTTGTGGCGATTCCACCACATCCTATACTCACAAGTTTGATTTTTTATTTTTTTTTAGACTTTGTCAACATATAACCTAAGTAATCTAACGAGTGTGTGCGTGCATAGACGTGAAAAACATCTTTCGAAAATACCCCAATATAGTACTAAAATTCGTAAGCAAAGGGATTGAGAGCGAAAATGCAGGTCCTACTTAGATTATGCGACTAAGATTGTAACACTTTTAAACCCCTCACCCTTTCGCACTAATCACCGATTTATTTTATTTTTGATCGTCACTAATCACAGACTATTCTTGATTAATTTGTAGTAGTAGTAAGTTTAAGGGCCATACTATTTGCAACCATAAATTTCCTGAACGTAGCCTGTTTAATCCATGATAAACAATTCATGTGCACATGATAACAGGCTACGTTTAAGAAATTTGTGATTGCAAATAGCATGGCCCAAGTTTAATTACTAGGGAAATGATACACCCACCGAAGGTTTCCCCACCGCACCACCCACCGCATGCCGACCGGGCCCACTCCGGCCACCGGACGGCCGATCCGAACCGTTCAAAAATTCTTAAAAAAAAAACCGAGTGGGCCACGCGAAAATCAACGGCATCCGACATGTGTAGGTGCTCTAACCAATCTTACATTTTTTAACGGTTCGGATCATCTGATTTTTGGAAGTTCGGATCGAGCACCTACACACGTCGGATGCCGTTGATTTTCGCGTAGGCCCACTCGGTTTTTTTTTAAAGAATTTTTGAACGGTTCGGATCGGCCGTCCGGTGGCCGGAGTGGGCCCGGCCGGCGTGCGGTGGGCGGTGCGGTGCGGAACCTTCGGTGGGTGTATCATTTCCCTAATTACTATGGGCACCGAACGATGCCGTTTCCCGCCCAGTTAATAGCCACACGATCAAAACTCATTTCAAAACAAACTACCAGTTGTAAGAAAAACTCACACATCACGGTTCCACGGGAAAACTCTCTCCTTCGCCTCCACCGTTTCTAGGTCTTCAGCTGCTCTCAACTTCCTTCTCTCTCCTCCCTCCTTTCCTCTCTCTCTTCTCCGTTTTGCAGCTCGACTCTTTTGAGAGAGAGAGAGAGAGAGAGAGAGAGAGAGAGAGAGAGGGGAGAGAGAAAGCTGCTCTACCATGGCGGCACCTGATGCTCCAGTTTGCTACGTCGGAATCGCGAGAAAGTCCGCAGCTTTTCGCCTCATGAAACAAATGGTTAGTTTTTCTCTATAAACCTCTTCGAACGCCTTGGGTTTATTTCTGTTGCTTCAGCTGAAAGCCCCATTGGATTGTAAATCATTTTTGTGATCTTCTCTTCATTTATCGCCAAAGTACTCTATTCAAATAAGTGATTAGGCAAGAAACTCCAATCCCTTCTTTTCTTTTCTTTTCTAATCAAATGCCTCAATCGAAGGGGTAGTGAATTTCTCAAATTGTGGTTTTGAGAATTCGCTAAAACTCTACTCTGCCCAATTACTTCTCCACCCACTTCCACGTTTTATGTTCTCCATCCCCTCCTTAACTCTGTTAGAATCTTTTTTCCGCAGAAGAAAATAAGTAGCTGATAACTAATAAATCAAGAAACTAAAGTACATCTAATTGAATTTATTTTGGTAAATATTTTCCATGTACTAAATATAAACTACATGTGGAAAATAGCTTGGTGTATATACATGTTATAATAATTGTCTTCCCTTCAGTGCATCGCACGGGGAAGAACGCTTGCATAGATATATGTAAATGTAAGGATGTACTGCACATGTTCAAGTACTAATGTGAATGGGATGGAGGGTGATGAAAATTGATGACATTTGCGTAGGGTTGGGAAGAAGGCGAAGGGTTGGGGAAAGACAAGCAAGGTATCAAAGGGCACGTCAGAGTTAAGAACAAGCAGGACACTACAGGTTATTTTGCTTTTGTCTCCCATTTTCAATGAATCAATATTAACTATCCAATTTATTCTCTGTTTGGTTTCCCGGAAGAGGGAAGAAATTTGAAAGGACAAAAAGCTGAATAAAATGAGCTAATGAAGTTAAGAGACCTATAGCTCAATGTTTGGTTTTTAGTTTGTCTTGTACATCGTTTCATCAACAAAATTGGGGTTATATTAAAGCTTAATTGGTGTATAAGTTGTTATGGAGGCTTAATGTTTCAAAATTACTAACAGGGATTGGCTTAGATGAGCCTAAAAACAACTGGGCGTTTGATACATCGCAGTTTGATAGCATCCTTAAAAGATTGAAAGTGGTAATTTTTGCATCTCCTTCTACTTGAAGTTAATGACTGACGTTTGTTTTTCCACACTCTTTCTCCCTCTCTCACCCTCTCTTTATATTGTCGCAGCAAGCAGGGGAAATTGGTGATGAAGGTACAGCTTAGGGAGAGGAAATTTGTATTTTCTTAAATTGCACGATATAGTTTGATAAGGCTCACCTTTGTACGTATCTTACAGCTGCTAAAAAGGATGAATCTGAAGACGATGAGAGTGACGTTGACACGGAACCTAATGCATCCAAAGACGATAAGGAGACCGTAGTAAAGGCTACTCGGCCCCAAGGAAGGTCAATATGGCTGTCCTTTTGTTGTTCTTGCATATACACAAGTTGCTTGTCCAATTTTAAGAATGAAAGATCTGTGTTCTAAGTTTCCCTCATAAATGATCACCAGGTACCAGAAAAGAGAGAGGGGGAAATTTGTCCATGCTTATTCTTCCGACGATCTTGAAGGAATACTCGTGAGTTTCTAACACTCTGTACTTTGTTTCTTTCTATAGATTTTTTAAAGCAGGTTTTGTGTGATGTGGTGGTTTCTCCTCAAACTCCTTCGGATCTCTCCACCGCTTGGTACCTGCACCAAGGCGCGAGGCGGTAGTCCGCCACACGCCCCTCTAACGAGCAAGTCAATATACAGGAGAGAGAGAGTACTGTAGTAGGGTCTGAGATTGTGTACCTTTCTTAGGGTTTATCCTCTGCTATTTATAGACATATATATTTGCTCTCCAAGTCCGTGCACAACACATGCCCAAACCAGCCCCAGCTCTGGAGTGTTCTAGAAGCTTCTAGAACCGACTGGAGGGATCTCTACGCAGCCCCCGCCCGGGTTGAACCGACCCTCTAAGCCCAACCGGCCCATTCGCTCGACCCGAAGGTTCGGTCATTGAGCTCGCGAACTAGGCCTCTAACACCGGTGGGCCGAACCCTTTGGTCCGGTCCACCTCTTCTCGGCTCAACCCATTATACGCACAGGGCCTAGGCTCAAACTGCGTGCACGAGTCCAACCCGTCACGCTCATCTCTTAGCCCCGCCGAATCAACCTGCGGGCCAACCCGTGGCCAAACTGGGTTCGGCTCACCACAATAGCCCCTCAACTTCTCGTGCACCTTCCGCGGGCACAAGGAGTTGAACCGTTCAGTGGGATCGAATCCATGTTTCTAAAACCGGACCATCAAGTCCTCAAATACCCATCCTTCTCGTTTATGAAAACTAGACCGCCCTCTCAATAAACCGGAGTGGTCCTCAATATTTTTTACATCACCGTAAGATGAAAACCAGACCATCCTCTTTACAAACCGGCCGAAGTCTCGTCCGCACTCGGCCATACCACCAAAATAATAATAAAGAGATCCACCGAGACACTCGGCCTTTCCACCGAGAAACCTGCCATACGGGGTCAAAGCCTCGACGTTCGGCCTTCCCACCGAAACGCTCGCCCTTTCTATCGAGAATGATAGATAGTTACAAACCGGCCGAGGCCTCATCCTCGCTCGGCCATACCACCGAGAATAATAAAGAAATTTACGAACCGGCTGAAGCCTCGTTTGCTTGGCCGTTCCACCGAAAATGATATACATATTTACAAACCGGCCGAAGTCTCATCCTCGCTCGGCCATACCACCGAGAATAATAAAGAAAATTATAAACCGGCCGAAGCCTTGTTTGCTCAGCCATTCCACTGAGAAAAGATAAACATATTTACAAAACCGGCCGAAGCCTCATCCGCGCTCGGCCATACCACCAAGAATAATAAAGAAATTTATAAACCGGCCGAAGCCTCGTCTGCTCGGCCGTCCCATCGAGAACGATAAACATATTTACAAAACCGGCCGAAGCCTCATCCGCGCTCGGCCATACCACCGAGAATAATAAAGAAATTTATAAACCGGCCGAAGCCTCGTCTGCTCGGCCGTTCCACCGAGAACGATAAAACATAATTACAAAACCGGCCAAAACCTCATCCACGCTCGGCCATACCACCGAGAATAATAAAGAAATTTATAAACTGGCCGAAGCATCATCCGCTCGGCCGTTCCACCGAGAAAAACCGGCCGAAGCCTCATCCGCGCTCGGTCGTTCCGCCGAGAATAATAAGGTATTTACAAACCGGCCGAAGCCTTGTTCGCTTGGCCGTTCCACCGAGAAATTTGATTAATTTTCAATTTAAGTAAACAGGCCGAAGCCGCATTCGTTCGGCCATTCCACTGAAAATCTTGATTAATTGTCAAATCAACTACATAGGCCGAGGCCGCAAACGTTCGGCCATTCCACCGAAAATCTTGATTAATTAATAATACAGGCCGAAGCCGCAAACGGTCGGCCATTCCACTGAACTTTGATTAATTAATAAAACAGGCCGAAGCCGCAAACGTATAGACTATACAATGCATTCGAACTTGGATTTAGCCAAGTATAGAATTTATTTTAAACAGGGGGCCCTAGCCCCAATTTCTTGTGCTCGGTGTTTTTAATAACTTTCGGCTACATCGTGCCTTGGTTGCTTTAATTTCTTTTGAATGCATGCTCCTTTTCCAACACTTTTTCAAGTCTTTTCTATCGTAAAACCGAGTCTATCACACCATCTATCTAGCCCCCACTTCGGGTTATGCTGGACTCGTCGGGGCAGTCTAATTCGAAGTGATGGAAAAATTTAACTTTGTACCGAGTGATTTACATGGGCCGAATCCACAAGCGTTCAGCCACTCCTCCGAAAACTTAATCAATTGAAAGATTAATTTATACGAGCCATAGCTGCACATGGTCAGCTATCCCACCGAAAATATTTTTGAAAAATTAACTAAACAGGATGAAGCCGCGCATGGTCAGCTATTCCACCGAAAATTTTTGTTCATTTTTCAAAAATTAATTCATACAGGCCGAAGCCGCAAACGTTCGGCCCCTCTACCGAAACTCATGAGAACAAAAACAAAACAGCAATACAACCGTCCCCCGGCACTTCCGGCAGGCCCAAACGACAAAAAACTATGCTTTTAAAACTGTAAATGAACATACCAGCAATATCCGAGATCGATTACTGCAAACTGACACTGCGGTTGGATCCGGTTCGTCAAAATACTCAAAATCGACTACTCATACGCGAAAAACGGAGTTGTATCGGGCCCGAAATTGCCAAAAAACGAATCTGGAATATTCTGGGAATATTCCCGGCTGACGAGGCAGAACAGTAATAGCTGACTCAGCATTGACCAGCCACGTCAGCGTTGACCGGCTGACGTGGCAAACCAAAAGGACCCACACCTAATGACGTGGCAGCCACGGGACGCTGACGTGGTGTCCACGTGGCAATGATGCATCAGCCACGTGTCCATGACGTGGCGCCACATGGCCCAAAACACACGTGTGGCACATGCTGGCACGTGCCACGCACGCTCCTGGCACATGCTCGGACGTGAGGTCAACGCGCTGCCTTTGACCGGCGCGTGCGGGCCAGCTGCTAACTTTCTGGCGACATGCTGCCCGCATCCGTGATCGTCTCGACGAGCTAAACAAAGCCCAATGATCAAAATTTGTTCTCGACAACTTTAGACTGCATCGATTCCGAAAAAACCCTTCGGTAGCCCTTTTCCGGCGCTCGAATGGACCGTGAGCCCTCATCCGACATCCTCCGGTGATATAACAGAAAAGTAAAGTCAGGACCTCTTTTGTTGTATCTGCTGCGCCTCCAACCAGTTCCGAACTCGTCTCAATGAGACGAACAAAACCCCGTGATCAGATCTTGTTTTCGATCAATCTTAGAATTGGGTTCTGCAAACACAGTTGCGCCGCCACTCGCCTCCGCCTCTGCATGTTCAAACAGACCGTGCGACCCTCTTCGGTGATGATTCCTGACAGCACCACCACCATCGTTATCGTCACTTCACGATCTTCAAGACCCACTGATCAAAAAGTCGATTCGAACCGAAGCCACCATGGTTGATCTGAAACACGAGCCGAAACCTCCATGGCTCCAACCAAAAATCTCCGAGAAGGTTCAAACAGAAACCAACGTATAGGGAAGCAAGTCCCCGGCAACGGCGCCAATTGTGGTGTGGTGGTTTCTCCTCGAACTCCTCCGGATCTCTTCTCTTCTCTTCTCTGCTCCGTTGCGTACTTGCACCAAGGCGCAAGGCGGTAGGCCGCCCCACGCCCCTCCGACGAGCAAGTCAATATACATGAGAGAGAGAGAGTGTATTATAGGGTCTGAGATTGTGTACCTTTCTCAGGGTTTATCCTCTCCTATTTATAGACATATATACTTACTCTTCAAGTCAGGTGTGCACGGCACATGCCCAAACTAACCCCAACTCTGGAGTGTTCTAGAAGCTTCTAGAACCGACTGGAGGGATCTCTACGCATCCCCCGCCCGGGTTGAACCGACCCTCTAAGCCCAACCGGCCCATTCGCCCGACCCGGAGTTTCGGTCATTGAGCTCGCGAACTAGGCCTCTAACACCAGTGGGCCGAACCCTTTGGTCCGGTCCACCTCTTCTCGGCTCAACCCACTACACGCACATGGCCTAGGCCCAAACCGCGTGCACGAGTCCAACCCGTCACGCTCATCTCCTAGCCCTGCCGAATCAACCTGCGGGCCAACCCGTGGCCAAACTGGGTTCGGCCCACCACATGAGAGGCTATCATGGTTTTGTGGTGCCTCATAAATATCTATGGTAATTTTGTTATTCAGTTTGTTACGTGACTGTAGGTGCCATTGAACTTTTGATAATTCAGTTTGTATAGTCCCATTTTCTTAAAGATAGAATATTTCTAATGTTGTGGTCATGTAGATACACTGCTAATCTTCACTGTGAAAGCATACCTCAGAATCAACCATTTTGTGTTGAGTTTAGTTTAAACGTTTCGATCTAGTGTCTGCGATACTTAGGGTTTTGACCTAATGATCTGAGTGCTATAGTCAGGAATTGTAGTTTTCTTTCCATGTGTTGAAATTTTGTGCTCCTTGAAATTTCTGTCCCCCTTTCATTTTTTTCTTGGATTTAATTTTTTTGTGTTATGATTCTTCTAGCATTACATATTGTAGGTCAAAAAGGTAGAGGAATGTCCGCAGACAAACTCTAATCAGGAGAGTGTATTGGAGTTGGTGGAAGAACCTACTGATCATGTTTTTGGTGGTGAAGGTAACTTCTGGAATGCAACGTAATGGAAAGCAGCGCTTTTCTCCTTCAATTGCATATTCTTGTTAAAGCCTACTCTAGTCTTCTATTTTATGCTGCTGAAATCATTGCCAGTCTGTCTGTCTGTCTCTCTCTCTCTACTTTTGCTTCATTTTTATTCTACATTTTGTGATTAGGTGTGTTATATTTTCTTTGCCATAAGGAAGCCAGAAATCTATGCAAAATCACACAACATAAAGTATGAAGTTTATGCGCTTACTATCGTGACTTCTTGGACCAGCAAACACCAAGAAATTTTATTTAAAGGAAAAAGGGCAAGAGAAATCTTATCAACTGAGAGAGCAAATAATGTTGCTGTAATCATGTTATCTGTATTTCAAGGAAAAGGGCAAGAGAAATCTTTTCTTTCCCTTAATTCATCCAAAATTTTGTTCAGAGGAATATGCAAAGGGATCTTGGGGACATTGTGGATTTAAAGCCGCAAAATTGCCTTTTGGTCAGTCCTCCGAAGAGAGAGAAAGTGTCACCAAGCTCTTCACTATCCTAACACTCTGGGCACGTCCCCACATAGACTAACAAAATATACCTACAATATTTGGATGATACGGCTGACCTCTTAAATAGAAGATTCCTCTTACATGACAGGTTCCTTCTCTTCTTCCTCATACAGGTAACAAGTTCTCTCAGAGCTTTGGTACCAACTACCAAGAGCTTTAGCACTGGAGCTTGGGAGGCCCTACTGCCTGTGTCTTTCTCTCACCACCCTTGGAGTGCTCTCTTCTCGGCTCACCCCAGAATCTTCAGTGTCTAACGTTTTGACCTTTGCAATTATAGACCGGTGGTCTGGTGCTACTTAGCATGTTTCAAACAATTCTGCTTCCACATGATGTGTTGACCAAATTATCTCAATTTTAGGATTTTCTAAATGTCCTGGAAGAATTTGTAAATCTCCATTCCTTGTTGCGAATTTTACCCATATCCACACACATCAAGCAAATAATACAAAGAAGCATGACACAAATATTTACATGGTTCTCTAATTTGGGTACATTCATGGCTCTCACCAGTTCTCACCATGTATCGAATGGAGAAGAGTGTATAGAATACATCGGCTGCTGCGAATAGCAGAATATATACCATAGTTTGCGAAGTTGCAAATCAAACCGAATCAGGCTTCACAAACCCAACACATTCCCCAGAAAAGCTGTGAGCTTAAAAATCTCTTTTCAGCTTATTTTTGTCTTTATTGAAGAAATTTTGAGTTTCGATCGTATTTTTGTACTTTTCCAATTTCTCTCGTCGAGAAGAACCAATCTTTTAGAGCGAATTTGGAATCTCAACACTGGAGTTTGGGTTGGGAAACTAGTTTCTTCTTGCGTTTACTTGCATATATTGTCGCAAAAAATACGTGTTATGATGATATCCCCATTTGGTGCATAGAGATCATTTTCATCAAATGAACACCTGAACATTTGGCAGGAAACGAAGTTACAGGTGTTTCACCAGACTGGTGGGGCTTCAAGTGTGGCTTTGTATCAGGAGGTTTTCTTGGAGCACAATCCAGCGGAAAGAAATCCCTCCCAAGCCAAAATGCTCATAACCCTCAGGAAAGGGTTGCTTTTCACGAGGAAGATCAAGAGAATCTTTATAATCTTGTCCAAGTATGTATCACTCTTGTTTGACTGAGTTAACCTAACCATGTGGTTTTTGGTATTCTTGTAATGGTTATGCCATTCTGTCTCATTGAAACGATATGTGACGCCTTCTGCTTGAAGCACAACATAATGCGGTTTTCGGAATTCTTGTAATCGTTTGACATTTTGTCTCATTGGAATGATACGTGACACCTTCCCTTGAAGCACAAGAAATGAGACAGAGACTGTTGAACTGAACCTTTAATTTTTTCTCCAGAAAACATTTTTGACAGTCCTGTAGTGTGTAATATTGGAGTCGTTTCATGTTTTAGTTAGTGTTGATGCAAGTCTTTATCTGCAGAACAAAGCAACATCTGGAAAACAAGGACTGGGTATTAAGGACCGGCCAAGGAAAATAGCTGGTTGTCACTTTCAGGGCAAAAAGACGTCATTTGATGACAGTGCTGATGAGGATCCTTCTGATTCTTCAGCAAAACGCAAACGGGGTGAGATTTCAGAAACAGAAAACAACGATGAACCCAAGGTTAAGCTAAGAAGGCTGTGTCGGAAGCTTCTTCGCCAGGTGTGTCTTCTTAGGTTGCAAAGCTTATTCTAGTAATATCCTTGCCACTGATTGACCTTTTTGCCACAGGTACCTGGGGAGACACTGAAGCTTAAACAACTCAAAGTTCTTGTTGATGAACACTCATCTTCTCTTTTTTCCAACTTCTCATCCAAACGAGATGCCCTTGTATTCTTGAAAGGAAAGGTATGATGTACGGTGGATGTGGAGCAGTTTCTGCGGGTTATGCCACTTATTGTTTGCGATCTTGTTTTGCCTATTCAAGTCAGACATGACATTTTTGTTTGTTTTTTTGCAGTTAGAAGCCAGTGACAAGTTTTATGTAGAGGGAAAGAGAGTGAGTCTCCCACCAAAGGGAAGCCACTAAGTTTTGGTAGGAATTTTACATACCTGTAACAGTTTGCACATTGCAGCTGAGACTACTCCGGCTTTATTTATTTGTAATTTCTTCTACTTTTCGAGTGATTCTTTTTTTGAATGGTTTTGATTCTTGAAGACATCTTAGGCAGCCATCCCTTCTGATGGATTTGTTTCAGCCAAATATGGAATTTTGAAGCAGTTTGTATTATTGGGATATGGGTCTTTTTAATTGTACTTGTATGTAGCATGGGATACTGAGATAGAAGATATGGTTAAAGCACTTGGAAACTGTTGTTCTCTTCAGTTTAAGAGTGCTATTTTCTTGAAACCTTTGAAGTGGTTAGTTTCTTTGTTCTGAATGCCGAGTCTGTGGAAGAAAATTGAGCTTTAGGATATTTCCTTGCAACATGCATCTGCTTGCGGCAAATATAATTACGAGTGAAATCAAAGAACACTAGTTCTAGTATCGGAATAATGGACATCAAGCATGGACATCAGCTTGAATCTTTGTGCTTATTTGTTGACAAGGAAATATGAGCTGTGCCAGCCATAGTGACTTCATACTTGGTGTTTAGCAGTAATGTAGGTGCAACTTTTGGCGGGCATGTATTTGGCCAACTACAATAGCTGCTGTGATTACCCGAAAAACAGTAAGTCTAAGGGTACAGCAGTTAGGTACAGATTTTGGGTACAGATTTTTTGTGGGGCCCACTATGGGTCCCACACAAATGATCCGAGCCGTTCATTAAATGTAAAACAGCTTTTCAAGGGCCCCCGCAAAAAATCAGTTCAATCCGATACTTATAGATGCTCAATTCAATCATCTAACTTTTGATTTAGATTCCCGGATAATGAAACATTATATAATTGGATTGAGCATTTATAAGTATCAGATTGAACTAATTTTTCGCGGGGGCCCTTGAAAAACTGTTTTACATTTAATGAACGACTCGGATCATTTGTGTGGGACCCATAGTGGGCCCCACAAAAAATCTGTACCCAAAATCTGTACCTAACTGCTGTACCCTTAGACTTACTGCCCGAAAAATGTCATACTTCAAGAGAACAATTGAATGATAGATCCTATTATTAATAATCCCTTCTACGATGAATATGAGGGTAACCAAAACCATTGATTCTGCGGCAATAACAAGTTTCTTTCTCTGCACTGATCTTCTCTCTGTCGCATGGAACTCTTAGCAAAAAAATCTACCTCACTTACATCTTTCCTTCCAATCGTGTTTATTTATGCTTTCTCTGTTTGTGTTTTCAACTATATGTAATTGGCTTGTACAATTTTCTTTGCTATGTACCTCCCCAGGAAATCGTATCCATGGAAGTAGAGTGCTTCAATTTCTGCTCTCTTTCCACTCTCCACCATCACAGCCAACTCTTCCTTGTAATTATCCTGTCAAACACATGAAATTAGACCCAATTTCCTAGTTTCAAAGAAAAGCGAAGAGAGAAAATGCCAGATCTTCTCCCTCATCTGGGCCTACAGTTTCCGGAAACCCAGCACACTTATTTATGATTTAGCAATTTACCGGTAAAATCTCAGAGGACGCCAAGCTTTTGGCTATTTGTAGGTCCCTTGGTTTCAGTGGGATGAAAGATTGTTCTGGTACGAGTTCTAGATCATGTTTTCGCACTCCCAGCCACTTGACATTGCAAGCTAGACGGCAAGAGCAAAGAAGAAAACACAAATACGTGTTGAGTAAATTTCATTTCCACCAGGAAAAAAGAAGAAGAGTAGAATTACATATCATGGTATAAGAAAGCACCATATCTGTATGCCTCTAGGCCCATCCCTATGCTTCCAAACTTGAAGGTGCAGAGAATTGCTAATCCTGCGGGATTCCTGAGAAAAAATCCATATTTGACAAAGTACGAGTAAGTGATGCGATATATCAAAGGTTGTGACAAGGTGAAAGCCAGTCATACCAATCGACCAGCCCGAATATAGGCAAGTCTGGAAAAGTCCTGCTTATTCGATGAAGGAGAAACCTGTTTGTATTGAGGACTCGGGATTATGATCATAATCAAGCAATAAAAACTTGAGGAGAGATGCACAATGCATTGATTTTGTAACAACTTGTAGTTACCTTGTGGCAATATCTGGATATCCTTTGGCTGTGATGAGAATGCTTGGGATTTGATTATATACGCAGTCCTCAGCTAGCCGCTGGAATATGGCATGCTGAAATAATCCATCCATATTTTGCAACACCTCTGGGAAAACTTTAGTACATTCTCCACAAGGAATTCAAAGGAGCAAAGTTTACCTTCTCGACCACAATAATGTAACGTGCATCGGTTTTCATGACTAATTTCTCCAACAAATTCAGGTCACCTGATATAGCATATCCAGAAGATCCACAAGCAGAACAGTCCACAACTTCTTGGTTTGGCTCCTGTTTCATAATTTGGAAGACAAGTGCTTAGTGCATTTCAAGATCAATGTATAGCGATTTAGAGATACTGTAAATAGCTCCTTTCTCTTCTATTTGTAATCAGTCTAATCTAACACACTGAGCCCCTAGGTACCCCTATGCAAAAGAATTCTGGTGCAGCAAAGTGAAGCTTTGACTGTCACGATTTGGCTCAAATAAACGTTGTAAGCAAACATACAGTCGAATTGAAAAACATTTTTGATTTCATGGACAAGCCCTTTAACTGAAAACTGGCCTCTCTGGTAATGCTTAATCCATTTTGATCCAGACAGAGAACCACGGTATTAGGTGATTCAGAATAACAAGTCATAAATGTAGGATGTGCATTATATGATGATTCACTCAACTTCCCATACAAATTAGTATCTCCTCAATTCGCATTCATAAAGAGGATAACAATACAGATGTATACCTGCAGCAACAGGCGGCCAGCAATGGCTCCTCTACTAGACGCCATGATTCCAAGACTATAACGGCTGCAGCGAAGCAATGCTACCACATCTGTTTAGGATAAACTTCACTATGAGCAGCATTCTACATACTATGCATATTGGCCAAGGTATAGGCATAGATTAGGTGACACAGCCTTCGTTCATTTTAATCTAATAAAGTAAATGGAAAAGAAACAAGGAGAGTCTGTGACCTTGGATTGTCCTGTTGACCTGTAATTGGGAAGTGAAATAGTCAGGTGAACCACAAAGCAACTTGTAGAATAGCTCTCTTTGAGTCAGTCTCTTTTCCTGAACCAGAACCTGGTAGCACATCTCCATTACCTTCCAGACTGCATTACGGGAAGAAAAATCATAATAAGAATGAGGACTACAAAACTGCCAAGTTCATGGCCCACTTGGTTAAAAATCGATCCATTTCATAGTGATTTAACTGATTCCAGATTTGCAAGCCAAATTGCGCATAAGTTGATTCATATCTATGTCGTGGCCCAAATCCATGGATTAAAAGTCTTATGATCAGGTAATGAGTCTAAGTCACCTAGGCCTATTCTAAGAATACAGTCAAGGAATTTTAGTAAAATCCTTTAACCTAAATTTAAAACTATACATGTGAGCTGCGGAATCGTACTTTTTTACAAGTCCAAAATAACCAGAGTTCTAGCGTGAAGAAATAAATTATGTTCCCACCGGCACCATACGAACTGTAGCACAAAAAAAGAAAAGAAAAAGAAGCAATCTCCCTGTTTAAATTAGTAATTTCTAGTTTTGAAGAAACAACTTAGTTTTTTTTTTATTTATAAAAAGAGGGTGACATTACAGATATTCGAAGCATTTCTTATCCAAAACAAAGCTCATCAAAATTGCTAAGAGAAAATCTTCTTTACGGAGGTGCTATAAACAACACTTGTTTACAACACTCAATTGTGACCGTCCAAAAGTGTTTTGAACGGTCAAGATGTTAATGAAACTTTTCCCGGGAAGAGTTAATTATAACCGGTCATAATTGAAAACGAATCTCAGTCATTGATTGCACGAATAGACGGCTGAGATTGCGCCACTCCGTGAACAGAGCCTCCGTGAAAAAGACTGCCAAAACTGTTTTTGTTAGTGTCAAAACTCCAGCGCATAAAAGTCTCGTACACTACACATGGTACAAACACTTTGTGCACTAGAGTTTTGGCACCAATAAAAACAGTTTTGGCATTATCATTTCCCTTGCTAATTCTCTAATTTGTGAGTCACTGGTTGTGAAACACTTCACATTTCTAGGAACAAACAAAGAAGCCAAAATGACAATTGAAAGATGGGAGTATCGTCTTCTAACCTCTAATGAAAGCTTTCGCAGTGTTAGCTCTCATCAAAGACCTCGTGCAAAACGAGTGAGAGAGAAAAATCCACGAAACGTCAGTCAACAATCCTCGACTCACTTTGCTGTTACTCGATCTTCTATCGATCTGCACCACTCAAAAAAATAAAAAATAAAAATCCCCAAACTCATCAAACAGTTGGTGTCCATTCAAAGCTACAACTCCATGAAATTTCCTAACCAGAGAGAGATCTGAGATTGCCGGAGTTGGAGAATTCAATATCTTCAGGAAGTTAATCACGGCTACTTCAATCCTAGCTCGGACCTGAACAAACAAGGAGCGTCGGTAATCACACATTTACGCACCACGCAGCACGGCACACTCACAACTCCAAATATTTTCGCTAATTGTGCTAGTTTTTCAGGTTCATCTAAAAAAATTCAATGAGATCCGCCTTGCAAGTTCCTTCTGTCAAATTTCATTTTAAAAATTTCTACACCTGTGTGAAAAAAAAAAAAAAAATCTAGTACTACAATTTTAAATCATCAACAATCAGATCGCGTCTTTAAAATTGAACGACGACTCCGTATATGCATACGATCTCGCTTCCTTCTCAGACTACGAAGGCTAGAAAGTAGCGATAAATACAAATACTTATCGAATATACCTCGATATAGAAATACAGATTCGGTGTGTGTACATTGTGTGTGTTTTTGAATTCTGCCTTCAACTGTGTGATTGTATTTTGTGTGAACGCGCAAGTGATGAGAGAGGTTTACCTCAGGGGGAGGGAGGATGTCGGCAAAGCAGAGGTGCTGATCGGAGAAGAACATCATGGAGGATTTGCAGAGATCTCCCATCGGTTTGTTTGTTCGTTTTTCTCTCAACGACTACTTGTTACTGGAAATTGCAGGTGTTTGGCGCGCAAACGAGAGGTTTGAATTTTACGTAGGAGATTTGACCTAATTGGGGGTTCTCCCGTTCGCGTTCTCAATCTTTGTTCTACGGTCCCGCTCAATTTTCACTCTTGCAAATTCTAATAAAATGTTTTTGAAAGATTTTTAAGCTCGTTAGCTTATACATATGCAAGCTTTATTTTTATTTTTTATTTATTACAAGCGATAGGAGAATACAAGTATCAATATTACTATATCAAACGGGAAGCAAATCAATAATCATAGCTCTGTTTGGTTAGTGTTTTGAGCGAGTTTTTTTTTCGAGTAATAAATGAGAAGAGATAGATAGTGAAATGAGAGTAATAATTGAAACTAAAACTCATATTGAGAACCGTTCGCAAAGTGAAAGGTTGGTTTTTGAATGGTTATCTCGACATTTGTTTGGTTTTTGGTAGATTTACATAAGCTTAAAGTTTTGCTATTGTGGTTAATTTCTTGCTGACCTTAAGGCCACTCTATAACACAATTTCTTTTTAGAATAACTAATACACGGAGTAGTTGTGAATAACTTATTCACGGAAGAGCGCAATCTCATCTGTCCGTGTCGGCAATCAACGATTGAGAGATGTTTTTTTTTGTAAACATTGACCGGTAATAAATATCTCTGACTGGTATAATTTGTTTTTAATTCAAATCGTCCAAAATACTTTTGAACGCACGAAATTGAGCTCTGTAAAACTTATTCACGGAATAAGCATGGCAGCATCCGTACTCATTGAGGTGCTCATGATTTGAATAGAGGACTACTTCTCATTACACATCAATCTACACACAAAAGTTGCACTACAATCTACACATCAGTCTACTGACCAAAACTAAAGGGTAAATTTTACAAATGGTCCCTCTAGTTTGCATGAATTCTCATTTTCGTCTCTCTAGTATCAATTGTGTTACTTTTAGCCCTATAATTTACATTTTGTCTCAATTTCGTCCCTCTCGCTTACGGCGTTAACGAAACAAACGGAATTAGAGGACAAAATTGTCATTTGTCCTCACAGAGGGACTAAATTGAGATTTCATGCAAAATAGAGGGACTATTTCTACAATTTTATTTTTTACTTTTGTTTTTGTAAATAAATTAAAAATACATCATATGTAATATATTTCTCATCTCATTTTATATTGAATAATCAAAATATGTTGAAATTTTTAAAAGTTTTTATTATATATATCATAAAATATCATAAAATTCGAAAAGCAACCCCTATGTTAAATGTCTTAATTGGTATTGTATTTTTTTTTCAATTGAACTTTCACTCTCGTTATTTTCTTTGTCACATGATTAAAAAGAAAAAGTTGTTCAAAAGTATTTAGAAATCTTGTAATTGTGTTTAATTAAGTAATGAAACACTATTGAATATTAAGAGATCAAATACATTAAAATATGGGTTTAAGTGTATTTATTTTGGGACTTACTCAAAAGATCACTCATATAACAAATAAACACGGATTTTGAACATTTTTATCGGGTGAAAAAAAAAGATATTATATGAATATGATACAAAGACATTAGCTAAGGGGTTGATTTGTGCATTTTCTAATATTTTTGTAATGTGTAATGAAATATAAATTTTTACAATATAGTTTGATTACCCAATAAAAAATAATTTAGTTGTCAAATACATTACTTATGGTCTTTTTTATTTTATTTGCAAAAAACGAAAGTAAAATTTTAAAAATAGTCCCTCTGGTTTACATAAAATCTCAATTTAGTCCCTCTATGAGAGAAAATGATAATTTTGCCCTTCAATTCCGTTTGTTTCATTGACGGCATTAGGGAGAGGGACGAAATTGAGATGGAATGAAAACTATAGGGTTGAAATTGATACAATTAATATTAGAGGGACGAAAATGAGAACTTTTGCAAACTAGATGGACCATTTATAAAATTTTCCCAAAATGTTTTTCACCTGCAAATTTCCCCCCTCCTGACCCACACACCCCCCAACTCCACCACCTTTTTCGAAAATACCCCCGTAGTCTGCGCCCCAGAAATACCCCAACCCCATTTTATCTTATTTCTCCTTTATTTACTTAATAATCTTTATATATTTTTTCTCTTTTATTTATTTAATATTATTTAAGTATTCCAATTTTCAATCCGGTTGAATCAGTGTAAATATCTTCTTCTTTTTTTTTATTTATCATTTTATCCTCAATGGTCATAATGATTTTTTGGCTTTAAAGCCTTTCAACGAGCATCCAAAGGCTCCTTATTTAGTTTCAGGTCTCTCTTAGGGTGCTTATTGAAAAATCTTAGAGCCAAAAATTCATTACGACCATTTAAGATGAAATGATAAGAAAAATAAGATCTTCTCATCGATTCAAACGAATTGAAAATTGGAACACTTATTTTTTTACACCGTTTATATAGTAAAAAATATAGTTATTAAAATTAAGTGTTTCAATTTTCAATCTGTTTGAACCAGTATAAAGATCTTATTTTTCTGATCATTTTATATTAAATGGTCATAATAGATTTTTGGCTCTAAGGCCTTTCAATAGGCATCATAAGAGGGCCCTGAAACTAAATAAAGAGTCTTAGGGTGCTCGTTGAAAGGCCTTAGAGTCAAAAATTCATTACGACCATTTATGATGAAATGATCAGAAAAATAACATCTTCGCACCGGTTCAAACGGATTACAAATTGGAACACTTATTTTTTTACATAGTTTATATATTAAAAAATATAGTTAAGAAATTAAGTGTTTCAATTTTCAATCTGTTTGAACTGGTGCAAAGATCTTATTTTTCTGATCATTTTATCTTAAATGGTTATAATAGATTTTTTTAGCTCTAAGGCCTTTTAATGGGCACCCTTAGAGAGCCCTGAAACTAAATAAGGAGTTTTAGGGTGCTCGTTGAAAGGCCAACAAAAAATTCATTACGACCATTTAGGATTAAATGATAAAAAAAAGTAAGATTGTTCTTGGGCCACATTCTCTTTAACTTAACTTAAATATGAAAATTGTCCTTATTTAAATTTTTTTTGCATTTGTTAATTTCGCGCCAAACTTTTGTGGGTTATTTATTCGTTTTGACGAGAAGAATCGAAAAAGTAATTTTTTTATTTTTACCTAAGTATTTTGCTAAAAAGTGATTATTTCTCAAAATACTTGGATAAAAGTAAAAAAAATTATTTCTTTAATTCTCCTCATCGAGACAAATCAATAACGCAAAACTAACAAATGTGAAAAAAATTCAAATAATGACAAAGTTTCCAAATTTAAGCTAAGTTCAAGAGAACGGAGCCTTAAATATAAAGTCAAATTTAAATGTAAAAAACATATTTTAGTTGAAAATATTATTTGAGTTAACCAAATTTAAATTAAATAAGTAATTAAAAAATAAAATAATGAATTAAATAAATAAAATAATAGAATTAAAGAATTAAAAAAAAGAATTTAGTTAAAAAGGTAGGAGTTGGGGACATTTTGGTATTCTTGGCAAGAGTGAGAGAGGGAGCGGTGTCGGTGGGTGGAAAAAGCTGCTCTCGACCCAGACCCAATAAAAACCTGAAAAACTTTACTCAAAAGATGAATAAGGGGCCCAAACTCTGTGCTGTACAATTTCAGTCGTGACACATTTGTTCTTTCCGTGCAAATATATATGCAGAACGGAGCGGTGCTATGCACTTCTGTGCTGTACAATTTCAGTCGTTTTGAAATTTTTTTAAATGGTCCGAATTTTAAAACAAATCGATTGTCGAGACGGATGATCCGAACGAATCCGAACGATGATACAGCAAGCCTCCAGTTCCTCTGAACAAAATACAAATATAAAAACAGAGGCTTGTGTCAACTTTTTATTGCTAGTTTTATTTTTCCCTTTTGTCCAATTTCTCTCGATGATCATAAGTAAAGTTTAGTTCAAGATATTATGTGTTTTGAGCAGACATTGATCGGATCAACATAATACTTTTGCATTGTTGATTACCTTGATAAGTTCTACGAAGTAAATGATTCTGATCATTGAAATAGGCCAAAAATGGGCCACAAATACCAAAATTTGGACGGATCTAGTAGGGATGCCTGACCGGAGATCGAGAACCTACTCTCCTCTTTATTGTTGTCTAATCTTTTTCACTTTCATGAGCGAAGTCCTATCTTTTTCACTTTTAAAAGCAAATCCACACTAGATGTCGGCATAAAGAATTCCGTCCGCGACTAAGTAGTAGAGGATTCAACGGGAACCCCAAGCTCAAACCATGGTTGAAAAGCGCGGATGCAATCATCAATCAGAAGCAGAAATCCAAACTAGCACTCCTGCCAGCTAATGAGAGAAAAACAGTGCCAACGGAACGCCGGCGTACCTTCGCAATCACTAGCATGGACGCCACTCCAGGGCAAATCTGTAGAAATTTTATATCCATCTCAAAATCAATTGGCAATGAATGGGGAGGTCCCAAATGTTATTGAGTGAACACCCATTTCACTCCCAAGTAATGTGCGACTCTATTTCCTTAACATCCCCTCACGTGAAACTGCGTTTGAGGTCTGTCAAGCGTGGCCCTGGTCTATCATCGCGGGGTGTGGATTATAAATTTTTAAAATGTGGTGTGGAACGGATTCCACTCCTAAGCAATACAGGACTCTGTTTCTAACAAAGTCTATGCTGACACGACAGTCAAAAGAAAGAGGGGAAAAAAAAGAAGAAAAAGAAATCGCAACAATAAAGAGATCTACCAATAGCAACGATAAAGAGATCTACCACAGTAACGATCAATCATCCATCTACAAAAGGCTCAAACAGTTTAATATGCTTCCATGAATTATGCACTGGTAATATTCAATCTGTAAAGAGAGTGCCCAGAATCTAGCTTCCATCGATCAATGGCTTACTCAAGCACCACTTCCTCAGTCGAGAAGTACCCGTACCCCTGGGAGGTTAACGTTCTGGACTTCGTCCCCGACAAGTTGTCTGATGCGAAATGCTATCCCGAGTGGAAGCAGCTGATGGAAGACTTCATTGAGAGTCAAGGCTTGCTTGGCTTCGTAGATGGCAGCACAACTGAGGCTGCATCCAAAAGGGTCTCCCAGGCGGCCTCATCAAATTCTGTCTCATGGAGAAGATCAGACAATCTTGTACGGGGATGGATCCTTACTACGCTCGACAAAGATAGCCGTCTGCAAGTGTTGCGGTATACAACTGCAAGAGGGGTGTGGACAAGGTTGGTGGATATGTTCGATCGGGCTAAAAATAGGTTTCAACTAGGTAATTGGACTCTTTTTAAAGATTTTTAGTTAAAGAGTATCTTTAGCTCTTACTCAACTATCAACTCAAACTCAAAATTTGAGTAAAAAAAGATAAGCACTTGAACTCTATCTACTCTTTGACTCAAATCTATATCAACCTTTGGATCCACTAAATTTCATTTGGCCATTGGATTAAACATGTGTTTGTCATCTGATCTATGTGTCTTGACAGATGAAGAAACTGAAAAGAAGAAAAGACGTTATCTGCCGCTGCGAATAGCTGCAATATTCGAAGGTGACTGGGACACCACCAGCAAAATCATAGAAAGTGAACCAGATATTGTCAGGGCTGCCATCACGCCATACTCGGAAACAGCGCTTCTTCTGGCCGTGAAGTCGTCACGGAGAAACCATTTCGTGGAGAAGATTTTGAAGAAGATGTCACCAGAGGATGCAGGCCTAGCTAACCGATGGGGCATGACAGCTCTTCATCGTGCTGCAGGCGTTGGCAACGTTGAGGCAGCCAAACTGTTGGTTGACAAGAACCCGAACCTGCCTAACGTTTTGGATGAAGATGGAGATCCACCTCTCAATTACGCTGCCAGCACTGGGAGTAGGGAGAGTGTTGTTTACTTATGGGAAGTCACCAAAGAAGAAGTTAAATTGAAAGATGACGTAGCTGCTAAACTTTTGCGCGATCTCACAAGAGGGGAACACTACGGTGATTATTAGCACTTCAGTGATGCCATGTTATCACATTCATTAAAAATATCTTTGATATCACGAAATTGAAAGATGACGTAGCTACTAAACTTTCCCGCGATCTCACAAGAGGGGAACACTATGGTGATTATTAGTACTTCAGTGATGCCATGTTATCACATTCATTAAAATTATCTTAGATATCACAAAATCTGTCACTACTACATTGGTGAAATGGGCCTCATCTACCGTGTCTCTTACTATTGTAGTTGTGACAAATCACATGGCATCCAAAATATGGTACTGTACACGAAGAGTTTTAGCATCACACAAAAGTACAAAATAAATTTCAAAACAAAATCTGTGAACGTAAGTAGCCTTTGGGCAGAGGAGAACTATCTTACATTTGTAAATTCAAAAACATAACATTTCACAAAATAGAGAAGGGAATAACTATGATATTACAGTTGCAAGATGGGGTAACTTTCGAATAGTTGTGTAACTGCCATCTTCCTTCAATGCTACAGACATAGCTCTTACATTGCTTCAGCGCAAACCTGAGTTGGCATGCATGGAGCCCTCTATTTTGAATGTACTTGTTGAAAAGTGTTCTTCTTTTCGAAGTGGAACCTCCTGAAACTTCTGGCAGAGCTTAATCTATTCGGGTTAGTTTCTTTGATCCCTTTGTCTCCTCTAAATCTGTTACTTAAGCTCTCTGAAGTTTGACCTTTTAAAGATTATTTACATATTTATCTTATGCTTGATCTATCTAGTTTGTTGATTACTAGTATGATTTCTTACTTTGTGTAACAAAAAATGTAGTATAACATCTGAATGGAAGTAGGCATTCTTTTTCTATATCAGTTTTACTCTACAAATCAAGTTCTTCTATAAAGCAAAAGTCCAAAAGGAACTTTTCACAAGCATTGTTTTTATAACTTTTTTTTTGTGTGTGCGTGTGTTCCATGTAGGTGTTCCTGTGAAATCAGAACACATTGCAAATCGCCATAGCGGAGGAGGAGGGAACATTGAGAAGCCTACCAACTGCTGCATTTTTGGTTGGGGTATAACCATATTACTACTTAAAATCAGTAATAATCTATGAAGCACCGACACCTCTTGAGGTCAAGGTGTCACCGTGTTAGGACACGAGGACACGCATGGGACACGTGTCTGATACGCCACATGGCGTGTCCAATAATTTAATTTAATTTTTGGAGGGGGACACGGGTGGGAACACAAATGCTGACGTTTAACTTAATACATGACGTTTCTTATCTAATATATCATAAAAACTATCACAAATGATGCAAGATGCATCAATCATTAAGAATTTCATAATGAATCACTCGATGAGATTGGCTATTTTCATAAATTGAAAAATATAAATATATTTATATAATAATTAATTAATTAATTATACACGTGGCGTGTCCCGCACAGTGTCTGTATCCCCATTATTTTAGAATTCTCGTGTCTCCATGTCTATGTCTGTGTCCGTGCATCATAGGTAATAATAAGCAACAAAGATTATCTGTCCTAATCAGATTTAGGGGTGTTACTCCTCGATTAACACTAACCAATCTGAAAAAGACTTGACAACTCAATTGAAAGACTAGATGGGCAATATCATTTCTTGTTCATGCTAAGATCCTTAATTCTAAACTCTAGAAAGTTAAGTTTAGATCCTCAAGTCTAGACTCAAATACTAATAAGATTTCTCCATCTACCATAAAATTCCTTATTTCCAAAACATTATCGAAATTTATACTGTAGTTTATGTGAGTTGGTACTTCTAATCTTGTCAATATCATTGACCCAACTTTATCTACTCATATTTTAAGAGACTAGATGATGCAAAAACCTAGTCCGGGGCAGAAATTGAATGTTCCTAGGTAAGCTTTGAATTTAGTTATACTCCCTCCTAATTTTTGACTGGTTTGGAATTATTTTGCAGCGAGGCAAAGATTTCATTCAATGTTTTGGGAAGTTGCTGAAAAATTTGGTAGGGGTTGGTGTGACAATTATTCCATAATCATGGTAAACTAGTTATTTGATGTTATTGCATCCTTAAATGTTGCTGATTGTTAAATTGCAGTACCACAGATCAAGAACATCCGAGAAAAGAAATTAATACACCACCATGTACTTCAACTTCTCAAATTCCTTTGCGTTGAAATTGCAAAACTAAATTTCTCCAAAGTGCAAAGAATATTTTGCCCGGCTTTGCTCAGTGCAACATATGCTGGAATTCATGAGATTGTTGAAGAGATCCTAGTGTTGTATCCTTTCGGCGTGGATTCTCGAAGCAAGGTGGACGGAACCTTATTCCACTTTGCAATTATGTGGCGCCTGTTGGGGTGTAGATAATCCCTTCAGCAAATTGGGAATTCCAGAGGCTTCCCTAGCGCTACACCATTTTGGGTGTAGCGCTACCGCGTGGTCTAGCGCTATAGCAATTTTGCTATAGCGCTACCGAGAGCCTTCGGGCCTTAAATTGTATTTAGGGTTTTGTGCGCGGCTGTGCGTGTAAGGGTTTATTGTAATCACTTTTTCTGAGCGTGAAAAAGAGAGAGGCGAGAGAAAACACATCTCAGAGAGATTGTGAGAAGACTTGTACTCTTGGATTGATTTCATAGTGGACTGGTGTGGCTCCCGTGGTTTTTTCCTCACGTTGAGGTTTTTCCACGTATATCTTGTGTCTCGTTTTCTTTCCAGTTTTCATTACGCACGTATTTGTTTGCTTTATTCTGTGATCCATTGTTCCAAGATCCGTAGGGGCGTTGTAGGATTGCGTAAAATCCATAACAACTGGTATCAGAGCCGCGGTTGCGGTAGGTTTTGTTCGACAGGTTAGGGTTTAATCTCGTTCGGGCAGGCCAGAGTTCAGTGGGAGCTATGGGTTCTGAAGAAGGCAAGCAGAGGATGGAGAAGTTTGACGGGTCAGACTTCGCGTTCTGGAAAACGCAGATAGAGGACTATCTGTATCAGAAGGATCTTTACCGGCCGCTGCTGGGTAAAGAAAAGGGGAAGAAGAAAGATGAGAGCAACGAGGATTGGGACGTCCTGGACAGGAAGGCGTTAGGGGTTGTTCGCCTGTCCCTTTCAAAGTCAGTCACCCACAACATCTTGAAGGAGAAAACGACGGAGGGTCTTGTGGAAGCACTGAAAAAGATGTACGAGCAACCGTCTGCTGCGAATAAGGTACATCTCATGAAAAAACTTTTCAATCTGTCTATGGCTGAAGGGGTTTCCTTTATGTCACATCTCAGTGAGTTCAATACGATAGTTGATCAACTTATGTCTGTCGAAATCAAGTTTGATGATGAGGTTCAAGCCTTGTTAATACTGTCTCAGTTGCCAGAGAGCTGGCAGGGTACTGTTACTGCAGTCAGTAATTCGGCAGGAAAAGAAAAGTTGAAACTGAGTGAGGTTGTTAGTTTGATTCTGACTGAGGAGGTCAGAAGGGGTTCGATCGATGGTTCAGGTAGTTCAGGTTCAGCTCTAAGTTTTGAGCAGAGGGGCAGAAGCCAGACCAAAGGTGGTCAGAATCAGAACAGGAACAGGTCGAAATCGAAGGGCAAGGGCAAGGGAAATAAAGATAGATCTCAGGTTCGGCCCATTAAAGGTGAATGTTGGAATTGTGGTCAGACAGGCCATATGTCACAAACTTGCAAAGCACCGAAAAAGAATAACAGTGGGCAGGAGGCTCACGTTGTGCACGATGCACTTATTCTTTCCATGAACAGCGACACTGAATCTTGGGTGATTGATTCGGGTGCCTCATTCCACGCCACTGCTAACAGGGAGGTTCTGCAGAACTATGTAGCAGGGGACTTTGGGAAAGTATACTTGGGGGACGACGAGCCTTGCAGTATTGTGGGAAAAGGGGATGTTCAGATTGCAACGCATGGGTTCAAATGGTGTCTGAAAGATGTCAGGCACGTTCCGAAGTTGAAGAGGAATCTTATTTCGGTTGGACAGCTTGCAGCAGCAGGTTATACATCGACATTCACAGGGGACATGTGGAAAGTCTCCAATGGTACCATGGTGACGGCTAAAGGCAAGAAAGTTGGTACACTTTACTTGACTTCACATGGTAGCGACATACTTGCAGTTATAGACAGCAAGGAGAGTTCAAATCTGTGGCACTATAGATTGGGGCATATGAGTGAGAAGGGAATGAAGGTTATGCAGTCAAAAGGGAAGCTACCGGGTTTAGGGTCAGTGGATATTGACATGTGTGAAGATTGTATCTTCGGGAAACAGAAACGGGTTAGCTTTCAGAAAGGCGGCAGGCCTCCCAGGGCTCAGAAGCTAGAGCTTGTCCATACAGATGTGTGGGGTCCAGCTACAGTGTCTTCTCTTGGCGGTTCTTATTACTATGTTACCTTTGTCGACGATCACTCGAGGAAGGTATGGGTATACTTCATGAAGCACAAGTCAGAGGTCTTTGAAGTCTTCAAGAAGTGGAAGGCCATGGTTGAGAATGAAACAGATTTGAAGGTAAAAAGGTTGAGGTCCGACAACGGCGGAGAATATGAGTTGGGGGAGTTCAAGAAAGCTTGCGCTCTATCCGGGATTCGTTTAGAGAGGACACCTCCAGGAACTCCGCAGCACAATGGCATTGCAGAAAGGATGAACAGGACTTTGACTGAGCGTGCTAGGAGCATGCGGTTACACGCAGGGTTGCCTAAGATGTTTTGGGCAGATGCAGTCAGCACAGCAGCACATTTGATCAATCTTGGGCCATCAGTTCCGTTGAATTTTGGCATACCAGAGGAGGTTTGGAGTGGTAAAGAGGTAAGTCTCTCACACTTACGTGTTTTCGGTTGTGTTTCCTATGTGCATATTAGCGACAAGGACAGGGATAAACTTGATGCTAAGTCACAGAAGTGCACCTTTATTGGATACGGCGGAGATGAGTTTGGTTATCGTTTTTGGGATAACAAGAACCGGAAGATAATCAGAAGCAGAGATGTTGTGTTTGATGAAAAGGTGATGTACAAAGACAGGGACAGCAAACTGAGCAGTGGGAGTACCACTTCGGATGGAGATACATCCGAGTACTTTGGGTTGGAGGATCTTCCAGGTGACAGAGGGGTTGAACAGGGGTCTGGTCAGGCAGAGGAGAGAGTTTTAGATGAGACAGTTTCAGAGGGGACAGTTTCAGATGAGGCAGCTCCAGAGACAGTGACTAGTTCAGCGGTCAGAGAGTTGAGGAGGACAACTAGAGTACACAAGCCGAATCCGAAATATATTTCTTCGCTTGATTACTTGCTTTTGACGGACAGTGGAGAACCAGAGTGCTATGATGAGGCTATGCAGGTTTCTGAGTCAGCAAAGTGGAAGACTGCGATGCAGGAAGAGATGGATTCTCTTTATTCCAACGGTACTTGGCAGCTAGCTCAGCTTCCCGCAGGAAAGAAAGCCTTGCAGAACAAATGGGTTTTTCGGCTTAAGCAGGAGAGTGATGGCAAGAAAAGGTACAAGGCAAGATTGGTTGTAAAGGGCTTCCAACAGAAGGAGGGGATTGATTATACAGAGATATTTTCACCCGTTGTGAAGATGGCCACTATCAGAGTGGTGCTGAGTATGGTTGCTGCTGAAAATCTCCACCTTGAGCAGTTAGATGTTAAAACTGCTTTTCTTCACGGGGACTTGGATGAAGAAATCTACATGAAGCAGCCTGTTGGCTTCATTGTGAAAGACAAGGAAGAGATGGTGTGCAGGCTCAAGAAGAGTCTGTATGGTTTGAAACAGGCTCCCAGACAGTGGTACAGAAAGTTTGACGGTTTCATGCAGCGCAGTGGCTACACAAGGTGCAATGGGGATCACTGTTGTTACTTCAAGAGGTTTGAGTCTAGCTACATCATTTTATTGCTCTACGTAGATGATATGCTTGTAGCAGGTTCCTGTGTTAGGGAGATCAACAAATTGAAGCAGCAGTTGGCAACAGAGTTTGCTATGAAAGATCTGGGTGCAGCTAAGCAGATACTTGGGATGAGAATCAACAGAGATAAGGCTCAGGGAACCTTACGGTTGAGTCAAGCTGAGTATATTGAGCGTGTTCTGGAGAGGTTCAATATGCAGGGTGCCAAGGCAGTTGGCACACCCTTGGGAAGTCATTTCAAACTTTCTCAGGGGCAATCACCCAAGACAGATGCAGAAAGAGAGTACATGGCCAAGGTTCCGTATACCTCGGCCGTGGGTAGCCTGATGTATGCGATGGTGAACACGAGACCAGATATTGCCCATGCAGTGGGAGTTGTGAGCAGGTTTGCTAGCAATCCGGGGAAACAGCATTGGGAAGCAGTAAAGTGGATTATGCGATACTTGAAAGGTACCACTGATTTGCCACTTTGTTTTGGGAGAGGGAAATTGACAGTGCAGGGATATGTGGATGCTGATTTTGCCGGTGATCATGATACGCGGCGAAGTACCACAGGATATATCTATACTATGGGTTCAACAGCGGTGAGCTGGGTCTCACGTCTGCAGAAATTAGTGACATTATCTACTACAGAAGCTGAGTATGTGGCCGTGACTGAGGCTGCAAAGGAGATGGTTTGGATAAAGGGCTTCTTGGAGGAGTTAGGTTTGAAGCAAGAGAACTGCGTTCTTTTCAGTGACAGCCAGAGTGCTATACACCTTGCCAAAAATCCAGTGTTCCATGCCAGGACGAAGCACATTGATTTGAGGTATCATTTTATTCGCTCGCTTTTGGAAGATGGGGATTTGTTGCTAGAGAAGATTTTGGGGGAACGAAATCCGGCAGATATGTTGACCAAGTCTGTTACTGTTCAGAAACTGAAGTTGTGTTCGACTTCAGTTGGCCTTCATGCTTGAAGAGATGATGGGCCTGGAGCCACACCAAGAGGGGTCAGATGACTACGTCCATGATTGATTGAGATTATTTGGGTTTGCAGTTGATTGTTTACGGATGCTTCAGGTTATCTTCAAGTGGGAGATTGTTGGGGTGTAGATAATCCCTTCAGCAAATTGGGAATTCCAGAGGCTTCCCTAGCGCTACACCATTTTGGGTGTAGCGCTACCGCGTGGTCTAGCGCTATAGCAATTTTGCTATAGCGCTACCGAGAGCCTTCGGGCCTTAAATTGTATTTAGGGTTTTGTGCGCGGCTGTGCGTGTAAGGGTTTATTGTAATCACTTTTTCTGAGCGTGAAAAAGAGAGAGGCGAGAGAAAACACATCTCAGAGAGATTGTGAGAAGACTTGTACTCTTGGATTGATTTCATAGTGGACTGGTGTGGCTCCCGTGGTTTTTTCCTCACGTTGAGGTTTTTCCACGTATATCTTGTGTCTCGTTTTCTTTCCAGTTTTCATTACGCACGTATTTGTTTGCTTTATTCTGTGATCCATTGTTCCAAGATCCGTAGGGGCGTTGTAGGATTGCGTAAAATCCATAACAGCGCCGTGAACGTGTGTTCAACCTCATATATCAACTGGAAGCTGGTGGGAGATTTCTAGAAATACTAGATAAATCGAGGAACAATGGTCTGCATTTGGCTGGATGTTTGAGACCTCAGCAAAAACTCAATCTCAGAGATAGTGTTGCGGGTGCAGTGTTACATATGCAACGTGAACTGCAATGGTTTAAGGTAAATCTTTTCTTAAGGAATGAAAAATAATGATATGACTGCTTAAATATAAGATAGAAATTACCCATTTTTTCATACTAGGTTGACTGTTATCAAAAGTTATAAAAGCCCAATCACTACTCATCAACTACGTACTGAGCTCACATCGAGTAATATTTGGGTGTTTGTAAGTTATTTGTTAAGTCACACCTTTTTCTCAAAAATCAGTTATATAGAAAATCATCTTTTTTTTTTATTGTTTGGTTCACTCAATATAACATGGAATGACAATTTTCACTCCGTAGATCAATCATGTATACTAACCAAAGCAAAAACACTACCATCCCAGCATTGCCAGCGTCTCTGTAACATAGCAACACTCATTTTTACCTCAACACTAGAAACATCATTTCTACACACACACACACGCACACAAAAGAGAAAAAAAAAAAAAAAAGCATTTGAAGCTTCACCAATGGCACCACACCTCCCACCACCAGAGGTAGCATCATTATCTCCCAAAACTTCATAGAATCTCTCAAAAGTTGCCAATAGATGAAACTTCATTTCTCATTCCAAAGCCACCTGATTGACACAGGAAGTGGAAAAACTTTCAAAGCCTGGAGATGTTGGAAAAGTTACCCGGTTGTTGCTGCAAATTCTGAACTGTTGGCGAAACCTCCACAAATGCTGAAAACACTTCGAGTCACGACGATGTCGCTTTCCTAAAGACAGTATTTGCCCCCACCAGTTGGTATGCAAAGGGTTACAGCGAACCTGCCTTCAAGATAAAACGAAGCCCGAACTCGAAGTTCTTTCCGTTTTCGTTTGCACTAACGAAACGGACAGAATACCTGCTGTGTGAATCTAAGAATCGAGAATCACTGAATTCTGTTTTCTGCAGCAAAACAGAACGCAGAATGAATGCTAGAAAATATAGAGAGAGGTGTGGAGAAATTCGGCCCACACATGTGTGTGTATGTTACTGTTCAGATTTTGTCAAGTAGTGGTCTATTTATAGGCCACTACGCACCCATTGTGAATGGGTACGCACCCGATCTATTCTGACCGTTGGATTCGATCCTACGGTCTAGATCGATTAGTCACACCCAGTCACACCGAACTGGTGTACTGTTTCATTCACACCCAATCGGATTTAATCCAATCTGTTGGATCGTGACCATTCGCGGCCGACGGCTGGGATCGCAACCCACGAACCAGTGCACCCGTTGGCACGAGTTGCACCCGATCGGAACCGCCCCGTGTGACTCACCTGCCACGCGTGTGACACGCGGCATCCACGTCAGCGCCACCTTACTGCCAACTCGCAATAAGAAAGGGCGCCTACAATGCGCCTAGCGCTGACGTGCTAAGTGCGCCGCTAAAGCGCCACAATGCACCACAGCCCACGCCACACTGCCCACGCCGCGCGCGCGTGCGCATGTGGGTGTGTCCTGGTGCGAAGCACCGGCTCCGCCAGTATGGTGCGGAGCACCATAGGGCTGCACTACACTGGATGATTAGTTATTCACATTAGGAATGTTTCCTAATATAAACCACTCCAACACCTCTCAACTATCCAATGTGGGACAAAGCTCACAAAGAGGAAAACAAGCATTCTAAGGAAACAAGGAAATTTTCAAAACCAAAACGACAACTCTTTTATTTAGAAAATCTCTAACAATCCCCCACCATTTTCGAAATACAGATGAAATATTCTCGGTTCTTATTACAAGGTTTACGCATACATAAATAGTGTCTTGCGACTTCAACTATTCACTTAGTGAAAACATATCAAAGCTAGTCAGGGCAGCATAGTAGACGAGTCTTTGAACTAGTTGTCCTCTGTTGACCAACCGGACGTGTCTCACACATAACCCTCAAAATAATGCAGATATCCCAATCGGTTGACCCGTGAACTGGCCTTGGGTCTTTATCTTGATTTCATAAGCGCTCTAAGGTCTAGCCCCTGTGACCTATAGGAAGCGGCACCACCTCCACACTCACATAGGCAGATTGCTATCCGTGCTCCTATAACATTAGCACAAAACAATCTATTAAGAACTAAGTAGTTCAACCTCCTTTGTATTCACATTATAGGTTCAAAACACTTTACCTTGGAATGTGTAAAATAACTTTAAAGTGTTTCCAATCACGACATATGGTGTAATTTCTCATTGAACTCAAGAGATTGAGAGCATCAACCGGTTGAGTTGAGTTTCCACCAAGAGTGATTAATCTAATTGGGCAAAAGTCCCATTCCCTTTGATGTTTTCAACACCAAATCCCTTGCAAGGCCTTTCGTAAAAGGATCCGCCAAGTTTTGACTTGACTTAACAAAATCAATGGTTATCACCCCATCATCAATCAATTGTCTCACATAGCTATGTCTAAGTCCTATATGCCTGGACTTTCCATTATACACTTGGCTATACGCTCGCAACAACGTAGCTTGACTATCACAATGCAGTGATACAGGTGGCATAGGCTTAGGCCACACTGGAATTTCCAGCAACAAATTTCTCAGCCATTCTGCCTCCTTACTACCAGAAGCTAGTGCTACAAACTCGGCTGCCATGGTCGAGTCTGTTATCAGCGTTTGCTTCTTAGATCCCCAGGAGATTGACCCTCCACCAAGTGTAAATACCCAACCACTCGTTGACGAGTGATCATTCCGCTCAGTAATCCAACTAGCGTCAGTGTATCCTTCTAGAACCGAAGGATACCCACTATAGACTATCCCATAATCTATAGTACCTTTGAGGTATCGCAGTACTCTATGTACTGCATGCCAATGCACATGCCCAGGACTATTAGTATACCTACTAAGCCTCCCCACCGCATATGCAATGTCCGGTCTCGTACTTGTCATGGCGTACATCAAACTGCCAATCACTCTAGAATATTCTAGCTGTGAGACCGCTCTCCCCTCATTATGATCTAATGGCGATTGAGAGTCATATGGAGTAGACACCGGCTTGCTTTCAAAGTGATTAAACTTCTTTAAGATCTTTTCAATGTAATGTTCCTGGGATAGAATTAAATTACCACCATTTCTTTTAATTCTTATACCCAATATTACATCAGCAACACCCATATCTTTCATACTAAAGTTAGCAGAAAGAAAATCTTTTGCACTCTGAATGCTCTCTTGGTCTGTACCAAAAATGAGCATATCGTCTACGTACAAACAGATAATGACTCCTCGTTTGCCATTGAACTTACTATACACACATTTATCAGATTGGTGTATTGTAAAACCATTTGACACAATCACCTTGTCAAACTTCTCATGCCATTGCTTAGGCGCTTGCTTAAGTCCGTAAAGAGACTTAACAAGCTTGCAAACCTTGTGCTCATAACCTTGCACAACAAATCCCTCTGGTTGCTTCATATAGATTTCCTCATCTAACTCACCATTAAGGAATGCAGTCTTGACATCCATTTGGTGTATCTCAAACTTGTATATAGAAGCAAGAGCAATTAAAACTCTAATTGTTGAGATTCTAGCAACCGGAGCATAGGTATCAAAGTAATCGATACCTTCTTTCTGGGTAAAACCTTTGGCTACAAGTCTGGCCTTGAACTTATCAATAGTTCCATCAATTTTCATTTTCTTCTTGAAAATCCATTTACAAGCAATTGGTTTAGAACCAGGTGGTAAATCAGCCAAAACCCATGTATTATTACCCATAATAGAGTCCATCTCATCTTGGATAGCCTCTTTCCAGAAAGCCACGTCTTGCGATTTCATTGCTTCCTCAAACGTCAAAGGATCATTTTCCACGTGAAGTGAAAACACATTTTCAGCACATGAAGTCTCTCTAGTTCCTTCAACTAGATAAACTATGAAATCAGGACCAAAAGTTCTCTCTCTTCGAACTCGTTTGCTCCTTCTCAATTCGACTTGTTCCTCAGGTTCATTTCCTTCAACTGGAACCTCTAAAGGTTCATTGTCCTCTTCGGACATCAAAGGAAACTCTTCCGAATCTTTATTAGATTCCAAATCCTTACTAGATTTTAACCTTGGAATTTTGTCAAATCTGTTTTCATAGAACACTGCATCTCGAGATTCAATGATGGTGTTGATGGACACAACATCATTATGCTCAGCCACTAGAAACCTATATGCTTTGCTGTGCAAAGCATATCCAAGGAATACACACTCGATTCCCTTTGGGCCTAGTTTCTTCCTTTTAGGTCCAGGCAACCTCACAATTGCCCTACACCCCCAAGTCTTAAAATAACTCAGGTTCGGTTTCCTTTTTGACCAGAGCTCATATGGAGTAATGTTAGACTTTTTGAGAGGTACTCTATTCAGGATATAAGTAGCGGTAAGTATGGCTTCGCCCCACAAACCTTTACTTAATCCTGCATTGCTTAGCATAGCAACCACCATCTCAGATAAAGTTCTATTCTTCCTTTCGGCCACTCCATTCTGTTGTGGTGTATAAGGTGCAGTTACTTCATGAATTATTCCTACTGATTCACAGTAATCAGGGAAGTGATATTCACCACCCCTGTCAGACCTAAGACGTTTTATTTGCAAACCACATTGATTTTCAACTTCAGTCTTATATGTAATAAATTTATCAAGTACTTCATCTTTGGAATGAAGCAAATACACATAGCAAAATTTCGAATAGTCATCTATGAATGTTGCCATATAACGTTTACCGCCTCTAGTCGGAGTGCTATGAAAATCACACACATCACTATGAATTAATTCAAGTAATGATGAAGTCCGCTCTATATTAGGAAATGGCAATCTGGTTATCTTTGATTCCAAACAAATCTTGCATTTATCAATCATATCATTTTCAGATTTAGGAATTAATCCTGATTTAACCATGCAATCCATTTTCCTTGTACTGATGTGTCCTAAACGAGTATGCCATAAAGAAATAGAGTCAAGCATATAAGCAGAAACAACTGTGTTATTGATATTAAGCTTAAACATCCCCTCGGTTACATAGCCTTTGCCAACAAACACACCACTCTTGGACACAACAATTTTGCCCGATTCAAACACAACCTTAAAGCCATACTTATTAAGTAGACTTGCAGACACGAGATTCTTCCTAACTTCCGGTACATGATACACATCAGTAAGAGTCAGCGTCTTGCCAGAAGTGAACTCCAAATCCACTTTGCCTTTACCCTTAACTGGTGCAGTTGACGCATTTCCCATGAACAAAACAGTGCCATCTGCAACTGGTTTATACTCAGTGAAAAACCTCTTGTCATTGCAGACATGCTTTGTTGCACCAGAATCAATCCACCAATCTCCAGCATCTTCGAGGATATTCGCCTCGGAAATAACAGCAATGAATTTAGAATTCTTTGCCCCAGATGCTCCTGGTTTTCCACCAGAGTTCTTCCTTTGCAGGAGGATTCGGCAATCTTTCTTAAGATGCCCAGGTTTGCCACAATGCCAGCAACCAGTGTCGGTAGGATCCAGTTTCTGCTTCTTCCATTTACCAGAAGCCTTATCACTGCCTTTGTTCTTGCGTTTCTTGTTGGAACTTTCTTCCACCACATGAACTTTGGAAGTAGTATTATCCTTACCCTCCTGACGCTTTGTCTCTTCCTCCACCCGAAGATGTTGGGCCAACTGATCAAGGGTAAATTCCTCGGTCTTATGTTTGAGTTCCTTTTTGTAATCCTTCCAAGATGTAGGCAGTTTGTCAATAATAGAGGAGACAACAATAGATTCATCCATATGCATATTCTTTACCTTAAACTGACTGAGAATATACTGAATCTCATGCAACTGATCAATGACCGGCTTACCATCAACCATGCGATAATTCATAAACTGACTAACAAGAAACTTCTTACTTGTGGCGTCGTCAGAAAGATACTTATCGTTGAGTGAATCCCAAAGTTCCTTTGCTGTCATTGAATTCTGATAGACATCGAATAGTGAATCTGACAGTGCATTGAGAATGTGTCCTCTACAGATGTAGTCATCATTCTCCCATTTGCCCCTTTCACGGGCCTGCTCCATAGTTTCATCATCTGCCTCCTCCGGAATCACCGGACTCGGAGTAGTCAGAACATAAACCACTTTCAAAGTGGTTAACAAGAAGTGCATCTTCTTCTGCCAACGCCTGAAATTCCCACCTTCGAATCGCTCCAACTTCAGAAAGTCTTGCGTCATCTTTTGTAGAGACATCGCCATTGCAGATTACTGTCTTTAGATTGTTGGAAAAGTTACCCGGTTGTTGCTGCAAATTCTGAACTGTTGGCGAAACCTCCACAAATGCTGAAAACACTTCGAGTCACGACGATGTCGCTTTCCTAAAGACAGTATTTGCCCCCACCAGTTGGTATGCAAAGGGTTACAGCGAACCTGCCTTCAAGATAAAACGAAGCCCGAACTCGAAGTTCTTTCCGTTTTCGTTTGCACTAACGAAACGGACAGAATACCTGCTGTGTGAATCTAAGAATCGAGAATCACTGAATTCTGTTTTCTGCAGCAAAACAGAACGCAGAATGAATGCTAGAAAATATAGAGAGAGGTGTGGAGAAATTCGGCCCACACATGTGTGTGTGTATGTTACTGTTCAGATTTTGTCAAGTAGTGGTCTATTTATAGGCCACTACGCACCCATTGTGAATGGGTACGCACCCGATCTATTCTGACCGTTGGATTCGATCCTACGGTCTAGATCGATTAGTCACACCCAGTCACACCGAACTGGTGTACTGTTTCATTCACACCCAATCGGATTTAATCCAATCTGTTGGATCGTGACCATTCGCGGCCGACGGCTGGGATCGCAACCCACGAACCAGTGCACCCGTTGGCACGAGTTGCACCCGATCGGAACCGCCCCGTGTGACTCACCTGCCACGCGTGTGACACGCGGCATCCACGTCAGCGCCACCTTACTGCCAACTCGCAATAAGAAAGGGCGCCTACAATGCGCCTAGCGCTGACGTGCTAAGTGCGCCGCTAAAGCGCCACAATGCACCACAGCCCACGCCACACTGCCCACGCCGCGCGCGCGTGCGCGTGCGCGTGTGGGTGTGTCCTGGTGCGAAGCACCGGCTCCGCCAGTATGGTGCGGAGCACCATAGGGCTGCACTACACTGGATGATTAGTTATTCACATTAGGAATGTTTCCTAATATAAACCACTCCAACACCTCTCAACTATCCAATGTGGGACAAAGCTCACAAAGAGGAAAACAAGCATTCTAAGGAAACAAGGAAATTTTCAAAACCAAAACGACAACTCTTTTATTTAGAAAATCTCTAACAGGAGACAAGGACGTAAGGAACACTGACGGAATGACACCTGCAGATGTGTTCACTGATTCACACCAAGAATTGGTAAAGGAAGGTGAGCAATGGATGAAAGATACGGCCACATCATGTGCCACTGTAGCCACTCTTATTGCCATCATGGTCTTTGTAGCTGCTGTTATAATACTAGGAAGAAACAATAACGATGATGGCCATCCATTAATTTCAAAACAAAAAGGCTTCATAGTCTTTGGGATATTTGACACACTTGCTCTTTTCTCATCCATGACTTCCGCGTTAATGTTCTTGCTTATCCTCATTTCACGAAATGCAAGTGATGATTTTCTCTATGCCTTACCCAAAAGATTAATTATTGGTTTCACAACCCTATTTGTCTCCATGTTATCCACAATGGTAGCCTTTGGTGCCATATACTCCATCTTTTGTTCGGAGACGATAAGGGATGGGTTCTTATTCCTGTTGTTGCACTGGCCAGTCTTCCTGTAACCTTGTTCGGAACCTTGCATTTTCCTCTCCTTGTACAAATGATTCAGTCCACATATGGTCGAGGCCTTTTTGGTAAGCAAAGTGATCGTATGCTTGGGTAGGATAGACATCAAAATCGGGAATCAGCTACCGGTATAGGTATTTAATGGTGTCACAGCATGCATAAATTGCTACTATTTGTGTACCCTATTTTAGTATGAACAGAGCTTTGTAATTAACTCCTCAACTTATGTTGTTACATTTTCCTATCTGTAAGATCATCTTTTGCTTTTTGTTGACGATCGAACTTCACTTGCAAAATCTATGAGTAGTACTATCTGTTACTGTGTTATTTCCAACACACACAGACACACACTATGTATATTTCAAGCTGTTTTCTCTTCTTCTGCTTAATTAGTGTGCATAATAATCAACTTTGAAGTTCTATTTAAAGAACTCCTGAAAACCAATAAAGACTTGGCTCATCCAACTTGGGCTTTTAGGTGTTTTTTTTTTCCCTCTGGCTTGGGCTCAGCCTGTTGGGCCTAAATCAGTTCCTCCATGTGGTTAGGAGAAGAGGGTCTTGGATGGTCAGGCCGGTGTATCCAAGACCCTATTAGCTCTGTACTCCATGTTATGAGTTAATGAATCTATTTTTTGCCGTTTAAAAAAAAACAAGTTACTGGAGTAATATACATCCTTCACATATCTACACACTACCCATTTTGGCCTTTAATTTGTGGTGCCCAGACAGCTTCAAAGAAGCACCATGTTCTATTTAAAGATCTCCCATTGGTTTGTTCGTTTTCTCCCAACGACTACTTGTTACTGGAAATTGCAAGTGTTTGGTGCGCAAACGAGAGGTTTGAATTTTACGTATGAGATTTGACCTAATTGACGGGCACGATGTAGGCCAATGACATGCTTCGTCGTTCTTAAGTGGGGATTCTTCCGTTCGAGCTCTTGATCTTCGTTCTAAGGTCCGGCTCAATTTTCACTCTTGCGAATTCTAATAAAATGTTTTTGAAAGATTTTTAGGCTCCTTAGCTTATACATATGCAAGCTTTATTTTTTTATTACAAGTGATAGGAGAATACATGTATCAATATTACTGCATCAAACCGGAAGCAAATCAATAATTACAGCTCTGTTTGGTTAGTGTTTTGAGCAAGTTTTTTTTCGAGTAATAAATGAGAAGAGATAGATAGTGAAATGAAAGTAATAATTGAAACTAAAACTCATATTGAGAACCAACCGTTCGCAAAGTGAAAGGTTGGTTTTTGAATGGTTATCTTGAGATTTGTTTGGTTTTCGGTAGATTTACTTAAGCTTAAAGTTTTGCTATTGTGGTTAGTTCCTTGCCGACCTTAAGGCCATTCTATAACACATTTTTTTTAGAATAACTAATTCACAGAGTAGTCGTGAATAACTTATTCACGGAGGAACGCAATCTCACCCGTCCGTGTTGGCAATCAATGGTTGAGATATGTTTTTAAACATTGACCGGTAATAAATATATCTGACCGGTAATAGTTTGTTTTTAATCTGAATCGTCCAAAAATACTTTTGGACGTGCGAGATTGAGCTCCGTAAAACTTATTCACAGAATAAGCATGGCAGCATCCGTACTCATTGCGGTGCTCATGATTTGAATAGAGGACTACTTCTCATAACACATAAATCTACACACAAAAGTTGCACTACAATCTACACATCAGTCTATTGACCTAAACTAAATGTTTTTCACCCTTTATATACGAATAGACCCAGACCCAATAAAAACCTGAAAAACTTTACTCAAAAGATGAATAAGGGGCCCAAACTCATGACTATTTCGAACAGTAGTAATGAAAGAAAGTGACACATTTGTTTTAAAATTTGGGCCATTTAAAACTCTTTTGAACGGGATTGTCGAGACGGACGGTCTGGATGGTGCACAGCACGCCTCCGGTTCCTCTAAACAAATTACAACTATAGAAACAGAGGCTTGTGCCAACTTTTTATTGCTAGTTTTATTTTTCCCTTTTGTTCAATTTCTCCCGATGATCATATGTAAAGTTTATTGCTTGATTGATGGCTCACTTTTCCCTAGTCCAATTTCCTCCACAAAAATAAAGTAGCAGCAGCATCCATTTTACAGTTCGGTTTCCCTCCAGCGAAGAAACCAATTGGACCTGTCAGTTTTGGTGTTTGGGCTCACTTCAATGATCTGCGAACCTCATTTTGTAGAGCTTGTCAAGAAGATCGACTTCGCATAAAATAAAATTGATCAGATATCGATCCACTGAAACCTTATTGTGTTCGGCAAAATAGATCAAATTCAATTTAGTTAAAGATATTATGTGTTTCGAGCAGATATAGATCGGGTTAACATAATATTTTTGCATGGTTGTTTTCTTGATGAGTTCCACGAAGTAAATGATTCCGATCATTAAAGTAGGCCCAAAATGGGCCACAAATACCAAAATTTGGACGGATCCAGTCGGAATGCCCGACCGGAGATCGAGAACCTACTCTCCCCTTTATTGTTGTCTAATCTTTTTCACTTTCATGATCAAAGTTCTATCTTTTTCACTTTTATGAGCAAGTTAATGGAATGTAGGGTGGAAACCATCATTCAAGCAATGCACTGAGATATTGAAAAGAAACCAGAATTGAACTTGCAAACTGACCAGTGAGTGAGTTGGGTGCTTGCTTAAGTTCATCTAGGTCAAGAGTTCAATTGTTGTAAATTGTGTATGAGTTTTATTTTTTAAACGACAGTCAAGCAACTTATTTCAAAACCCGAAGGCAATAGATTATATCACAATAGTAGGAATGAACCAAGTCAAGCAATTCATTTCAATGTCCGAAGGTAAAAGATTACATCACATTAGTAGCGTTCTTTCCACACTGACACGACAGACAAAAGAAAGAGGGGGAAAAAAGAAGAAGAAAAAGAAATCGCAACGATAAAGAGATCTACCAATTGCAACGATAAAGAGATCTACCACAGTAACGATCAATCATCAATCTACAAAAGGCTCAAACTATTTAATATGCATCCATGAATTTTGCACTAGTAATATTCAATCTGTAAGAGAGTGCCAAGAATCTAGCTTCCATCGATCAATGGCTTACTCAAGCACCACTTCCTCAGTCGAGGAGTACCCGTACCCCTGGGAGGTTAACGTTCTGGACTTCGTCCCCGACAAGTTGTCTGATGCGAAATGCTATCCCGAGTGGAAGCAGCTGATGGTAGACTTCATTGAGAGTCAAGGCTTGCTTGGCTTCGTAGATGGTAGCACAAAAAGGGTCTCCCAAGCGGCCTCATCAAATTCTGTCTCACGGAGAAGATCAGACAATCTTGTACGGGGATGGATCCTTACTACGCTCGACAAAGATACCCGTCTGCAAGTGTTGCAGTATAAAACAGCAAGAGGAGTGTGGAAAAGGTTGGAGGGTATGTTCGATCGGGCTAAAAATTGGGTCCAACTAGGTAATTAGACTCTTTTTAAAGATTTTTGTATAGTTAGAGTATCTTTAGCTCTTACTCAACTCAAACTCAAAATTTGAGTAAAAAAGATAAGCACTAGAACTCTATCTACTCTTTGACTCAAATCTATATCAACCTTTGGATCCACTAAATTTCATTTGGCCGTTGGATTATACATGTGTTTGTCATCTGATCTGTTTGTCTTGACAGATGAAGAAACTGCGAAGAAGCTAAGCAGTTATCTGCCACTGCGAATAGCTGCAATCGAAGGTGACTGGGACACCACCAGCAAAATCATAGAAAGTGAACCAGATATTGTCAGGGCTGCCATCACGCCATACTCGGAAACAGCGCTTTTTCTGGCCGTGAGGTCGTCACAGAGAAACCATTTCGTGGAGAAGATTTTGAAGAAGATGTCACCAGAGGATGCAGGCCTAGCTAACCTAGGGGGCATGACAGCTCTTCATCGTGCCGCAATTGCTGGCAACGTTGAGGCAGCCAAACTGTTGGTTGACAAGAACCCGAACCTGCCTAACGTTTTGGATGAAGATGGAGATCCACCTCTCAATAACGCTGCTAGTACTGGGAGTAGGGAGAGTGTTGTTTACTTATGGGAAGTCACCAAAGAAGAAGTTAAATTGAAAGATGACGTAGCTGCTAAACTTTTGCGCGATCTCACAAGAGGGGAACACTACGGTGATTATTAGCACTTCAGTGATGCCATGTTATCACATTCATTAAAAATCTTAGACATCACGAAATTTGTCACTACTACATTGGTGAAATGGGCCTCATCTACCGTGTCCCTTACTATTGTAGTTGTGACAAATCACATGGCATCCAAAATATGGTACCGTACACGAAGAGTTTTAGCATCACACAAAAGTACAAAATAAATTTCGAAACAAAATCTTTGAACGTAAGTAGCCTTTGGGCAGAGGAGAACTATCTTACATATGTAAATTCAAAAACATAACATTTCACAAAATAGAGAAGGGAATAACTATGATATTACAGTTTGAAGATAGGGTAACTTTCGAATAGTTGCATAACTGCCATCTTCCTTCAATGCAACAGACATAGCTCTAACATTGCTTCTGCGCAAACCTGAGTTGGCATGCATGGAGCCCTCTGTTTTGAATGTACTTGTTGAAAAGTGTTCTTCTTTCCGAAGTGGAACCTCCTTAAACTTCTGGCAGAGCTTAATCTATTCGGGTTAGTTTCTTCGATCCCTTTGTCTCCTCTCAATCTGTTACTTAAGCTCTATAGATCGGGTTAACTTTTTTTGTGTGTGCGCGTGTGTTCCATGTAGGTGTTCCTGTGAAATCAGAACTCATTGCAAATCGCCATAGCGGAGGAGGAGGGAACATTGAGAAGCCTACCAACTACTGCATTTTTGGTTGGGGTATAACCATATTACTACTTAAAATCAGTAATAATATTTCTATGAAGCACGGGCACGGCACCTCTTGAGGTCAACGTGTCGCCGTGTCAGGACACGGGGACACGCGTATAATTTGATTTAATTTTTAGAGGGGGACACGGGTGGGACACGTTTGGGATGGCTAGGGACACAAATGATGATTTTTAACTTAATACATGACGTTTCTTATCTAATATATCATATAAACTATCACAAATGATGCAAGATCGATGTATCAATCATTAAGAATTTCATAATGAATCACTCGATGAGATTGGCTATTTTCATAAATTGAAAAATATAAATATATATTAATTAATTAATTATACACATGGCGTGTCCCGCGCCATGTCTGTATCCCCATTTTTTTAGAACAGAAATGATAAAGGTACAGATAAAAAATCTGTACCATCATGTACAGATCAGTTTTGGGCCCGTTTTGGGTCCCAAAAAAATAATCTGATCCGCTCATTTTGTTTTAAATACTTTATTTAGGGTCCATGCAAAAAATAAGCTAAATTGGATATCGTTACGGGTGTTTGCGATGCATCCAACTTTGCTTCAAAATTCTAGCCTGAATTTTGGGACAAAGTTGGATGCATCGTAAACGCGTCTACCAATATCCAATTTAGCTTATTTTTTGCAGGGACTTTGAATAAAATATTTTAAACAAAATGAGCGGCTTGGATCATTTTTTTGGGACTCAAAACTGGTTTGTACGTGAGGTATGTACTAGTATATATGTACCAATAGCATCTCTCTTTTTAGAATTCTCGTGTCCCCGTGTCTGTGTCCGTGTCCGTGCATCATAGGTAATAATAGGCAACAAAGACTATCTGTCCTAATCAGATGTAGGGGTGTTACTCCTCGATTAACACTAACCAATCTGAAAAAGACTTGACAACTCAATTGAAAGACTAGATGGGCAATATCCTTTCTTGTTCAAGCTAAGATCCTCAATTCTAAACTCTAGAAAGTTAAGTTTAGATCCTCAAGTCTAGACTCAAATACTAATAAGATTTCTCCATCTACCATAATATTCCTTATTTCCAAAACATTATTGAAATTTATACTGTAGTTTATGCGAGTTGGTACTTCTAATCTTGTCGATGTCATTGACCCAACTTTATCTACTCATATTGTTAAAGACTAGTCCTGGGCAGAAATGAAGGTTCCTAGTGTAAGCTTTGAATTAGTTATACTCCTTCCTGATTTTGACTGGTTTGGAATTATTTTGCAGTGAGGCAAAGATTACAAAATACGTTTTGGGAAGTTGCCGAAAAATTTGGTAGGGGTTGGTTGACAATTATTCCATAATCATGGTAGACTAGTTATTTGATGTTATTGCATCCTTAAATGTTGCTGATTGTTAAATTGCAGTACCACAGATCAAGAACATCCGAGAAAAGAAATTAGTACACCATCATGTACTTCAACTTCTCAAATTCCTTTGCGTTGAAATTGCAAAACTAAATTTCTCCAAAGTGCGAAGCATATTTGGCCCGGCTTTGCTCAGTGCAACATATGCTGGAATTCATGAGATCGTTGAAGAGATCCTAGTGTTGTATCCTTTCGGCATGGATCCTCGAAACGCGGTGGACGGAACCTTATTCCACTATGCAATTATGTGGCGCCGTGAACATGTGTTCAACCTCATATATCAATTGGATGCTGGTTGGAGATATCTAACAGAACTAGATAAATCGAGGAACAATGGTTTGCATTTGGCTGGATGTTTGAGACCTCAGCAAAAACTCAATCTCAGAGATAGTGTTGCGGGTCCAGTGTTACAGATGCAACGTGAATTGCAATGGTTTAAGGTGAATCTTTTCTTTCCCACCTAAAGGAATAAAAAAATAATGATATAACTGCTTAAATATTAGATAGAAATTACCAATATTTTCATACTAGGTTAACTGTTATCAAAAGTTACAAAAGCCCAATCACTACTCATCAATTACTGAGCTCACATCGACTAATATTTGGTTGTTTGTAAGGTATTTGTTATGTCCAACCTTTTTGTCAAAAATCTGTTATATAGAAAATCATCTCTTTTTTATTGTTCTGTTCACATCAATATAACATGGAATGACAATTTTCACTCCATAGATCAATCATGTACTAACCAAAGCAAAAACTACCATCCCAGCATTGCCAATACTTCAGTAAACGTTCCAGGATTGCCAACGTCTCTGTAACATAGCAACACTCAAAACTTGCTCATTCTTGCAAATAGATGAAACTTCATTTCTCATTCCAAAGCCACCTGATTGACACAGGAAGTGGAAAAACTTGCAAAGCCTGGAGACAAGGACGTAAGGAACACCGACGGAATGACACCTGCAGAAGTGTTCACTGATTCACACCAAGAATTGGTAAAGGAAGGCGAGCAATGGATGAAATATACGGTCACTGTAGCCACTCTTATTGCCATCATGGTCTTTGTAGCTGCTGTTATAATACTGGGAAGAAACAATATCGATGATGGCCATCCATTACTTTCAAAACAAAAATGCTTCATAGTCTTTGGGATATTTGACACACTCGCTCTTTTCTCATCCATAACTTCTGTGTTAATGTTCCTGCTTATCCTCATTTCACGATATGCAAGTGAAGATTTTCTCTATGCCTTACCCAAAAGATTAATTATTGGTCTCACAACCCTATTCGTCTCCATATTATCCATGATGGTAGCCTTTGGTGCCATACTCTATCTTTTGTTTGGAGATGATAAGGGATGGGTTCTTATTCCTGTTGTTGCGCTGGCCAGTCTTCCTGTAACCTTGTTCGGAACCCTGCATTTTCCTCTCCTTGTACAGATGATTCAATCCACATATGGTCGAGGGCTTTTTGGTAAGCAAAGTGATCGTATGCTTTGGTAGGATAGACATCAAAATCGGGAATCCATGTTGAGCTACCGGTATAGGTATTTAATGGTGTCACAGCATGCATAAGTTGCTACTATTTGTATACCCGTATTTTAGTATGAACAGTGCTTTGTAATTAACTGCTCAACTTATGATGTTACATTTTCCTATTTGTAAGATCATCTTTACTTTCTGTTGACGATCGAACTTCACTTGCAAAACGTATTAGTATCTGTTCCGGTGTTACTGTTAGAATAGATGATATATTCATTGTGAAGACTTGAATTTCCAACACACATGTACACACACAGACACACTATACAATATATATGTGTGAGTATAGATATGAATTTGGAGAACCAAACCAGTCCAAATCATTAAAAACACGGTTTTGTTTCGGGTTTGAACCACGGTTCGCTAGAAATTAAAATATCATCTCTATAAACTTTTTGAAGGACTTAAAATAGCATAGATAAGTTAAACTAAAACTTATATTAAAAGTAGATATGTTATATTCACCGGAACTCGCTTACATCAACCAACTAAAGAAGAGTAGAATATCAATAATTAGTGAAGAAATAGGACCATAGAATAGAGTATTAGAATACAAAATTAGTTACCGAGCAAGTGGAGAATAGGAAATCAATTCAATAAGCTCAAGCCGTGTATATTTAGTGTTGAAATCATAGGAATAATTTATCATATATAGAAGTTTAGGAAATTAATCTTGGAAATAAAAGAATAGGGTAGTGGAATGGAATGGAGCATTAGATTGGAAAATTAGTTCACTATGAAAAAAAGTGTTTATTTCAGTATATCTAAACAAATTCTACGTCTTTTCTAACTCTTGAATTAATATTTGTATAAAAACGTTGAAAAATGAGAATTGTGTACTTTTAAGTTGAATCCCAATCAATAAACCAACACATTTGTATATCACAATTCGTACACTACAAATCATAATTTGGGGATAAACTCTCCAACAAATTTTTAGTCCCTCCATTGCAATCCATTCACTCCTGCAATCTTCGTTCCTTAAGAATATTCCCACCAATCTTTATGAAATTGGTGTGAATATTTGACTACTGTGACAAGCAAGAATCCCCTCTCCGGGCTACGGCCTCCAGGGCTCAAACGTACCCGGAAAAGAAGGCGCCAACAAAGGATACGCTTGTCAAAACCATATCTATATCACAATAACCTAATAAAAGTAGCAGCACATCCATGCTATTAAATATCAGCAACTCGAATCCAAAAGCATGGATCCGGATCCAGACACGGAAAAGATTCACTCCACCAAATATGACAAGTTAACAGAATGGATGATATACTACAATCACTGCTAAACCTCAATGAGCAGAAATCTACAGGAACTTAATTTCTAAATTTACACGTGACCGTGGAGTACAATTTTTTTTTTTTTTTTTGATTGGGTGGAGTACAAAAATTGGTCACACTATACACAGACTGACCATCACTGCATCCCCTGCATTCCCGAAGACACCTCAGGTAAAACACCTGTGCTGGCAGCAAAACTGGTTGATTCTGTCGGTGAACGATTAACTGGTTGAGAAGCAAGGGCACCAGCATTCCGGTTATTCGCCATGAGCACGTGAAGTGGGGCTGGAATGCCAGGTGGAGGCGACGTAATATTCAATGCTGGCCGAGGTGCAGCTTGAACTGGTGGGGTGGGTTGAATAATCTGGCTAAGAGCCTCAGAATATGCCCGGCCCGACAGACTTCCACGCATCCGGCCTGCTGGCCGCCAGTTCTGATCCGCTGGCAAATCTGCCAAACTATCAGTCCTGGGGGCTGATTGAAGCGTTCCACCAGGATTAACTCTCTGATCTCTGACTGATGCGCTAAACCTACTAGGATTCACTGGATTCATTGGAAACGATGGTGGTGATGCTCTGGTTGGTTGGAGAGGAACTGGAACAGATGGTGGATGTCTTGTGACCTGGCCAGATTGCTGTGCAGAACCCATCATTCTTTGGCTACTTTGTGAACCTCCCCCCTGTGGGATATGATTCCGTGGTAAATTAAGAGACAACTGAGAAGAGGGCCGAATTGGGCTTGGAGACTGACCCATGCCATGAGGAACCCTAAGGTTCAAAGGTTGCTGCTGGCGTAAGTTCTGATGTTCACTCATTGGCCCAGAGGAAGCCCTAAAGGCACCAATATGCGGTGCAGCTTGACTTGAATTGAAAGAAGGATTTTGACGATTCCAATTCTGCAACAAAAATTTGGTAAGAGGAGGTTAAGAATGAAAGTCCACAAAGGATAAAGTCCAAAGCATTCCAACCCCTCCATCCCAATTTGTTTGTCCACCCTTACAATTTGGATATGCAAAATTTTGTCAATAAACCAAATTCAGTGTGATCCTTTTGCCCCATTTGAAGGGCAATTTTGGAAAGATGAAGCTTTACTGGGAGTGATTGTGTTTCCTTAAAAAGTTGGATTCTCCAAAATGGACAAACAAATTGGAACGGAGGAGTACATTTTCCCAAGTATGGATCCAGTCATCATTTCTTATCTTCCACCGATATTCAAATGACTAACAAAAAGTTAATATGACAACAAAGGTTAATCTAACATGTGGTGCTGGGTGCATTGGCAATGAAGGTGAGGTCATTTGAGGCCTTTGAAGTGGACTCAAATTTACTCTAGAGAACTGCTGCCTTTCAATAGGACTGGAGACTGTATTGAAACCATCCACAACAGATGTAATAGCAGGAGTTTGATAAGCTAAGGCCGGTCCTTGGGGAATCAATGAATTGGAAACTGATCTCGGCTGCGGGAGAGAACTCTGGTGGTGAGCTGGAAGCGCCTGGACAGCAACTGGTGATCTGTTTACATGATGTTGTCTGGTGATAGATGGGATCCTCCCATATTCATTGGTAGCCATATATGTCCCAAGTTGCGAATGTTGTAATGGCAAATGGCTGGGAGCAGAAAATTGACTTGGAGGTGTAGAGGTTGGAACAAGAGCAGACTCACGAAAAGTCTCGGGTTCTCGATTAAGTGCAGGAGAAACAGCATCAGTTAACACAGGAGACTGCATAAAATTAGAAGCAGGAGCAGAACCAGATATACCACCAGCACTCAGTGCTCCTGATGGATATGTTGACAAGAAAATTCTAGACCAGGAGTCATCATCTGTGGGAGCAACAGCATTTTGGTTGAGTTCACTTGTATTGTTCATGCCCAAGGGGTTCATCACATCTCCAATAGTAGATTGACTTTGGAGATTAGCCATATTGGGTTTGGTGTCTGCAGTTTCGTACATATGCTCTAGATCCATCACATCATCTCCCACAGTAAGGTCCATGACATCCGAAGGAAGGTCAGCTTCTTGCTGAAAGGGCTCATCTTGCTGGCAGTTGCGCGACTTATCATGCGGCTGGTCAGTATTGTCATTGGTCTCCAGAACAGGATTCCAAGACCCATCTGCTGAGATGATGACATCAACAACATTCTCCCCAACCTCTTTCAAGATCTATAAGAAGTAGCAATGGGGTTCACAAAAATTGGAAAACTATAAGATATCTATGTAAAAACAGAAGAAAGCTACTTGCCTTGACCATATTTCCATCAACACGAATATCAACAAAGCAGACACTCTGGTTACATCGCGGACAGCGCCATGATGGATTTCTTGAATTTATGTCCACAAAGTTGTCAAAATCAAAACACTAAAACCAAAGAAAGAAAATTAGGTGATGAAATTAGACAGGAAGAACAAACTAAAAAGAGGAGCATCAGGTGTGCAAAATAAGAAAGAAACAATTGAATGAAACTATAGCACAGAGCCACAGATTAAGCAACGCTGCATTGGTTTTGGCAGTTTCAAGAAAATACGTAGACATATAAGGAAAGGTAACACAAGCCCTACAGAAGAACTCAAACATATCATCAATGATTACAGGAACCCTCCTCATTTTCTGTGGAACTGAAAACTTGTGCGAATACATTGAAAGCATCTAAATAAAGTCAGAAAGCATCCCAACAGAGATTCAGCTTTTTTAGCTTCTTTCGGCTCATAAGTAAAAGCAGAGGTTGTGCCAAACAGATTTGGACAAATTTTGAGATGAAAAAAAGTCACGAGTTGCCGCAACCAACACAATGACAGTTTAAATAGTGGTAACTCGTAAGACAGCAATGCATCAGATCTGGTATGGCAAACAATTCAAAGTGCTTAATTTACTAGACAGAAATTTATACTGCAGATCCTTGCTCACAGTATCACAGCAATGTGCAGAAGAGGCACAACCCTTCATACCTACTTGGGTACACATGGGAGCCACTACTTGGGTACACATGGGAGCCAATCATCAAACGGACTAACTCAAAACACATGCTCATTTGTATCCAACCCGCGCATATTTAACCCCAATTCTGGCAAAAAACCACCTCCGCACGTGGCTTAAGCTATACTCTCCAAGATCCAGCTCCAAATTATCCCTGACATGCATCACAAGTTCTATAATACATTGATACAGCACAGAGCACTCACCTGAAGGTGTTTGCACGAATGTCCTTTCACAGGAGTCTTAATACGCCTGAAGCTGTTTAAGAAAGATAATTAGAAAGAAATTATTCGAGACCATCAACATGAGTAACTGGTACCAGGATAAATAAATAAAAAACAAATGAAACCAAGTATAAGGTTCATTGCAGGAAATGACAAACTACTCCAAGAAATCTCGAAACCTACGAAAAGGGATCAGGGGTTCAGATACACCAAAATCCAGCCGATACAAATAGAAATAGTTGTATGTAGATGCAGCAATTAGTCATTTCTCAGTTGTCACAAGCCCGTAGATGTATCTTTCTCTAGCCTACTGCCTACCTATTTCTCACCTCAGAGCTTATGTCTGTTTCCTAGGTTGAATACAAATGAGCGGACGAACATACACTGCAAGTGGCACATGATGGTACCCAACATCAGTTCCATTATGACATGTTTATGCCCAGGCTTTCTTTCTCTGAGAGCTGTGGATGAAAGGCTCTTCAACTTGGATTGAATGATGTGCAACTCAAAATACTGTCAACGGAATCAAATCCTATCTCCTTCATTCGTATTTTGTGTAGCGTGTTGTAAAGAACCCACCAACTTGTATCCAGTTCTCACAACCTCCTACATGTGTTGACTAAAAATGGAGCAAGTTCATATCAACTTCTAGATCTTAATTAAGAGACCATTCTGACCAGAAGAGCTTACCAAGCAGGAAACAAAATAAACCCTCCAAGAGCATGCACGTATCCCAGAGTACAATCTCCCAACCCTAGTTTATACGAAGTGCTTGAGCAGTTTTCCATCTAAGTTAAAAAGTCCGAAAACAGATATTCTATACTGAAAAATATGACCAGTAGGGATATTACTAGCTAGCCCGAGGGGCATGTAGAGAGACAAGCTACCAACAAACCAGTGGGATATGGTGCACAGAAGCATAAAAAATCAATGCATATTAACATATACAATGGGAGTATATCAGTGCATGAAGTACTGAACTTCATGACCTCCAAAAACAGACAACTCAACAACGATATTAACAATCTATTTCTCATGCCAAACCGAGCCTTGTGTCACAAGCAATTGGGTTCGGCTTACAAGAACCCTATTTTTCCATTGAGTTGTGTCAAGAGCTACCACTTAAATTTAGTAAGCCCAAATCCTTCCGTATCACGACATCTAAAGTTAGTTTAGATCTTCCTCTTCCCCTAGCCCTACTATTCACCAATGTTCCATAGCAATTAATAATCGGCGATTAATTGGTGCATAGCAATTAGTCGGATAGGCCCTGCCAGCAATTAATCGCCGATTACTACGCCTCGAAGCTCAAAGGTGGCCGACCGCCCAACTAGCGCCAATGTTCTAAATGGCGCTTGGCACTAGTAGGGCGGAGACCCACCTCCAAGTGCCAAGCTGCCTCGGCGGCGCCAAGCAATTCGGCGTTTTTTTTTTTTTTTTTAATAAACCATTATCCAATCAAACTATATTCCATGTATCCATAATGCAAGTTCAAGTTATACAATGCACTTATGCAGTCAAACTTCTTCACAGAATCACAGTTAAGCACTTAAGCTACAGAACCAACATCATACAAGTATACTAAATACTAATACAACACTTCTGAAAGCTCAATCAGAAATACTCAAATACAATCTGTTTTTTTTTTTTTTTACAATCTGTTTTTTTTTTTTTACAATCTGTCATAATCTGTTTTTTTTACAATCTATTTGTCGTTATACAATCTGTTTTTTTTTTAAATACCAAAAAAAAAAAAAAACCTCAATCAGAAATACTCAAATACAGAAATTTCAAAAAAACTCAATCAGGTATGTACACTTCTGAAAGCTCTCTAAATCAGGCAAATCACTGAGAGAGAGAGAGAGAGAGACTGAAGAGAGACTCAGAGAGCCGAGAGAGAGAGCGAGACTGAACTGAAGAGAGAGCCGAGAGAGAGAGCGAGAGAGAGAGACATACCAGCGGGAGAGAGAGAGAGACGATGGCGTCGACTGGAGCTCTGATCGACTGGAGTTCTTCACTTTCGTTTCGTCTCCTCCCGCCTCTGAAGCTCTGATCGACTGCCGACTGGAGTGTGGAGTGTCAAATGGGGGATGTAAAGGTAATCGTAATATATATAGATATGATTTTGTAAAATTACATACTAAGCCCTTTAGTTTTTGTACTTTTGACCCTAGCCCTTTTAGGTTAATAGTATACATTTTAGGCCTCCAAAGACGCTGCCGAGCCTGCCAAGGTCCACCAAGCCCGCCTAGGCGGCCGCCAAACACCGCCAAATCAAACGCCAAGGGGTATTAGCGTGGCGGCGGGGTACATCCAAGCGCCTAGGCGGCCGCCGAGGCCGCCATTTAGAACACTGACTAGCGCTAGCGACTTTAGAATTTACAATCATGTCACTCTTCTTGACTACTTCGTCTCCAAGTCTACAATAAATATGTCAAAACCACCTCAATCTATTTTCTCTCAACTTATCATGTATAGTTACAACCTATGAAGCACGGATACTCTATTTTGGCCTCCGTATCACGTATCGTATCCGTATCGGATACCGATACTCTCGGATACTCTCCGGATACGTATCCGATATGCTTTTTAAAGTATCCTGCTTTTAGAATTATTTTTTGGTATCCTGATACGTTTCGGATACGTACGGATACGCTTCGGATACGTATCCGATACATTTTTTTTTAAAGTATCTTGCTTTTAGAATTATTTTTGGTATCCCAATACGTTTTGGATACGCGCGAGGGTAAATATGTTATTACTTAAAATATATGGATTAAAATTGCAAGTAGGACTATACTTTTCTTTTTCCCCCACCAATCAACACCAGAAAGAAACACACCAACGATATCCTCTCTCTCGACAATCTCTCGACAACCTTGTAAGTCTCTCTCTCTCTCTCGTTGTGTGTATCTATGTAAATATATCTCTCTCGACATGTGAAATGGTGAACTTGTGTGATGGAAAACTTTAATCATTAATGAAATTTTAGGAATTAAAAATTATATATACACAACAACAACAACAAAACCCATGTAGTCTCTAATAAAAAATTATATATAATATATTTTTAATTTACTTTTATATTCAATGTATCCCCCAACGTATCGTATCCTTCTTTTTGAAAAAATCACGTATCTACGTATCCGTATCGTATCGTATCCGTATCCCGTATTTGTATCCGTGCTTCTTAGGTTACAACTCTTACCACCTCAGGAATAGTTTCAATTCTAATTCTCTCTCTCTCCTAATCTTTACCACACATCCATCTCAACATCCTCATTTTAGCTACACTCATCTTGCTCACTTGTAGCTTCTTGATAGGCTAACACTTCGTCCCATATAATCATTGGTAGTATCGCAGTTCTGTAAAAAATATTCTATCAATTTTGTTGGTACCCTTCGATCGCACAATACACCATAAACAACTCTCCACTTGAGCCACCCAACTTGCATATTAAGGGTTACATCGTCCGTAATCTCTCCTCACTAATAATTGAACCTAAGTACCTCAAATGCTCACTTTTTGGTATCACCTGATCCTAGATCCTTACTTCTTCTGCCTGGACACTTCTGTTGTCATTAAACATTTAAACTCACACTGCATATACTCAATTTTACTCCTACTTATCTTGAATCCTTTGGACTCTAATGCTTCTTTCCAAATTTCTAATTTAACATTAACCCCCTTAATTTCATCCACTAAGACAATATCATCTACAAACAACATACACCACAGAATATCATCCTGAATATGTCTAGTCAACTCATCCATAACTAAGGCAAAAAGGTAAGGGCTCAAAGCTAACCCTTGTTGTAGCCTTACTATAACTGGGAACTCACTTGTTTCCCTGGTGATATAATAGTAGTGATGGCACATTCATACATGTCTCTAACCACATCGATATATCCTTTTGTCACTCCCTTTCGCTCCAAAACCCACCTTATCATATCCCTGGGCACCCTATCATAGGTTTTTCTGTCTATATAAATTAGACGAAGATCTCTCTTCTTTTCCCTATACTTTTCTACCAATCTCCTAAACAAATAAATTGCTTCCATGGTCGATCTCCCCGGCAAAATCCAAATTGCTTCTCCGACATTGTTGTCACCTTTCTCAAGCAATGCTCAATAACTCTTTCCTACAACTTCATTGTATGGCTCAACAAATTGCTTCATTGTTGCTCAAATGCTTAAGCTATTAGGGATGCTACCCAACAATGATATACCAGACTCTCCCATAGAAGACAAGATTTAAGAGGATAAGAAAACTACATAGGCCTTGTGAAGGGAAATTTGTGATGCTGATAATAGGTGATGCATTAAAGGTTACAGAGTTTCTACTCAAAATGAAACATAGAAAAGAAACCAACTACAATATTTGGTTCGCTAGCTATGCGTGGTGGAGGGCTTATATGTATTTCTTCAAGATCATATGGTTTAATAGCTACCAGAGACACACACATACATACAAAAGAGTATTATGAGTCCTATAAATGATCACATAGCAAAATGCTACAGTGGCATTTAGAGTCTAACATGACAGGGAGGCTGGGGAACGACTTAAAAGTAATAAAAGTAAAGGGTTGCACAAGAAGATAAGGAACAGAAAAGTTTGCAAGCACCACATATATGATGGCATACCTTATAGGGCAATTTAGTGAAATTCGTGACGGCCCTTCGATAATCTCGGTGTCTAATTAGGGGGAAAGAGACAAATCAAACACTGACATAACAAACAAATGCTGAATTGAAGAGAAAAAACAAAATCACTTAAACATTAAAATTTTCAGTCTCCTTGAGCATACGCATATACCTGTATTCGACACAGCAACAGCCGGGTGAACATAATCTTGCAAGGCAGGATGCTCCGGGTTGGAAATGACACTCATATAGGCAACCACTATGATATAACTACCTTTACAGTGATAAGTTCGGTCAGGGTCAGATGAATCTCAAGCAACAAAACTGGGAAAGTTAAACAAGATGACTTGTGTTCAAGCATACCATTAAATTGGCCCACAGCTTGAAGAAGATTCGTTCCAAATTTAAGCATCTGTGTCACAACTGTTGGAACCTGTGGTGCAGTAACCTAATACAAGGAAAAGCACAAGATGCTTGGTGTTAGTATCTGCACCCATTGTCCTTAATGTTTAACAAACAATAACTTTTCCAAGAGTACGTCGACACCAACCATATTCACGTTAGTCCTATGGTCCACTCCCTTTCCATTCAACAAAAAGCTACAGTTAAACAACAAAAGCCAGTCAGAACGGAACAGTAATAATTAGACTTTGCTAAAAGTAAGGGAAAAGAAGTTATACTTCACTTGCAGGGGTGTTATGATACATGAAGATGTGTCTACATTGTCTGTTTGAGCCACAAATAACCGCTGCAAACAAAACAGATGCAAACTAACAAAGTAAGCAATCCACAACTCCTAAAAGGTAAACAAAGTTTTGCCATTTACATCCATAGAGCATCACAAGAAAAAGGAAGAAGAATAATTATATCGGAGGACATCCACTAAAAGCAGTGAAAATCTGATGTGCGCCACTAACAGCAGTGGAAATCTGATGTGCGCAAACCAATCATTAAGGGTGTGTTATCGGGCCAGTCCAACCAATCATACCAGCTATTGCACAACAGTGCAACAGAGATAGAAAGTTGAGTTGAAATTGTGTTAAGAACACATTATATTGATCCTATCCAAGGATAGATTTCTTGGAATATAAAAGCATCTCCATGGGGCTAGGGAACTGGGTAGGGATGGCAAAGTGAACCGAACCGATGGGTACCCGAACCGTAACCGAAAAAATTCCCCGAACCATAACCGAAAAATTCCCTGTGGGTATGGGTATGGTTGAGGCCTTGGATAACCGAACGGGTATCGGGGCGGGTATGGTTTAGCAGATCCCCGAACCAATCCCCGAACCGAACCGAACCGAACCGAAACCATATTATATATTTATTTATATATATATATATATATATATAATAAGAGAGATCACTTCAGATCAGGGATCGAAGTGCAAACTTATAAAAATTTTAGGGACCAACTTGTTGCATGTGTTAAGATCTAAGGACTTGGGGTGTGATAACCCTATATATTTAAAAGGGCAACTAGGGTTTAAATCAGAAATGTCGGCTGAATCTCTCGCCTCTTCTTGCACACAGAAAAATCTCAGGAAGCGCAGGTCCGCCGTTCATCGTCGGTCTGCCTATCTCCGAGCGTAAGTCTCTGAACTCTCTCTCTCTCTTCGTCTCCCTCTATGTCTCACTCTCATCGTCTCTGACAGGCGGGACAGCCTTACCCCTCCGCCGTTCGTCGATCATCACCCTCCACAGTCGATCAGCACGGCCCTCCTCCGTACATCGTCGATCTCGCTCTCTCTGGGCGAAGGTCTCTCTCTCTCCCTCTAGTACAGCTTGAATCGAAGATGTTCGCTCATCTGTTAGAGAATGAAAATGACTGAATATTGAATTTTTTTTTTCTTTTTGTGATCTGGTTCGGTTACCCATTCGGTTCGGGGATTACCCGAAAACCGAATGGCTCGGTTATGGTTTCCTTCTTCCCTCCCCGTTCGGTTATCGGGGCGGATGTGAGTGGTACTTCGGTTTCGGGGATCGGGGACGGAAAACCCAATATCCGCCCCGAATGCCCCGAATGCCATCCCTAGAACTGGGGCCTAGTTGCAAAAATCAGAAACGCTAGGGGTACCCAAAAAGTACAGACGGCATGTGGGGCCCACCTTTGGGTCCCACACGAATAATCCAAACTGTTCATTAATTATAAAATAATATTTCGATTGTGCCTTCCAAAAAATTAGCTCAATTAGATATGCCTAAGGTTGATCCAATCTTCCAAGTTTCATTCAAAATCTAGAATCCTGAATTATGAATGAAAATTTTGAAGATTGGATCAACCACTTACACATATCCAATTGAGCAGAGTTTTTGAAAGCAACTCCAAAAATTATTTTAAAATTAATGAACTGTTTGGATTATTCGTGTGAGACCCAAAGTGGGCCCCACATGCCGACTACGTTTTCGGTACCCCATGTTTTGGTAGCCATAGTTGGGCGCTGCAAAAATAGCGAGTCATAACCTCATAGTGCAACTCCAATGGGCTATGCATTTCGTCTATTTTGCCAATTTGGCTGGCTAAAAGAGAGATTAGGCAAATTTGGTTAGCCAAGGGAAGAATGCCACATTATCAACCACATCACCAACCATGTTTTTTTGTTTCCAACCATGTTAACTTAGCATCAATGAAAACCTAAAATAAGGAGTAGGGTTGGGAAACATACAACGAAAAGTGCATAGACCAAAAAAAATGTACTTTGGCTAGTAAAATGCCTAACGCTTCTCTACAAGACAATGGTGTATACATTAAGACTAAACTTCGAAAACTATCAACGAACAAAAAAGTCAAACGAACTAACATACACACTAAACACCAGCATGGAAGAACAAATCCTTAGAACCAACTTAAAAGCTCATATAAGCACCCCAATAATTTCCTGAAAGACAGGCGCCACTATTTGGTCCAGTGGCAAACCTCCCATTTTTCCTTCGGCGCTCAAATTATCAAGCATGCCAGCCATTTCAAGCAACCTAAGCTAACTCCAAAATCAATTTACTCCTCAGCCCTCCTTAGTTTTGTTTCTTCAATCGTAGGCTTATCACTGTATTGGTTATTTCCAAAGGACAACGGCTGATTGCTAAAGTTTCACCTTAAATGCTAGATTGGTAGGACAACCCTAAATGATGGCCTTTGTTTTGAATAGTTTCAAGAAAGCAATGGCTTGCATTTCGCGAAACGATGTTGGTAGGTTTTTCACAAAGCAGAAGTTTCAAGAGATTTGATAAGTACATTGATCAGGCTGAAGAAGGAAAATTACAAACAAGAACAACCTGGTAAACAATCCCTCAAATATGCCTGAGCATACCAAACTTCATTCAGATAATTGGTGAACAAAATACTTACTATTCTCTCTTCTGCAGAAGGTTTTGAAGTCTTTGAAATGTGAAAATCAATTACATATGTCCCATAGCCAGGCTGCAACAGATATACAAGCATTACTAAACTTCAGGTTTGTTAAAGAAATAGTAGATAAATCAACAGTTTTAAGCAAAGAAGAAGAAAACCTTGACTTCAAGGAAAGCAAGTATCTGGCCCATTTTCATTCTCGGATAGAATCTGCACACAGAGAGAAAGGGAGGAAGTCGAATAAAATTCACTAATGAATACAAATGATCATCCACCAACATGAGATCACGTGAGAACCTTTTCTAAAGCACTTTGTACAAAGCTGAAGTCAATAAGGTGCAAAACCAGGTTCAAGTGGAAGCCTGGTCATCTCTCTTAAATAGAGAAACGACTTTACATCCCCTCAAACAGTTCCATGTTCAACCAATTTCAGTAACCCTTGAGTAAACTCTAGGATTTTGCCACGTTGCCAAGTGATTTGAAGACCAATCAAAGAAATTACACATTGAATCTTGCATCCTCTCTCCACGATAGCCATTCAACAGAGACCGGTAACATCCCCTGACCAATCCCCTCATTTGCAATTTTTGTCCAAGAAGAGATTTACTAGTCCTCCATGGTTCCTCCCACGCACATGTGCCTGGCCGCCCATGCACATGCAGACTTAGCCTTGAGGTAATTCAGACATGAATCATGTGAGAGAACATGCCCACCACTCCTCAATCCCTATAATAATAGCAGTCAACTTTTGGAAGATAAGCAGCCTTTGTGTGGGCCACGACTCAGCCTCCAATGGGCTTAGAAGAAACAAGGATGATATAAATGAAAGTTCTATGATTCAGACAACCAAGCCAGTGATGAATTCCAACTGTCAATCCAGGTGTATCAAAGCAATAATGAAAGGAATCAGCCTCCAACGGGCTTAGAGAAAACAAGGAGATTTAAATGAAAGTTGATTGAGACAGCCAGGCCAGGGATGAATTCACGGTAATCCAGGTATATCAAAGAATTAGTCAAATTTATAACTTCTACAGCTAAATCAGAATGACACAGACAGTGAAGTTGTGCCACCAAGTATTAGTATAGAAGTTATCTCAAGGTTCGGATGTGATCCACATCATACTATTGAAACAACAAAAAGAGTTACAAACAATTAAAACATTGGATCCAAAATGATGATATGCTATCCTACCTCGCCATAACTGTTGAGATAATGTCGAGAGAATTGCTCGCTTCAGTGTTCATATCTCTGACAGTGCAAAAGTTGCTCCCTATCTGCATATGTAAACAAGAACTACTAGAGTAACTAATACATCGGAAACCCATTAATAAGAAATAAATTACACGAAAATGCCAAGCATGCTCAGAAAATAGTGAAGAACCTCATCTGCCAGAGTAAGAAGTTCTGCCGAATCCTCAGTTGGAAACCATCCACTTTTACAAGCATTCTGCCAATTAGCAGATTAGGACAAAAAATCCATATAAGAAAAATAACATCAAGTGAAAGCGAACTCTAGTGCATGAGGCTCCCACCACTGCAGTTTTTTATGTAGGCTAGGCACATACTTCCAATTTGGAGGGTGTGTGGCCCGAGGGTATGAATCGAGATTCATCCTATATCATCTTCTTTATTTTCTTTCGTATATCCTCTTCTTTATTTTCTTTTTTATCTAAATATTTAAACTTACCAAAACCAAAACCGAAAGCATGAGCCTAAACAAGAAGTGCGGAACATTTTACAATATAAAATCACACTTCATTGAGTACTTGGGAAATACCTTCACGGAGATCATCAGCACCATAATAGCCGCTTGTAGCAAGGCATCAGTATTTTGTTGGCATACCTAAAAACAGAGTGGGTGATTGTGAATAATTGGGAACCCCACCTAACTTGTTCACATAATACACTACAACCCATTAAGATAGAAGTTCAGAACAGAATATTATGAGAGGACAACACCATTCAATTATAAACAGCATACAATAGCATTCAAAGGATTACACATGCATACAATGCAAGAAAAGGAAAGCAAGGGAAAAAAGGCACAAAATAACCATAAGCAACCACAAGTATAATTTGGATTCAATCTCGAAGTACGGTGAAATTAACTACATCGCAAACAGAGTTACAGTGAACGGTAAGATAACATACACTGCTTGTCAACCAATGTGTTACGGCAAAGGTAAACTGCATGACTATTACAATGCCAGGTATGCCCCGTAAATTCATCATACCATGTAGTTATGAAACATCAGAGTATCAGACACAAAAAGTGGATGCAACAAAATAAGGTGGTTACACAGGTATCAATCCAGTAGCAAAACAGGAAGCCATGCAGCATTGCTTAGAAGTTCAGGGCATCACACAGAGACTGCAACACGAGAGAAATCATCCACAATAGTTTGGCCATGTACAACATTGACCAATAAATTTCCTACTGCTACATACTAAATAGATTTCATATGCAAAAGCCATAAAACCAATAATCCATAACAAAATCCTAGTACTCAGAGAAAACTTATGAATTCCATAAGATCTAGGGCGATGTTGATGTTTTCTTGCCAATGGGTAGTAGCTGGTAGACTGCTGTTCCATCAAACACATGTTACATTATGAAATGTGGCTTTGAGTTTCATAATTCTACCTACCCATTGGCAAGAAAACATCAACATCCAAGAATCATCATGTTCTACTGGAGAGTGATGCAACTAGAAGCCGAAAATACTCTTAAGATAAGCAAACACAGAAACATAACACAGCTTACCTGCTTCAACAGTCTAGGCAGATCTTTAACTCTGCCTGGAATCTCACTGTTTGCAACAGCATAGTCAATACCTCTGCATTTGTCATAGTAAATCAAATAAGTAATACCGCTCATGCAACATCGCAAATATAAATGGCTGACAGCATGAATATGTGATCATGTCATTGAATTACGCATATAGAATGATTACCATTGTGCCCATAATACCCAAGTAAGATACCAGGTTTGAATCCGGAATTACTAGTTTTCGAGTCCACCAAAAACCTATAGAGTCTGCCGAAGTGCACTTTTACATCACTTCATATCCACATGTGTGGGTATATGAAGGTCCTCCGCCTCTAAGAGGCCATGGGAGGATCCTCCATCCATCAGCCACTAAGGTGGCCACCGTGACTGCAACCCCATGGCTCGCATCGCTAAAGACTCACATCGCTTGCATCCCAAAGCTCTAAAACTCACAAACTCATGGCGACTCTGCACAACACCCTAGGCCGGGAGCAAGGCCTAGGTACCTTACTCGGGACCTACGGAGGAATGTGGATTGGAGGCTAGAGTAAAGGGATTGTCAAGGCTCACCTCCACGAGGTGAGCTCCCGCTTGACCGGTCATAGAGAGAGAAGGGTTCGCCGACGTCACCCAATGTGAGAAGATCTCTGCAGTATCTCGGCCGACAAGCTGATACATAGGGGCCTGTATAATACCTACCATCTGGCAATGACACAGGCCTCCATATATCACCCAATTGTCTCTAGGAGTCCCTTGATATACAACTCCAGTTCTGATCATAACACCCAAAGGGGGAACCCGTACTCTGCTGCGCATTAATGAGGAGAGGGACACTTCCTTCTCCTCCAAGGTTCTTCAGCTCCTATATAAAGAGGAATTGAACATCATTCAAGACAAGCATTCAATACACACCTACTCTCCACTACCACCCCCCTCTCTCTCTAAGGCTACCCTGAGCTCTCTCCTCCTCCACCTCCGATAGTCCTGAGTCATTGTAGTAACCACCATACTCCAGAGGGTAACATCAGGTACTCTTCCCACTTCTCATACCCACAACATGTTGCCAAAACCCCTCCCACAACAAATCCAGGTGACAAACCGGAAATTACAATTGCATCGAAAATTTAGAGGAAACCGTGATGCAACAAACCCACTGGATATAGCACAATTCGATATATGTGATTTTCCCCAAAAGCAAAAAAAAAAAAAAAAAAAGCCAATCCAAAATTTAATTCGACAATCACAAGGCTAGTCAACAATTGCATTTCCCTCGAGCAGTTACAATTTTATATGTTGTCCACATTACTAGTCCATAAAATAAGTTTAACCAAGTCCAAACGCTCGTCATATGCTAAGAAGTAGGGATACAAATGCGGGACACAGACAAGACACATATACGTGAACACGCCATTCCTTCAAAAAGAGGGACACGGACATGTTGAGGACTCGTCGAATACAAAGCATATTTTGTGTTTTAGAATTTACATAAAAAATCAAAACCTTTTTCCGTCCTCAAATAGGATGAGCATTAGGAAAAAACAGGTCAACGGTCAGTATATAAGTTTTTATGCAGAAATTCTGACTTTTGAACAAGCTTTAAAAGTTACTTTAAACTTCTGATGTGTCCTTGGCCTGTTCCAAAATTATCCCAAGGTGTCCTAGAGTGTTCACAACATGTCCAAGTAAATAGATAAAAAATAAAAAATCAGACGTGCCCCGGTTTCTACTAGTTTCTTAATCTATCCTGTCCCAGTTCAATTCCAGCTATAGAACCATACGAGAGTCTCAAAACAAAAAAATAAGGCACGGAGTACTAATACAATCCCATTGGAATGTGAGAAAGGGTGCGCTAAGAAAAGGGGAGATTTGGAGAGAAAGGGAAAGACCCAATCAAAAAAATGTCGTTTTCCTACTTTTTCTCTCCCTTTCTCACCAAAAATACTCATCCACATAAGTGATTTGGTAAGAAACCCTAATCCGTTTCCTTTTTTATCAAATCCCTCAACCCAAAGGGGCTGTAACTAGGCAGTTAGTTACAGTAAATAGAATCCAAACCCCGAAGAGATGAGAGAGAGAGAGAGAGAGAGAACCTGTCAAGGCAAAAGCATCGCCTGCAAAACTCGTAGGCATTTGGAGCAGTAAGGACACTTACAGCTAATTGATAGACTGAACCCAACGGCCTCGGAATATCTCCAATGTCCATTGCCCCAACCACACCCCAGTTTACAGCCTTTTCTGCACTTCGCATGGTCTCTCTTTCTCTCTCTCTCTCTCTCTCTAAAGCGTGCAGGTGGTAAAGCGAAACAGACAAGCTAATGATAATAATAAATGCAATCCCTAACCCTATCCGAGCTCAATTATCAACACAACATGACAAGACGTTTCCCCCGATTAAACAATTCCACTAAATCTAAAAAGCAAAATTATGCCGAGATTACCTGTTAATCCGTCATCAATTATGCTCAAAGAATCAACATAAGACACTATTCCAAAATTATCAAAAAAAATTAAATTAAATTGGAGTCGATAATCGAAACCTGGCGAGGGAGAGGCATAGATTGAAGAATTCAACCGCGTCGATTTTGTGCGAAGCCCAAACGTGCAAAGCAAGGCGGTCGGCGACGGCGGCGATGCGGAATGTGTTGACTACTGAGGGAGTCAACGTGGAGCCTGCGGCAATGTTGACTCCGGCAGCCTCGGCCGCCGCCGCCGACATCGAGGTAATCGTCGCTCCGGCCATCGACTCACCAGCGCGCTCTCTCCGTCTCTCTCTGTCGCTCCCACGCGCTTCGAGAGGGTTTTAAGGAACTTGAAAGAAAGAGGGGAACTTGCTGTTGGGACACCGAGTATTTATGAGATGGTGGGCCAGGTCATGGGATTACTTACCGTTAACACGTCATTACTCTACCTTCACTGCACATTTTTACCGCACCCCGTGTGGCACTCATCCCGGATCTCATAAAAATACAAAAAATGCTCATAAATTATAAAAAAATTATGGGGTCTTGTTAAAAATTAGATCTATTCGATATGGGTAAGTAATTTTTCTGAATTCGTAGGCCGAAACTGTTCAACTGTTCAATTTTGCCCTTACGTATTTAGAAAAAATACTTACCTATCCGATGAAACTATTTTTTTACAGGGCCCCATAAAAAATTTTGGGACCGGAGATAGGCCGCACATGAGGTGCGATCAAACCATGCATGGAAACCCTGCGGTAAGGGTAGTACGGCTTGGATCTCTGTAATAAGAACCGTGGGATGCTGCTATACAGGAGTTGCACAACATCGCATTGTACACCATCCGAGCTATCCGTTCGACAATCTAATGGTCCAAATTTCATCGGCTCGAAAAGTTAAGTTACGACCCCTTTGGCTACTTGGGTGAAAAATGAAAAGAAATGGGTGTGATTTTTCTCATCAAAAGAAATGATTATTCTACATCAGTCCAAAATGATAGGATAATAAGTAAAAAGGTGCATTGATATCCAAAAAAAATGTATTGATATTTGTGAAAGTGTATTAATATCCGTGAAATATGCATTGATATCCGAACTTGTTTGGAATTATGTGTATATTATCCTCTGCCTACTAGACAGAAGTTAGCAAAACCGGGAAAAAAAAAAAGAAAAAAAGAAAAAAGGATGTGATTGTTCTTATTAATGAGAAAAGGAAAGAAAGAATATGTTAAATCTCTGGTAAAATACATCATGGGTTTGGCTGCCAAACACACCAAAGCCAAAAATACAGAACTCCAAAATTGGAAAACAATGTGGCCAAACAAGCCCTTAGACCAAACACACAAAAGCCAAAACAACCTCACTACAGTACCGACTACCGACGTCTAGTTAAGAAACCGATGGGGTACCGATGACGCGTGGGACTCGCGAAATTTTTCAGTGCCGGGTGGGCACGGGACACGTGGTGCCCGGCACCATCTCGGCCGTCCAATGAAGTTTTGGACAGTCCAGATCTGTTCGGCTGCCGAGGGGTATTTTAGTCATTTCACACTTAAAAACAGCCGAACAGATCTGGGCCGTCCAAAACTTCATTGGACGGCTGAGATGGTGCACGGGCACCACGTGTCCCGTGCCCACTCGGCACTGAAAAATTTCTCCGCTTTTGGGCCTCACACGGATAATTCAAACCGTTCATTAATTTTACAATAATGGTTCGAGTAGCCCTTCAAAAAATTAGCTTAATTAGATACGCTAGCAAACGGGGCCTATGAATTCAGTATTCTTGTTTAAATCCTTTTTCACCGTCCAAAGCCTATCTTTGCTCTTCCCCAATTCCAGAAACAGAGAAGGTGGGGTGTTCGTGGAGTACACCTCTGATCTTGAATTCTTGTTCGTTTCTTGGCTACACCGACTACCATGCACCCACCAAAACAAATCAATGACTAGAACCCAAACGTAGCGAGTAATTAGTCTAGTTTTCGCACCAATTGAACCACTAATTTCGTAAATTCTAAGAAGGTTTCAAACACGTTTCTCTGCAGTATTCAAAAAATGGAGGAAAGACTTGTATAATTTACTATATTCCAATGTCAAAGAGAGAGAGAGAGAGAGAGAGAGAGAGGATGAAACATACTTGGAAAGCAAGAGGAAGAGGTTGGTTAACTGACTCGGGTTGGTATCGGGCGAAGTGCGAAATAACGATAGCTTTTCAGCGAACTTTACTATGGGAAACGCTTTGAACGCAGGGCCGGTAGCATTGCTCATCAATAGGACTGCCGCCGGCGGATAAACCGTCGTTTCGGCCATTTGCACGACGTGTCCCTCTACCTCCCTCTCTCTCTCTCTCTCTCTCTCTCTCTCTAACTGTCGATACGGTATTGGACTCCTGGATTAAACGTATTCGGAAATAGGAAAGATTTTGGACGGTTCGTTGATTTCGTGGGCCCTACGCTTTAAAATTACAGCCTTTGTAGTGAAAAATCAAGGGTAAATTACAGTTAACCCCCTCTAACTATGGCTCGGAGACACTTTACCACCTCTAACTATTATTTTTTGCACTTAACCCCCTCTAACTAATTGAAACCCTTATCCGACTAACTTCTGTAACGGAGCCGCCTTAAGTTACCATTTTGCCCTTCAAAAATACGCGTCTGTTTTGTCTTATTTTCATTTCTCTTCTCTACCGCTATGTGTTGCTCCATTTATAACAGAGCAAAACACCAGATTCATCTCTCTCTCTCTGAACTCAGAACCTAGGTTTGTTGGGTTTCACCTCTGTGAACCAGAACTGTGGGTCACCTTTCTCTAGATTCTAATTTCAAAAATCACCGCCGGGGGGGTGAGGCGCCGCCTCCTCCCTCCTACCCCGAGCCCCGATTTTTCTCTTCTCTTTTGCAGGTGCTGCTGCTGCTGCTGGAGTGCTCCCATTTGCTATTGGCGAGGTCTGCGGCGGTGTGGGCAGATCTGTCGATGTTCTTCTGCCGGAGTCTCTTGAGCATTTTTGGGACTGGCAAAATACGACCGGTTCAAGGCGTTTCGGTTAGTCGAGGTGAGTCGAGGTGGTGCTCTCGCCGACGATCTTTGTCTTGCATCCCGTCGATCCATCTAACCCGATGCTGCCATTGCTGCTTCCATCATCATCCTTTCTCCCGTTGCTATTTCCTGCTCGCCGTTGCCGTTTGGTGGTCAACCGTCAGCCGCCGGAAAATCTACCTCTTCTGACCCTTCCTCGTCCATCGTCTCCTTCATCCGCTTTGGGTTTGTTTGGTTGAAGGTGGATTGGTGCGAAGTGTGGTGGCTGATTGTGATGGTCATAGTGTTTATGTTGAAGAGGTAAAAATCAGATTGATGGGGCTGATGGCCTTGGCCTTGGACAATGGTGTCCCAAGGATTGAGGGCAATATGGGAATTCAACACTTTTCCGTTAACGGCGTCTACATTATTTGGTATTTACATAGTTAGAGGGGGCTAAGTGTCGAGTTTTATAGTTTAAGGAGGTAAAGTGCTACCAAGTGTTAGTTTAAGGGGGTTAAATGTCCAGTCCCATCATCATCAGAAATGCTACTCCATTCGTTCCATATTTAGAGTCCACCATGAAAAGTCGTGTCATTTTTCAAATCAAAAAATTAACTACTTCCGTATATAATTTTTTGAATTTTTTTCGCACCAAACTAGAGTACTAATCGAGATCTTTAATATGGTGCGAAAAAATTTGAAAAATTATGCACAAAAATAGCTAATTTTTTAATTTAAAAAATGGTATGAGAAAGAAAGTGAGAGTAAGAAAGTGAGAGTCTCGATATAGAACGAGGGAGTATTTGCAAGGAATTGTGCGAAGAAGACAACAATGATCCCATGTGGCAAAGTGATGGGTCCCACTCCTCCCTCCCATTTACTCTACTTCTCAGTTTTGGTTCAAAATTCAAAATTTGGGCCGAAATTTTCAACTCCCAGACCACTGCACCAGTCTTTAAAACCAAACTTCATTCTCTGAAACCAGACTTCTTCATCTCCCACGCCATTTCCCGCGACCACCACCGATGGCACACCACCACCAAAGCTCTCTCTCTCCATTTTTGATAATCTGACTACCATCAATGCCCGACCACCACCGACGCTGCCTCTGCCAACGAAGTCTCCATTCTTTCTTTGCGATTCCCATATCTCTCTCTCCCTACAACATTGAGTCCGATTGTGACTCCCTCTTTTCAAAATCGGAAGAAATTTGAAGAAACTCGTCAATATCTCAAAACTAGAAGGCTTCATTACTAATCTTCCCTATTTTTCTGCTTCTCCCTTAAATTTTTTGATTTTAATGCATTACTTTGACCTAATTTTCAGGGGGGAAAAGCCCTCTTCTCAAAGTTGGGTTGATAAAAAAAATTAGGCCTTTTGGCCGGCAAAAAAGAATATTCGATCTAAATACTTTTTGTGGGTAGTATTTTGCTTATGATTTAGGTAAGAAACAATGCAGAAAGGATGTTTAGCTATACAGTAGCTACTAATATTGTTGTATTTTGCTTATGGTAAAGAATGGTTTGGGTACGTTTGATGAGGTTAAAAATAGTATTACAGTAGGTACTAATGTTTTGTGTGTGTAGTGAATCTTAAATTATAATTTGCCTTTGCTATTGTTGATGCATGATAAACGGTTATGATGATGTCTATGTTTAATGAAATGGCTTGCTGCTTCTGATGAAAGATGATGAGCATCCAATATTGCAGATATTTAGTGCGACTAGTCTCGTTTTATATTGTTTTATCTTGTGTTTATTTAGCTTTTATTGCGATATTGCACGTAAGGTAGATTTTTGTGGATTTCAGGTAAAACGTGCTAATAAGGCGGTTTTGAAGGCCAAGAAATGCTCCGGGTGCAATCAAGTGCTCAAGACCACGTGCCACCACGTTGTGGTGCCCGAAGAGTCATGAAGAGATGGTTTGGAGGTTGCTCAGGTCGCCCAAGGGTCAAGAGAATTGAAGGAGAAGTGAGGATTGTACCAAAGCTACTCATCTTCCGACCAGCTGAGGGTAGAATTGTCATATCTTTTGATGTACAAATGATATTGGATCCAAACCACTTGGGTTAGAAAGTAGACTTGACAAGCTTTCCAACGGTCCAAAGAACACCAAAATCCGAGTTCGGAAGTGTCCGGAACAAGCCCGCGAAGTTCAGCCAAACAAAATCTGTATTTAGCAGATTGGTATCGATACCATTGCAAAAAGTATCGATATCGATACCATTCACCTAAAATCACCTCGTAGCTGTCTAGGACGCTGGGTATCAATACCATTTTGTATAGGTATCGATACTATTGTCTTCCTGGCAGATTTTTCAACCTTCCATTTATGGAATAGTTGCTACTTTTGGTATGTTTTTAGGATATTTTGTAGAGAGGGATTTGTTTGTATAAATAGGTTGGAAGTCTTTCTCTCTCATATATAGTTAGCTTTAAGTCTTTTAATTCCTAGGAGCTCCATTGTTGTTTTCTTAAGCTTTCTAGTCATTTCCTTCAAGAACTACTCAAGATATTAGTTGTTTGCTAATTTCTCAAGTATTAATGTTGTAGTTACGCTTGGGATCTTTCTTAATATTAAGTTTAATTTTGTTTTCGTCGGTTAAATATGTTTGTCATTTCTAGCTTTATGCTTAATCTTTTAAGTATGATTGAGTAGTTGCTTAGGATTGGCCATGGGGTGAATATCACCTCATGACTTAGGTTAATCTTGTTTTTCTCAACTCGGGACTTGAGGTTCGGTTTGGAAAATGAGAAGGGTTCACATTTTATGTAACAAAACTTGCCGATGTTAATCTCCGGTGATTATGTGCTTGCTCACATGGTTCCGTAGCGATGTCTCGGTTCGTGTTTGCCAAGAACACTAAATAACTTGCTCGGTTTCCAAACTACGCTTCTAGTCCATGCATGAATCTTGATATTTAGTTTGAATACAAGTTTAGCTCACCTTTTATGTAGCAAAACTTGGCGTTGTTAATCTCCGGTAATCATGTGCTCGTACACATGGTTCCGGAGCGATGTCACGCCTCGTGTTTGTCAAAAGTACCTTAGAACTTGCTTGTTATTCAAATTCCATTTCAAGTCTAACCATTTTCACTGCTAAATCTTCCGGTTAATAACCTATGCCGTGTGATTCAACCGAGTAAACAAAGAGAAAGGTTGGATGGCCTAAGTTACAGGTGGTAGTAACTCCAACGCCTTGCTGCTTTTAATTCTTAGCTCAAATCCTAACAAGCTATAGAGATTATCTCTGTGGGTACGATCCCGGACTTTCCGGTTATTATGCTGACAACGACCTAGCCCTACACTCAGGGTTTTCAACCTTTTTCAACGGTTAGATTGTGGGGAAGCAAAAGAGACGTGGGATTCTTGTACTAATAAAATCTTGATGCTACTCATATATGTTTATTGATGTTGACAATAATGATGCTCTGCTTTAGGGGTTGATATCTGCTTGGGGCTGAGTCATTGATAAGTCCCGGTTTAGGCTATTGTTATGGTTCTGTAATCTTAATATGTAATCTCCTTCCCTTGGAATGAATTTCTTCTTTGCCAATTAACAAGAAATGTTGTACAGCCATTTCTTTAGAAATGAAACGAGACCAAATTGTTGTAATTGTACTGCATTCCATGAGATCAATGAATATGACTTTTTACTTGGATGCTATGCTCTTTTCAACGAATTATGGTAGTCTACTTTGGTCCATTATGGAGATAGTGTAAAATTTGGTTCCTCATTTCGATTGGACAAGTGCAAGCACAAGTAGAAGAGGTTTTGCTTCAGCACAATCCATTACAACAAGAAAAGCAGTACCTCAATAATTTGGGCTGTCTCGTCTCATGGTTCAACAAAAGAAACAAATGGGGGGCAACCTAGCAAGCTCAACTTAACTGGCAGTTTGTTCAGAAAATGAAGTCCTCAACAGAGCTCTACACATACAATCGCACATTGGGTCTCCTTCCCTCGATGTTCTATAGCTTGAGGTTGTGTTTTTGATACTGGTATATGTGGCTTCCGTGGAATCAAAGAATCTCCTTTAGCTTTTGCAAACCATCAAAGAATTAATGTCACTATTTCCCCACTATTTTTGGCTTGGAAAATCTTTCCGGTTGCTGGAAAAAAAAATCAAAGTAAAATGAGAAAGAGAAGTTAGTAAACAATTTAGGGTCTGTTTGGAACTTGTGGAAAAGGAAAAAAAAAGAGAGGGAAAATATGAAGAAAATAAATTCTTTTCTCTTATTTGGTTATAGAAAGAAAATCAAAGGAAACTATGAGAAAAATGAATTTCTCTTGTTTGGTTTCAAGAGGAAAATTTGTTAACTGCATTCTCTTTCTAACTCTTTCTCTCCCATTTTCTTCTGCAGTTCTCACTTCTAGACCTTTCTTTAGTAATTTCCTTCTCACTTTATTTTCCATTTCCTCAAACCAGGAACCAAACAATTATGGAGGAAATTTTTTTATTTTCTTTTCCTTTCCCCCATTTTCCCTTGGTTCCAAACAAAGCCTTAGTTATTATTTGTGTTCTTATATATAGCTAAACAAAATGCATATATACTCGAGCTTGCTCTGAATTAGGCCTGTCAACGGATCCGATCCGATCCGAATCCGACAGATCCGGATCCGAATCCGGATCCGATAAGACTGGATCCGATCCGAATCCGATAAGACTCAGATCCGATAGTGGAAATCCGGATCCGATCCGGAAATCCGAATCCGATCCGAAAACTTTTTTACTTCAAAAATTTTAGGGAAAAAATATATATATTTTTTTAAAAAAATACAATTTTTTTAAAAAAAAAATTATTTTCCAAAAAAAAATAAAAGAAAAAATTGAAAATAAAAATACAACTTCTTAAACATTTTTTTTTCAAAATAAAAAATTTACTGTTTTTTTTAAAAAAATTTTAAAAATTTTAAAAAAAGTTTAAAAAAATAAAGTTCGGATTCGGATTGATAACGGATTTAATCCGATCCGATCCGATCCGATCCGGATCCGAATCCGTTATCGGATTCGGATTATCGGATTATCGGATCGACGTTATCGGATTCGGATTCGGATCCGGATCGGATTTTTCGGATCGGATCCGGATCGGATCCGATCCATTGACAGGCCTACTCTGAATCAATGAAAGAGAGAAAAATAGATGTCAAGATATAAATAAATTAAATAATACTCCCACTTAAGATTTTTATAAAATGAAACAAATCTAGCTCTATCAGTTCTAGGTTCCCAAAAGCCTTAATTTTGGGAAAGCAAGTAAAATACAACAGTGCTAAACAAGTAGGATATAACAATGCGTTCATCCATGTCCAAGTTCCTAAAAGCCCTAATTTTTCAGCAACCCAAATTTGAGAAGAGGGTTTTTTCCCCGGAAAATTAGGTCAAAGTAATGTATTACCGTAAAATCAAAGAAATTTAAGGGAGAAACGGAAAAATAGGGAAGATTAGTAGGGGAAAATGAGTGATTTAGAGCTTCGGATCAAGCAATCTAGTTTTGAGATCTTGACCTTCAAGTTTCATCCGATTTTGAAGAGAGGGAGTCACAATCAGACTCGATGTTGTAGGGAGAGAGAGAAATGGGAGTCGCAGAGAGAGAATGGTGGCTTTGTTGGCGGAGGCGGCGTCGGTGGTAGTCGGGCGTTGATGGTCGTCAGATTTTTAGAAGTGGAGAGAGAGAGAGAGAGAGTGCTCCGGTGGTGGGTGCGCCGTCAGTGGTGGCTACTGGAAATGGCGTGGGATGGGAGATGAAGAAGTCTGGTTTTGAAGTCTGTTGTGGGAGTTGAAAGAAAATTTCGGCCAAAATTTGAATTTTGAACCAAAACAGAGAAGTAGTAAATGGGAGGGAGGAGTGGGACCCAGCACTTTGCCACATAGCATTTCTGCCCATCTATATAGGCCGCCTCCATTCTTTCTTCTAACCTTTTTATATTTTTTTTTTTGTATCTAAATTATTCTTCCTTAACTTTTATTTTTTGCAAACTTTTGTTTATTTTTTTGCCCCTAATTTTTAAAATAAATCATTTGTCTCGACGAGATGAATTAGAAAATGATATAATAATGTGGACAAATATTAAAAAATTTAAAGAAGACGACACTTTAGATAAAAAGAAACAACTGTTTCGTATACTTTTTTTTGTCTTTGGTGAACTTTTATTTATTTTGGTCATAATTTTGTACTTACTTTTTTAGACTGCTCTTGTTAAGTAGGATAAATGAAAAATGAAATAGAACGTACACTTACCAAAAGATTGAAAAGACGAATAAAACACAAAAATCGAAGAAGGCAAAAAAGTTGAGGAGAGTGTCGAAAAAAGTTGAAAAAAAAGGGATTTCGATACACTTTTTACAAATATCAATGCACTTTCATATATATACACACATTTGTACATGTTTAATAAATAGCAGTGCATTTTTTGCACATCAACCATTATGATACATATATATATTCATAATTCTTAATTACAATAATCGGGGACGGTTCGGGCAAAACGTCCCCGATGATTACAACAACAATATTGTCCACCTTTTTTTTTTGGTCTCTCTCCTTGGATTCTCTTCTATATATGTGTTGGCTTTGAAAGTTGTTCTAGCACCGAATAAACTCAGCAACAGATAAATCTAACATTTTTTTTTCATAACTCGATATCTGAACCAACCTTTTTGACGATACTGAGAAACTAATTTTACCATTCACTAGCGAGACCCAAACATTTGTCCACCCAGACTGTTGAAAATATAATGCAAGAATTAAGAGAACATTTGATCAAGTAGCAAAACAATGGCCATTGCGAAGCTGGGACTGAATCCTGGCCGTATGATCAGAAGAAAAACCTCAGCTCCAAAAGAAACAGTACCACCACCGTTCACTGATTCCTTCTTCTTGATCTCCGCTACCACCCTCCTCGACTCATCCAACACCAGGCACGACCGATTCGCATACGATCCTTCAATCACGTACGCCCATCTTTTATCAAACGGCTGGTGGTAGACGCGAGCAATCGCATTGACTCTAGGTTGTAAGATGGTAATGTGTTTTCTAGCGCAGAAGATTGGTTTTCTTGATGAAGAGTCACCCACTTCATGACCTTCGTACACAAACCAGTTGTCTGCTAGGACCCTAAGCTTCTGCCAATCAAAATTGAAAACAAACAATATTGTTAAAAAAACACGCACTTGGTAATTATTCAGTTGTCTTGGGGCGCCGCGTGACGGTGTCCCAACGGAGTCAGATCCCGTCTAGCATATAGGATACCTTTTCCTCCGGTCCTGTCTAGTTCGGCTTTTTGTGGGTCCGCGAACCCACAACAATGATCGGAACTGTTCACTTTTTAGAACTTGTCGAGAACACCGACCACGCCAAAAATCACATTGATCGGATACCGTTTGATATCATTTCAAAATGCATTAATGTTGTATAAAAAAATTGTGCAACTCAGGATCGCAACCCTTCGACATGTTTCTCCGAAACTTAATGCATTTTGTAAGGATATCAAACGGTATCCGAAGAACGTGATTTTTTAGCGTGGTCGTCGTTCTCGACGAACTTTAAAAAGTGAACGGTTCCGATATTTCAGGCCCACAAAAGGCCGAACTAGACGGGACTGGAGGGAAAGGCATACCGGACGTGATCTAACTCCTGTCCCAACACCCATATATACATCCATATGTGTAGCATTACTCACGTTGCGACGACAAATGGTGAGGACAGGCTTCCCTGCGCCGTCCATGAGAGTGACTTCCTCTGGTCGTCCGGCGTAATTCTCAACCCTAAAGATTAAGTCACCGTTCGAGTCAATCACGGTAAACCCATTACAACTCAAGAGAGGTGATTTTCTCCACACCGTTATTGATCGCCACGCGCCACCAGTCTTGCACTCTTGTTCGTGGTTGTTTTCATGGACTCTTGATCTTGATTTTGATTTGAAGAAGAAATTCATCTCTCTCTCTCTCTCTCTCTCTCTCTCTTGTGAACCTTGATGGCTTGAAGGTTATAACGAGAGTATATAGGAGGATATTTACAGGTTAGACAAAGGGTGAAAAGACTTGACAGTGTGATGTAACACATATGGAGGCTACGAATTTTCATGCTTGTCGAAATTCTAAAACAGACAGCCATACCTGACTTTGGACACATGCCTCTTATTCTAGTCACAGTTTTCACGGGATTGAAAGTAATTCATGCCTTTTATTCTAGACACACAATTTGGCTTTTGGATCTGATCAGTCTTGACGACAGGTTTTTGAGCTCTCCAAGAGCACCAATGGCGGCATCTACAGCAGATTCAATGGTGTTCCTTTAGTCTGCGGTGGGAACCAGCTTCTTCTCTGGACAAATCTGGTCCACCCTCCTTCACCAGTGTGCGTGTCTGGTGGGTTCGACTTCGGTGCTAATTTGTTGCGGTTTTTCTTTGTATTTTGTTTTGTTTTTTGTACTTTTTTTGTTTTTTCGGACCAATAGAGTTCCGGTCCTTTGTACATTGATTGTTATATATAAATTGAATTTAATTGTGGTAAAAAAAGAAAAAGAAAGAGAGAATGCATAAGGTAATTTAGGTTTGTCAAGTGGTTTGGCCTAAGACTTAGGTCTTTGCTTCATTCTAAGGTCTTATGTTCAATTTTCCTTCAGGAAATGATGGGTCGGTCCTGTTTTTTCCATCCTCTCCCGCGTCAGGGCTGCCATGTCATGGCATCCCATGCCAGGACTTTATTTTAAAGCGCTTTTACTATTCAGCCGTCATTTTAGACTCATAACATATAAAACATGTGGATGATGTTGACTGATGCTAACGTGACATATTTAGTTACTTTTTGCATTTCAAACTTTAAAATTGAATATCTCTTACTATATATATCCGTTTTTCGTGAAATTTATGTTTTTTGAACCTACGTAATGAGATCTATCAAACAAGATCTATATTGAATATAAAATTATATGCAGAAAAAATTAATTTTTGAGAGTGCAAATTCTTCATTTGAGATGTGTGATTTTAATGGGTGTGAATTACTTTGTTTTGGAAGGTGTGAATTCTGGATTTGAAGGGTGTGAATTCTTTCATTTTGGAGTGTGAATTCTGTATTGGGTAAATTGAGTAGGAGGACATAGTCTAGGGGTTTATGCCACAATTAGTCCATCTACTTTTTTCCATATAGTCTCCAGGACAATTGGCAATCAGTTTCTCAAAAATACCTTCGGAAGTCACCGGACGTTGACCAGCGTATCTGTTCATTTTTTGTGTATCTGTTGACTTTTTATTTTTTTTTATTTTGACCATTGACTGGCGTTGACCGGCGTTGACTGGTGTATCTGTTTATTTTTGGTGTATCTGTTGATTTTTTATTTTTACCTCCATCACTTAACCACAACTTCTACCACCACCACCACGACGCCACCATCACCGCCATCATGCCACCACAACCTCCACCTCCACTACTACTCCATCACCAATACGCCACCACCTCCACCATCACCACTCAACCACCACTTCCACCACCACCACCACCACCATGCTACCACAACCTCCACTTCCACCACCACCTCTACCACCGCTCCATCACCACCACGCCACCACCTCCATCTCCACCACTCAACCACCACTTCCATCACCACCACCACCACGCCGCCACCGCCACCATGCCGTCACAACCTCCACTTCCACCACCACTCCATCACCAACACGCCACCACCTCCACCTCCACCACCACCACTCAACCTTCACTTCTACCACCACCACCACCATGCCACCACAACCTCCACTTCCACCACCACTCCATCACCACCATGTCCACCTCCACCACCACGCCGCCACCACCATGGCTTCCATCACCACCACGCCACCGCCTCCACCACCACCACCACCACCACCACCACCACAATGCCACCACAGCCTCTACTTCCACCACCACCTCTACCACCACCACTTCCACCATTACCACTACGACACCACCACCACCACCATGCCACCACAACCTCCACTTCCACCACCACCATGCCACCACTCCATCACCACCACGTTACCACCACCACCTTCACCACTCAACCACCACTTCCACCACCACGACGCCACCACCATGCCACCACAACCTCCACTTCCACCACTACCTCCACCACCACTCCACCACCACCATGCCACCACAACCTCTACTTCCACCACCACTCCATCACCGCCACGCAACCACCTCCACCTCCACCACTCAACCACCACCACCACCACTATGACGTCGCCGCCGCCACCACCACCTCTACTTCCACCACTACCATGCCACCACTCTATCACCACCATGCCATCACAACCTCCACTTCCACCACCTCTACCACCACTCCACCACCACCTCCACCACCCCCATTAGCACTTCCATAACCACTCCACCACCTCTTAGTTCCACCACCACCACTCCAGTTCCACAATCATGTCCACTACTACCGCCACCGCCACCACAATACAAAACAGATACAGATATACCAGATACAAATACACCAAAATAGATACAATAGATATATCACAACAGATACACCAACACAAAACAGATACAGATATATCAACAGCAGATATACCAAAACAGATACAAATATACCAAAAATATCTGCTGGAGTTTGCTCCGGCTTCTCTCTTGCAAAATTGGAGAGAGAAATAAGTTTTCTGTTTATTTTTGGACAAAGGTTGACAGTAGGAGTTTAATTGATGAGTGTTTTTAATACTTCAAGTGTTTATATGATATTTCGATAAGGTCAGGTGTTTGTGTGATTTGTGTGAAAAGTCAGGTGCTAATATGAATTTTTTTCATACAGATATATCAATAGCAGATGTACCAAAATAGATACAAATATATCAACAATAAATATACCAAAATAGATATAGATATACTAAAACAGATACACCAACAAAAAAAAGATACAGATATTCCAAGATATATACACCAACACAAAACACTTACAGATATACTCGCAACAGATATACTAACGCAAAACAGATACACTTATATCAACAGCAGATGTACCAAAATAGATACAAATATACCAACAATAGATACACAAAAATAAATATAAATATACCTAAACACATACACCAATACAACACAAAACAGTTACAAATATACCAATACACCAAAACAGATACACCAACACAAAACAGATACAGATATATCAACAACAGATATACCAAAACAAATCCACAACCTCCACTTCCACCACCACCACTCCATCACCACCATGCCACCACCTCTACATCCACCACCACCTCCACCACTCAACCACCACGATGCCACCACGACGCCACCACCATGCCACCACAACCTCCACTACTACCACCACCTCTACCACCACTCCACCACCACCACCACCACCACCATCACTCCACAGCCATCGCCACTGCCACAACCACAACAAAGTCTTTTTTGTTAGCCAAAAAGATACACAAAAAATGAACAGATACACCGGTCGACGTCAACACTAGTCAATGATCAAAAAAATAAAAAAATTAACAGATACCCCAAAAATGAATAGATACGTCGGTCAACGCCGGTCAACGGTCAAAAAAATAAAAAAATAAAAAAATCAACAGATATAGCAAAAATGAACAGATACACCAGTCAACGCCGGTAACACCGGTCAAAATAAAAAAATAAAAAAGAAAAAGACATTTTTATGTTAGCCAAACAAGGCCCTTGTCTCATTAAAGTCAATTTAAATGAAAAAAGATATTTTTTGTGTTAGCCAAACAAGGCTCTTGTCTCATTAAAGGCAATTTGGTCTTTTCACGGACCTTAAACTCTAAAATATTTTCATTAATGGACTTTACACATCATTGAAACTTAAGCTGGACTAAATCTGCTTTGTGACCTCTTCTTTTGGACTTTAGACCAATTTGTTGTTTTGTATTTGGGGGAGTGAGTTGTGTAGAGAATGTGTGAATTTTGCATTTTCACACTCAAAATTTAACAAATTTAAAGAATTCACAACTTTGAAAAAAAATAGAATTCACACTCATAATTTAACAATTCACACTTAGGGTTCATCCATCTATTTTTAGTTTTTTTTAATATTCTTAGAGTTGGGGCTTAGGGTTTAGAGTTGGCATTTTGCAAACCCTAAATCTTTAAGCCCACAACGATAAGCAGCTGTGCGTAACATCCAGTTCATACCCTAGGGTTCATCCATCTATTTTTAGTTTTTTAGTTCTTTTCAATATTTTTAGAGTTCCTATTTGACAGAATTCAAATGCTCTGTTTGACAAAATTCACATGCCATATTTGAAAAAATTCACAGCCCCTAAAAACAGAATTCACCCACCTTATTTGACAGAATTCACATGCCCTACATGATAAAATTTACCCCCAAAAAATAGAATTCACCCCTACTTGACAGAATTCACATGCCCTATTTGACAAAATTCACATGCCATATTTGACAGAATTCACACCCCTTAAAAATAAAATTCACTCAACAAAACAAAGAATTCACATCCCTATTGAGGGTGTGAATTGTGTTTAACAGGGGTGTGAATTCTTTTATTTTAGAGGGTGTGAATTGTGCATTTGAAGGACGTGAACAGGTGTGAATTGTGCATTTAAAGGAGTGATTTGTGATGTGTGAATTCTTTTTAGGGATGTGAATTCTTTCATTTTAGAGGGTGTGAATTGTTCTGAATTTTTAATTAAGCGGTGTAAAATAACTTTTTTACGTGTACATAATTTCATATTCAAAATGGATCTTGTTTGAAAGATCTCATCGAATAGGTTTCAAAAATATTTTTTTATGAATTTTCGATATGTACAACAAAAATTATAATTGTTTAAAGTTTAACAATATATGAGATTTATATATAATTATGTATGTGTATGTATGAATAAGTATATGTACGTAAACATGTGACAATCCTAGGGAGAGATAGAAATAGTTATGATTAGAAATATTATTTGGTAGTTTCCAAACAATGTTTCATCACTCATCAAATGCCAAATGTCAATTTGTTTCTCAAACCACTAACAAAAGGTAATGAGTCCGCAATATTAACCAATGATCATGGGTTGGAACGCTACAATGGGATGTTTCATCCGCATGGGATAATTTTTTCTAAATCTGAAACCCAAAAAGCGCTCAGAAAGGCGTTGGCGGGGTATTTTCGTGAAAGCAGTCCTTATCCGGGATGAGGTTGACATGGGGTGTCCTTATGCGGGCTGGCATGGACAAATTGGAGGCGGCTTGTAAGAAGCCCATTTTCCTTACCAACAACTATTGGGCCGGGCCACCTCACCCCACGCGTAAGCGTGTAAAACTACTGCGGGATAGCTATAGGGGTTAGTCCGAAAGTGAGCGCAAGCTGACCCGGGACACCATATATTAAAACAAAAATGCATATGGTAGATATACATGTAGGAGTTTCCTATATATTTTTTTATGTGATATTTATACAAATGGATTTCAGGAGTTGATGTGTGATATTAATTTACGTGAATTCTCTTTGATGTCGGAGAAGTCAACAGCGCCAACAGGTGTACTCGATTTGCTTGTTTCTCTTTGGAATACAGCTATATTTTTCTAGAATGATTAAAAGATTTGTTCTTTGAAACTTCCAGTTATCTTGATAGAAATCTCTGGTCTCACCAAATTATTTTATTTCACAACTGCTCGTAATCGTATTGTCTTTCTATGTATAGGATCACAGGAACCATTTATAATTTAATTTTTACTTTTTTGTTAATGCACGGTGTTCTCGGCCAGTTTACGCGCACCTCGGATTAATCCATACAGCCACTTCCACAACCGTTATACATGCTTACGCGTGGGTGTGAGGTGACCCGCAGATCCAAAAGCTGTTAGCAAGGAGAATCGAACATGAGACCTTTGGATGGATGAAGCAAACACTTAAGTTCTAGACCAAGATCACTTGGCCAACCCGTTCCGTTTACCATCTACATAGCTATGTTTGATTAATCAAAGACCAAAAAGAATGTCCATCCTAAATGAAATCATCACAATCTACTGAAACAAAATCACTCCGTAAGAGAATTTAAAGATTCAAGTATCACTTTCACCTTTGAGTAAGTGGCGGTGTGAAGAGGTTTCTGGTCTTAAGCTACAATTAGTCCTTCCCGTTCTTCTTGTTGTACCTATTCGTGGTTTTGTTTGAAATCTGTAGATGCCGTATGGCGCTTTGATTATGAATGAAATTCGAGCGGATCAAAAAAATAAAGAAAAAGTATCACTTTCGCATTTCATTCTATTTTGTTCTGTTGGCAAGACGGATGTGCGCATGTAGGTAAAAGGTATCATTTGGCGGAACGGGCCCTTATTATCACATCAGCATTTATATATATGTTGCTATCTTTTTTGTTCAAATTTACATGGAATGATAAAAGTGATCCAACGACCTCGATGATCGATCTCGTAATTAGCAAGGTCAGGAGTTTGAATCTTTTTACCTGCGGATGAGTGTTATTTTCCTCGTATTTGTTGGAGCGGCGAGAAACTTGGCTAAGCCCATTGAGAACAGCTTAATTTCTCCCCTCAATGAGCTTTTAGTTGGGTTGTGCATTATTTATTTATTTATTTATTTTCAATTTGATATATTAAATTCTAATACTTCTATTTTCTTATTGTTTGTAATAAATGAATAAAACATGTGTTTCATGTAATCAATATTCTAAAAGTCGTTCGGTTCTAGTGGGGCGGAAAAGGGCTGCCTAGTGCTTAATTAGGCGCCGACTAGTTGCCCTCCTAAGCACCCAGGCGGGGACTAGGCGCCAACTCATAGGCTGCCTAGTCTAGGCGTTAGACCACTGCCTAGCGCCTAGGCGGGAAGTAGTCGACTTAGGCGGCTGACTTTTAGAACACTGCATGTAATTTTCTTCTTCTCAATTCAATGGGCGAGAGTTAATTTAGGGTAAACCAGTCCTCAATTGCACTTTTTCTTCTTCGGGTCGATCATTAATTCTCCCTTTCAGAGAGTCAGATAGTAAGACTCTTATCAGTAATTTCTAGAAGGAAGTCATTGAATTTCAGGGATGACATCTCTCTCTCTCTCTCCCTCCCACCTCGGTGGGATCGGATTCGGATCTTTATTATCGGTACGAATCCAGGTCATTGACAGACCTACCTAACTAGAAGTTAACATTGCCCTAATAAAACCCTCGGGAGTTGGCTCGATGGTAATTACTTGACATTTAGGAGTCTCGGAAAATCTTTAATTGCACAATTAAAGATGGCACAATATCAATTCTTGTGTCAATTACATCCATATGAGTCTTTATCGCGACTTTAATTGAACCCCTCCTCGAGGATGAAATTGATCTCCGAAGCAGCCGGTTTTTCGGACCAAAATGCGAGGTATTAAAAACAAACATTGTCGCAGTTAAAGTTTCTTTAAGGTTGAATTGATTTCCTCAATCAGCAGCAAGACCAACTTGATGTGCCATGCATGCCTTGCTAGCTAGTACACCACCCTCAATAGTCATATGCTCTTCAAACACGTCTCTCTCTCTCTCTCTCTCTCTCTCTCTCTCTCTCTCTCTCTCTCTCTACTAAGGTCAACATGGTCAAAAGAAATAAGTTACAATTTATTCCTTAGATTTTACCTCAAATACTACTCTCATGTAAACATATATTCTCATGTACACCATCTAAAGTTAAACACTGGTGCGAATTCATAATTTATTATGCCTATTAATCTTAAAAGTTATAATTCGCAAATAAAATTCAAAATCTTTAAAATAAAAGAAAAGGGGCTTCCAAATGCTCTCCTTGACTGAGTACACGGTACTCTTAACCATTTACGTTGCGAGAAATATGGGGTAGCGACAAATTATCGTTCACTTTCGTTGGGTACACTTAAGAGACAAGAAGTGACCTACGTTACATTGTGTAGTGAAAATATTTTATTTGCGGTGTTAGATTTTTTGGAGGGTTCCAAACCTAAAGCCAATTGACAATAGGCAGAGTACGTAGTAGCCTCTGAAATATATTAACCAAACTTGGGTGATTTAAATGAGGGATGTGAGACAAATCTAACATGCGAAAAGTATCACATAACAATGTCACATTGTACGCGGAGAATATCCAATAATTGGCCCTCCTTGACATTCCAATGTCCCTAAAATACAGTAATAAAGGGTGTAATGTGATTTCATTTGGCCAATTCTTGCTTTAGGAGCAGCACCACAAAATCTTCCCCTAGAAATGGTTAAGATTGCCATCAAGGACTTCCCCATGCATGTTTTAGTCAAATCAAGAAGCCTCTCAAAACCAAGACAAAATGACTTTTGTTTCGTCTCTTAACTAAACACGTGTTTGTGACACCCGCGGCTAGGTTTAGTGAATGATTGACCTTGTGGTGCAGCCCCTGAAGATATTTATTCCCTTCCCAATGAAGACCAAAGTAAACAGTACTTAACAATTCCATGCATTAATCACGTGTACATCTTGTTGTGGAAATGCCAGGGCAGCAAATGAACCGAGCAGCTCGCGAGCTCGAGCTTGAGTTTTCGGCTCATTTATGTTCGAAAAAAACTTGGCTCGTTAAGGGAGGCTCGGCTCGATTAAAGATGCTCTTTTAGTAAAAAAACTAAGTTCAGCTCGTTAAGGGCACGACTCGTAAAGGCTCGAGCTCAAATTTTTGACTTGTTTAGTAAACGAGCACAACTCGAGTTTGAGAAAACTCAGCTTGTTTTGTTTGGAACCCTAGGAAATGGTAGAGGTGATGTCGATATTGATTTTAAATTTTTTTTTTGCCAGAGTATTTGTTAAATAATTACAAAAGTCAACCTCTTCTCTATATATAGGGAGTCGAATTCGAGACCTCACGCTCCAAACGAGTGCTACACGACCATCCATGTAGATATTGGTCAACACAGTTCGTTTTCTGTCTCAATGCAGTTTAAATTTTTTTCTTATTCTTATTGTGCCTTAAAATTGGTGTATTCGGATTTTTTCACGACCTTATGTGACTGAAGTACTGCATAAAGACATTGACATACTTGGATCCCATTCACTTTCTCCAAATAGATATGTTTTTTTGCAAAGGCTTGAGATTTACCTGACAAATTCTAACCCATGATTTAATAATCATACAATTGCCTAGTGTACCCTTGCCATATTTCAATGTGAAAAACCCTAGATCGCCTAGGTTTATAAATATTTGTTATGTATGAATTCTTTAATAAATAAACCACCAATCAATCCAAACGTAGGAACGGAAAACAATCAAAAGATAACACCAGGTTATACGTGGAAAACCCTAAACGGGAAAAAATCACGGGAATGAATCAAGCACTACTAAACACGAGGTTACAAGAACTCTTACTATAAGTTTGAACTCCACAAACCTAAACCTAGACACTCTTGCCGAATCCACGTACACCTCTCTGAATGCTTGACTGCTGCTGCCTTGAATTCACAAGCCTTCCGTTTGCCTTCCGAAAATCCACCGAAGGACTTTAACTTGCCTAGGAATCCTCCTTAGGACTTTTCTCAAATAAATTGAAGAAAAGATACTGAAATCTCTTGGAGTTATCTTGTACACTCAATACTCAATGATCCATCGATGTCATTGTACTCCAAGATTCACAAGCAAAAGAACTCTTTTCTCTGAGTCTTAAACTATAATGTAAAGTGCTTATGTCGTTTCCCACAAAATCAATTCTCACCACCTTGAATATAAATAAGCTACTTAATTTATCCTTGATTTTCAACTTGTATATTCCGTGAAGTTGCCAAATACCGAAAACGGGATTTCCTTGATTTTTCTTTCCTTTCGAAGTGCTAAATATTGAAGCCCTTGATTGCCAATCAATTCTTTGATTTTCTTCCACCTAAAAACTCAATCTCTCAATTACACATTATTGATTTCCTTCCACTTTCTAAACAGACACTCTAGAAACAAAAACAAAAAAAAAAAACTCGATAAATGAGAATACAAATAAATGTGTGTTTTGTCGTAGAATTTGCCAACATAGAAAGACCGTGGCTATGGCCCTAACAATCTCTTCATTTGGCACTTCCATAACAAAACACACTAAACAATGAAAACCTATCCCCTAACAGAATATGATCACTTGCAAAGCTGCAACTCAACAACACTTAAATGCGCAATCTGTTAGAATCAACAAACCACTCCCCCTTTTTGTCATGGAATGACAAAGGTAGAGCAAACTAGCAGCAAAAGAACCCACAAAAATTCATATAGCGCATCAACCATGTCTGAAGCTAATTAACCTGTGGGATCAACAGAAATACTGCATACCATAGTGATTGTGTGAAATATCGTATACCACAGTTACATATGGAAAAGCAAAAAAAAAAAAAAAAATTGATGATAAATATATAGGATTAGGATACGGAGGGGAGCTTAACCCGACGACATCCCTTCGGATAATTGAGGAGGTACGGAGGTGGTGGGGACAACGGAGGTTTCCGTTTGGGGATAGTGGAGGAATTGGTGTGGGTTTAGGCTCCGTTCCGCTAAGGTTCTTATTCTTATAAGTACTTATTTTCCGTTTTACGAGATATGTTATTCTCTCACAATATATCAACTTTAATTCAAAAAATAAGTAGCGGAACACACGCGTGTTTGAAAAAAATTAACTTTGGTTGCTAGAGAGAGAGAAGGAAAAGTTGGAAAAACAAGTTCCATTTTCTCTCCCATTCTTCTTAACTTTCTCCTCTCATTTTCACGGTATTATTTTCTCTTCTTTTCTCCTTTCCATCCCCATGTTCCAAACTGAGCCTGTGGGTTTAAGGAGGAAGCAATGGAGTGGGTTTTGGATTGGGTTTGGGGAAATTTGGTTTAGGGCTTTGTGAAACGTTGGTTCAGAAAAATGTCCGTTGTTTTGGGAAAATTACGGCCAAGAACATATATTGATAATTAATACCCGTCAAGGACATTTTTATCATTAACAAATATTCTTAGCATGTCTTTGGTGGGTATTAATTATTAAAACAAGTCCTAGGCCGTCATTTTTCCCGTTGTTTTCTGTGTCGGGCTGGGCTTAATTTTTTTTATGACTGCTGGGCCCTCTCTGTGTGGATACTTTTGATGAGCCCATCCTATGTGGATTTTATTCTATGGATTTGGGCCTAACAGTTCAAATCACTTTTATAAGGCAAAAACTCCATGGCATGTCACAATGGGCCTTCGGGAGATAACTATTGGGATTATTGCACATCGAATTACGCGCTCAATCTCACCAACATACATAATAACAAATCTTGGAACGCTATGAATCATAGATCTAACATACAAAAGAGAATCAAAAGTAAAGAAGAAAACAAGACACAAGCTATACGAGATTCGGCAATTGCCTACTCCTCGGGAGCCACACCAGTTCACAGTTCACTATTAATTGATGAAAAATACCCACAAGTCTCTCTCAAGAGTTACAACAGCTTTTTTCGCATTTTTTCTAAAGCTCTCAACCCTAAAAACGATTTAGAAACGTATTTATTGGCTTTGTCTGCGTTCTGTTTTTTCATTTTTCTCGCAAACCGCCGGCCCAGCCCTCTACGCAAATAGACCGACATCAGGCCGAACGGCCGCAAGAGCCGATCCAGTTCTTTGCCTTAATAGTTAGATACGGCAATTCAACACGCCCCGCCCTGATCGGGGCGGGTTTTTGTTGTAAAAAATATGGATTGAGATTGCCACCTCTACCTGCGTATATTATGTGGTGAAAATGTTTTATTTGCAGTGTTAGATTTTTTGGAGGGTTCCAACCTAAAATCAATTGACAATAGGCGGAGTAGTAGCCTCTGAAATATATTAACCAAATTTAGGTGGCTTAAAAAATATGAATTGAGATTACCACCTCTAACATGCGAAAAGTATTACGTGACAATGTCACATTGCACGCTGGGAATATCCAATAATTGGCCCTAGCCTCCTTGATATTCCAATGTCCCTACAATACAGTAATAAAGGGTGTAATGTGATGATTGGCCAATTCTTGCTTTAGGAGCAGCACCACAAAATCTTCCCCTAGAAATGGTTAAGATTGCCATCAAGGACTTCCCCATGCATGTTTAGTCAAATCAAGAAGCCTCTCAAAACCAAGACAAAATTATCTCTAACTTTTGCACCAATAAATGACTTTTGTTTCGTCTCTTAACTAAACACGTGTGTGTGACATCCGCGGCTTGGTGCAGTGAATGATTGACCTTTTGGTGCAGCCCTGAAGATATGTTCCGTTCTGCAACTCCAAATAAGTACTTATTTTTTAAGAAGGCAATTTCAAGCTCAAAAATTATGTGCTTACGCAATTCCATGCATTAATCACGTGTACATCTTGTTGTGGAAATGCCAGGGCAGCAAATGAACCGAGCAGCTCGCGAGCTCGAGCCCAAATTTTCGGCTCGTTTATGTTCGAAAAAAACTTGGCTCGTTAAGGGGAGGCTCGGCTCGATTAAATAGGCTTGTTTAGTAAATAACTAAGTTCAACTCGTTAAGGGCACGACTCGTAAAGGCTCGAGCTCAAATTTTTGCTTAAACTCAAATTTTTGGCTTGTTTAGTAAACAAGCACAACTCGAGTTTGAGAAAACTTAGCTTGTTTTGTTTGGAACCCTAGGAAATGGTAGAGGTGATGTCGATATTGATTTAAAATTTTTTTTTTCCAGAATATTTGTTAGATAATTACAAGAGTCAACCTCTTCTCTATATATAGGGAGTCGAATTCGACACCTCACGCTCCAAACGAGCGCTACACGACCATCCATGTAGATATTGGTCAACACAGTTCGTTTTCTGTCTCAATGCAGTTTAATTTTTTTCTTATTTTTATTGTGCCTTAAAATTGGTGTATTCGGATTTTTTCACGACCTTATGTGACTGAAGTGCATAAAGACATTGACATACTTGACCCCATTCACTTTCTCCAAATAGATATGTTTTTTTGCAAAGGCTTGAGATTTACCTGACAAATTCTAACCCATGATTTAATAATCATACAATTGCCTAGTGCATGTACCCTCGCCATATTTCAATGTAAGTTTGTCCGTGGGCTATGTGATTCATCGTCATATCTTTTCGATTTATGTCATACGTGCTATGAAAAAACGTTCACTATTATAAAGATTGTGTAGGAACGACTTCGTTACTAGATGTACGTTCACGAATAGATGATAACTTGCTTGCATAGATGGAAAAACGACATCTATAAAGTATTTCAGACGAGACTAGCTATCACGCACCGCTTTCAAATACAAAAAAGTTAATTCATGCCTACTTAGAACTGTGATATTATTCAACTTCAAACCCATACACATTAGGAGAGATTTATGTTTAGGGACTCATTTCAAAACCCGAAAGAAATCGATCCGAAGGAGTAAAAAACACCAGGGCTATATTACATGTTAAAACTCACAAGCTACCTTTTGTAGGTCTCCAAGGCTACAAGTATATTGGCAATTATGGTAAACCAGAAATACTGCATACCATAGTGATTGTGTGAAATATCGTATACCACAGTTACATATGGAAAAGCAAAAAGAAAAAAGAAAAAGAAAAAGAAAAGATGATAAATAGGATTAGGATACGGAGGGGAGCTTAACCCGACGACATCCCTTCGGATAATTGAGGAGGTACGGAGGTGGTGGGGACAACGGAGGTTTCCGTTTAGGGATAGTGGAGGAATTGGTGTGGGTTTAGGCCCCGTTCAGCTAAAGTTCTTATTCTTATAAGTACTTATTTCCCGTTTTACGAGACATGTCATTCTCTCACAATACATCAACTTTAATTCAAAAAATAAGTAGCGGAACACACTCGTGTTTGAAAAAATTAACTTTGGTTGCTAGAGAAAGAGAAGGAAAAGTTTGAAAAACAAATTCAATTATCTCTCCCATTCTTCTTAACTTTCTCTCTCATTTTCACGTTATTATTTTCTCTTCTTTTCTCCTTTCCATCCCCATGTTCCAAACTGATCCTTAGGGTTTAAGGAGGAAGCAATGGAGTGGGTTTGGGGAAATTTGGTTTAGGGCTTTGTGAAACGTTGGTTTAGAAAAATGTCCGTTGTTTTCTGTGTCGGGCTGGGCTTTATTTTTTTTTCTTATGTTGACTGCTGGGCCCTCTCTGTGTGGATACTTTTGCTGAGCCCATCTTATGTGGATTTTATTCTATGGATTTGGGCCTAACAGTTCAAATCACTTTTATAAGGCAAAAACTCCATGGCATGTCACAAGGGGCCTTCGGGAGATAAATATTGGGATTATTGCAGATCGAATTACGCACTCAATCTCACCAACATACATAATAACAAATCTTGGAACACTATGAATCATAGAACTAACATACAAAAGAGAATCAAAAGTAAAGAAGAAAACAAGACACAAGATATACGAGATTCGGCAGCTGCCTACTCCTCGGGAGCCACACCAGTTCACAGTTCACTATTAATTGATGGAAAAATACCCACAAGTCGCCCTCAAGAGTTACAACAGATTTTTTCTCATTTTTTCTGAAGCTCTCAACCCTAAAAACAATTTTAAAAACATATTTATTGGCTTTGTCCGCGTTCTGTTTTTTTATTTTTTTCCTCAAACCGCCAGCCCAGCCCTCTACGCAAATAGACCGACATCAGGCCGAACGGCCGCAAGAGCCGATCCGGTTCTTTGCCTTAATAGTCTTCAGTCTTCACCCATGAAAATAAAAAGTGTCCAGTTTGAGTGGGGTAATCATACATTTCACTGAGAATATCTCTCTCTCTCTCTCTCTCTCTCTCTCTCTCTCTCTCTCCTGTTGTTTTCCATAGTGAAATTATGAGGCAGCGCACTACTAGCCATCTTTGGAAGTTTCACACTTTCTTCTTTCCTTGGGTTCATACGTACACACGGAGACCTGTTGAGAGTTACAACACTCACTACACTGAGTGCCAAGTTCTCTGATCTTGAATATTTTGGGGACCAAATTAAGTGAAAAAAGAAAAGATGAGAAAAGCAAAATTTATCGTTTTGCCTTTTGCGTAGTGGGATTTGGTGAATCACTCTGTTTTGCTTCGCTAAGGCTGTCGGTAGTAGTGTGTGCGCCCACACATAGTAGTGTGTGTGGAGCCCACATATATGTGAGAGATTGTGTTTGGTGTTGTGTTTGAATTGTTGTGTGAGTTTCATTTTTGGTCGGTAGGTTTGCATATTTGGCTCTTGATGATTGATGAGAGATTAGCTTGCTAACCTATGTTGGTGGAATTCTGAAGCATGTTTTCTCTGTTGATTATGACCAAATTAGCAATACCTGAAAAACTAGGCTGCTAAATGAATCAAGTTACTCGAGATATATTGCAAATGTAGGGCATAAAGTCACACTGCGTGTAAAGTTTAGGGTGCAAAGTTACATTACCCAAGATATATTGTAAAGTCACATTGAAATGTTTGGGTTCCAGGATGACATCTTCGGAGGGGCGGCCAGCGGTGGCTTGGAGGGTTCGATGGTGCCTAACTGGCGGTGATGGACTTACTGTCTGTTTCGGGAGGCAGCGACGTTTCTTAGGGTTAGATTTTAGGATTTCTTTGGGCCGGGCTACATTGTTCAGATTTGGACTTTTTAGGCCTTTTGGTTGTTTTAGCTCTATTTGTTTTTATCTGGACACTTTAGGCCTTTAGGTTATTGGGCTTTATCCCTCGGGCTGTTTTTTCCTAACTTTTGCTTGAAATTTTTTCCCCTATTCCTAATAAATTGTTACTTTTGCCGATAAAAAGAAGAAGATATATTGCAAATGTATGTGAAGTAGGAGAAAGGGAGCTCTCTTTTTTCATTAATTAACTATTTTTTCACACAATAGAGAACCTATTTTTACTCTAACCCAACACAACCAACCACAATAGACATCAAACTCCTCTCTTTACAATTTGAACCGGCAACCTCACAACACCTTAATGCTGCTACACCACCGGGCCAACTGCGCGCTCTGGTTTTTCCATTAAGCATAATTAGATTGAGTCATCATATTTTTTGTTCTCTTGTTAGTATCGGGGTGTTGGAGGGTACAAAAGGTATTGGCGCAGTTTCCCAAATATACCAAATGCGGTAAAAGCACTAAAAGCACTTTTAGCGCATCTAGAAAATTATCATCCGATCGAAGACAGCTATGAGGTTAGAATTTTCAATCTATGTCAATAAACTCATACTTGTCTATGTCAAGCATGCATGCTTTGGAAAAAATGAAAAGTAAGGTCAGTTTCGAAGAATGAGGTTAAAGTTCCATCAACTCAATTTTCTTTTACAACCACTTTTGATCTAATTCTTCCTTTTGGTGGTCGAATTAATATAAAAAACAGATTTAAAAAATAAAAATAAAATGAAGAAAACAATAATGCATGGCACAAGAGAGGGAAAGAAAGGGGAGTCAAGTTCACGAAAAATGCTGAGATGACTATCTTCAATTAACCTCAAGTTATACCGTAGCTGCTCGTGTTTCCTTATATAATACCGTAACTTTTCTTTTTTCTTCCCGTGGGACCCAAGTGGGATCTCACAGGACCCTAAACTATCGATGTGTATTGCTTAACCTCCTCATCCTTAAACCAAAGGACCAAATTGACCCCATAAACTATTGAATATCATGCTCTTGTCTTGTTTGCTCCATCAACTGAGATTGTTAAAAGACCATTATGGACTTGTTCGATGAAGTTCATTAGGGGACAAAAAAATGCACAACATCTCCCTATGGTCCATGATTTTCCACAGGATGTGTGGGACAATTTGCTTAAAATATTTTTTCAAGAATCTTTATAAATGATTAGCTCAATCAAATATCGGTAAAAGCTTGAGTAATTCATTTGATTTTTAGTCTTTGCAAATTTAGGGACTATAAATCCAATGAATCGAACGACCCCTTATCGATATTCGATTGAGCTGATTTTTCACGAAGATCCTTACGGTTCGGATAATTTGGGTGAGACCCCATTTTGGTGTACCCATAATTTTATTGTTCCCCAATTGGCTAGACAACAGAATGGACATGTGTCTCCCTTATTGTTTCACCTCAAAAAAGTCAATGTAAAATCATGGAAAATAGGAACAAAAGTGAATTCTTTTTCCATCAAGTGTAATCATAGATGTATCCTATTCTTTGTTCTTTTGTTATTTTAGTACAAAAGAATTGAATAGGTACATTAATTGCAATCCTCCAGAGGCTGCTATGATTTTAGAAATTTCTCAATCTTTATGGTTAAAGTCTTTGTCAGTAAAAATCATGCTTGTCTATGTCATGCATACTTGGAAAAATGGATAGTAAGGTCAGTTTCAAAGAAATGTGGTTAAAGTACCATCAACTCATTTTCCTTTTAACAACATACTGTATATGATAAAGAATTCCCTATAGTCACTTCTTATCACTGCAATGCTCTCTCTCTCTCTCTCTCTCTCTCTCTCTATCTCTCTCTCTCTCTCTCTCTCTCTCCGGAATAGGGAAATGCTATGGTGGTGCTGCAGGGCGATCAAAACTACGTTGTTTTGCCTCCCTCATTCAAACTTGATCTATACTTTTCTATTTTTAAGATGCATACCGAGTCTATAACGGCATAGTTTTTGGTCTCCCTATAGCACTATGCTGTGGGGCTGCACCTCATCATCCTAAATCCGTCTTGAACACGCCATTTGAATGGTATTATGGTTCATGAGGTAAGCTAATCTAATGCGGGTGGATTTTACAAGGCCTTTTCAAAGTCAACACCTACTAACTACCTCCAAAATAACGCTATAGACCCTATGAGATGGGGTTAATTCGAAAATGCTAAAGCCACCAATAGTGGTTGTACCGACCGTCACGAGACTCACTTCGGGTCCCGCATGGATTATCCGAGCCGTTCAACAATAATTTAAAAAAAAATATCAAGTGAGCTTGTGAAAAATCAGCTCAATCCGATACGTGCAGGTGTTTGATCCAATCTTTCAATTTTTCATCCAGAGTCAGAATAAAAAATAATAATTGAATGGCTTGAATCGTTTATGCGGGACCCGAAATGAGTCCCGCGTGACGGTCGGTGCAATCACCGTCGGTGGCCGTAGTCGGGTTCGGGTTAATTAGAATGCGTTCAATTAGTTTAAGTAGGCGGATATTCTTTGATCGGAGGTAATTACAAAGCAACCCTACCAACTCCCCAAGTGAGAAAAAGATGTGTTGTTACTGGTGAGACAACGATTGTCTTGTCATTCCGTTTCCGTTGTCCACAAATGTTTTCCAAAGTCTTCTCCCATGGATCCAACCTGAGTCACACCTTTCTTTGCCCCAGCCGTGGGTGCAGAATTTTTATGAATTAGGGGAGCCGAATATATAAACTTATCGAAAGTTGACGGGATCAAACTGATTTTTTTTCATGAATGCGAGAGTTACGGGAGATGAACGATTGGGATCTTTTATGGGGGCCAGGATGGAGGCAAAATAATTGAGTTTGTGGAGTATGGAGACGAAGGGTATGGAGGGGAGCTTAATCCGGAGTGTTCTCGGCTCGCCCATACCCCTCTATATGCCCTTGAATTGAACCCTCTACTTTTCAAAAAAATAATAATAAAAAAATTTGCTTATCTTATTTATTTGCATAAAATAAGCATTAAACAATTACTGTAAGAAGGGTTTGGACCCTTTCGCAGCTCAATTGCTTATCTTCTGGAAACTAACAATTTGTAATACGTACGAACTCATGAAAGTCAAACATTTCAAGGGTCACTGAAACAAAGAATTGGTCGAGGTACGCCCGAGATAGCCTGGACATCTGGTTATAAAGAAAACGATTTAAATAGAATATAAACGAAATAAGCAATCGTTTGACCAAACAAAATTTGTTGTTTAAATAACTGTGGGTATTGTAAACAACAAGCGAATAAGCAACTAAATGAGCCATCAGAGTCCATGCAATAAAAATCAATAGGTACACTTCCATGCAGCACTTTTTGTCCTGCTTCTTTGTGTATGGAATTTGACATAAAATTAAATTTATTTTCACTCATTTAATTAAGTATTTATTTTATTTTTATTGCCTGTAGTTTTTTCTTTTCTTTTTCCTGTGATCCTTTTTCTCTGTTAAATAGTTGTGGATAAAATTGAAAAGGAAGAAAACCTTGGCGTAAGAAACAAGTTGGGTGAGGCAAATATGAAACCGCGCGCATGCATTATTTCTCCACAAAGACTTGTTTGGCAGTCAAATTAATATGAACCCAAATTTAATTAGAAACCAAAAATTCAAGAAATCAATGATGCCACAAAAGAAGAAAAGAAAGGTACGTCCTCATCATGAATTGTGTGATATATATCTTAATCTGAAAAAATCTTGTGAAAACTGCTCATTAAAAGTTGGTCATGACTTTGATATCTTAACCAATTAATTACCTTTTTCTTGCTATTGGTAACGAAGTGGAAAAGGAAAATTTATGGCTTTTATTTAATTCATGAACCTACTTGCACGAAAATGTTCTAATGAGACTGTGAAAAAATTACTATAAATATATAGTAGTTGATTCGAAAAAAATATTTGAAAAATTCAATTTCCTGATTCAATCGTAATATTTAACTGAACAAAAACAGACAAAACTCTACGCAAATACAGAGAGCCAAATTCTAAATCTCTTAGAGCAAGTTTACCAGTTGTTAGGTACAATACTGGTAAACAGTGCACTTTTTTCATTTTACCTACTTACATCTCTTTCAATAGTACATCAATACTATCTATTTAACCTATTCTCTATTAAAATATTATTACTTTTATTTACCTTTTTCTTCTCTAAGGAGAGAGAGAGGAATAATTAATAAAATAATAGACACATGGTGAATAGTGCTTAGGTATATTTACCTATTGGATGAATTTTACCTAGACTTTTACCTAATCTGCTGCAATGCTCATTTGGGGGTTTTGCTTAGGTAAAATAGCTAAAAAGCTCTTTTATCTCTTCTGATAAACTTGTTCTTAATGATGCGTAATACCCAATGGCGGGTCCGATTAGGCCTATGAACAGGCATACTAATTTTCAGAACTTGTAGTTCATCCGCTTAACACCCAAACCAACCCACAAAAATTCCCATATAAATTAGGTGCATGCATGAAAGGGATTACAATAGGAAAAAAAAAAAGGAATTGCAAAGGGTAGTGTGGTAATTCAGAGGGAGGAGTTGGTGGGCTATTGACTTCCAAGTTTGTGGTAGGCCCATGCAGAACTGTGGGCCTTGTACCTGATGGAGATCTTCTAGAACCTCACCTACTCACAACCCACTTCTTTCTTTACAAAACAAGGTTGATTTTTGTTTTTTCGTTTTTTGTTATTTTGTGTGTGTTTTGTTTTGGAATATGATGTGATGGTGAAATGTGTTTTGAATGCTGGTTTGTTTTGTCATAAAACCAATGGGAAATGATTTTACCACACCCTTTTTTGTTAACGCTACACCCTGCAAGTATATTTTTGCACCAAAAATACACTTGCAGGGTGTGGCGTTAACAAAAAAAGATGTGCACCAAAAAGACACTTGCAGGATGTGGCGTTAACAAAAAAGGATGTGGCAAAATCACTAACCAAACCAATTTGCATGATGATGTGAAAAGAATAGTCACCTTTTCTTGCGTTGGCCCTCATTCCCCTGATTGTCTTTCTGCCTTATGCCCTTCTTAAGCAATAACTTACAACCACTCGTTTCCCGGGGATGCTGCCGAGCAATTTCCTGCCAATCACATGCAGAGCGGCCGATCCAGTCGTTCATTGTGACACAGATGGATCGGAATATCAAATCTGAGCGCATGCAAATCTGAACCGTCCATTGCCGAAATGAGTGGGACGGATCGGTCACTCTACACCGCTCTACGGGGAGATGCTCGACAGCATTCTATTCAACATATTGACCCGATTATTATCTAGGTATTCGTACTATGTTACGGGATTCTATACTAGCCACAAAAATGTTATGTAAGTTCTGTGTGTCGTAATGCAACAAAGTCAAGATTCGATCAGCACACAGGAGTCGTTTGTTGATCTTGACTTTCAAGATGTAGTTTCTCAATCAAACTCAGTGTTCTTTTAGTCCGATTATTTAGGGGGATAAATGAAGATATTTAGGGGTCCAAATGTAAGAGTTCAAAATTTAGGGTGGCACATGACCCAGGGTCTGTACCTAGGTCGGCCCCTAATTTTTACTATGTTGTATTGTTTGTTATTACTATAGAAAAACAAAGACATATTTTAAATAAACTATTGTTCATTTCGTAACTAGTCATTATTGAGTCCTCTTCTTGTCATGGAAACTTGAGTTAAGTGAGTGATGTAGAACACGTAGAGATCCAATACCATGATTAATTGGATCGGATAAAGTCTCGGAAGTCCAAACAATATTTAATTTCAAATTACCCGATTTGGCAAAGGAAATTCGGACAAGCTTGAAATAGGCCCAAACTTGGTGGGCTGACTTATTTTTGCGCTCCGGTCAATACTCACAACCTCCCATGGTGGATTTCGGCCCGATTTAATGGTTTAGCCCTTCGATTCGATGTTTTTGCCGTTTTAGGAAACTTTTAATTCGTTAATAACTTTTAAATTGTAATTCCTTATTAGTTGGTTCTTGTTGGGAAAGTGCTGTTTTTCTTTCCCGTTTTCAATTTTAGGAGTTTCCCCAAATTATGAGACTTTTTATTTTTCGGCTTTAATTATTAGGGTTTCAGGGTTACACCATATAAAAGGGTTAAAACCTAATGTTTTTCATTGAACTTTGCATCAATAATATTTTAGACTTTGTCTTTCTTGTTGTGGATTCAAGAACAGCTCGTTGCTACGAGTACCTATCATTTGGATTAGTACGCTAACTAATCTCTTGTTAATTCTGTTGCGTCAGTGAGATAGGATTTTTTGTGCCGAAAACCTCTGAACCTCTGTGCTGAGGGGTTTTCCAGCCGCTGAATTTAAAACATAAAAAATGTGAAAGTACACGAAGACCCCTTCAACTATCACTTTTTTCCACTGAGACCCCCTAACGTTTAAAATCGCTCATACTATAACTGTCAAGCACCCAGCACCCTTCTGTCAAAAAGACCGTTAAGATGAAGGGATCAACGTGGACAATTTCTATGGATGAGGGGGATAAGGCGAGGGGGTCAGTGTGGGTAATTTTTTAGGGGTAGAATCGTCATTTTTCCTCATTTTGTTAACAGAGTTAGCCAATTTTTCGTTTCATGTACTCCCTCCGTCCCAAAATGTTTCTCCGGCCCGCAAAACGGAGTGTTAAAAATAATGCAATTTTTTCAAGAAAAAATTCAATCTTTTTTCATAAATTAAAAATCCTCATTGATATCTAGTAAGTTGTTAAAAAACTTTTGATTTTTTCTTTCCAAAATTGTATTATTTTTAACACTCCGTTTTGCGGACCGGACACGCATTTTGGGACGGAGGGAGTAGTTAAGGAGGTCTGTATGGACAGTTTTAAACGTTATGGGGTCTCCATGGAAAAAAGGCATAGTTGAGGGGGTATCCGTGTACTTTCACCTAAAAAAATTCACATAATCTAACGACTGAAAAACCCCTCAGCACAGAGGCACAGGAGTTTTCGAAACAGAGAAAATTGGACCCCGAGTTAAGTACATCGTACAACTATAGGAAGAGAGATTTGTACTTATCAAATGCAGTTGATGTACTACAACACAACTCTCATTCTCCGTTGAAAACCCCATTATGCAAAATGCATTGTCAAGAAACAAGCAAGCTAACCCTAACAACTCCTCTTGGATGCCAATTTGTCAATGAGCCACTCTTTATTAACTCTTTGGCTGAATTTACCATTTTTTGTTAGTACTCTATGTATGTACGACTGCATATATACATACAGGGTTTGGATTGTCTCAAGTTCCTGAAAGGGAATTGAACTGTCCAGTTTAACCCGTTGGGTTTAGATAATAAGAGCCATTCATTTTTTCTAGCTCGTCGAGAATATCAGGCAATTCAAAAATCACATCTACTGGACATCGAGAAACGAAATTTTGAAACACACTCATCTTCTAAAAAGAAGATATTGGCACAGTAGATCAGAACCTATTTATATTAATATAAAATCGGTCATGATCATGCATTAATTGATATATATAATTGATATTCGAATGATGCAATTTTTGATGGACAACTCTTGACAATCTCTAAGAAATGAAGGAGAGCAATCATCAAAGTAGCTCTGAGAAGGGTACACAAAAAGTTCAAATTAGACGGTCCAATCCCTTCAACCAGGGATAATCAAGATCCGTCCGTAGTTTTTTTTTTTTTTAACATCAGAAATTTCATTCATGTTGGCATCTAAACGACACTTACCGATTTCATCACAACGGTGTGACAAGAACTATAACCGTCTATACTTAGACGTGAGCATTTCGAGCTAAAAAGCACATACTAGTCAAATAGCACGTACCGTAAGCAGATCCCAAAATACGATTCGGGTACAGAAATGATACTGGTACAGACATAAATCTGTACCAGTGCGTACAAACGCATTTTTGGGTCACAAAAAAATGATCGAAGCCGCTCATTTTGTTTAAAATACTTTGTTTATGATTCTTGCAAAAAATAAGCTCAATCCGATACCGGTAAGGATGTTTACAAAACATCCAACTTTGCTTTAGAATTCATGCCTGAATTATGTGACAAAGTTTGATGTTTTGTAAATGCCCTTACCGATATTGGATTGAGTTTATTTTTTGCAAAAATCATAAACAAAATATTCTAAACAAAATGAACGGTTTCAATCATTTTTTTGAGACCCAAAAAATACCCAAAAAATCATTTGTACTCGTTGGTACAGATATTAAATCTGTACCAGTAGCACCATTCATTCGGGAATATATTGCGAGTCAAAAAAAGAGGAGATAGGGAGGGAGACCCAAGTGTTGTCTTTATCAGTTAGAATTGAGAGCGGTTGGTGGAGGATGTTACAGTCATCCATCAAGGGGTGTGGGAAAAAATTTCAGTGCCGAGCGGGTACCACATGATGTCCGTTCACACATTCGAGCCGTCTATTGCGTGTTTGAACGGCTCAGATTTGGCGAGAGAAAAAGGAAAGAGAAAGTGTTGAGGTGAGATGAGTGAGAGGGTTTCAATCCGAGCCGTCCAAAAGAGTATCGGACAGCTCAAATGCGCCGAGCGGGTACTACGTCCGCAATACCCGCTCGGCAACTCCTCAGGGGTCTGTGCTTTTTTTTTCCTTTTCCCAAGAGTATTGGGTTTCTTTTGGTTCAAGATTTATCTAATCAGAGAGAAGCTCACCTTATTTGGTTTGAAAAGATCTGAATATTTGTATTCTATTCAAAATTTCTCCTGATCAGCCCAGTTTATCTCATCTACCCCTTTTAGAAAAAAATTGCCAAACCACGTTTGACCTTCCTTGACTGTTACTTCGAATTTTTTTAAAAAAACCCCCCTTATTTCCTTTCCTATTTTTTTTTGTTTATTTTTACTCGAAACAGAATAGATTCAACCGATCGACCGTAATTTCGGGTCGCATGTCCCCTCCTATTTGTACATTCTCTGTGGAGGATAATCGAATAGTCGCTTAGCATATGATGCAGGCCAGGATGAAATAAAAAGAGGATGTGATTGTTGTTGGATTCCACCTTGGAACGTGAAATGTAAGCAAAATCGCTAATTCTTGACGTACTCCTCCCGATAGGAGAAAGAAATAATTGGGCTGGTCTAGTTTTGGCTTTCAGAACGCTTCCTAGCTAGGTCCGCTCTAATAATTGGATTTACTCATATTGTAGAATTTGAGAAGTTTAATTATGTCAAAAATCAACTTAATTTGGATTGATAAGGTGGAGTATTTATGTTTAAACACTATAAATGTGTTAGGATTCACTGTCATTCGATTTTCTCCTATTAATAAATGTGTTTTGAAATTGTATTTACCGATATTGAATCTACATGATTCTCGGGATGTTTAAACTTCTCGATGAACTTTATAAAATGAACAGTTTCGGTCATTGAAATTTATCTGAAATCAGCCCGGGATGGATGGTGGAGTTTTTTTTTTAATCTGGATCCTTGTAGTAAATGATGAAAGATACCGGGGAAGAGTTCTCCTGTCACATAATGGCAAAGGAATTGTCAAACATGGTATTTAGACTCTCTTCCTAGTTTAGGGAAAAAGTGAACGAAACAGACAAAAGAATAGGAAGAATGAGCAGAGAGCTATAAAGGCTGTGTCTCTGGATCATCATGAAAAAAAACCAAGTTTCTTTCTGGGATGTCAAAATGTGCAGAATTAACTTGTGAAGTTGATGAGAAATGGAAGGTTAGTCATGCAATCCCTACTCATAAATAGGCTACTTCTGAACGCAATTTAAGTTCGTTTCCTAAAGGGTTTTTTGGATTCTCATCGGTCCATTTGTGATGATATCGGATTATCCAGTTTAGGCCGTTGGTGTACCTATTACGTATCCACTTTGATGATCGGAACTGTTTACTTTTAGATGTGTCCATCGGGTATCAAGAAATATGATTGTAGTACACATTTGTCTTGATAAATAATTGGCAAACTGGATCGAAACCAATTCGATTGTCTTATGAAATTAATAATATTGATCAGGATCGATCAATTTTATTCTGGAAAAGTTTCATGTTCTCGACGAGCACTAAAAAGTGGCTCATGATAGCCTCAGTAGAACCTTACTCCAAGCACTGCAGAGTGGAGAGGATTCTCTTCTTTTCCAATACGTATGCGCACTACAAGAAAAATCACAATAGCTAACGAAAAAAATGGTGACGAAATTTAATGTTTACTATAGGTGACAAAACAACAAGATTTTCGTCACCAAAAGGGACTTTCCTCGACAACCTATAGGTGATGAAAGACATTCTGGAGACAAGCTATTTTTTTCGTCAGCAAATACACTTTTTCTAGTAGTGACGGGCAAAAGTATTTAGAGTTTAGTGGGAATATAACAGAAAGTCTAATTTTGAAGAAGAAGTAAAGGGAATAGATTTTTGCACTTTCCAAATTACTAACCGCGCTCCAAAAGGGGAGTGCGAAAATTAATTTCATATCATTTCGAAGAGACTAAAGTAAAGGGAATAGATTTTTGCAGTACTCCCCAAATTACTAACCGCACTCCAGAAAGGGAGTGCAAAAATCAATTCCTATATGAATTTGATTTTCACACGGCCCTTTTGGAGTGCGGTTAGTAATTTGGGGAGCTCACTGCTCACAATAAAATACTCAAAACTTTATTTTGAAAGAACAAAAAGAGACAATTCATTTCAAGTACCAAAATATAAAAGGAGACAATAGAAAATACAATGGAAACAAATTTAAAATACAATTGTATCCGCATCTTTGATGCATAAGCGCATCTACATGCATTGAACGGCTCAAACATAATGACATATATAAACTTGTGTTTTAAAACTGAAAATTATATATGTCGGTAGATTTGGTCTTCTAAAATTTTGGAAATGTCTGTGGCCTTCGCGTGCAGCACACTCTCTAGTCTTTTTTTTTTTTTGGGTCAAACGGAATAGATTAAAATTACGCTAAGCGAAAAAGTTCAAGTTGCAACAACAACATTACATAATTAAAATAGCTAGCAAACCCAGGCAAAACAGCACATTCTCTAATCTCTCAGGCACCTGTTGCCATATTCTCACTTGTCAATTACGTAGTGATGGCAACAGGAAATAAAAATATCAAGAGAAGCCGAGGTTTAGGGTTAAGAAAACGAAAATTAGAGATACTCCACTTAAGATGGAATTCCACTAAAAAAAAAAAGTGCTAAACACCGGGAGTTTGTTCGATTATTAAACTCAAGAGTTTTGGAATTAATCGAGGTATTGGAATGCTCGCCGCCATGCATGAAGTAGACGACTCAGAATTAATCTCGGATGATTCCTACCGTCAAATCGCATGACTCAGTAAACACCATCTCCATCCGCATAGAAGCACTGGAAATAAATTCTACAGTTACCATTTCTACTCTGTTCTTCATGATTGTTGTTACTTCCTAATGCCTTAATGAAAGCTGCTACCCACACAGACAAAATTGCACAGATTGTGCACAGATTCTTTTTTGGGGCCAATCACGAGTCTCACACAAATGATCCGAGTCGTTCAGTAAATGTAAAACATCTTTTCAAGGGTTTCCGTAAAAAATCAGCTAAATCTGATACTTATAGGTTCCCGATCCAATCATTTAACTTTTCATTGAGATTTCAAGATAATGAAAAGTTAAATGATTTGATCGAGCACTTATAGGCATTGGATTGAGTTGATTTTCTAGGGGACCCTTAAAAAAGTGTTCTACATTTACTGAACGGCTCGGATCATTTGTGTAGGATCCGTGATGGGCTCCACAAAAAAATTTGTGCACAATCTGTGCATAAAATGTCTGTGTGGACAGACTTTGATACATACATCAATACACATATATATAAAGAGAAGAGTTTACGGCACCGTTGGTGGCCCATGGGCATAGAATAATTTCTCATAGAGAAAGACACGCAATGTCCTCAACTTTTCATGATTATTGGTTCATCTAATTAATCTAAAGAGTAAAAGTAATAATAGAAAGTTTGGCCTAATTTTAATTAAAGTTATTGTTTTAGTTTCAGTATTTCTTTTGTCTTTTTTTTTTATGGATTATTTACATCAAAGTAAAAATAATACACACGCAACGTTGTGTAAAACACAACACACAACCAATCTCTATCCGACCATTGTTGTAATAAACGGCCAAGATTCGCTCAAATTTTTCCCCGAAAAAGTTAAACTTTTTCCTAGAAGAGTTTCTTTTAAAATCTAGACCGTCCAAAAATATCCGGACGGCCAGAATTAGGCGCACATCCAACACAACGGTTGTGCACGTAGTATTTTTAATAAAATTAACAAGAAAATCCGATGATAAAGGCTAAACCATAGCTTAGAATCAGAATCTTCGGTCCCCTCTCCCCCTCTCTCCTTTTTTCTTTTTCCCCTCTCTCTCTCTCTCTCTATGACGTTGGAAAAGATTTTATATGCTTATATTAATTATCCTAGAATTTAGTACATTTTTTCTAGGAAAGTTTTTTTAAGCTAGTAATAGACTAGGTATGTTTATTATTGAAGTTGATTATTCGCTTTTCCTTATACTTCTCCATTTTAAAATATTTGTCCGGTCCGCAAATGAGAACTCAAAAATAATGCATTTTTTTAAAGAAAAAATTCAAACATTTTTTCATAAATTAAAAGAACTTATCGATATCTAGTGGATTATTGAATTTTTTTTAAAATTTTCTTGCAACAATTGTATTTATTTTTACGTTCTCGTTTTACGGATCGGACGAACATTATGGGACGGAGGGAATACTTCATATCCAAGTTAAGTTAGTGCTTACTACTACTATTTCCGTAAGTCTACGGTTCCCGACCAAAGGGATCCCGACGTCCCGCCGGGCCCACTCCGGCCACCGGACAACTAATTCGAGCCGTCCAAAAATTCTAAAAAAAAACCGAGTGGGCCTATGCATATATATACAAAAACATGGAGTGTTTGGATCGAGCACATACACACATCGGATGCCGTTGATTCTCGCATAAATCCACTCATTTTTTTTTATTTACGGCCCGGATCGATCGTCTGGTGACCGAAGTGAGCCCGGAGTGGCGTCGGATCCGATCAGGATCCCTTTGGGGTCAGGAACTGTAGCACCTATGCTACTATTTAGCATGTCAGCATATGAAGCCGTTGATCAGACCGCGAAATGCTGAATCACCTCATGAAAACAGTTGACTCGGACTACTCCTGCAAATTCCAGGAAAATTACACCAAAAAGGTTCATGAAAGTGTCCGTAACTGAAAAATCAACGGCCTAGATTCACTCAATCGTTAATTGGGCCGTTGATTTTCCTTTCATGGATTCTTTTCATATATACTTTTTTTTTGAAAAATAAACCATTTTCATATATTCTATCAACCCTCTCAATTCAAACAATTTCCAACTCTCTGATTTATTCTTAGGCTCGTTTCGTGACGATAAATAAGTGTTTATTTTTCAAATAAGGGCTTATTTTTTAATTAAAGTGATGTATTATGTAAAGCGGAAAATAAGTACTAAAAAAAAAAGAACCTTGGCGGAACGGGACCTAAAAACAGAGCAGGAAATAAGCACTTAATAGCTTTATTCGTCTACGGGAAATTATAATAATCTGGATCACCCTACAACCAAACATTCTTTTGGAGTCAAGACTAAGTATTTGGACAACACATAAAATGTCTGGTTCTGGAGTGCTCCGAACCCCACGTGACGGTGCTACCAGACTATTGAATAATTACTCTTCGTTTACACTCCTCTGTGTATCTCCTCACATTCCTATTCCGCTCCCCACCGGTCCCTCCCTCGAGAAAATTTTTTTGGTGCCGGATGATTACCACATGGTGCTCATCCGATGCTTTCGGACCGGACCGTCCATTTTTTTTTTGGACGGTTCGGATTTGGAGAAAGAAAAGGGAGAGAGAAATAGAAGAGAGAGTTGTAGGGTGAGGGAAGAAAGATTATTTCAATCTGGATAGTCCAACACACTTTTTGATAGCTCGAATGGACTGCTCAGACACCACGTAGCCATGCAACACGTGGTACCCACCGGGTGCCCAAAAAAATTTCTCCCCTCCCTCTCTCCAACCCCCACTGCACACGCGTTACCGGAATAAACCCGCCCTATACGAACCACCATCTGCGTACTCCAATACATATATATATTCAGACAGAGACGGACACTCTGCCTTTTTTTGGGTGGTCTCACTGCAACACCATCTCTCCCCCTCTCTCTCTCTCTAGATCTCTCTCTCTCTCTCTCAATTCGGAACATTCTTAGAACCAGTGTCCTCGGTCCCCCACCTCTCTCTATATTTCCAGTGCGCTCTCTCTCTCTCTCTCTCTCTCTCTCTCTATAGCAGCACCGCCCCGTGTATTGCATGTCCATTCTAACAGATTCGGACGCGTTCCATTCCACTGCCTATAAAATCATATTCATTTAAATAATACCTACTACTAAACCCACCTCTCTCTCTCTCTCTCTCATCACCATCGGTACTCGCACGTTAGTTATCCAGAGAGAGAAAAAAGCACACATCACATTAGTTAAACCACCACTACGACGTGCGTATCCTATGTCACCTCGAAAGAACTTGACCAATTGATAATGGAAGGGCTGGCACTTCCGAATAACCACCAGCGCCGCTGGGCGTCCGACGTCGAGAGCCACGGCAGGGCGGCCAGCGGCGGGACTTCGCCGGCGACGAGCACCGGTTCCGGATGGGCGTCGGCGGCGGATCAGGAGTTCGTCGAGGTCACGCTCGATCTGCAGTACGACAACACCGTCGTGCTCCGGAGCGTCGAGCCGGCCACGTTCATGGACATTGACGGCCGAGATCGCGACGCCGTTGCGGGCGGAATCGAGGCTCCGTCGACGGCACGGGCGTCGGCGCCGGTGTCGCCGGGGCCGTCGATGCGACGGAGCGCGTCGAACAAGCTCCTCCACTTCTCGCAGGAGCTGAAAGCGGAGGCGGTGGCGAAGGCGAAGCAGTTCTCGCACGAGCTGAAGGCGGAGCTGCGGCGGTTCTCGTGGAGCCACGGCCACGCGACGCGTGTCCTGTCGTCTCCGGTGAGCCAAAACGGCAACGTTGGAGTTAGCACAGCCTGTACAACTACAGGTTTGGATTCGGCCTTGGCGGCTCGAGCGCTGCGTCAACAGAGGGCTCGGCTCGACCGGACTCGTTCGGGTGCGCAGAAGGCTCTTCAAGGGCTCCGATTCATCAGCTGTAGGAAAACCAACGGCGTGGATCAGTGGAACGAAGTTCAGAGCAACTTCAATTCGCTTTCGAAGAACGGATATCTCTATCGCTCCGATTTCGCACAATGCATAGGTCTTAATCCTAGTTCCAACTCTCCTAATTCTGATTTCTGCTAGCAGAAAATGATTTCGACACTCCACTTTTTTTTTTTACGATAACACTCATTTTAAAAAAATTATGTTAATACTAAACAACAAATTTTAAAAATTGTGATTACGAAAATGTGAAATGACCAAAATACCTTTGCTACCATCACAAACAACCTTGGGATATGTGGGGGCCAGACCTCCGGTGTGCGTGGGGTCTGCATGACTTGTGAGCATGTTTGTGTGTTTGTTCGTGATTGTAAAATTTTTGGTGATAAAATCATTTCTCTTTCTTGTAAATGAAATTCTCCAATATTTTTTTGCGAACAATTTCTACTATTCATCTCGAATTTCTGTACAAAATTTGCACAAAAAAATTGTGGCAAATCTTGGAAAAGAGAGTTGGATAAAATACATGATTCTGTTTTAAACCGTTGGAAAAACCTTTAAAAGTACTAAATGTATTTGTTAACCGACTGATATCTATATCTCACTAACTCGCGGGGAAAAAAAAATTACTCCGTAAAACTTAAAAAACCCAGTTAACGTTATGTTTGGATGCAGGAATGACAGACTCAAAGGAATTCGCGCTGGAATTATACGACGCGTTGAGCAGGCGACGGCGGTTGAAGGTGGACAAGATCAGCTTAGACGAGCTTTACGAGTACTGGTCTCAAATCACCGATCAGAGCTTCGATTCTCGACTCCAGATCTTCTTCGATATGTAAGTAAATAACTTTGACAGACTTAAAATATTGTAGTAGTAATTAACAAGATACTACAAAAAGTGAGTTTTGTGCTCTTCTTCTATCCACTGGACTCCTTTTTTCGTTCTTATAAACATGATGTTACGAGATTGCCCTTCATGAGTGAAAAACTCAATTTTCACGTAACCAAGGGTATTTTTGTAATTTTGAATAAATAACGACATAAGGTAGTTCCCTTGGATAAAAGGGAAGTACAAAAATCATGTCCAATTTCACAGTGCTACCTCCATAGATTTAGGTGCACAGATTCAGAACCGTCAAATGTATAAATGTTCCTCGGTATTTTGTGAGGTTTACATGCATCATATGGTTTGCATTCCTCTTCTATCCACTGCACTCCTTTTTTCGTTCGTATTCACATGATGTTACAAGATTGCCCTTCATGAGTGGAAAACTTAATTTGAGCATAAGGGTACTTTTGTAATTTCAAATAAATAATGACAAAAAGTAGAGCACGTGAATAAAAGGGGAGGGCAGAAATCATGTCTTGTTTCACAATGCTACCTCCATGGATTTACGTGCACAGATTTAGAACCATCAAATGTATGAATATTCACTTGCATTTTGTGAGGTTCACATGTATCAAACGGTTTCAAATAAATCTATGTTCAGATTTATATGTAAGAAAATCTACGCACATAGAGGTTTCCACTTAGTTAATTCCTATTGTATTCAGTTTTAAATTAGCTATGCATGTGCAAACAAGGTCTCCAAGGAATAACAGAAAATGACAAAAACAGACAATCATTAGATTACCTACAAGCAGAAATAATAATTAACTAAATTTTTCAATGTTGCATTGATGCGCACAAATTTGGAATTGTTGGATGCATGTATATTTCTCTTTATTTCACAAGGTTAATGTGAATTGGACGCCTCCAGACATACATGTATTCGGATCTTTGCAAACAAATCTATCAGTACACTGAGTTTCCCTTTACTTAGATGGGCGTATTGGTTCTTAATCAGCTGAGGATGTGCCAAAAAGGGCTTTGAGGAAACCAGAATTACAGAATATGACAAGAAGTAGATTCATTATTCATTAAAAGGGTAAAATTGTCTTTTCGGGTGGTAATTATTGAGTATTGATGCTTAACCGTATGCATTACAGGGTGGACAAGAACGATGATGGCAGGATTACCGAAGAGGAAGTTAAAGAGGTAACCTCTTTGTACCAAATTAATTACTTAGTATTTAAATAAGCTGGGACAAATAATTCAATATTTGATGAACAGTCTGTCATATTCCGGTGATCTAAAGTCCCCAAATCAGCAAATTTCTAGGACCAACGACTCCAATTTATATATTTGGATTGCATATTGAATATCCCCGCTACCGTAGCATCTGACGTTTCCCATCATTTCCCATGTTAGGAAGGTTGTTAGTTTATTTGGTAAACATTTAATGGCATCGTATCTACCAAGTACCCAGATTAAATAATGGGATATTTAATTATTTAATTATTGAATTTCCGGAATTTTGACATATGGCACCTGGACTAAGCACTCTCTTTTCGGCCGCCTATACCAGCAATTATAGGTCCAAATTTTGTAAAGAAATGTTAAAGGTGGCCAATTAAAAACACTTTAGATGGCCAGAATTACTAGTACAGCTCTCTGCACTTTAAATCTAGACTTTAGACAAGTCGAAGTTTTCTCCCTTTTCAGTCCCGTTCTGTTTATATTCTTATTTTTTAAATACTTATTTTCCGTTTTGCGAGACAAATCATTCTCTCATAATATATTACATTTAATTCAAAAATATGCACTTATTTTCCTTAGCGGACGAGACCTCACTGTGGTTGGCAGAGGATTTTTGGTCAATTTGCAATTTTTGTTTTTGTTTTTTTATTGTCCTTCCATTGAATTTTGTCACTGTAGTTGGTAATGAATGGTCCAAGTTTTTTTTAAAATAAACGTTAATGGTATCTTGACTATTAAAAACAAACACGTTAGAATTGCCGGAGTTGTTAGGACAGCTCTGCAGTTCAATTTGCCACAACTCTTTATTTTATTTTATTTTCTTAATTCTTTCCGTTGAATTTGTAGATCATAATGCTGAGTGCTTGTGCAAATAAGTTATCAAGATTGAAAGAACAAGCAGAGGAATATGCGGCTCTTATCATGGAAGAGTTGGATCCTGAAAGGCTTGGCTACATTGAGGTGGGCCCTTTTCCCACCACTTAATTTTGCTTTTTGAAAAAAATAATAATAATCCCCCACTCTGGATGGTTTACTGCAATGCTAGTAATTATTCTATTATTCTAATAATTTCATGGTAATTCCTTGTTACGTGACTTTAAGTCTTCTCTTTAATTGCCTTCACAGTTGTAAAATGAAATCCTGCATCCAATCAGGGAACCAGCCCATTTAATATGCCCATAAATTTAGAATTTTCTTTGAAAGTCAGTAATTAAACGACAAAATGGCTGACTCGATTCTTCAAAAATTGGGTAATCTGTTTCAACAACTGATACTGGAGTATTAACTACTACTCCATTATGATGGGTCTGTGAAATTTTGTACTGCATTTAACCCCAATGGGTTGGCAAAGTGGGCATGAGAAAGCAATAAATACTTGACCATGAAGTCGTATGTTTAAATCCCACAAAGGCCAACGATCCCAAACATTGGAGCCATTGGGAGGTTATGCCCGGTTGTTACTTTCAGAGTCCGGAATTAATCGAGGTACATGCAAGTTGGCCCAAATATCCGGTTAAATAAAAAAAATATCACGTACTGCATTTGTTACCTTTCTGAGTATTACCTTGCTGACAGAGAGTAGCTCAATTAATGGTGGGGGATTTGGTATGATACATAAAAAGTATCCATGAATTGGTCTATGAAAGGGCAATGAATGACTAGGTAAGACGTGCCGGAAAATCTTAACATTGTTTTCTTAAAAATCCCAAAAATTAGAAGAAACTATTGATCTGCAAAATGGTACCTAACCTTTGGTGATGTTTATTGTTTATAGTACACAGCAATTATCTTATCTTTCAAAAATAAATTTCTTTAGATAAAGTTTGGGCGAGGTCTTTCACCGCCATTACCCAACTGGCGAACACCTTTTGGTTGAGTGTGTTCCTACGACAAGTTCGTTAGGCTAAAACATTTGCATTTCCACATAGTAATCATATATTCTCTTCCTAAGTTAGGTCGGTTCTGGTAAAGGAGGGAAATAGTATCATTTTTCTTCTTTGTTTGTTGCTTAAAAAAAAAAAATGCATCTGAGTAATACTCTATCTACCAAGAAAATAGATTAAGGAAAAAGAAAACCTAGATAAACCTTTTGGTTTTGGTAAGCAACTTTGTTTAAAATTTGGAACATAAACCTACCTCATTGAATTATTGCTAGAGTATATATAATAGTCAACAAGGTATTGAAAGATCCAGACACAGTTCACCCCACCAGTTCCTTCCCAAGAGGCATTTTTTTTTTTTTTGTTGATTAAAAGTTTTTTTTTTTTTTTTGATATTGTGGATTAAAGTTACTCATAGTACTGCCATGAGGTGGCCCTGATCCTGCTTTTCACATGAGGGCTTCTTCTTTGTCTTCCAATGCGCGTATTCAACACTCAAATACATATGAATTAGGTCTCAGTGCGCAGTGGCCAACAAAATGATTTGTGAACAAAATTTTCATATCGAAGACACATGCGTAAAAACTCAACGGTGTTTTGCACTGCTAATTCTCCGAGTACAATACAGTCCCATACATAGCACCCGGACACATTGGGGGTAGCCTCTAAATGGATTGAAGAATGAGACATTTAACATTTGGTCCACTCCTGAGATTGGAACTTGTGACTCTCTATTCATAGCCATAGCAATAACATTCTTTAAATTGTGACTTTTAGTGCCCGGGTTTTCGTTTGAGTGTAAAAAAGCACGACCCGGACACATTAGGGGGTAGCCTCTAAATGGATTGAAGAATGAGACATTTAACAATTGGTCCACTCCTGAGATTGGAACTTGTGACTCTCTATTCATAGCCATAGTAATAACATTCTTTAAATTGTGACTTTTAGTGCCCGGGTTTTCGTTTGAGTGTAAAAAAGCACGATAAGGTCAAATTATTTTGTGGTAAGAGATTTATGCAACAAAAATAATCTGTTTCCCACTCCCTTAATTGCGTGATCCAATTTCTGATAGGTTTGGATTTCCATGATAATAATGCAGCTATGGCAGCTGGAAACACTTTTGCTACAGAAGGATACATATCTGAATTACAGTCAAGCACTAAGCTTCACAAGCCAAGCCTTGAGCCAAAACCTACAAGGACTAAGAAAAAGATGCCCAATCCGAAGGGTGAGCACAAAAATTCTGTACTACCTTCAAGACAACTGGAGGAGACTTTGGGTCCTTTGTTTATGGATCATGATCATGGTTGGTCTATTCACGTGGAAGTTCTTTCAGTACAAACAGAAGAGCGCGTACAAGGTCATGGGTTATTGTGTCCTAACCGCTAAGGGCGCAGCGGAGACTCTGAAATTCAACATGGCTCTTATCTTATTGCCTGTGTGCAGGAACACCATTACTTGGATGAGGTCTACCAAGCTGGGTCATTTTGTACCCTTTGATGACAATATCAATTTTCATAAGGTAGTCCCAACTCCTCTTCATATTTTTTTTCTTGCTTGTTTCAAAAGTTCATCTTTTGGGCCCACATTGGTGGCTTTTTTTATTTTTTTATTTTTTATAATGCTAGCCTGATTAGTTGGTCCCAATCTTCAAATTGCAGTGGGACATTTCTTTGTGATATACACATAGTAGGGACAAATTTCAAAAATACATACTTGGGGGGCCATTAGCTGTGTATGTTGCAAAAGTTGACTACTTATTTTTTGCTTGGGGAAATTAGAAACAATGGACTTTAGTATCGTTTGTAAATTGTTGACTTTCCCCATTACTTGTAAATGATAAAAACAGAAAAACATTGACTGGAGACAGGGGAACCACATTGTGTCCAGACTCCTTTTCTGTATTGAAGTTTCCTTCCAGGAATATAAAATGAGAAGGGAATTTGAACGTTTGCAATTGTTCAAGTAAGAAGATGAAAAATGAAAACTACAAAAGGAAAGAGAGAAAATGGACTAAACCCAAAATTCTTTGCGGGCCTAAGGAACCGGATGAAAAACTAAGGAGGACATAATTGGCCGCAAATACTGATCAATGCAGGCCATTCATCATTAGGAGTTCCCACCTCGTGATTCTCTGACGCATATAACTGGGCCAGATACTTTGCTTCGATGATAGTTGAAGACATGGTTTCTTGAAAGCGTCACAATTGAGGATGTCACAAACTTATGTTTGATCTTCCATATAATACTCGGGACAGTTAACAAGTGCTCCTTATTTTCCTCACTGTTTTTTACTTCGTTCTTGAGCATTGTAAAGGAAAGGATCCTTATTTTGCTTTTATTGATCAAAGCACTGCATTAAATGAATGGAAATCCCTTCAAAGATCAACCTTTGTCCAGTTTTTTATTCGTTATTCCATCAATTGTCGCATTTGCCAGCAACATTGTCTGATTGCTTCATACTTTGTTGTTAGAGTGAATAGATAGTCCATTCTAACCTTAAAGTCAAAGACTTGCAAATCGAAAAAGAAAATATGGTTACTTTATCCATGAGTAAGTTTTCATTGGAAATCATCATAGAATCCCGTTGAGTATCATGACACAGTGCAATGGGATTATAGATGCAAGTATAGCATGGGTTGACAAAAATTGCTGATTGAATTGGTCCTTGTTAGATCCTTCAAGTGTAAAATCTTGCAGTCCTAATTCTAGAAACTAAAGTTAAATTTCTGAAAAGGTTAAGATTTTTATGTTTCTGTTTTCCATTTTTTCTGTACCTGTGTAGACTGTTGCTGCAGCCATAGTAATTGGTGTAATACTACATGTGGGAAACCATTTGGCCTGTGACTTCCCACGAATTACTAATGAGTCCGAGCGAACGTATGACGAGTATATGATCAATGACTTCGGCCCTCATATACCCACGTACATGGACCTGATTCAAGGGGTTGAAGGGGTGACAGGAATTCTAATGTTGATCTTGATGACTATTGCCTTCACACTCGCGACACGGTGGTTCAGGCGTAGCCTTATTAAGCTGCCCAAGCCCTTTGATAGGCTAACAGGCTTCAATGCCTTCTGGTATTCACACCATCTCTTTGTCATTGTCTATGTCCTGCTCATCATCCACGGCACATTTCTGTACCTCGTGCACAAATGGTACCTTAAGACGGTATGGTTCTGAAATTCTCTCTTTTTCATGATTTCGGTTGAGCATCCAAAGTAATGTTTCTTTGTGGGTTTAAAAGACAATTTGTTGTTGCTTCCAGACATGGATGTATATTGCTGTTCCTGTACTCCTATATGCAGGGGAAAGAACCCTGAGATTTTTTCGATCTGGCTTCTATGATGTCCAGCTTCTAAAGGTCAGCATAGTATACCTACAACTTCTTCCATATGAATGAGATTATTTGTGTTTCCAATATTGTGATGATTGGGAAGAAACTGAACTTTACACTACTGAGACCATTCCATATGAATGAGATTATCCTCTCCATTTTTTCGAACTTATTTAAGTGTTCTTATTTGATATACTCAGGTTGCTATATATACTGGAAACGTTCTCACATTGCAAATGTCAAAGCCTCCCCAGTTTCGCTACAAGAGTGGCCAATACATGTTCGTCCAATGCCCTGCTGTTTCTCCATTTGAATGGTAAACCACTACCGACACCCAAAAAAATTCAGTTGTGAATTTTATAAAGTCCATAAGCGTGCTAGTGTACTCATTGCTTTGTTCAAGAATTCAAATATAATATATTAACGGGAAGCCTTATTTTTATCCTGTTTTTTATTCAGCTAATGCTTAATGCTTATGAAAGTTTACGTAATGCAGGCATCCGTTCTCCATAACCTCAGCCCCTGGTGACGACTTCCTTAGCATTCACATACGGCAGCTAGGTGACTGGACGCAAGAGCTTAAGAGGGTATTCTCAGAGGTCTGTGAGCCTCCAGTTTCCGGGAAGAGTGGGCTTCTCAGAGCCGATGACGCGACGATGAAAAGGTAAATTTTGTTTATCAGGGTGTAAGGTTTCTTATATTTTCCCTTTTCGCTTCCTGATTCAGATTTTCAGATGATTTCTATGTGAGTAAAGTTTATTCCCTTGGTAACAGTTTGCCAAAGCTCTTAATAGACGGGCCTTACGGAGCTCCAGCACAAGATTACCGAAACTATGACGTCCTACTTCTTGTCGGTCTTGGGATTGGAGCAACACCTTTTATCAGTATACTTAAAGATTTGCTCAACAACATTGTCAAAATGGAAGAGCTGGCTGTAAGTAACTTGAAGGTTAATTTCATTCGAAAGAAATTCCTCGTGCTAACAACAAAAACTCCTCATTTTCTGTACCCTTTATGGCTTTCTTTTGATTAAAATTCCTGTTTTCATTATCTTCAGATTTACATATCTTTCTTATTTTTCAGGAATCAGTCTCCGATCTCAGTAGGCATTCGGGTCAGAGTAATGGGACTACTAATGATTCCGCCTCTTCCAATATGGTACATTCAAAACGAAAGAAAACTCTAAGGACGACAAATGCTTACTTCTATTGGGTAACCAGGGAGCAAGGCTCATTTGATTGGTTCAAAGGGATCATGAACGAAATTGCAGAAATAGATCAAAGGGTATATTATGAGATGTTTGCATCCTCCTGTTCAAACATTAATGTGATGTGCCTTTACTGATTGTTAGCTTTGCAATTTCATTCTCAGGGTGTGATTGAGATGCACAATTACTTGACCAGCGTTTATGAAGAAGGAGATGCTAGATCAGCTCTCATCACCATGGTCCAAGCACTAAACCATGCTAAGAACGGCGTTGACATTGTATCCGGAACTAGGGTAAGATTCATCTCTTTCTGTCCTTATCTAAGACGCAAGGACACTTGAATAAATCTTAACTCTTGAAATAAGTTTTTCACATCATGAAGAGACAGCAAAGCCGTGTCCCCATACGTGTCTCACGACCCACTTGTCAGTTGTCACTAGTTCCGAAATGTGTCCTCTACTAAATTTTATTATTAATGTTTGGACACACTATTTATCTCGTGTGCATGTCAAACGAGAGAACGGCGACCACTCACGTGTTTGTCGGTGCTTCATAGCTTCCCATTGTCTTCTTAATAAAGTTCCTTCCATCTTATCCCACAATTTGTTATCATGCTCACAGTCTCTAATTTTTCTGCCATGAATAGGTGAGAACTCATTTCGCAAGGCCTAATTGGAAAAAAGTGTTCTCAAAAACATGTACGAAGCACGCGAACGCGAGAATAGGTGAGTCAAGTACCGATCACATTTCCGTAACCAAACAATATTTAGCTCTGTTATCATCTAGTTAACTAAAACTGTGGATTTGGTCATTGGAGCAGGAGTTTTCTACTGTGGGGCACCAGTCTTGGCTAAAGAACTCGGCAAACTCTGCCAGGAGTATAACCAAAAAGGTTCCACCAAGTTTGAATTCCATAAGGAGCATTTTTAGAGAATTTCTGGGAGGGGTGCATTTGTACCTATCTACTTACACCACTATACCCAATACACTACTATAGGTCCCACTCCATCTCTAATACCTACAATATTTTTTTCATAGAGTATTAGAATTATAGTAATTACACGAAATAAAAGCAGAAAGATATGCTGGGTATAGGCTATATAGTGTTGTACAGTCCTTAGTTAAAAAGAGGGAAAGAAAAATTGTATGTATACATGTTTAGTTTTGCAGTATAATACATTGTGATTTATACACGGAACACACTTTTGGATGATTCGAATTGCGACCCGAGTTCTTTCTACATACCAAGCACCTTTTGGTCGGCTCGGATTGCGACCCGAGTTCATTCTGCATACGCAGCATACCAAGCAAGACCCAAAGAGTGGTTCTGGTTGGTGAGATGGCTGTGGTGGGAATACTCATACACGTGGCAGCTGAGTCAACACGGCAAGGAAGATCAGTGGGATACAGCAAAAAGAGGATGGCCTTAAAAAGAAGAATGACGTGGTCAAGCATGATTGGTGGACATTTCTTGTTGGGGTTAGCAAATGACAGTTTTGGGGATTATTTGGGAGAGAGCTTTTCTGTGTTTGGACCAGAGTATGTCCTTCTAGAAAGACAACAGGCCCTCATGGAATTTATCTTCATTTTTGTTACAAGCAAGTCCGACACACAAGTGTCTGGAGTCGTACAATGCACTTGAGTCTCACGAATGTGTTATAGGCCACATCGAATGGTTTCAGATATTTCTGTGTTTAGATTTAAGCTCAGTTGTCTGTACGCGAAGCTGTTTCGTTGTAATTGATGATACATCTAGAAGGAATTTAGGACTAGGAATTACTTACATAGTAGATGGAAGTTTGTATTTTACTATCCCTTTTCTCATATCGATATGTTGTGTAAAACATATTATTGAATTCTTGTGGAATGTTTGGGCATTCCTTCCAATAGTGAATTGGTACACAAATTCCAGTTAGATTATTTTCAATACAATCTCTTCGGGGATGGTGTGCTTTCTCATGGGGGTCCCTCATTGCAATATCACTTTCTCATTGCAATATCTTCAAAACTTAAAAGGCTTAAATTGGTTATTGAATTCAAGTTTCTGAATATCGTATCGAAAATGGTACTGACTACTATTACTTTTGCAAATGTGAGCCACATAATGGTATTGTGACTTGCCAGTCAAGATAAACTTATATATGGCTCAGCAAAGAAGCTTGAAACCATATTTTCTTGGTTAAATCTTGTCTACGGTTTCCATTAGACCAAAAACAGAGGTTGAGGGAGAAGGGGAGCAGAGCTAGGTTGTGGCATCTGAAACTTTCAGTGAATTAACGATCAGGCCAACCCTCCAATGGCCCCAAATAGAATTACTAAAATTGATTGGCAGTTGGAGCTGCCCAAGATGAGAATTCCCTAAAAGAAATAACACAATTTTAACTTTGCAAAATTTACGAGGGAAGTAGTACATACGACATTTAGACTATATTTAGATCAAAATCAAGTGCTTAGTAGTTTAATCCCTGAGGTAATTCTACTTAAATGTTTACATTTAGGTGGGTAATCTTTACCCATGAAGTATGTATTCAAAGAATTTGTTAAAGTCCATTTTCTTTTCTCCTGGATTGAGTTAGGCGTCTAAGATTTACCAAGGTGAGGGAATGAAATAAATTGCCACCAAATTCGAGAATATGATTTATGACGAGTATGCCATCAGGAATCACATTCTTGCTACGGTTTCTTCTAAACATAGGAAGCAAGGGCATATGTTATTACGTTCTTATCTTTCTTGAAATTTTTGCCATCCAAACTATGCCTTAATAACGTTCAATTTAAAAAAAAAAAAAAAAACTATGCCTTAATAATTTCTGTTGGTCCAAATAGCAACCCAAGAGGGGGGTGAATTGGGTATCTCAAATATAACGCGGAATTTTAAAAAACTAATTGCAATCTATTCAACTACAATTCCAATTTCAATGATATACTATTCTACTCATGCAATGTTGATATGCAAAATGGAAAGTAAAGAGAGTAGGAAAGAGAGAATCGAACGCAAGAATTTATAGTGGTTCGGTCCACAACTTCACGGCCTAGTCCACTCCCCAAGTGTTCAACTCGGGATTTGCTGCACTATCTCCAATAGTTACAATCTTCTAGCTTCGCGGGTGCTAGACAACCTTTACAACAAGCAATCTATCCCCAATCGCTCCGACTAATTTTGACTCCAGTGCTAGTCACACCTAACCCAACTAGTTTTGACTCCGGTGCTAGTAACACCAAACTACCAAGTGATTTTCTCTCCAAAATCACTCACAAAAAGATAAACTCTCACAAGAGTATGAATAAGGGTGTACAATCTCTTTTACAATAAGGTTCAAGAAACAACACTCAAGCTAGTGTAGATATTCAAGATGTAAGCGTAGGGTTTGATAGAGATTTGCAATTGAAAAGATCACTGAATTATTTCTCCAGAGATGTATATGGTTGTCTTCTTTCTTCTACTGTATTTATCTTCCAGACCCAATATGAACGTTAGAAATTTCCACCAGCCATTGGAATCAATTAGCTCCACAATCTTGCCTTATTTACTCCTTTCCATCTTCCTCTTGATTTGTTCTTCAACCAAGCTTCTTCTTTCCTTAAGGAGCTTTACTAGCCGTTTGAAAATTGAGAGAATAGACTTTCCAAAGCATACAAGAGCTGGTCCATATTTCCAGAATTTCCATTCAGAGCTCTTTGACTATTGGAGATAATGCATGGTTTCATCTTTTTCTCACATGGAAGGTCCTTTTCCATGGAGAAAGACTAAAAGTTTCTCTTTCTTGATATAGATGCAAAAATCTTCCACTTGTATCTTCAATCTAATCCCATCAATTCTTCTTTCCCCTTTTTCTCTTCAAAACTTGATTTCCATTCCTCTGTAAAACAATCAGACGTTGGCCTTTGGTTTAGGAAAAATACTATCATGTACCCAACACCTGATGTAGTATTTAGGGCTTTCGAGAGAATATCATATTTATCCTTGGGCTTGAGGGAACTTGCTCATAAATTCCTACATTAATAATTAATAACCAAATTAGCCCAATAAAAATATATTATTCCAACGAAACCCAAGAAACCCAATAGACTAATTGATGTATGTTTGTTATCATCAAAATCTAAAATCACGGGGCTAACAATTTCAATTAAAAAAAAAAAAAAAAGCCTTACCGAGAGATTAGCAAGGTTACCCACTATGATTTTTTTGTTTGTTTAATCACAAAAGTTAATATTAGTAGAATAGTTAGACTAACATCTTGGAGGAAGAGTTAAACTCTTGACTTTTTTTCTCCTGACATCTTAGTACACCCTAATATCGTTGGGCGAAAGATCGCTTGGTTACTCACTATAATAGTCTCTCACGCTCTCTTTTCCTGTAATTTGTTTTTGGTAGAATATTTGATGCTCCTCAATGTTGAGTTATTTGTACCTATCTATTCGAAACCCAAAACAATAATGGTGCGCGCTCTGGCAAGTGGTTAATAATTGGGTCAAGGCTGGGGAAAATGGGGCAACTAGACCATTCGATCTGTTGCTTCAATTCTCTCCATAAGAATGTAGGAATCATTGTATAACCACATACAAACGCACACTCACATGAATGGATGGAGGACACGCATACTAGCGGCGTAATATGTCTGGAGCTCACTCCCCCGTGCAAGTGTTTGTGCATTCGTGTGAGCGGATTACATAATGGTTTTAGACTTTTCCAAGCGCTAATTCTTGTACACATTGGCTGGCATATAAAGCCAATGCCGGTGTTTTGCCCCAGTCCCCTTAGCTGTGTTACCCCTGATCCCGTTGAATATCATCTGCCTTTAAAAAAATGGAGGATTGTATCCCTTTTTTTTTTAATCAACGCCAAATTTCATTACATTGCAAAAGGCCGAAGGCAGAGATTACATCGCAATAAACAAGAACGAACCAAAACCATCAAAATCTAAGACATGTGCTACTGCACAAAGCACTTAGGCTTACAGGCTCTACGATACGTACTACCGAAGCAGACCAACATGGTTACAGGAGGTGCCAGAATGCATGGAGGATTAATGTATCCTGTGCGGTTAAAATAGACTGAAGTTTAAATCATCAAAATTTGTATCCAAAATTGAATAGCCAAGGCCGATGACTGGGGCCCATAGCTTTGGGACTTGGGCCATCATCCGTGAACCCAGAAAAATTCAGATGAAAGAATGGGTTCAAAGCTATGGAATCAAGACTTCACAATAACAAAATCCTTCATAAGCCAAATGTCAAACACGTGGGAGGCATGATATACCTTGCATCAATTTCTAATACAGTACATCCATAGAAACTGAATTAGACGCAACGGGTTTGGCCGCGTGGATGGGTTGACTTGGATTTGCAACGGTGACCGGAACTCTGATCGGTGGCGGCGAATGTCAACTTTGGATTTGCCACGGTTATAACGGACCACGACGACCAGGATGAGGGAAAAAAAAAAAAGTCCTTTGAAGTTGTAATCAAGTGTACCCGACTCACTTTTTATCATTTTTTTTCAAAATATATCTTCTTCGATTAAATACCAAGAGGGATCAGATTGAATTGATATGTTACAGAATAGTTCTAATTGACAAGTTCCACAGTGTGGACAAATCGGATCATCAAATTGATTCCAAAGTAAGGTGTAAAATTGCAAAAAAAAGGTAGGAGAAGAAGGCTCCTTCTTCTCTAGTTTGATAAGGTTATAATCAAGTGTGCTCAGTTAATTTTTTTTCAATTTTTTTCGAAATATATCTTCTCGGATTAATAACCAGTCGGTATTAGACTGAATTCATATTTTTCAGAATCATCGTAATTAACATGTTATACAATTTGGACAAATCGGATCATCAAATTAATTCAAATAAGTTTGAAAATTCCCTGAAAAGGGAGAGAAGCCTTCTTTTTGGCACTTCGCAGGTTGAAGATATGAAGTCCAGTCAGTACCAAACTCGCCTTTCGTACGCACGCGTTACTTGTTTTTTGGGACGTTTTTTAATTCTTTCTGATAACGTTTTTCCGGAACACGATTTCGGCATAATATCTTCTCTCGATCCATTGATTGACGAACTCCAAACAAGGCTTGGTGTAACACCCATTCCGAGCATGCACGTGCATCGCATATGACATTTAACTTTATGTTGCATAGGTCATGTTATTTGATTCACGTGTTGTGTTATCATCCGTATATCATTCTTTAGTTGTCTAGCAATACATGATTTAATTTAAGTGTTTATTTAAGTTAATTAAAGGGGATTGACTTGGTAAGTGGAATGAAGGGCTAAGATGAGTCATGTCTCATTTAAACCAATACATCCAACCTCATGGGATAATTCTTCCCTAATAAACCTTCCACGGTATTCTACACCGTTCCATTTCCGTTTATTTTTCAACGTAGAGAGAGAGAGAGAGAGAGAAGAGAAGAAGAAGAAGAAGAAGAAGAAGAAAGGAAAAGAATTAGGGGAACTAATTGAAGGTAAACCCTATTTTATACCTAATTTATGTTTTGGGTATTGATCAAACATGTGTATACCTGCATATTCATGTAGTTTAAATCCTTATTAGGTCATATAAGAATGGATTTTGTGTAGTTAAAGTAGTTTAGAACAGAAATTTCTTGGTTTAGAGTTCTGCAGAATTGGAAAGTTCATATTTGTCTGATTTTGGAGAATTTTATTGAGATAGTTCGGAAGTTCTGAAATTTCTGGGAATTTTTCTGAGAGTTCCTCTATAAGTCTTCTATCTACAGTAAAAATTTCGGGATCTAGTTCAAAGTATTGAGCTCTATAGAAATTTTTAATCTAGCATCACTCAAATTCGGAATTGAGCAGTCTGCACTGACACAAGTTGGGAAAACAGTCATATCTCCTAGCTCGAGACTCGAAAACACATTCCGTTTGTTTTGTTAGAAACTAGACACATAGAGCTTTCCAACGATGCAACCCGTGCGCTCTAGTTATGCCTGAGCAATAACAGATTTGCTGTTAAAGTTGACCCAAAATCTGTCTCTGCACCAGTTTTAATATTACGTTAAGTTATAATCGCGAGGCCATAGTAAGGTTACCCGAACTCCGTTTTTGATGAATGACCTATCGATTCGTAGAGGAAGAAGTTTACTTTTCAACGGTTTAAGTGGCATTCTTCAATTCACGATTATGTATTGGATATGGTCAGAACAGTACACGTTGGTCATGGACCAAGTCTCCATTCTTGGAAATCCTTGTGTCTAATCTCATTGAGTCATCTTTGGAGCATTGAAACTCATCGTCCATCATTTTTATTGCATTGGTTGCATTTGGTTCCATATTAGGGATGAAGATTAAGACTTAGAAGTGGACGTTAGGTTGTTCATACATTTCCATTGCATTACAGCATAAATTCAGCATGAGCAATACTAAGTATAGTGTCATTCATATTTAAGGTTCGGGGGATGAGTCTCTACCTCAAGTTTGAGAATGAGGCTTTTCGCTTGTCTTTTGGATCTCTAAGGTGAGTGTGCTGTTTCATCGAAGTGGCTAGCTAATATTAAACTTATATTTTATTTCTGCAAATGTTGAGATACTTTGACGATTGTGGATATGGATCAAGTTGCTTGAAATGTGTTTTTATTTCAAGAGTATGCCATAGCTTTGATGTTGGTTGGATTCGTTTTCTTCTTGATGTACACAAGAAGGGTATATAAATTGTCTGTTTGCTGTACACAAACAGGGTATATAAATTGTTGGAAGTTCCCTGTTCACAGGGTCACGGTACCGTTATAACTCCTGGTTGCGAGGAAAGCAACCCTATGGCTTCTTGAAAAATTGTTGCTTACTTGTGGTTTTGTGAAAAGATGTATGTTTCTTGCTATCTACGATTGGAAGCATCACTTGATCCATGTTTGCTTTTGTAAACTGTTTATATGCTTTCCGCTTGAATGAAGCAGTAACACTCACTAACCATTTCAGGTGAATGAGGTAGAGTTTTTGGTCCTAGAGTTTTTGGTCCACTACCGGTCTGACAGGATTTAGGAGTTGAGATGGGAGTTGATTTGGAGTCCTTAGAGGCCTTGTGCATATGTGATATATTTCCGAGGAAAAGCTTGTAACATTTGGACTTATGGACACATAACTCATCTTGTATAGCTCTACATTGTATATTTTTGCTATAGAAGCCGGTTGAAATACACTTTGTTGATCTTGTTTTGTATTAGTGGAGAAACTTCGATTTATCAGGTAGTTTTGGACTGGTTAACCTAATTCTCTTGGAGCGGGTCGTTACACTTGGATTCTCTCTCTCTCTCTGATTAAAACTCTGTTAGTAGATGCAATTTTGCAAACCCTTACAGTTATCCATCCTTTTTGTTGCTTATTTGAGCTTTTTAATTTGTGCTATTTATTAGTTATAACTTACAGTTTGACTGAATCAAATCATTTAGATTGGGCAATAATTTTCTGAAATATTAGTTCCATGTTTGGGATTGAATTGGGGTAGTTTAGGGATGGCAAAATGAACCGAACTGATGGGTATCCGAACCGTAACCGATTTTTTTCCCCGCATAACCAAAAAATTCCCCGTGGGTGCGGGTATGGTGGAGAAAGTGAAATAACCGAACGGGTTCGGTTCGGTTATGGTTCAGCAGATCCCCGAACCGAACCGAAACCATATTATATATATATATATTAAAAGAGATCAGGGGTTGAAGTGAACACTTCTAAAAATGTTAGGGACCAGATTGTTGCATGTGTTAAGGTCTAAGGACTTGGAGTGTGATAACTCTTTATATATAAACATAACAGTCGGCCACTTAGGGCTCACAGAAATTAGATCTGGCACACCCTCTCTCGCCTCTCTCACATAATCACGCGAAGCCTCTCACGCTGAAGCCTCTCTTCTCCGTCTGACGTCTCTCTCTCTTCGTCGCCATCGATCATCGTCTCTCCTTCGGCCATAAGTCTCTTTCTCATAGATTAAAGCAAAGTTACAGATTTTTTTGCAACAGTATGTTCGGTTGATTGCAAATACTTGTTCTTTTGGGTGTGATTTCTGATGTATTCATTTTTTATTTTTGTTGGGTATTCCAGCCTTGTATAGTTGTATTCCATTTTTGTTGGGTATTCCAGAAGCGATTTACAGTCTCTCTCTCTCTCTGTGTTTTCTGGTTTAGGTTTTCTTCCTCTATTTTTTATTTTGTACCAAATTCGGTTACCCAATCGGTTCGGGGATTACCCGAAACCTGTTCGGTTCGGTTATGGTTCACCAGTCTTCTCCCCGTTCGGTTATGGTTGACCAGTCTTCTCCCCGAAACCATATCCGCCCCAATACCTGAACGGGGAGAAGACTGGTGAACCATAACCGAACCGAACGGGTTTCGGATAATCCCTAAACCGATTGGGTAACCGAATTTGGTACAAAATAAAAAACAGAGGAAGAAAACCTAAACCAGAAAACACAGAGAGAGAGAGAGACTGTAAATCGCTTCTGGAATACCCAACAAAAATGGAATACAACTATACAAGGCTGGAATACCTAACAAAAATAAAAAATGAATACATCAGAAATCACACCCAAAAGAACAAGTATTTGCAATCAACCGAACATACTGTTGCAAAAAAAATCTGTAACTTTGCTTTAATCTATGAGAAAGAGACTTATGGCTGAAGGAGAGACGATGATCGATGGCGACGAAGAGAGAGAGAGACGTCGGACGGAGGAGAGGGGCTTCAGCGTGAGAGGCTTCGCGTGATTATGTGAGAGAGGGTGTGCCAGATCTAATTTCTGTGAGCCCTAAGTGACCGACTGTTATGTTTATATATAAAGAGTTATCACACTCCAAGTCCTTAGACCTTAACACATGCAACAATTTGGTCCCTAACATTTTTAGAAGTGTTCACTTCAACCCCTGATCTCTTTTAATATATATATATATATATATATATATATAATATGGTTTCGGTTCGGTTCGGGGATCTGCTGAACCATAACCGAATCGAACCCGTTCGGTTATTTCACTTCCTCCACCATACCCGCACCCACGGGGAATTTTTCGGTTATGGTTCGGGAAAAAAAACCAGTTAGGATTCGGGTATCCATCGGTTCGGTTCATTTTGCCATCCCTATTCAGAATCCAAATCCTTGAATTCATATTTGACGATATTCTTTAACTGGCCCAAACCATAGAATTGAGCCATCATCTATCTGTTGGGACTTGGGCATATCCTGACCCTCAATTGTGACTGGCCCAAACCATGGAACCAATTAAAGGATATTTAGTAGTTTTATATTGATCAATCCAGTGGAGTAGGCCGCCCTGACATGGAATTGACACAAATCTCTGGATAGAATTGAAGATCGGCTTCTAAGAGAAGGGTGTCCAAGAACTTACATACATGATATACAAGGCAGAGTGGGTACCTTATCGGCTCGGAAGATTATGATTAGGATTGTAACGTACCACCACGTTTCGCAGCCGACGTCTACGGCGGCTCACTCTATTGACATTGGCCCAATGTTAGCCCATTCTCTTTGGCTCCACTTCCTTTTTTATAATTTCTTTGAGTTCTTCGGCTCCACTATTAATTAATAAACCTTGCGTATGTCCAATCAATATTGCTTTCAAGGCCATACATTATTGATCAAATTAATTAGTGTAGCTACCCATGCAAATTGCTTTCAAGGCCAGGTCTCTATCTAAGTATTTAATGTACTCTGCAAGTGCAAGTTGAAATGACAGCATTAATTATTAGTTGAACAATAAACATGGCATCATGTACTATTTATACGATTGTTATCTCAAAGGAAAATTATTCAATACTCCAAGTGTATATTCCCTTCCCTCACATAACATGTGAGGCTCACACGGAATCCACATGTAGGCCCCACATCTTATGTGAGGGGAAGGAGTATACACCGGGAGTACTGAATAATGACTCTTTCCCAAAATCATTTCTCCTCTCTTTCCCTCTCTACCCCTTACAGAATATTTTTGCCATGCTCCCAAGTGGCATAGGACTCATAGGAGCATGATGCTCCCATTAAATATGGACCATTCAATTGGAAAATATGTAAATCACGACCGTTAGATCAAAAAAATCCATGAAAGGTAAGGTAGATTTGCTAAAAATGATATGGTCTTACCATTTTTCCTGCCAAAAAATTGCAATATTAATTACTTACTACAAAAACTGGGTTTACATACCATTTTTTAAGGCAACACTTACTATATTATACGACTACACTTACTACATTGTATGGCTACACTTACTATTGAGATGGTTTGAACTAAAACATACTAAGTTTTTACAATTTGTTGTGGTGACACATACCATATTGTATGGCAATATATATCACTTGTTACAGTAATACTTATTACTGACTAGAATTCTATTTAGTAGTGATTCTTAGGAATAACACGTTCTTACAGTTTGCTACACATTTTAACAATTAGTGGTTGAGATCAACTCATACAATCCAATGATTAGGAGCAATTGGGAGCATCAGGCTCCCAAACCACTTGAGAGCATCATAGCCGTTGCCTTGCGAAAAATACCCCTGAATAACCACAGCGACTATGACAAATAGAATCTTTTAGTGAAATTTTACCAATTAACGTTATAATATTGCACTAATAAATATAGTTATAGTGAGTTTTTCATTTTTTTTTGTTAGTAATTGCAATTGTACAATTCTAGTAAAAAGCCATATTAATTATCACTTCATATTTAACTTTTAATTTATTTTCATATTTAACTTTTAATTTATTAAGTATGCAATCAAAAAAAACGTAGTGAAATTTTGCTCACTTTTGGAGTTGTCAAAGATGGTCGTTGGCAGATCCAATTGGGTGTCGTCAAGTGGTGACGGTGCTGTCAAGTGGTGGTTGTGGCTATAGAAAAGAGATTGACTGTTGTGCAGTGGGTATTTTATTTTTTTGGAGAAAAATAAAAAATTTAGCCTAAATCTTTGATTAGTCTTTATTTATTTTAAACATGTCCTTGGATATTTAAAATTCAATTAATAAAAGAGTTTACTTGGTCTACCAGATTTTAAACATCTTAGAGAAGTTTTTTTTTTTTTTTTGGATCTTAACATCTTAGAGAGGTGACATTACACAAGTTGACACATTCTAGAATCAAAAATACTAAGAGCACGGACAATTTGCAGGGACCCGTGCAGAGACAATCGCGTTTGGCCCCATTTCGGGTCCGAAAAAAATCTAGAAAAATATCCATAAATTTTTGAATATTATTTTATAGGGCCCTGTAAAAAATCAGCTACTGCGGATATCGATAAGTATTACTTTTGGATTCGTAGGGGCAAACTGAGCAGTTCGCCCCTACGAATCCAAAAGTAATACTTACCGATATCCGCATGAGCTGATTTTTTACAGGGCCCTATAAATTAATATTCAAAAATTTATGGATTTTTTTCTAGATTTTTTTTGGATCCAAATTGGGGCCAAACATGATTGTCTCTGCACGGATCCCTGCAAATTGTCCCTGTTGTTAGCAAGATTGTTCTAGAATACTTGGCCAAGCCAACAAGTTGACACATTCTAGAATACTTGGTCAAGCCAACGCACTGAAAAACTTCTCCTTATAGCCCACGAGTACTGACCGAGCACATTGCATTTTCCCAAAGTGACCTATTCTGTGCTGCAAGAGCATGACTTCTCCACATCTCACACAAAAAGTATATGGACCCTACTTTCTTTCTTTTTTCACTCAAGTCTAGCCTACTGAGGATAGGAAAGGGGTATCATAAAGCGGCATACGGGTGGGACAAGCCCAAAGGGCATTAACCCTCACACCAAGATCTCGCGCTATTGATGATAATCGAATCATCACCTTTCAAGTGGAAGAAGTAAGGAAGTGTTATTGGACTGCGAGCCTGTTGGCATATGGACCCTACTTTGAGTGTGAGATAATCCCACATATTATTGTGAATATGTGATAGGGAAGAGTAATGCTTTACTTTAACCCACGAATACAATGAGGAAGTGATTATTTTTTAAAATACTTGGGTAAAAGTGCCAAAATTTTACTTTTTCGATTATATTAACTAAGTTTCGGTGGTTTAGGTAAGCGACGTGAGATAAAGTTTAAAATTCTCCCTCACTTGCAGCCTGCGGAGGTATGAATTGACGAGGTGAGGGATTGACTTGGGAGGAGGCTCAACCAAATGAGCCAACGCCACCCAATACCTAGCTTTGATACCATGTTGCATTTCTAACCGTATGGACACAAAGAGCGATCACAGCCGCAAAAGTTTCGTGATCGAATACTTATATCTTAACGTAATCACCAAGATAATTGCGCAAGTATAAGTTTCCCCACTCCAAAATTTTCACAAAGACACATTCTAATGTGGAAACATTTATAGGAATTCAAGATCCATCTCCATCTAGAAAACTACAGCAAAGAATCCCAGCCCATACCGAATTCTCATCAAACGCAAATTTATACTGCACCTCGCGTTCATGATATCTACATTTAACTGTGCCCCGGAGACACGGTCGAAGCCCGCCCGCCCAATGTGCTTCTTTCCAAGCAAAGGCTCAACATACTTGTCATCAGGGGCAGAGCTATGTTGGTACAAGTGTGGTTACTTGACCACACTCACTTTGATTTCTCACCGAGATATTTGATTGTTTGCAATCAAATTTTGTAATTTTGACCTCACGTACAAAAAATCTCTAAGTTGTCGCAACTCACTTCAAAGGCATGGAAATTTTAAGCGTTTTGATCTTCCTCTCCAAAGTTATATATCATTACGAATGAGACAATCATGCAACTTTTAAAAATGGGATCGGATCCTCTTTGGACCAGAGGAAAAAGTCCAACTCTGGACCGTACGTTAGGAAATTCAATGGTTCGGATCTACTGGAAGAATTGAATTCTTCACGCGAAGAGTCTCTAAGCAGATCCAAGCCATTGATTACAATATTGAACGGTTCAAATTGCAACTGTCTCTTCCAGTCCAAAACATGAACCGGAGAGGATCTGCTTCCTTTAAAAATATAATCACTCTATATTTACATATAATTAACAAATAGGAAAAATAGATTGCATACGGATCTAATTTTTCACCATACTAATCAAACATTCTGCCTCCGCACCTGCTTACCATGTACCTACTTGGCTATTTGCATCTCATAATCACCCATTAAACTATACCTCAAAGTATTTAGTTGACTAAATCTTAATATAACCACTAGAAGTAATCTAATCTCAATTAAAGATCGAAAACAACCCCCCACCCAATAGGCCGCGGCCGCCTTCCGGTATGACGCGTACCCTGACTCGGCCGTACATTCCCTCAGGCCAAACAGAATTTCACAAACCATCTCTCACTATATATACTCTCTCTCTCTCTCTCTCTCATACAAACACATAATCACACTAGACAACTTCTTTTTCCAATCCAAAGGGAAGAAAAAATGATGGTAGAGTACAACATCGATAATCAGGCCAAGCCACTGGCCCCCACGACAATCTACGGCCGGAGCGACGAAGAGTTCGCCTTTGCCGCTCCGAAGCCGAGGCGCGAGAAGAAGAGCAGCAAGTGCCCGGTTTATTTCCTCCTGCTGGTCACGGTCGCAAGCATACTCGTGTTCATCTTCGCCAACATAGTGTTGCGCGTCGCGGCCCCTAGCGTCACGTTAAATTCCGTCACAGTCGAAGCACTCTCGACCCTCACGGGTTTGACGGACTCGATAAACGGGACCCTTGTGGCCGAGATCGATATCAACAACAACAACTTCGGTTATTTCGGGTACTACGACAGCTCGATCGCGTTCTTGTATCAGAACGTGACGCTTGGAGTCGCGAACGTTACCGGTGGGCGCGTGTTCGCTAGGCGGACGGACACGGTGAACGTTACGGTGCAAGTGAGATCGACTTACGCGTTGGCCCAGTACGAGAATTTCACTAGTGATTTGAGTAAAGGGGTGCTGGAGCTGAGGAGTTTTGCTTTGGTAGCTGGAAAAGTCCATATCAGGAAGTTGCTCTGGAGGAAGAGCAACTTGATGAACTGCACTATGAATCTCTATTTGGGTAGCCAAACGGTTCAGGATTTGAGATGTTTGTGATTTTTCTTCTTAGGGATTGGGGGAGCTGCTGTGCTTAACGAGCACAACAATCAAAATCGTTGTGAATACCATTCATGTTGTAGAGCTCGACGAGCAGACCATGTGTGCAGAAATTCAAATTACTCGGACATCGGTGATGATATTTTCGAACCAAATGTGTTTTTTTGAGCTGGTCAAGCAGACCATGCATGCGCGCAGAAATTCAAATTGCTCGGACAACGATGATTGTATTTTCGAACAAAAATTGTTTAGAAAAAATAGACGGCGGATAAGATTTTGAATTAATAAACTTTCAAGACAAGTGTGTATCGATCATGTGGTTGTGAATGTCAGATTTACTTGATTTTTTGAAGTATTATGTTACTCGACAATCTCTGCAACAACATGAATGGTGAGAATTCGTCGACAGCAGACCATGCGTGCAGATATTGAAATCACTAGGACATCGGTGGTTACGGTTTTTTAACCAAATTTATCGTCGAAAAATAGACGGAAAATATGGCTTTAAAATAAGCTTTCGGTAGAGATGCGTATCGATTCTGTGGTTATCAATGCCTGATCAAATTGATTCTCTAAAGTATGGTATTATTTGACGAGGTCTGCAACATGAATGGCTGCGAATGTTGTGCCCCACTTCATTGCAACTATTCCAGGGGAGGGCCGGCTCTGTTTTTTGTTAGAGTAATTTAGATTAATTCATTCATTGAAATTTTGATACATACATTGGTATTTGATAGTGAGAGATCAACATTACAACATATATTGAATTTTTAGTACAGTCTGAATGTGAACAATTCTCAGAGAATCTCCGACTCAAAATATTTTATTTTTCTGTTTTCCAGACCCAAGCAAATTGTATATTTAGAGTATGTTACTGTTTTTTTTTTTTTTTTATAACCGGATGTCCGGGTCAGCTTGCGCATATCTCGACTAATTCCGGGATCTTGAAGGTAAAAATCGGGCATAAACTCCGAGTGTTGCTACAGGTACCGACGGGGTCGGTACCAAAATCGTAGGGACGGCCGCGCCGGGCCGTCTTCTGCCACCGGACGGGAGATCCGAGCCGTCCAAAAATTCTATAAAAAAAAAACGAGGGGGCCTACGCGGGAATCAATGGCATCCAAGGTGTGTAGGGTGCTTGATCCGAGCACCCCTTTTTCGTCTATATTTGTTTATATGCACGTATATACAAATATACACGAAAAAGGGGTGCTCGGATCAAGCACCCTACACACCTCAGATGCCGTTGATTCCCACGAAGGCCCCCTCGTTTTTTTTTTTTTGAATTTTTGGACAGCTCGAATCAGCCGTCCGGTGGCCGGAGACGGCCCGGCGCGGCTGTTCCTACGATTTCGGTACCAACCCCGTCGGTACCAATATCATTTTCGATAAACTCTAGTAGCCCCAAGATTTGAAATATTGTGGTTTGAAATCTTTTATCCTTTAATTAGTGCAAGAGCTAGCGTGTGCAGCTCAAACACCCTTGATTGTGGAAAAAAGAAAGAAGAAAAAAAAGAGGGGTTGACCATACAGAAATATAATGCATTAGGCACTCTATAATTTGGGGGTTACAGTATGTACTACTTAATTAAATAAAAATTCGTAATCTTTGGACGTGGATTAATAAAAATCATTATCAAATGAATTTATAATCTTTATGTTGATGTTATGAATTTTTTTTTCAATTTGTTATGACTTTACGTGCAAAACTTATAAACCTGTATAGTAAAATGTTATGAATATAAATGTGTAAAATATAACTTAATTAACATAAATTTAAGGCATCAATGTCGTGTCTGTTTAAGGCAACTTGCTCACAAATGTGCCAATTACTCTTGGAACCACCTCACTCTAACGCGTACGCGTGTGAAACGGATGTAGGAGGGACTATAGGGATTAGTCCGAAAATTGGCCCGGGACACCCTGTATTACAAAAAAAAAAAAACTTGTTCACAAATGGCAAGCTAATTGTTCTTACTCAATTGCTATATATTTACAGGTCGAAAGAACTTGGTTTCGATTCATATTTTCTTGTCGATATAGGTTTTGAGAACTTGTAAGTCAATTATAGGTTTTGAGAACTTGTTAGTCAATTATAGGTTTTGAGAACTTACTTTGTCAATTATCGATAGGTACGATCCGACAATAGACCAGAAAACCTCGGCTCGGGCTAATTCCTGGTCAGGCCCTTCTTGATGGCCGAGCACAGTCCTCATCGTGATATGACGCAGCAGAATTCACGAGAGACTAGTTAACGTACTAGTCCAAACGAGATAAACAACCCGTCGCAACAAGCAAATCTTGCGCACAAGAAAGAAAGACAAAAGTCTGAATATTATTGATGAAAAAAGACTGCATAAACCCTAGGTTACAAACCCTTATATAGGCCGAAACCCTAGAAATCCTAAAAATAAACTTGGAAAATAAAAAGTCTCAGAATTTGGGGCTTTTCCTAAAATTGAAAACGGGAAAGAAAAACAAGACTTTTCCAAAAAGAATCAACGTAAATGGAATTATGGTCTAAGAGTTATTAACGAAACAAATCTTTCTTAAAACGACAAAATAACGCAATTGAAGGCCTAAACGAAGGAATTAGGCCGAAAAATAGCAGGGCTCACGCACTTAGGGTAGTGAGCCTTGACCGAAACGCGAAAATAAGTCAGCCCACCAAGTTTGGGCCTATTCTGAGCTCGTCCGAATTTTGCCAAATTGGATAATCTGAAATTAAACACCGTTTGGGCTTCTGGAGCTTGGCTCGGTCCAGCTGATCATGAAATTGGGCCTCCACGTGTTCTACATCACGATAACTATACAGGCCAGCCCAACGGGGTCCCGAGCCGGGGCAAGGACACCCTGTCCCTACAGGTACAGGGCAAGCTTTTCTCCATAGAGATAATCACCAACAGTCCAAGACTCATGAGCGTTCCTAATTCTAAAGGGGTTAGGAAAGCTAAGGTTATTGGGTCCGACTGGTGCCATCTTTATCTACACCCCGAGATTCAATATCCTAATCCTAAAGGAATTCTACCTCTTGAACGCTTGTTAAATAACCCCCTTGATGCAAGGGATCGGCACGCAACTCCGGCTATCAAATCGCTTGAGTTCTTTCCTTCTGTATATTGCAAATCAATTGACTTAGGCCTCGCTTGAGTTCTTTCCTTAGTTCTTGTTTGCATGTCATTGATCGAGCGTATCGAAACCCGATTTATCAATTCTATTTCCTTTTTCCTGATGTATTGTTTTGTTTGGTGCTTCGTGCTTGGCCGGGCGACCTGAGATTGCCCAAAGTCCAATCTTCAATATATATCCCACTATATAATAGTGTCTCTCTTTTTAAAAAGATCGATACCGTCGTCCTCTACTGGGACACTCTATATTTATACTCTGTCACCCACACGGGCGCACACGGCACACATATTGACGGCTCACAATTCTTCCAATCAGGCCAAGCAGAAATGATGGCACAAGGCACTCATCGTCCGGTCAATCCACAAATCTATGGCTGGAAGGACGGAGGATTCGCGACTCCCAGACACTCGAAGAAAAGCAACAAGTGTATGGTTTACTTCCTAACCCTCATCGTAATCCTAAGCATACTCATGTTAATCTTCGCTCTGGCAATTTTACGCCGCGTCGAAGCCCCTCGAGTTGTGCTGAACTATGTTTCAATGCCAAATCTCTCAAAAATCAACGCTTCAACGCCTTCGCTTGACGGCACTTTGGTGGCCGGGATCGACATCACCAACAACAACTTCGGTTATTTTGTATACGAGGACAGTTCGATTGCGTTCTTGTATCAGAACGTGACGGTTGGAACTGCGAATGTGACCGGCGGGCGCGTCTCTGCCAGGGAGACGGGGAGGGTGAACGTTACGGCGAGAGCGAGACCGACGTATTTGTTGAAGGAGAGTCGGAATTTCAGTCGTGATGTGGGTTCAGGGCTTTTGGAGCTCAGAAGTTATGCTGAGTTCGTTGGAAGAGTTCACGTGGTGAGGATATTTAAGTTGAGGACGAGCAAATTGATGAATTGCACTATGACCCTCCATTTGGCAAGCAAAGCAATCGAGGACCTGGAATGTTTGTGATTTTTTCCAATATTGATTGATTACTTGATTGAGATTGATTACTTGATTGAATTTGGCTACAGATTTATTTGGCATTCCACCCTGTTTTTTCTAACTTTTTTACTATATAATTTTATATGCGTAGTGATTTCCAGACTTTCTTTTTTGATAAATGCACTTCGTTTTTAGTCCTTTAGTGAAATTTTTATTTATAATTTTTTCTCTAATAAACGAAAAATGGAGTTCATTTATCAAACAAGGAGTGTAAGAATCATTAAGGATAAGAATCCGTGACCGGCCAGCGATTTTAAGATCGTCCCAGGCCTTACTTAACTCCCGCTCATAAAATTCTTTCAAAATTACCAAGTTATAAAAATTGATAAGCAGAAGCATGAAAAATACATTCAGAGCTATCTAACATGGAATCGACGTACATACTTGTCTCATGGCGTTAAAATTACAACACTATGACTCACATCTACGTACGGTGCCACCAAAAATAGTTCTAATTATTACATGCTAAACAGGATGCTTATTTCAACAGTAGCATATCAATCACCGAACATCAAACCACACAATTAAATCGTTTATTATATAGAATAAAAAGTAAATTCTTCACATACTTATTGACATTCGACCAAATGATTTTTTGTACATTTTTTTAGAGTTCTACAAAATAAATAGTTCAAATCATAGTTGTTTGTGGACTCAGAATGAGCTGGACCCAAAAAAAATGAAATTTATATGGATATGAAGGGATAAAATATGAAGAGGAGCAGATCTTGTAAAAGCCTTATCGGTTAAAACAACGTAACTACAAATAATTCGCAAGCAAAGTTGTTGGCTATGTTCGTTTAGTGTATTTGGAAATTTTTGATTTGGTAGTGGGTGGAGAGAGAAATAGGGTAATGATTGGAGAGAGGGGTAATGAGTGGAGAGAGATAGAGAGAGAAATGAAATTAATGATTGGAAAAATAGGGTAATGATTGGAGAAAGATGTAGGATAATGATTGGAAAACAAAGTTAAAAATTTCCAAATACACTAAACGAACATAGCCGTTGTTCTTACGTTGGTATTTATTTTTTATTTGTCAGTTCAGAAAATTCCGTTGTCAAATCATATTTTTTTATTGCTTTTGGTAAAATCCTTGCCAACTTTAACATACGATGACACAGTTTTGTTTTGTTTTTTTTGGTACGTCGAAAATTCAATTAACTAAAAAAGCAAGGTCCACAGTAGAGACATAACAAATATAAAAGATAGAATAGCCCAAAATAAGTCCAAAGAGCACTAATCTAAAGCCCGCCTAGGAAGAAGGCTATCTTTAATTAAGAACTCCCGTAGGGAGATGGGGGTAGTCACTGCAATAGTCAACTCGTCGTTTTGTTCGGCTCCCAAGTGGGCAAGATGATCGGCACATTGATTGGCATTGCGGTAAGTGTGGGATAACTTGGTGTCCGTGCAATTTAGCAGCCCATGAGCTTCAGGGCCACATGACAATACATAATATTCCATGTATTTCTTAATAATTTTCCTTCATCGACCCAAGTCCTTTTGTAATGTTTTCTGCCAAGCAAGGGTGCTTGGCAGGGGTGCCGAGCGCATCTCGGCCGTCCAAAAGTGTTTTGGACGGCCCGGATGCAAAAGTACCGAATGGATTTATAAAAAAAAAAAAGGAAAAGGAAAAAGATGTTTCGATCCGGGCTGTTGATTCCGAGATGGACGGCCGGATTAGCCGCTCGGCAGGGGTGCCGAGCGGGTGCCACTCGGCAGGCACCCCGGGTCCCGAAATAACAGTCCTCTTTATGTCATGGTAAACAATTCATATAGGATAAGCCTATGGTACACATCCCACGTGTGCCATAGCTTTCACCCATATTGAGATAGACGCCTTTCCCCTTAAATCAGAGGATCGCTAAGGCCTCATTCGGTTAAAGAAAATAAGTACTTGTTTTTTAATAAATACTTATTTTTTAAATTAAATATGATATATTATCAAAGAATGACTTGTCTCGTACCGCAGATAATAAGTATTTCAAAAATAAGAACCTTAGTGAAACGGGACCTTAGAGCATCTCCAACAATACAATTGTTGTTGGGATAGTTATTGCTATAATAGTGTCAATTTGCTATATTATAGTAGTGTTTCTCCAATAGTGCAAATGCTATTTCATTAGTTTTTTCCATAAAAAATATCAATTTAAATTGCTATTTATGGGACCCATGATGAAAGTAGAAACGACGAAGTATGCAAGCTATAACAATAGCTATATCGTGTGCTATACAACATATAACCAGAAATTTATATAGCATGTGTTTTACGGGGATTGGGGGTTGGTACTGTACATGCAGCTGCTGCACAACACCGTGCTGCGCGGCTCGGATGTCATCCGTTCGGCAATCCAACGGTTCAAATCTCATCTTCACCCATATTGCATCTAAGCCGTTCATTGTCGAGATGAGATTTGAACCGTTGAATTGTCGAACGGATAGCATCCGAGCAGTGTAGCACGGTGTTGTGCAGCAGCTGCACAGCACCAACTCCAAATCCGTTTTACGGAATGGGAGGGGCTGTAGTGCACCCGCCGCACTACATCGTGTAGTGCGGTCGATCCAGCCTTCCATTTCTGAACATACGCTCATATTTAATTTGAACTCCTACAAATCCTATTCGTCCATTGTTCGGCTGAAAATCTGAGCCGTTCATTGCCAAGATAGACGATCGGATTGATGGGACTATAGTGCGGGGGTGCACTACAGCACCCCCGGATCCGTGTTTTACATTATCATTGGAGAGTGAAATTGGAGCCTCGCGCTATAGTATAGCTATAGCAACAAATATAGCATGCTATTGGAGATGCTTTTAGTCCTTACTAGTTACAGCCTGCCATTTTCTTTTCATATCCACTATTTTCTTTTTATAGCTAACAGTGTCTAGGTCAATTTTAATGCATAATTTTGAAAATTCCTAAATATTAGGCATCAACCAACAAACGAACTCCTTACCATGCACCCACCATCTTAACACAGGTTATGACCAAAAGTGCTAAAAGTACTAAATGATATATTTTTTCTATCACTAAAGGGGTTTTTTTCCTTCCCAAAATACAAAGGAAAAAAGAGAGGCCTATTTAGTACTTTCAATACTTTTTAGCACTTTTAGAAAACTACCCCTAACACACCATCACAACCATTCCCTCCCGTGGCCACAAAGCCCCATATCTTTTACATTTCTTAATTTTCTGTTTAGCTAATAAAAAAAAAGTATAAAAATATAGACCACAATTGAATATATATTTTTGAAGCTCGTTAAACTTTCAAATCAAACTCATACAAGTTAGTACTCGGCTGATTTGATTTATGATGTATAAAAATTTCAAGCTACTCGAGATCGACTCTTGTTTGGTTCAACTAAAGCTCATTCGAGATCGACTTGGCTTATGAACAAGTTAGAGTTTGAAAATGTTTTGAAGTTTGTTCATTTTCAAATCAAACTTGAACAAATAACTGCTCAGCTCGTTCGGTTCGCTTATTATCTAGAACAATCAGATAAGTCATGCAAATTATAAAATCCTGTTCTTCATCATGCCCACATAGAAAAGGGCATAGAACCTTCTATGACATCTCTTACCATAAGCCATAGCAAAATGGTGACAAAGATTAATCATCAAAAGTCCAAAGTCAACAGTCCAAGTCTGTACAAACGCGTTACCCGTTTGGGCCAGCCTCCAAAATTGATGGGTTCCCATCGTATATATAGTCTCCAACCAAACATTCCCTCTTAGCCCATAAACCTATCCTATTTTTTCACATTTGGATTCTGCAACTTAAGCGTATCTCGACTAATTCTGTAACTTATTCTACCAGCCACGGCCATAACCCATGGCGGAGAAGAAAGAGCAAGTAAAGCCCTTAGCGCCGGCGTCCCACCGTCAGTACTTCTCTGACGACAACGACGCCGTTTTCCCGCCGGATTCAAAAAAGCAACGGCACAGGAAGTACGTCCAGTGCTGCGGCTGCATCGTCGCCTTAATGCTGATCCAGGCCGTCGTACTCCTCGTACTAATCTTCACCGTGTTCCGCATCAAAGACCCCAAGTTGAAAATGAACTCCGTCAGAATAAGCGGCCTGGATTCAACCAACCTATCCAACCTCACGGCCCTCACCAACATCACAGTAACGGCGGATGTCTCCATCAAGAACCCCAACGTGGCGGCGTTTAAGTTCAGTAACGTCACGACGACGACGGTCTACTACGGCGGCGAGGCGGTGGGGGAGGGGAGGAATCAGCCGGGCGTGGCGGCGGCGCAGCGGACCTTGAGGCTGAACGTGACGGTTGAGTTGGCGGTGGGGAAGTTGCTTGGGGTGCCGAGATTGGGCAGGGATTTGACGTTTGGGGAGTTGAATGTGAGTACTTATACGAGGGTTGGTGGGAGGGTGAAGATACTTGGGCTGTTCAAGAAGCATGTTGTTGTGAAGATGAATTGTACCATGTCGGTTAACGTTACGAGTCTAGAGATCGGAGATCAGAGTTGCTGGCGAAGAGTTTCGATCTAAAGAATTTATTGGTATTCCTCATCTTTGGAATTTTTCGATTTGCATAGGGAAGTGTTTCGAACGCAGCTGTTGGAGATTCAGCCCGCCGTCTGATGACTGTGGGTTCCACATGCATAACGTGCAGTTTATATACATTGGAGTAATTGTTTTCGAATCCCTATATTTGTAGCACTGCTCTTTCTGATAACCTGGAACGAGATAAAAATTTCTTGTAATGGTGTGTACGTGATTATAAATGTCGAGTGAGTGGCTATTGAGCAATCATCAATTGGCCTATATGTTCCTTGGTTAATGTTATTTTTGAGTTTGAAAATGTGAAATAAGTACTTATTTTTTAAGAAGGTGTTCTGGAACGAGCTCTAAGTTAAACGATGATGGGCAAGTTTTTTTTAAAAAAAATTTGGGGAGCAAAAATGGAGTTCGGGCAATCACAAATAGCGATCCTCTCTAGACGCGACCAAAGAAGCCTCTCATCAAAATATGGAGTTCATTACACGCTACCTGATTCCTCGGAGGGGTAAACTCCGTACTTGTTTGTCATGCTTACTCCTGTCATTACACTTAACGAACCCAACCGGAAATTCATATAGCCTATCGGGGTGCTTCAACTTGTATCTAGGTTGTTCAAAGCAAATTTTAAACACATTCTAAATTTCGTATATTTGTTAGCACATCGAACTAAGACACAAATAAGGTTGGTGTAAGAAAATGATCATAATTATACGAAACTTAAACGAAGTATTTAAAACTTGTTAAATTTTAACTCAAACCTCAATCACTCTGACTATATATGGGTACATTATTTGGTGTACACCAAATGCACACCGAACTGGGTGAAACCCATCTTGGATCTCACAGAAATGCTCAAGAGTCTAATTGAAAAAAAAAAAACCACTACAGTTCAACTAAATATTAGTAAAGGCGCAATCAATATATCCAATTATAGACCATAGACCATGCAGATTCAGAGACTAAAATTCATACGAATTAATCAAGCTCTTACTGATATGTTGTTGGTAAGGTGGGTTGGGACTCATTCGAACCCAACTAATAAATGGGTTGGGTTGGGTCTATTTTTCAGTGGGTGGGTTTGGATTTGTTAATAGGTTTGGATTCAATTTGCCACCTCTACCGATATCCGACTGAGTTGATTTTTCTTACTCCTCAAAAATTATTTTAAACAAATTGTTCGGCTCCCGGTACACCAAATGGTGTACCCATAGTCTTTTTGGACTTCATTTGTGAGGAAAAATGCTTAAGCGTGAGGCATGGAAAATTGCAGTGAAGTTGCTTTCAGAGGTCCAGTCTCCTCATTGTTAGGACCGTCATTAGACTTTTCTCATTAAGGGCAAAGACTTTCCCAGCAAAGCTAAGAAAAATCTGATAATTACAGTGACTGTTATATCGACGTTCTAGATGAACTCTAAATTCTAAGAAAAAGTTTGATTCTAGATGAACTTTAAATATATACAGTTATGGGCGGCTTTGTTGGCCCCATTTTGTGACCATTTCGAGGATCGGGGTGCGGTAGTGCATTCCCGTGTAATGCGACTATAACGCACTACAGCGACCGTCGGTTTCATATAATATGGACCAAACTAGCTAGTCAATAGTACTTTTTTTTTTATCAAAACCAAAAAAAGTGAAAAGTTGTTAGTGGGATGGGTTTAAACTCCATATGCTAATAATCAATGACCAATAATTATTTAACATGTGTAATGTAAAATTAATAAAAATTTCATAAAAGGATAAAAAAAAGTTGTGTAAAAGGAATCTACCAAAGTGTAACACATTTTAGCAAGATGGGTCATTGGGAATCAGGGGACTAATGTGCCTTGATTTCGGGTCTCACTTCAAGTTCGAAAACATGATCTGAATTGTTCATTGTTTGGAAATAGACGCGAACAACAACCCCATAAACAATCAAGTTAATCGGACATCATTAACCTAGTATATGAATTGCGTTTTACTAATTCAATAAAATAACAACAAATCCAATTTAATTATCCACTGCAAGGTCATTTGATTCGGTCGGCAGACCACCGACACCCGATCAACTTGAATTTTTTTCCATGATTGTTGTTTGCGTCTATCTCTAACCAGTGAACGATTTAAATTATGTGTTCGAGCTTGGAACGAGACACGAACTGAGGGCACCCAAGAGATGAGTACAGCTCCCATAACACGTCCGATCCCGTATCCCATATCTCAGGTTTGTGCCAAGTCTTAGATGCATGAGAGAGAGAGAGAGAGAGAGAGAGAGAGAGATTTGAATGTTCCCTCCCGACACTGCATATTGGAGGGCCATACATATAAGAGAATATTTATTTTTATTTCTCATATTTGAAATCTTTGAGTTGCGATTTACTCTCACGAGGTAGGGCTGGAAACGAACTGACCTATTCCAAGCAACTCGAGCCTCAGCTTGTCATGTGCTTGCTTTGGTTTGGTTTGGCTCGACTCGACTCGGCAACTTGTTAGTGTAAAAGTTGATCAAGCTTGGTTAAGTAAACAAATCGAGCTCAAACACGGTACTAAGTGAGTGAAGCTCGAACTCAATTTTGTGGACTCAAGCTAGACTCGTTTTAAACCAGTAGAGCTCAAACACTTTAGAACTTGGTTGGTTTGCAGTTATAATCCATTCTTTTGTGGCGGCCTCACATTAGTGGACCAGGAGGAATCAATTGACCTTAAAATAAGGCTACTTGTCACAGTCCTCGGCACTGATTTCATGGTGGTAGCATCTTTCCCTCTCGAGGAGGACAATGGGAATTGAGTTGAGACCACTTGAACCATTGTTTAAAAAATAATAATAAAATAAAAGAGATACTACTAATGTAAAATTTCACCAGTTGATCAAGTTGTTGACTCTTTGGTCCACGGAGGAAAAAAACGGGGGAAAATGATGGCCAATGACGTGTTTTGATAATTAATACCCATCAAGAACATTTTCAGCATTAACAAATGTTCTTACCATGTCTTTGGCGGGTATTAATTATCAAAACACATCCTGGGCCGTCATTTTCCCAAAAAACGGAGATCACCCCAAGGCCCGAACAACCCAAAAGAGTAAAGAGTCTACAATTTAAAAACTAGAAATATTTTTAAATTGGTAATTAATTTTATATCCAATATGGATCTTGTTTGATAGATCTCGATTTGTTCTATAATACAATATTTTCGAAATCACCTAAAACATTATAAATTACAAGATATAATCAATTGAAAAGTGGCACGAACTCCCAAAATGAACAATTAAATTGGGACGGAGGGAGTATTAGGTTATAACACTTTTTCAAAAATGACATAACAAACCACTCAAAGGCATAACACAACCACTCGAAAACATAATACTTTTTAAAAATGGCATAACAAGTGTTGTGCCATTATTACAAAAATGGCATAACATAACCACTCGAAGACATAACAAAAAAATCTTTTGGAGGCATAATCGGTGTGCTATGGTGTCCTCTTTTGATAGGTAGACACCGTAGCATTTGCCTACATTAAATCATTGTGTATATGAGCCAGACATTGAATGGATTTTGGGAGTATGCTGAAACAATGAAAGGGCAAACCATAATCCGCCTGTTTCCGTTAACGGCGTAAGCCTTATTTGTTATTCGTAGAGTTGGAGGAGGTTAAGTGTTGAATTTTGAACAATAGGGTAGCAAAGTGAAAATGAGCATTAGTGTAAGGGGGTTTAATATCATTCACGCTATCGTTTATGGACCAAACCGTCCCGTAACTATTAGGAGAGACCTGACGCACCACCACGTGATGGTACCTTAGAGCATCCACAATGGGTGTGCTAACTAGTGTGTTAATCGTGTGTGCTAAGACTTAACAAACAAAAATGTATTTTTTGTGCCACAATGCATGTGTGTTAGAGTGTGCTAGAGTGTGCTAAATCTAGTAGTGTGTTAGCATGGTTATCAAGTTTAGCAACCAAGCTAACAAATAATAAGTGGGTCCTATCTCCATAAATTCAACCTTGAACCATAAAACATAAATGCTCACAATATTTTCTTTTTTGAAAACTTACCGTTAGGGGCAAAAACCCACCAAAGGCAGAGTAACTTACCGTTACTTTCTTTTTCTATATATGTGTTCAACACCAAAGGGCAAAAACCATCCCTCCCAGCAATGGATCCCACTCATTTGAATAATTTCGACCACTTTGAGTCTCAGCCATATGAACTAAACTCATCTTTTAACTTTGTTCCATACAACCAGTTTCCTTCTGAATCATCTCAAATCCCTCCTTATCAATCTTCCAGTAAAATTAACACACTCCTAACTAACCCATTGAGGTACTCATATATATCCTAACACACTCCTAAGTTAACACACACTTGTGGGACCCATTTTTTATCCTAACACACACCTTAACACACATTTTGATACACAAATATAACACACCCATTGCGGATGCTCTTAGGGGCACTGAATAATTTTTTAAACAATATTGCAAATGCCCTTATATTTTCTTTTGGTACTACGGAAATTAACAAGTGCCTTTATATAATGGAAACTGCTAATAATCAAAGTCCATTGACCTTTGGATAATAGAAAAAATTTGTATTGATATCTGCAAAAAGTGCATAGATATCCGCTAAACTGCATTGATATTTGTGACAGTTGTACTAGAGTTTTAACTGTTATGTTTTTTCGTATGTATTATCCTGTATTCAATAGGCTCACGTTAGTTGGACCCTATTCTGAAGTCAACTATAGAGAAGCCAATACAAGACCCTTGTATAATAACAAAAGTGCAGCAAAAAACATACTTATCTTACTAGTAGAATACTTTTGTAAATCCAGACAATTGATTGTCGAAAGAAACAGTTGTGATTGGCCTGTATTGGCTCCTTTATAGTTTTATTTTGATCATGGCTCCTTTATAGTTGACTTCAGAAAAATCAGGTCCTTTCAAAAATATCTTGTTGTCACGTTATTGGAGCACTAAATTTATCTTAACGCAAAAAGTTTGGTCAAGTGGGTATGAGAAAGTAAATAAGTATTCGATGCGGTTGCATGTTCGTATCCCATGGGAAACCAAACATTCCAAACCTTGACCCGATAAAAGGTTATGTGCTAGTTAACTTCAAGACCCTAAAATTAATCAAGATGCATGCATACTGAGAAACCCATTTTTCTTTTTACACATTTCTCAATAAATTTCTTTATCTATTTCTCTTCACCCATTACATCAAAAATATTTTTCAAAGATAGGAACCGAACAAAGACAGTAAGGTTATCTTTACCTGGCAATGTTAGTGCAACCGGTGGAGAGAATGTTCGTAGTTACCCCAATTATCCTCAACCAAACACTTATAATAACCATATAGTTCTTACTAGTTTAGTTACGGATGGACCTGTTTAGTCATACACTAACCAAAAAGGATTTGTTCAAGGGAACCAAAGTAAAATGGCCAATAAGACAAACAGTAGGCCCTCTGCGACTTTATTTTCCACTTCTTCCAGGGGCAGCAGCGCTCTTCCAGCCCAAATACTGCCACAAACAGACAGATTGAAATCTCAAAATGCTAGACTTGTCAATTATGAACATCGACATCAATGAATTCACGTTCCCCCATGCATCGTCTCTCTCTCTCTCTTGATGAATTCACGTTCCCCCATGCATCATCTCTCTCTCTCTCTTCTTTGCTTTCCGAGTTCAAAAAAGAGGAAGAAAAACTCCCTTTTCTACTGTTGGAGTCTTTGCATGTGTTGTTGCTTTTCCCTTTCCCTCCGCTGACAACCATCCTTTTGCCGTCTTTTATACAGCGTAAAATACAGCAGTGAAAAGAGTCCCGTGAATTTGAACAGTTAACCAAAGGCTCTGGTGCACCACCACGTGCGCTCCGGTACACTCTTCAGTCACATATTTTTATGAAATCCGAGATTTAAATGTGAGTATCCTACAATAATGTGTACTCGAGAGAGGTTTGGAGCACTGTCATATGATACACCGAGCTAGGGCACTAAATAATCTCTTCGTGAATTTTATGGATGGCTTTCAGATGACATCACTCTATGCCTCGTACTCAGAGCCATGATATATTTTCGTGAGTTTTTTTGACACCACCTCGTGACAATGCCCGAGATCATTGGATAATTACTCTTGATACTCCGGTGTTATTAAAAAAGAAATGAGTCATTTTAGTGATACTCCACTGTCAAATGTCAATAAGTAAAGAAAATATTTATAAAAAAAAACACTCTTACATGTACTTTTTAAATTTTCTAAGACCCCGTACTACTAACAACTTTTTTCACTTTTTTGTTTTTGTCCTTATTTTAATTTTTTTTCGCGTTTATTCATTTTGCGCCAAATTAATCGACGTGAGACAAAATTCCAACAATCTGATCCAACTAAATTAGGCATAATAACACATTTACCGGCATTAAATAAATACAATACTAACCTTTACACAGGCAATTAACGAGGTCATAATTCTACATCACTACGACTAGTGCTACTGCTACTGTCTTCCTATTTTTCCTCCCAGGGAAAATTACAGAGGAAAAAAGCTTAAAACTGATAAATCGGTTTCTCTTCTTCCTCATTGCCCTTGTTTGGCCAGTTCACTCTCTACCCATTGAAAGATAATGGAGAAATGATGAGATTCCAGATTCCATCATCTGCCTCTCACTCTTCCTCTTCAACTTTTCCCGCTTTAATTTGATGGATTCTTCGGCGATGGATCACTCACGGACCGCGGAAACAGAGTCGACTCCAAATCTAAACAAACCCAAAAACAACATTAGCATAAGCTTGAACAGCCATTATCTATGAGTCCAGCTCCTCTCCAATTTCCTAAGAATTGGAGGGTCAATGGTCTAGATCATCCTAGTAATTCTTGTAAGAATAAATAATACACATACCGGTATATGCAGCGGAAATAGAATCGAACTATCCTCTAGTCATTATTGTTCAAGTTTGAATACCGAATACACACCGTAACACACGCACTAGATTTAGGTGTCTTCCAACCTATGCATAACTTGAGATGCCTTGATTGTTGGATACCATAGGCTATATATCCATGCTAGGTTAGAGACCCTATATCTCCTTATAAAGACCTTCTAGTTTCCTTCCATCAAAGAAACTAATTAAACTAGTATAATGATGTAGGTGGGAAAACCAAAAGCTTCTTAAAACCACCACTTCATCATCAATGGAAGTGACACTTCCATTAATCATAATGTGACTAAGTGGGCCCTTAAGTATTTCTTACATTCTCCCACTGGCCCACGAGACACTTGTATATTGCATTGGGCGATAAATATTTTATATGGCCATACAACTGAAATTACCCATAACTTAAAAGTTTTTTTTTTTAAACCTTTTACTCCATTAGAAAATATCAATCATGAATCATAGCGGTAGTGCCGTAACTAATAGGTATTCCCTTCAACGTATTACAATGTGTGACACTTTCCAACGAGTACCGGATAAAATCGAATAAGATATACTTTATAAATGACTAATTAATAGTCATTTAGGGTCCTCTTTATTTATCCCAACGGATAACCTTTATACGTACTTTTTACCTTATGTGCACATGTACGTCTTTATTCTCTAAGAACACTTATAGTGTGACAAAATCCGAATTGAGCAAGAAATGAGAGAAAACATTATAAAATGAGCTGACATGTCATATTTCACCACATGACATACATTGTTTTGCCGGCAAGAATTAGCTCAATACTTTATGCTCAATGGTCACAAAAAGTGTATTTTTTTTTTTTGAACTCTCTCTCTCTCCCCTAATGAGCTACTTTATGTCGATATGCTCTATTCGGCTTTTTACTTTATCTTAGAGAAGAAAATTGTAGCCGTAGTAAACTTAGTAATGATCTCACCATAATATCGACAACTTGAGACCCTTAGTACATGCTATCTAGTTTCATGCATAGCTCTCACTAATTTCTACATTCATAGAAAATAGTAACTTAAGACATGATTAGGATGCATGTAAATCAACTTAAAAATTCTTGGTTCTTTATAAGTACCTCATAACCTTTATTTGTAGCCTTCTAGTTCTTCATATCATGTTCTTCATATCATGTTCACTTGGATATCGATCCAGTAAACCCTTAACCAATATCCATATAGCCCAAAAAAAATGTATATACTCCCACTAACCTTATAGAGTATACTTTTTCTCTATTTATAAGCAAAATGACCATTTTTTCTCTCTATTTATAAGCAAAATGACCATTTTTTTCCCCTCTTGGGCAAAACTTTTTTCTCGATACTATCCATGCCAAAACTATAATGGATATTCCAATGGTCCTTAAACCACTAGTATAGATAAAGAACTCTAAAGTGGATAGTACTTTGAACATTAATCCTAAAGGGTTAAACTTCTCCCATTATTAATGTTCTAATTTTATTTTGTGCACTTGATTATATGACTATAGATGCTTCATTCACATAGCGCAAAATCATAACCCATGCATTGGAGAAAAGTGAATTTCTAGATAGTCAATATAATTCCCGCAACTTTATAAGTAGCATGAATGGCTACAACAACCAAGAAATAACGACTCTCATGTTACTTGTAAATTCTAACCTTCCTGTGGGTAGAGGTGCAACACGCAAGAATTTACGTAACACTTTATGAATAAGATAAATTATCAAAATAATGAGAACAAATTCTCCATATCTGTGGACATAGGAAAAGTCTATTCTCGACTTCTAAATGATTATCTTACTCAACGCAAATCACAAAAATAACAACCTCCTCGCAGGGTACGTAGAGTTTTTATTTTCATGAATTAATTTCAACTTTTATGCTAATCTTTAACTGAAATAAAGTAAATTCAAACCTCCTTGTGGGCAAAGGCTGCAACACGCACTGAATCTAATTCACTGCAACAACAACAAGACTAGCAAATTTCGAACATCAATATAAAATGCATAATAACGGGAGAAATTTCTATTTTCATGTGGAATTTTTCATTTTGTCCCAAATAAACTAATAAAATTAATTATTCTCCTGTGGGAAAAACAATTAATCTTATCAATTCAAGCTTAATGGTAGATGCCACTTAACGCACTTAAATATAGTCCAACGACTATTCTACTTGTGACCGTCCTTGATATCAAACATTACAATATTTCAAGATGCTGTGGCTAACCTCAAAATATTATGATATTCAAGTCACCTCAAAAACATCAACCAAACTTAAAGGGACAACCATAATATACCAGCCTCAAAACCAAACTAATAACCTGATAAGGTTTACCGGCCGTATGACCAAATCTCATGACAATTCCACGATGAAAGCTAAATCTGAATTAAATTAATCCTTAACATGCTTTATGTTATCACACAGTCACGGAATCAATATAAATTAGGCACAATTTTTTAATACAACTGATCATACTTGGACAGAAACATGTCTAAGCAAGTGCCCAATCTGTTTTTTTTTTATTCAGAAAATATCATGAATGCCCGACAACTAATCAAATTGATGGATTGATTATATTGATATGAAATGCTATTAAATTGCTTTCACTGTAATGGATCAACAAGTATAAAACCAAAACCCAAATCACAACATGATAGGCTGATAATCATATTCACAAGCCAGCATTCAATTATTCTGAAATTCATGTTCCCAAAATATTGTCCGTGCCTTAAGTGTTGTAATTCTGTTTAATGGTATTGATCCACGACAAAACAGTTTAAGTGTTGTAATTCTGTTTAATGGTATTGATCCACGACAAAACAGTAGAGATAACAAGCGAAGATGAAAAACCATGCTATGTGCTGATTGAAGAATTTTGTACTTTGTGCATGTACAGTTTGTGACCGAGATCAAGATCACGATTATGAGCCGTCAATATAATCAGATCGAGCTCGGTAATACAATCTGTATACTAAACAACATGAACTAGAGATTGGCTCTGATACCACATGTAAGAATAAATAATACACATACCGGTATATGCAGCGGAAATAGAATCGAACTATCATCTAGTCATTGTTGTTCAAGTTTGAATACCGAATACACACGCACTAGATTTAGGTGTCTTCCAACCTATGCATGACTTGAGATGCCTTGATTGATGGATACCATAGGCTATATATCCATGCTAGGTTAGGGACCCTATATTTCCTTATAAAGACCTTCTGGTTTCCTTCCATCAAAGAAACTTATTAAACTAGTATAATGATGTAGGTGGGAAAACCAAAAACTTCTTAAAACCACCACTTCATCATCAATTGAAGTGACACTTCCATTAATCATAATGTGACTAAGTGGGCCCTTAAGTATTTCTTACAACTCTAACCCCAAAGCTCATTTAGTATTCTATGGACACCCAATTACTCTTCATATATTCCCCAATTACATAAGTATTTTCCCTCCATATTAAACCAGCCTCCGAAAGGATTTTTTTTTTTTTAATAACTGATGAGGATTTTTTTCCCACTAATAACATATAGGCTATAGCTCATGAGGATTTTTTTACTAATGTTATTTCAGTAATTTTTTTTTCCTTTCAGCATGGTTTCTTTTGTTGATATTATGTAGCTCATAAGATTTTTTTTTTTATATTAATACTAGTGTATTTTCATGTTCTTCGTACGATGTTGCATGCTTGTTGTAGTTGATTTTTATGTAAAAATGTTGGAATTAATTACTTGAGGCCACTGGTGGTTTTTCCAGATCATTACTTTAATTTCAGAACTTCGGAATTAGTTGAGGTGCGCACAAGTTGATCCAAACATCCGGCTATAAAAAAAATTATAAAGCAGCTAATTACTATAAGTTGCACGTGAAGCATACTGACATAGAGTCATTAATTGTGGAGTTTCACTACAACAAGATAATTCAAAAAAACATAAGATAACCGAAATGGCGAAACATGAGCTATATAAATAATAATAATCTTTAAGAGTAGGCTTAACGGGAGGGAGAACGCTAATATAATTGGGAAATATTTGAGGAGTAATTGTGTGCCCGTGGAATGTCAGATTAGCTTTGGGGTTAGAATTACTAGGGTAATCCTGACCATTAAATTAGAATTGAAGGATCCTTCAATTCCCTATGGATTGGAGTGGAGCCGGACTCATTATCTATATATATTCAGTGATGTTATATTAATTTGTTGTCAAAATTTTGGGATCAATCAGCATCTTGACATCCGACGACAAAAATAAAATAAAATAATTAACAAGAAGAATGGAGTCAAGGAGACTGAAGACCTCTACGGTTAAAATTTGAACCACTGCCGATGCAGCAATACCGAGTCAAAATTTGAAGTTATTTCAATAAAATGTCAGATTTGTTTAGGTTAAAAAAGTTTTTATTTTTATTTTTATCGAGTCAGTATCTTCCAAGAGAAGTCGGCTAAATGCTTATTAGACCAATGCTTACCTTTGAATAAAAGCTTAGTATTTTCAATTTGGATTGAAATAAAGAAATCCCTATGTCATGGTACATCTGTGTATATTTGGTTGACTAAAAAAATCTTTTTCGAAAAATAATAATTATTGCCTGCCGATATTCGTTTAAAATATCGGATCGTTACAGGCTCACGCTAGCTGGACCCTATTCTGAAGTCAACTAGAGAAAAAACCAATATCGGCCTGTTTGGATGGGATATTGTGAAGGGGGATTGTGATATCCCCTTTTAGTTCGTGAGTCCAGCTTTAAGACCTCGTTTGGGAAGTAAAATGGAGAGGGTAGTAGCTAAGGGGTTGTTTGATAACCTAAATTCAGCACTTAAAACTGAATCGATTAAGTAATAAGTGATTCAGTAGGTTTGATAACTACATTTGACATTGCTTAACAAATTAAGTGTCACTTAAAATGTAAGTTAAAAAGTTGAAAAAAATTAAGTAGCTTTGAGCTACTTAATTCTGACTGAATTTTGTGTACTTGCATTCAACCACTACACATCCACCACCACAACCACTCCCACCAACACTTCCACTACTCCACCACCACCACTACCACCACCTCCACCTCCACCACTCCATTACCACCACCACTACCATCACTACACCACCACCACCACTTCCACCATCTACACCACTCCACTACCACCACCACTACCACTTCCACCACCACCATTACTCCACCACCACTACAACACTACCACCACCACTTCCACCATCACCACCACTCCTTCACCACCACTACCACTACCACCCCCACTACCACCACCACCACCACTAATCCACCACCACCACCACTCCATTACTACCACTCCACCACCACCACCACTCCACTACCACCATATCACCACCATCAGCTCCACCACCACCACCACTACTCCACCACCACCAGCTCCACCACCCTCCACCTCCACCACTCCACCACCACTAGGGCTGCAAACGAACCGAGCCGCGCGAGCGGCTCACGACTCGGCTCGTTAATAGCTCGTTCGAGCTCGACTCGGTTCATAAACGAACGAGCTCGAGCTCTACTACCTAGCTCGTTTAACAAACGAGCCGAGCTCGAGCTGCCTTAAACTCGGCTCGAACAAGCTCGCGAGCTGACCTTTATATATATATATATATATATATATATATGTATCTGTATGTATATATACATATACATATAATGTATATATAATATATATATACATTTCTCACGCATACCGAGCCGAGCCGAGCTCGAGCTCGGGTACAATGTTTCGAGCCGAGCTCGAGCCAAGTCTGTGCAGCTCGAGCCGAGCTCGAGCTGATGTATATTATGGCGAGCAGAGCTCGAGTTGCGTGAAACTCGGCTCGGCTCGGCTCGTTTGCAGCCCTAACCACCACCAGCTCCACCACTCCACTATCACCACTACTCCACCACCACCACCACCACCACCACCACCACCACTTCACCCACCACCACTACCATCACTACATCACCACCACCACCACCACAACTCCACCATTACCATAAATATATTGTGACTATTAGTAAATTAAGAGAGAATTGGAACAAAATTAGGCTAGTGATTTTGCCACACCCTTTTTTGTTATTGCCACACCCCTGCAAGTGTATTTTTTGGTGCAAAAATACACTTGCAGAGTGTGGCTATAACAAAAAAGGGTGTGGCAATATCATTTCCCCAAAATTAATTCAAATTTTTTTTTATCAGTGCTTAATATATTTATCAAACAGCTTTTTAGCTTAAAAAATTCAGCATTCAGTACTTAATTTTTCAGCTTTCAGTTTTCAGTTTTATCAAACAGCCCCTAAGTCCCGAATTATATTGTACCCCCTAATACCCCCGGAGGGGAGATTATTTATGGGGAGGTTCTGGGGTTTTATTACATAATACCCCCTCTCTCTTCTATTTCAACTACAAAATAACCTTATCCCCTCATTTTATTCCTCATCCAAACCAAGTATTATTTAATCTCCCGTCACATCAATGTTGGTCCACCCTTCTTACATAATACAGTACCCCCTACTATCTTATCCCCCTTCATAACTAATACCCCCAATCCTTATTCCGCATCCAAACGGGTCCTATAGTCCAATCACGGACCCTTATATAATAGTAGTAACAAAAGTGTAGTAACTGGAACCTTAGGAAGAAGGTTTTAAAAATGTTTTCAATGGATCAAAATTGCTACAGGTATGCTACATGCAAATAAGATACTCATCTTACTAGTAGAATACTTTTGTAAATCTGGACAATTGATTTTCAAAATGAACGGCTCCTTATATAATTGTAACATTGAAACCTTAAGAGAGCAAGGTTTCAAAAGTGTTTTCAATGGATAAAAATTGCTGCAAGCATGCTACAAATAAGATAACCTAGTAGAATAGTACTTTTGAACGGCTGTGTCTAGCCTGTATTGGATTCTCTATAGTTTGACTTCAGAAGACCCAGGTTCTTATCTTGTTGTCACAGTAGTGGAGCACTAAATTTATCTTAATCCAATGAATTTGGTTAAATGGACATGAGAAAGTAAATAAGCACTCGATGAGATCTCATGTTCGGATTCCACAGAAGCCAAACATTCCAAACCATGACCCACTAGAAGATTTGTCTGGCAATTAACTTCAAGACCTTAAAATTAGTCCAAGGTGCACGAATACTGACCTAAACATTAGACATTCGTTCATAAGCAAAGCAGTAATTAAGTTTATCTTTACCTTGCAATGTAGTGCAACGGCTAAGGGAGCCCTTCTATTCGCAAGGAAGATTTGCAGGAAACCACGCAAGAAAAAATGCATTTGGGCCCATTCTGGGTCCCACAAAAATTTAGAAAAATACCCATAGATTTTTTAATATTATTTTTATGGGGCCCTGTAAAAAATCAGCTCCAACGGATATCAATTCGCCCCTATGAATCCAAAAGTAAACTTACCGATGTCCGTTGGAGCTGATTTTTTATAGGGCCACATAAAATAATATTCAAAAATTTATGGATATTTTTCTAGATTTTTGTGGAATCCAGAATGAGTCCAAACGCATTTTTTCTTACATAGTTCCCTGCAAATCTTCCATGCGATTAAAATTTCCGTTATTTATAACCATTGTTCATAGGAGTAGTTACAGATGGAGCTGTTTTTTTTTTTTTTGAAAGGCACAGATGGAGCTGTTAATCATACACTAACCAACAAGGATTTGCTCAAGGGAATCAAAGTATAGTAAAATGGCGAATAAGACAAAAGGCTCTCTGCGACCTTTTTTGGCTAGTGGGGGAAAATAATAATTCTAATACCACACCCTTTTATACACCTATTCACACACCTTCACTCACAAAAGGGGTGGGGTCTACATACATTAGGTGTGTAGTGTATGCGGGCTCTATTCTTATTGCGAGTGTAAGGCCCCGTTCGGCTAAATAAGCCAAGTGGCTTATTTTTTTGTCCTTATTCAAAAAAAATTCGTATTTGTTAGTTTTGTGTCAATTTTTTTGGGGATTATTGCATCTCCATGACGAGAGGAATCTAAAAAGTAAAATTTTTTGATCGAAATCCAATTTTTTTTGAATAAAACCGAAAAAATTGACTTATTGGCTTATTTTTGTCTTTATTCAAAAAAAATTAGGTTTCGATCAAATTTTTTTACTTTTTAGATTCCTCTCGTCATGAAGATGAAATAATCTCCAAAAAATTGACGCAAAACTTAAAAATACGAAAAAATTTAAATAAAGACAAAAAAATAAACCACTTGGTTTTTTTAGTAGAACAATCCCTAAGGCTCCGTTCCGCAACTCCAAATAAGTACTTATTTTTTAAGAAAAATTTCAAGCTCAAAAATCATGTGCTTACGCAAATAATTTTCCTACCACTATCGATCTTGTTTGATAGATCTCATTAAGATCTTTAATACAGTGCAAAAAAATTAAAAAATTATTTATTTTTAAGTTTGAAAATGTGAAATAAACTGCTTATTTTTTAAGAAGATTCTGGAACGGAACCTAAGTATGTAATTGAGTGTGTAAATGGGTGTTTGGTGGTAGAAGGATGGGGGTGGTGGGGGTGGGGGTGGGGTGGTTGGGTGGGTTGTGTGGGGAATGGTTTCTTCCAGGGGCAGCAGCGCTCTTCCAGCCCAAACACTGCCACAAACAGACAAATTGAAATCTCAAAATGCTAGACTTGTCAAATTATGAACATCAACATCAATGAATTCGCGTTCCCCCATGCATCATCCCTCCCTCTCTCTCTCTCTCTCTCTCTCTCACTCTCTCTCTCTTCTTTGCTTTCCGAGTTACAGTAGTAGTAAAAAAGTGGAAGAAAAAACCTCCCTTTTCTACTGTTTGAGTCTTCGTGTTGTTGCTTTCCCCTTTCCCTCCGCTGACAACCATCCTTTTTCCGTCTTTTACAGCGTAAAATACAGCAGTGAAACCAAAAGCACCGTCAATTTTATGACCAGCTCTCGGACACCTGCTTTGCTCAGTTGGTTTTGGAGTCTCAAAATTTTTGGACACAATTTTTAATAATTTTTTTTTATCTATTCTTCCTCACTCTTTCTCTACAATACATACTCGTGAGGTTTTAGGAGGTGTTCTAGTTTTTTTAAAAAAAGAACTTTTAGAAAATGAAGATAATTTCAAGCTCAAAAATCATATGTTTATGCAATTAATTTTCCTATCAATATGGATTTTGTTTAATAGATCTCATTGAGATCTTTTAAACAGTGCAAACAAAATCAAAAAATTATTTTCCATTTTCGTTATATTTGAGTTTGAAATTATCTTCTTTTTTAAAAAGAAGGTTTAGTAGAACCCCACCTGACAGTGCCCTAAGAATACATGTTCGTAAGTTTTTAGAACACCACCTGACAGTGCTCTAAGACCACTGATAAATTACTCATGGTACTACCGGTGCTATAAAAAATAAATGAGTCCTTTTATTGATAGCCCATTGGACTGTCAATAAGCAAAGAAAAAGATTTTTAAAAAAACGTGTACATTTTACATTTTTAATAGAGGAATTTGCATTTACATCTTTTATACTATCACCCATTTGAAGATGCACTATTTGTACTTTAAATTTAAGCATTTATACCCTTTATATGTAAAAATACAGGGGGTGTAAGTGCAAATTCCTTTTCTTTCGCTTCAAAGTATTGGGGTGTAAGAGCTTAAATTTGAAGTACAAGGGGTGTATCTTTAAATCAGTGATAGTACAGAGGGTGCAAGTACATATTACCCTATATTTTTCACATATTTCTAGTCACTTTCAAATCTTAACGACAGTTATTAGCATTTCCAAAAAAAAATATACTCATGTGGTTGTGTTTGGTTGGGAGTTTAGTTTAATTTAGTTTTGGTAGTAGGTGGAGAGAGAAATAGAGTAATGATTGAAGATATGGGTAATAATTGGAGAGAGATAGAGAGAGATGAGAAAGTAATAATTGGAGAAATAGGATAATGATTGGAGAAAAAAATAGGGTAATGATTAAAAACTAAACTAAAACTAAAACTAAAAGGTTAACCGAACTTATGTGTCGAGCACATCTCAGATTTTATTCGAATTAATCAAAATGTTTCTTTGAAAAAAAAATTAATGTGTTATACACAACGTAATTAAATTCCATTCGATGTTGATAGTTGCTCGATCAATTTGCCAAAATTTTACATAAATTTCTACACTACAAATTCTACTTTAAAAATTAAACAATTAGATGAAAAGTTAGATAATTAGATCGAACACCTATAGATATCAGATTGAACTGATTTTTCGCAAAAGTCCTCCAAAAAATATTATATATTTAATGAACGGCTCGAATTATTTATTTGAGATTCGAAATGAGACCCACATTGTGATCTGTACACAATTTTTTGTGCACAAAAAATCTATATGGGTAGCATCTCTCGTAAAATTTCATGTTTGAATTATGTTTGAGAAATTTACTACTACAAAATACATCAAAATGTCAATGCATAATATAATCCATCAAAAAAGCTAAAAACTGCTTTATCCGTCTTAAAGCATCCAACTTAGAACTAAATGGTGATGAGAGAAAATGCCGTTGTGACATCCCAAGAATTCCAAAGAGTCACACAAGACTTTGGAAATAAGAAAATTTATATATAAGGGATTCTGTCCAGCTACTGTATAATTTGAGATTAATCTTTTGAGCCGTGTGGTTAGGTGAATGATTAACAGGTCAGTTGAATCGGATCGTTATAGTTGGTATCAGAGCATAACCCTAGTCTATATGGTGGGAGCCACCTCTAAAATCTAATATGAACACACTGATTGTGCTATACAGAACTAAGTACCACACCATACCCAGGAGGAGAAGGTTGTTGGGCCAATAGAACTAAGTGCCACACCATGACCACCAGGAGAAGGTTGCTGGGCCAATGCAACGAGAACGTTGCATCATAAGTGGGGGAAATTGTGACACCCCAAGAATTCCTAAGAGTCCCACATCAGGACTTTGGAAATAAGAAAAAGTTACAAGTATATAAGAGATTTTGTCCAACTACTGTATAATTTTTATGAAACTTAGAAGTGGACTAGATGGGTTTAGAAACTGCTATAGTGGACTTATGCAAAATTCTCCCTTGTTTCTAACAGTAAGAAATGGGATTATGGATCTTGATTTGGTGTGATTATTCAGTGCTCTAGGGGCTTCTTCACTAGACGTTTGCATGGTCTTCACCACACTTGACCAAGTAATAACTTTTCCTTGATTCAATTAATGGTTAGCAGGTCAGCTGGGTCGGGTCGTTATAGCCGCTCAGGCTCATATACTAGTTTTCGATGTAATAATTAACCGATGTGAAACAAATTCTACGATCTGATCCAACAAAATTAGGCATAACAACATATTTACCGGCATTAAATAAATACAATACTAACCTTTACACAGGCAATTAACGAGGTCATAATTCTACATCACTACGACTAGTGCTCTACTACTACCGTCTTCCTATTTTTCCTCCCAGCGAAAATTTACAGAGGAAAAAAAGCTTAGAACTGATAAATCCGTTTTTTCTTCTTCCTCATTGCCCCTGTTTGGCCAGTTCCCTCTCTAGTAGGGATACTTGGTATCTTATCTACCTTTCAGTACTCTCTAGTCTCTACCCATCGAAAGATAATGGAGAAATGATGAGATTCCAGATTTCCATTATCTGCCTTTCACTCTTCCTCTTCAACTTTTCCCGCTTTAATTTGATGGATTCTTCGGCGATGGATCGCTCACGGACCGCGGAAACAGAGTCGACTCCAAATCTAAACAAAAAACCCAAAAACAACATTAGCATAAGCTTGAATAGCCATTATCCATATATTCAGTCATGTTATAGTATTAATTTGTTGTCAAAATTTTGGGATCAATCATCGTCTTAACATCTGACGACAAAAATCAAAAAAAAAATTCAACAAGAAGAATGGAGTCAAGGAGACTGAAGCCCTCTACGACGGGTTAAAATTTGAACCACTACCGATGCAGCAATACTGAGTCGAAACGTGCGTAATACGCACGACGACTCCAACTCCTTCCATTTATCAGTCGTGAAGTGCGTTGCATTACTTGACATTCACATGTTGTGACCGCCCTTGTTTAGCCACAAAATAATCCATACTTTTTTGGCTAAATAATCCTTTAGTTGGCTTATTTTATTCAACAAAATTTGGGTTTCGATTGGAATTTTTTACTTTTTAGATTACTGTTGTCATGACGAAGCAATAATTCACAAAAAAAATTGACGGAAAAAACAATAAATGCGAAAAAAAAATTTGAATAAGAAAAAACAATAATTCAAATTGATTATTTAGCCAAAAAAGCCCTAAGACTGACAATAAATACAGGTGTTTCAATCTTTTTGCTTCTGTGGACTTTTTTTTTTTTCCGATTTTGGTAGTAAAAATTTACCAAAATGACGAAAGGATGAAAAAAATAACGAAATGAAAATGGGTTAGTAAAAATATTTATTAATTTCTAGGCATTAAAATGAAGAAAAATCAGAATAGAGAAATTCAAATTGATGATATCATATACCCCTAGAAAGGTTGAACGATCTCTTGCAATGCAAAATAGCGCTTTGGATCCCATCCTGCTGCTCCAACAGCGAATCATCCCTCCGTCTCCCCTGCTTCACCGTCGCCCCCGAGACCGGCGCCGCCGCCACCGCCGCGGACGAGGCCGACCGGCTCTTCCCCAAATGCTTGCAAACCACCCTCAGCCCCGCTGGCAGCAGCAACTTCCCCTGCTTCCCACTCTTCTCCTCGCACGACGCGGCAGCCGCCGCCACCGCCGCGGGAGGCTCCGACTTCGGCACCCCCTCGGTTTTCTCCGATTTCGGAGCCTCCGTACGGGCAGGAGATTGCACGCTCAGCTGCCCGGAAAACCCCGCGGACGGTTTCTCGCCGTGCCGTTTCGACACCCGAATGTACAGCGGCTTCACCATTTTCAGGTACTTCTGCACCCCGTCTTTGGAAACCCGCTTCTCGTCCGGACCCGATTCGTCCGAGGTCTCTTTCTTCTGAGACTTGTTGTTAATGGTTCCGGAGGATGCTCGGGAGCTGTTGTCCCTAGTGAACAATGACACAATCGGCACTTCTTCTACCTTGAACTTCACCGTGAACAGCTTGCTCTGCGAATGAGAATGAGTTTAGCTTAAGCCCCGTTCTGCTAAAGTTTTTATTTTTTTAAATATTTATTTTCCATTTTACAAAACATGTAATTTTCTAGCAATACGCCATTAATTCAAAAAATAAGTACTAGAGTACTCTAAATTAATTTTCCTTGAGGATAATCAAGATCAATAACAATGGTCTTGTTTATAGCTTTTCGTAGATTTTTTCTGGGATAATCGTTCGTCTCGACGAGATCATACTCTCGAAAGATAGGATATATGTACTCTATTTCTTGTGTTTTCGTGAAAATTTTCACATTGTAATTATTCCACTAAAACAAGAAAAAACAGAAGTGCATGCATCAAAGAAAGGGTGCGAAAATCATTTCCCTAACGATAATGAGGACAATTTTTTTAAACTTCCAAAACTTTTTTACTGAAATTATTTTTTAGGAACTGGCTTTTCCACTCTTTTATCCAAAATGCACTACTCTTTTTTTTGTTTGCATCCATGTAAAAGTACAAGATTACCCTCTTAGTGCGTGAAGATCAGAATGTACAAAGGACAGAATTGTAAAATTACATATGGGTTCAAAAAGAGAGGACAGATTTGTAAAATTACACATGGATAAAGAAAAAAAAAATGGGTGCATTGACCAAGGGGAGTATTAAAATAATTTTTTTAAATTTAATTTTCTTTGATGACAAGACTTTATACTCCATCAGATCCAGAAACATTGACCCATGCACTAACGAAAATTCAAAAAAGAAGATAAAAAATCGCGAAAATTAATAAGTTGGGCCAAATCGAATCTTTTCTGTCTTTATACGGAGTATTGTTTTTTCTTGCACCTCGTCATAAAAATCGACGCAAATATATTGAAAATTCAAAAATTACGACAAAAATACCATAAAACTAGGCTCTGTTTGGAGCTAAAAGAAAAAATTTAAAAAAATTCCTTCTATTGTTTGGTTTGGTTGGAAAAGAAAGAGTGATGAAAATAACATTTTTAAATTATGTGAAAAATAAATTTTCTCTCCCATTTTCCTCTCATTTCTCTCCCATTTTCTTTTGCTTTCCTTTCTTCCATTTTCCTTAAGTTAGGCTCAAAATAAATCAAACCTGACTCGGTTTCTGCTTCTGGGTCTGAGCCTCAGCTTCTTTCTCACTCGGTTTCTGCTTCTGGGTCTGAGCCTCCGCTTCTTTCTCACTCTGCTTCGTTAAACAAACAGAGGCCGCTTCGGGATCTGTTCTCTCCCCCGCATTCGGCTGCTTCGATTTCTTCAGCTTCAACATCAGCACTCCAAACTTGCTCGCCGATTTCAGCAGCGAGAACTGGGGCTTCGCGATTTGCCCCGAGCCGCCGTCGTCGATCGACGGCTCCACCGGCACCAAATTCCCGTTGAAGAACAAGTCGTCGGACGGCTCCAGCGTGAACTTGAACTCCCCTTCTTCTTCTTCTTCTCCTCTCGCATCATTCTCACCCTCCGTACCATCACTATCCCCCTCCTCATCCTCTCTCTCTTCGTCTAGGCCGTCCGTTGTTTTCTGCTTGTCGTGATCCTCGCCGTCGGCGTCTTCGTCGGGGACGGCGAACTCTAAGTCGAAGAAGGGTCCGTTTTCTTCTTCGTCGTCGTCGTCGGTTTCTGCCGTGGAGTGAGAGATGGCAGTGGAAATGGTTGTGGTTGTGGTTGTAGTGGGGGTGGATGCGCGGAGGTTAGCGGTGGCGCCGCCGCCGGTGGTTGTGCGCCAGTACTTGAGGAGGCTGAATGCTTCCATGGTTGGGAGAGCCAGAATACGAGATGGGTAGAGGAAAACCCTTGGTGCGTGGGATTTATAGAGAGAGAAAGAGAGAGATGGAGAATAGTGGTTGTAATTTTGAGGAGACGAGGGGTACGGGGAAATGGCGTGTGCAGGGGTGAGTGGAGTGTGACAGTGGGGAATACAGAGGGACGGGGTAAATAACCTCGAACAGGAGAGAGAGAGGAGAAGAAGAAGAGAGAGAGAGAGAGAGAGAGAGGGACGGGGTACAAATTGTCTGTGGCCTTTGGTAAGCCCTTGAGAGAGAGAGAGAGAGAGAGAGAGAGAGAGTGTGTGTATTGAATTGTGTACGTGGTTGCAGTATAGTCATGTGAGACCAGTCTCTGTGTCAGGATACTGTTCATAAATAATTCAGTGAACTTCGTAGAGATGGTAGAGGGAGGATCAAAAAAAAAAAGAGGGAGGACAACGGCCCAAAACTGGACCGGGCCGAACATAATACTAAAAAAACGAATCCAAGGTCCATGTTGTTGTCCGCAAGGGACAACATGCGTATTGTCCTCATGGACAGTTCAGATTTCATCTCGGTGGATGGTCGAGATCTGTTCGGTTTGGGTGAAATTTGAATCGTCCGTTACCAAGGACGGACGGCTCGGATGGGTACCCAAATCCCATGACAAAAAAAAAATTGAGCAGGATCTTCTTCTTTTTTGTCAACGGAAGAAATAAATCTATTTAAAAAAGTCATACGACATTTACAGATTATCACCACCGAAATACAAATCAGGCCATCCGATATTTACAATTTTCTACCCGAATATAGAGATACAAAGACACAACCAAGCCTTCAAGAAAAACAAAGAGACGAAGCTGATATCTAGCGGCTAAAAGGATTTGGCTTCTCTATAGATATAGAGAGCAGTATGTATAATTTCTACCATCCAAATTTTTTAAGATTTTAGACTTGGTAAAACATTCTTACCAACAAGAGTCTTTTCTTATCGGTACAAGTCTTGAATGAATTGACTATTGATTATCGAGACAGGCGATTAAAATGCGACCTTGCCCTTTGAATTTTGAAGGCAGAGAGCCGGTTAAGAAAACGTGCAGCCTGGGCTATGGTCTTGTTAAAAACCTTGGAAGGTCATTAAAATCTAAATTGTTCTGTTTTTAAGTGAAAACAAACCTGGGTGCTTTTAAAACAACAAAAGACTTCAACAAGAGAGCTGTGGTTCAAGTCCTTTGGGTCTGGGTCTAAGCCTCTGGGCAGGGACGGATTTAGCATGGGCACGTGGAGTATTTCACAAATAGACTATTCTGCTGCAACGTTTAGTTACTTGTGTTCTATATATGCATGATGTCTCGTGTTTGATCCTTGACCTCTTCGTTTTTTTAACACAATTTTGTTCAACTTACAAAAAAATGGCCTTTGAACCTAAGGCGTAAGAATATCAATCTCGCGACCTTAGATACGTACAAAGGAAGCAGTCAACCGATGTACCACAACGCTATCATGCTTTTCATATCGAACAATTAGTTTATACACAAAACAGAGAGGCTCATTTTCAAATCCCAACTAGGGCTCCGAAAATCTCAGGCATACATATTATAGAACTCATTGCGTACGATGAAGCCTAGTTTTATATTACTGTGCTTGTTTATCAATTTTTGTTCATGGTCAGTAAATATTGCTGCCCATAAGAGAGAATTCGTGGATCTGTCCCTGCCTCCGAGTTAGCCCACTTTTCTTTTTGCTGACTCATGAAAAGGAGGATGTAGTGTACATCAGCTAGACTGCTCTGTGCCCTATTTGCTGAATCCTATTGGGTTAAATTTTACATGAGGGTTCACTTGACAAACATGCAGCTGGTGGGGACCAAAATCAAATCATATCATATCGTAGGCTCTATTGTATTCATTGGTTCAAATTCATATCGTATACATTAGTAATGGGCCCAAAATTAAAACACAGATAATGTTAGGGGCCATAACCTCTCCCATGTGGAAAGTAGAATCCGATAACAAGCAAGCTATAAACTTCAGGAGTGTTTTCGGTAAGCAATAACTTAAGGATCACTTGTTATTGCTGAAAAATATTAAGTTATTTTCACTAATCCATCAGTTGTTAAAAAATGTTAAGTTGTTTTCACTGACCAATAAGTTATAGATGAGATGCAAAACTTGTTGTTTAGTGTGAACAACAAGCTAAAATGTCATAACTTGTTTCCCAAAATTGTTAGTGGAAACATTGCCTCTCAGTTTGTTTGAATTAGTCTCCCTCGGGAGGTTTTTTTTTATTAAAAAGTTCTCCCTTGGGAGGTTGCGGCTCTGGTTTCCGACATTCGAAGTATGGTTCGTCGTGCAACCGAGTGCAAGCTCCCTTGGGTCGACCAAACATGGCAGCTCAATAACTCATGAATTTGCTTATTTAGAATTTAACCTTGAACTTCGTAACAAGATTTTCAAAAGTGTATTGAACGGCCTAGATGTGCCTAACGGGTACCACGTGAGATATACCCACCCGACACCGAAAAACCGAAAAATTTATCAATCTTAGCTGGGTCCCCCAAATGTGACTGAACCTACCAAAATCTTAATTGGAGCAAACTACCAACAGACCTTTATTGGGACTTTCTTCTGCCTCTTGCCCTCTTCATGAATATTTGAATTTTCTGAACCTATATAAATATTTCATTACATTTGCCTTCTTGTCACGATACTGTGTTGGGTACTTTGATTTCCTCAGGCTCAGTTATTGCTCATTTGCGTGCTTTACCTTCTTTTCTTATTTTCTTCACGCATTTGAGTGCCTCAGATTCATTTACTCCCCCAACCATGCTACGTACACAATAATTCAACGGGGCTGTACGTGGTTGAATTGTTGTCTACCTAGATTTATTTTCCGCTTGACCGAAAAAAAAGAATTGTTGTCTACCTAGATTGATTGTAGTGTACTCCCCCTTCTCCCTCGAAGAATAGTTTTATGAAAGGTCACACCACGTGGCGCACTAGTGTTATTGGTATTCGGCCACGTGTGCTCGAGACGGTGGGACTATATTTCCTTAACACGCCCCCCTCACGTGCAGCCGCATTTGAGGTCTGTCACGTGTAGCCTCTGTTGGGTCTATCATCGTGCAGCCTTTTTTGCATTTACTTGTTCTTTCAACGTGCCTTGTGTAACCAACTGGAGCTGGCTCAGTTGGCAAGACTCCTGTATCTGACTAGGAGGTGAGGAATTTGAGTCTTTCAACTTGTGTTTGAATGTTCTTCCATTGAGATTGTTTCTTCCCATAATAGGGGCTTGTAGTTGGGTTGAGTTGTTAGGCTTAATTATCGCATGAACTCTTACATAATTGATGTTGTGTCACGTAATTTGTACTTTGTAATGGGAAATGATATTGCCACACTCTTTTTTGTTATTGCCACACCCTGCAAGTGTATTTTTCACCAAAAAATACACTTGCAGGAGTGTGGCAATAACAAAAAATGGTGTGGCAAAATCACTAGCCTTTGTAATTCATACATAATCTAATAGCCTTTGTTAAGTCTATCATCGTGCAGCCTTTTTGCATTTACTTGTTCTTTCAACGTGCCTTGTGTAGCTAACTGGGGCTAGCTCAGTTGGCAAGACTCCTATATCTCACTAAGCTGTGAGGAATTCGAGTCTTTCCACTTGCGTTTGCGTGTTCTTCCATTGAGATTGTTTCTCCCCATAATAGGGGCTTGTAGTTGGGTTGAGTTGTTGGGCTTAGATATCTCGTGAACTCTTACATAATTGATGTTGTGTCCCGTAGTTTGTACTTTATAATTCATACATAATCTAATAATCTCTCGTATCGATTAAAAAAAAAAATTGCTTTGTGTTAGTACTGTACTATTTCCCGTGCTAGAAATCTCCTCGGAAAACGTGAAATCATTGGTGGAGTTTAATTATAACAATGTTTATCTTACCAATTTTTTTGGGTTTCACTTTATGTAAGTGTTTACATAGTAAAGTAACCAATATTTAATGATCAATTATTTTGCTAATTGGCCAATTATTTGGCATGAATAAAGTGTGCACCTCGAAAGGGAGAAAGTTCACCCCCATGCTAAGAGCCTCCCCATGACTTTTTTGACCCTCTTTGTTTAGGGTGTGCCAAAAGCAAGTCAAAGGACCTACAATCCAACACTAATTTAGCCAAATTAGGTTAGTCTTACACTTTTTGGGCTTTTCTTCCCCTTTTGCCTGCTTTTCTGGTCTGCCAACCAAGCAAATGGAGAGCATCCAACTAGTTGTCAAATTACCTGGTTTGACAACCTCTATTTTGTGCGAGTTCATTTCAACCAACTAGACTGTCTCAGGTGATCGAGAAGTTTTTGGGGCAAATAGGGTATAGTTCACGTGGAATCCGAGCGCGCTCGACGAAAAATCACAATAATCCTCTTGCCCATTAATCATCTTCCCACCATATTCTTTTCACCTTAACCCTATACCCATAACTTCCTTAAAACCACCGTATCGAAAATCAGATCCAGTCATCACACTCCAACGAAAGCTATTCCAACCCCAATCACATTCTATCCCGTGATCGCCCGCGATCCCCCTACAGCTGACCCCAACAGTAAAGGAACTGCTGGATCAGACTCTACAAATCCAGCATAGAAATGCCTAAGGGTGTCATAATGGTGGTCTGTTTGGCTGTTATGATCTTCATCATCAAGCAACTAATTGTTGAGCTCATGCACCAAAATATTCCCACCAAGGGCTGAACACCAGATAAGTTTGGGCCAAGGGCCTCTGTTTAAGTTTAAGCTTTGAATGGTTAGCCCATTCAGAATTGGACCAGTAACACTAATGGGCCAAAATCAACCACAAAGTAGCCTAAATGTTAGGTTGATTGGACTCTGTTTACGGGCCATGTTTACGTAGCAAAACACCTGTGCCCTTTCTTGTATTCGTGGTCTAACCATCAACCAATTTGACGGTCAAGGTGTCTGGGCCTGGTGGGCTAGCTTACACGTTTCTCAATTAATATTTCCGGTCCTCAAAAGCAATTCACGTTAGGACTAGAGAATCGAATTCTGATCAATTACGTGAGGACCAAACTTGTCAATCAACCTGACTAACCTTCGGGATGGTCTAATCATCAGGCATAGGGCTGTAAACGAGCCGAGCTTTGTCGAGCTCGAGTTTCGGCTGCCAAAAATTCGAGCTCGAGCTCGGCTTGATCCTTAACGAGCCGAGCCGAGCCCTTATCAAGTCGAGCTGAGTCATTAATTAAACGAGCCTCTTTAATCGAGTCGAGCCACCGTTAACGAACTGAGCTTTTGTCAAACGAGTCAAAAACTCGAACCTGAGCTAGGCTTGTTTACTAAACGAGCCGAGCCGGCCCCAATCAGGTATCAACCTTATAATGGGTAAGAAAATACTATGTTTTCATTTATGATAAAGCATAATGTGATGTAAACCTTATGTGGGATCACAGCATATAATGACAAGTGATCTAATATAAGAGCTCCAGGTGGCTTATTTTTTTAGAGGGATAATCTCATGACCGACAAGTCAGACAAATACCGTCACGATATTTCCTTAGCCAACCAAGGCTTTCCAGATACTCATTTTTTTTTCTTTTTGAAACAAAGCTAATGCTTTCCAGATGAGTATACTTTTTCAACGTACCAAAAGTATGACTAACCTGTAAATGTAAAATATTAGATATAGTTATGAACATGTAAACCCCACGGGTTCGCCTGGCTCCGGCTTCAAGTGGGTCCGGTTAGTGTACCGTGAGCTTATGGTCTCTCAAGATTAAACGAAGAGAGCGTAAACTGGCTCGGAAGTTATTGAAAAAGTAATAAAAAAAAATGTGTGCATGTAATGGGCCGTATGGATCGTTCGGTTGTGAGACTAAAAGGTTCGTGTGGCATGGATTAACCATTTGTCGCACCGGAGAATTCTCTGGACTAAACAACGGTTAGCTTATTATTATTATCTCATTTAATCCCCTTATCGACTAATACCACGGGGGAGGGTGTTGTGAAATATAATTCATCATTCTAGATTAAAACATAATTATAATTCATAATTCATCATTTGAGAAATAATCACTTTTTTAGCAGAAAAAGTGAGACTTTGATTTATTTTGAAAAATAAGTGGTTATTTTTCAAAATATTTGGGTAAAAGTAATTTTTTTTTACTTTTTCGATTTCTCTTGTCGAAACGAATTAATAATCTACAAAAATTTGGTGTAAAACAAACAAATGCGAAAAAAATTCAAATAATGACAAACTAACTTATATTTTAAGTTAAGTTTAAAAGAACGCAACCTAAAACAAACTCGAACTTCACTCGTTTACCGAACGGCTTTAAAATTTGAGATCGACTCTCATTTACTAATGAGCTGACCCGAACCAAGCTCATAACCTCAAGCTAGTTGCGAAGAAATCAAATGAATAATTTAATTATAAATTGAGACAAACCAAGCTCATACCGAGTCGAGACTCAAACTGCTCGTGAACGGCTCGATTTGTTCCAAGCCTTGCACACAAGCTAATTGATTCGGAGTAGGTACCACAGCAACAGCCTCGGGAAAATAAAAGAAATATCCTCTTCGGTGCGTTTAATTGAACGGCCCAGATTTATCCGATAACTCGTCACGCCCGTTCAGCCAGGCTGATAAAGTCGGCACTTTCTCAGCTGTTAGATCGATACAAAAGGAAAGTGCCAGAGAGAGAGAGAGAGGAATTGGTTTCGAACATCGAAGGTTTTACGGAGTACTTTACTGTCGGAGAGGTTTTAGAGAGAGAGATGGCAGATCACGAGCAGTCGGTGATGGAGAAGATAACGGAGAAGTTCCACGGAGACGGCTCTTCGTCCTCCTCAGATTCCGACGACGAGAAGAAATCGTCGCCGTCGCCGTCAAAGTCCAAGGCTTACCGGATCTTCGGCCGAGAGCAGCCCCTTCACAAGGTTCTCGGCGGTGGCAAACGTATGTTCGTAAATCGTATTTTATTTCTCTACTGTTTCTCTTTTTCATTTCCTCGGTTTTTTTTTTTAAACCGGACGTCCGGCAGCTTACGCATACTTGACTTATTCCAGGGGCCAAAAGTTAACGACGAGACAAAGCTAACCAGTGGCCTGTTTGGAATGTTTTTAAAATTGGTTTGGGGTTTTTCTCTAGTTTTGTGATTAGCAAGGAAATTAGGGCATGAAATTGTGTTGTACTACTTTAGTATCTCACTCATCGGATAAGGTTCCACTATGCGAAAATGCATATACAATAATACAAGTACGTAGATTAATTGTTCGATTTCTTGTTTGGTAATTCCTGTTATGGTAGCAAAACTAAGTAATTTTCTCATTTGTGGCCTTTTACCTATAGGGGTGGATTCAGATCCGGTGGATTAGAAGATCGGAGTTTCAGAAACGGCTGTGCTACTGGTACAGCAGTTGCTGTACAGACAGCGCGCACAGCGAGATTTTGGGCCCGTCTCGGGTCCAACAAAGATAATCGGAGCCGCTTATTTTGTTCAAAATATTTTGTTTTAGGTCCCCGTAAAAAATCAGCTCCAACCGATATCGATAAGGACGTTTACGAAACGTCCAATTTTACAAGCTTAAATTCCGAAGCAAAATTGGACGTTTCGTAAACGCCCTTAACAATATCGGTTGGAGCTAATTTTTTACAGGGACCTAAAACAAAATATTTTGAACAAAATGAGCGGCTCCGATTATCTTTGTTGGATCCGAGACGGACAGCGCGCTGTCTGTACAGCAACTGCTGTACCAGTAGCATTTCTGTTTCAGAAATGCTAATTGTTATTTTAGAAGTTTAGAGTAGCAATAAACTAGTAATTGCTTGATTCTTAATTCTTGTAGATGGGATTTGTTCCGGAAAGGTTTTAGTTTCTTGCTTTATAAAGGCTACATGGGATCCACGCTTTCTTTTCCAAAGTTGTCAAGTAGACAATAGTTTAATCATTTTATAAGTTCATAATAGCACTCAGACACAACTACTTGCAAAAGGCCTAACCAGGGGGTGACCCATGGTGTCTTTGAGGTGACGTCTTAGTGGCTTCTACAGTTCTACGTAGTCGGCATCGGACACTTATTGGATGCCTATAGTCTGGGATACTTGTCTCACACTCAAATCAAAAGTTAAGAACAATGGTTTTCAAGTTGGGTAACCCAATGTCTATAAACACCCAATTGTTGGTGTACTGTTAGTAGGTCCTCCCGATTGTGACCTTGTTCTAAATTCATAGTATATAAAGGAAAGATATTATCCAATTAATGAGACTCGTAACTTGCTTCAGTGTCATTACTTCTCAACCTTCTGTCAGGAGAACGTTCGGTTGCACAAGATCCACGACATATTTGTGCAAACCATAGTCTGTCCATAATTCCTAACAGTACTGTCGTCTCGTTGATAATCGGAATGGTGTGTTTAGTCGATAACTCAGCTCCAAGTATATACATTCTTCTCATCTCTCCGTCATGTGAGTTTTTTTCGTCCTGCACAAGATGCCATGCTCATTCAATATTTCCAATCATATATGCAGTTTGTTGCTCTTCTAGAACACTTTGATTATTAGTCCTGCCCCCGTAACTCCTTTGTCTAATAATCAAAGAGTTCTGGAAGGGCAACAAACTCACACCAAAGCTTAGAAATTATGAAGCAGCATAGCGTTTCGTTGAACATGAAAACACTCACATGTATATACTTGGAGCTGAATTATTGACTAATCATACCATTATCAATGAGGCTAACCTTAGTAATGTTAGCAGAATGAGATTAATGAGAAAATGGAGTAGTATGTGTTGGAAATGCTATTAATGTTCTGTTAAGAAGCTAGTCTTTGTTTCTCGCTCATTGATGTCATTTTGGTCTGTTGGTGCAGCTGCTAATGTCTTTTTGTGGAGGGATAAGAAGATATCTGGTGGACTCTTGGTTGGGGCCACTGCTATCTGGGTTCTGTTTGAGTTGTTTGAGTATCACTTGCTCACTTTAGTCTGTCATGGTTTGATACTAGCCCTGGCCATATTGTTCTTGTGGTCTAATGCTAGTTCCTTCATCAAGAAGTAAGTCATTCCAGTCAGGAAAGTCATCTCCTTTTATGTTAGTATCAAATTTACATCCCAAAAGTGCCTAATGCGATTTGTTCTCTTCGCTTTTTGAGACAATGCATAGGTGCTGAGTCTTCTGTTCACTTGTGAAAGCAATGTAATTGTTGTTCTGCCCCTTGCCAGGTCTCGTCCAAGTATTCCAGAAGTTCATATTCCAGAGGAGCCAGTTTTGGAATTTGCCTCTGCCCTTACCATTGCAATCAATCAGGCTTTCAGAATTCTCAGGGAAATTGCGTTGGGAAGAGATCTCAAGAAGTTTCTCGCTGTAAGTTGATTTTTTTCTCCTACTTGTTTAGGAGTTATACTTTTGAGACTGACTTTTGTGCGGTTGCATTGTTTATGGGGTCCAAATCCCGTTCAAGTACTGTCTTTTAAATCATCTACAACTATGGACAGAAAGCCACAGATTTCACATTAATCTTCGTGTTTCTGGATTCTGGATGTTTTTCTGTAAAATTTAATACATTGCACAGGAGCCCTAAAATATACTACCAGTTTAGTTTTTGGACTTTTGGTTGAAGCGTGGTGTGGGTATGGTTGTGTTGTTCATTAGGTGATTGCTGGTTTGTTGATCTTGTCAACTGTGGGGAGCTGCTGCAACTTCTTAACTTTGTTTTACATAGGTAATCGTTGAATAACTACTATGCTAGTCAATGTATTTGCTTGCTGGTGACATTCCTTAGTTAGTGATACTTATTTTTACGATCTTTGTGACAGCATTTGTTTTGCTCCACACGGTGCCTGTGCTGTATGAGAAATATGAGGATCATGTGGATGCTTTTGCTGAGAAGGCAATGATTGAGATGAAGAAGCAGTATGCAGTCTTCGATGCAAAGGTCTTAAGTAAGATCCCCAAAGGACCATGGAAAGACAAGAAGACTTAAGAAGTTAGGGTGGCTTGAGAAGTCATTGATAATAACTGACAAATATTTGGTAGCTGCGTGTTGTGAAGGCGTCATTTGCTGTTGTCCACTGTTGGCTAGAACCTGGTTTTAAAATCCGTCATTCTGGTGTTTTGCGTTCAGAGTGTCGCCGAACATGGGTAGTTTTAATATATGTCATGTGCTAGGATAGTGGGCATCGTTTCTATGCGTTTCTGCTTTTCAGTTGTTAGGTATATTGCATGTCAATTAGCGCCTTTTGCACATTGGGTTTTAAACCTTATTTGGTCTTTTTGATGTTTTTTAGATGATATAATTGCTTCTCACAGTTGGACCTTAACAGATTGTCTTAAATTTCTCTGCTTGGAAATTTCAGTCTTCAACGCCCCTAATTGTGCCAAAACTTAGCAAATTTTTGTGTTTTGCCTCTGAATGATGTCTGCTTCACTGTTGATATGTATGTCAATTTTCGAAGAAATGTATTGCGCCTTGGTTTGGAATATCTCGTCCCGAAAGGGGAGTTTCTGAAGCAAACCTTTACCTAGTTCATCAGTTTCTACTCACTCTGCTTTTATGCTCATCTTAAACTGCAGAAACACAATACCACTGCGCATTTGATATCGTAACATATCCTTTTGAAGTAACCAAGTTTTCCGGTGCACAAATCGTTGGTACCCAAATTCCTTCGAACGTCAGTTCCTTTGCATTTTTGGCTGTTGGATCAAGTTAAAATTCTTAAACCCCTTCAAATTTTCAAATCATCTAATGACTAAAAACACACCGGAACTTGGGTACGCAGAAATTTCCGGTACCGAAGTTGAGGGGAGGTTTTCAGTGCGCAAATTCTAAAACCGCCGTGTCTGGGTTTGTGTTTGGTCTTGGCAAAATTGTATTCTATGTACCAACATGTCGAGTGCTTGCAAGTTTGTATAGTTTTAAGGTTGAGTTTAAACTTTTCAAAAGGAGTTCGAGGCTTCAAGCTTGGTGAATTGTTTTTAACGAATTGAAATTACAAAAAGCTCATGGCTTGCTTTATCAAAAAAAAAGAAAGTATAGTAACATAATTTTCTGCCATTGAACCTCGCCCAAACTTGGACTACTTTGAGGTTGGGACCGAGAAAATTGTGAATCAATTGGGGTTAGCTCAATTGGTCGTCATTGTAAACTTCAATTGGAAAGGTCAGGGGGTCTCAATCATTCCCGAAAGCAAAATTGATTATTTGTTTCCGTGAATGAGGGCTATTCTGTGTAGTTATTTGTTCTCTTAATTGGCTTTCAGTTGGACTCAGTATGATTTTGGACTTATGTAGTTATGTAATTCAGATACTTTTACTCTCCTACCGGTTGAAAAAGAGAGCAAAAAATTGTAGTCTATCTAGAAAGTAGACATTAATTTTGAAATATTTTTTTGTTTTGATAAGCAATTTTCAAATCTGAAACATAGAAATCCGCTGTCATAATATTGTAGGGTTAGCTATTGGTTTTTATTTAATATATATACAAACTTTCGTTCAGATTGAGAACATAGCGTCAGGATGGCCGAGTGGTCTAAGGCGCCAGACTCAAGTTCTGGTTCTCGTGAGAGAGCGTGGGTTCAAATCCCACTTCTGACATTTTTGCTGTTTTTGAAATTTTTGATAGCGGCTGGTTCTCTCTCTCTCTCTCTCACAAAAATTGACACAAGTTTTGCATGGGATCCATTTTGGAGTCACACACAAATGATCGGAGAGGTTTAATTTATTTAAAAAAAACATATTTTTAAGAGTTTCCGTGAAAAATTACCTCATTCGTATATTGGTAAGTGCCTGATCGGTATATGTCCCTAAATTGACAAGATTAAAACTGAAGAGATCGAATGGCTCCGATCATTTGCGTGAGACTCCAAAATAATTTTGTGTCAAAATTTGTGTGAGGAAACCGACCCCTTTTGTTATGTTCTCTACTTCTCTCACCCACCAACAAAAAAAAACATTTCTTTGTTTGCCTTTGCCTTTGCCTTTGCCTACGTCTTTTTGTGTTTTTTCTCATTTGGAACTTGAAAAGGTTAGGCCTCTCTAACTAACTCGTGGAAGTGAAAAATTTGAGGTCTGTAGTTGATGTAAACACATGGTTTTTACCATTCGTTAAACCGTAATAATCCCGATTAATTTGAAAATGAAATAATCCACGCAAGTGGAGTGTTAGCCGATCGAGTGGCAAACACCATGTATTCTCATGCATTTGATTGGAGTTTAACGTCACTACCTATAACTAACGCTCCCGTCTTTCGCAATTTTCTTGCATGGATAAGCACTTTTACATCTACATTGTTCCAGTACAGGTAAGTTATTTTCCCAGCTTGAGCTCTGAATGAGGAGGAATCCTCAACTTCTCATCGCAGGGAAGAGAATAATTGGACACATCCATTTCTCTAAGTTGTTTTGTTTTGCTTTCTAATTCACAAAAAAAAAAAAAAAAATATCGTTGCATGAGAATGGAGGTTACTGCCAAGCAACACCCTACAAAACGGTGCAGAGCGGCCGATTCGAGCCGCTCATTACGACAATCGACGGTTCGGATCTTAACCGAGCAATAGACGATTCAGATTTCCATATGCTTAGATTCAATCTGAGCCGTTCGTACTGAAATAAACGACCGAATCGGCCTCTTTGCACCGGCTCGATAGGGAACTGCGCAGCAGCATCCCCGAGTCGCTTTCGAGTTGGTTGGTTGTTGGTAGTGGTTGTGATGGTTGGATATATTCATATGCAAGTGGGAAGGTGTAAACCAGCTTACAATATTGTGGGCTCTTCCATTTTCAAGCTATATTTCCGATACTGCAAAGGCTTGCGTCATTTCCAAATAAATGACGTGTTCATTTCGCAGAACTCGCAGAGAACATTAATCATGTAAAAAATTATAAACATCGGATGCGATTAATACCTGTTCGAAATGCATTAATATATATTTTTTAATATGGGTTTGGCCGCACCGAATCAAATCCGTCAAACCCATTTGTACAATAGTCAATAGGTAAATTCATTTCAAAGCGTTGTTACTCGGCATCCAATTTTTATGATTTGACGCAGTTAATTTTCTCGATGGGTTCTACACAATGAACAATTTTTATCCTTAGAATAAATTCCGCTCATGCCCCTGCTCTCACTTCACTGAACAATTAAAACTCTCCTCAGAAGCCAAATCATATACTCCCTTCGTCCTAATTTACTTGTCCCAATTCTATTCTAATTGGATAAAAAAATTAGTTATAGAATTTACTTGTCCCAATTCTTTAAATTGGTAATGAATTTTATATTCAATATAGATCTTGTTTGATAGATCTCGATTTGTTTTATAACTAGTAGATTGCCCGTGCCCTAAAGGCACTTCTAACATAAATATTGTACTTTCTCTTAATTCTCATGCATGAACACATTTACCTCCAATTCCCCTGCTCAACTATAAGTTCATCACCTAAAAAAATACAAACACTCAAAAAACCGGCCATAATCATTCAAATTTATCATCTTAGATTTTAGTTGTATAAGGGTTACCCGTGTTCATGCGTACAAACGTGAATGGATTGGAAATGCAGAAAACGTGAAGAGAGTGAGATTTTAAATGTTTTAAAAGAAATTTTTTTCAATCAAAATGTATAGAGTAACGATGATTATGAATATTACCAAAAATGGAGAGAGAGAGTTTAAGTTTTTCTTTTTTGTTATTGTCCCTAATCATACGGTTACAAATTCAAAAGGAAGAGATCCAACGGCTATAGTGATTACTCACGTTTATATGCTTAGACATTTTTAACAGAAACCGCTCTGTCTTATAATATAGATACAATGTTTTCAAAATCACCTAAAATATTATAAATTACAAGATATAATCAATTGAAAAATGGCACGAACTAAAAAAAAAGACAATTAAATTAGGACGGAGGAAGTATAATAGTAGTAAAAATGCAAGGAGAGGAGGTTGCGTCTGCCGGGAGTCGAACCCGGGTCTATTGCTTGAAAGGCAATTATCCTAACCGTTGGACTACAGACGCCTTGTTGACTATAAATTCAACAAGGAAAGAGAAAAGCCGTGGCATGATTCGATGGAGTATTTAAGGTTTCTCTATCTTTCCCTCCTTAGAAAAACTAAAAGGATCTATGATTATTTTTAGTTTAATGGTGAACTTTTCTCAACAATGCTTTAAAAGGATCAGCCCAAGTGAATATATTCCAATTCTAACTAACGTCATTAATAAGTACTATCTGTTGGGAATTGAAGAGAAAGGGCATATTGGAAACCTGAACGGGTTTGGCTAGGTGGACATGAGCAATAAGCGTTTATACTTTACGATTGCATGTCTGAATCCTACGGACAATGGTCTAACATTTTAAACCTTGGGACCACTGGAGGGTTTGCCCAGTCGTTAACTTCAGGGTCCCACAATTTGTCGAGGTGCGCACAAACTGACCCCCCGACGGCCGGTTGTTAAAAATTTGAAGGCATATTGGATGGCTGGACAATCTATCACTCCCCCTTTTCAATCATGTCCCTGAATATTGTCCCAGATATGAGAACCAAATTCCCACAAAAATTTCCATGTCAATATATACCGTGGATTTTCCGTGGTTCAATTCACCTTTTATATGCAGTCAAAAATGCTTTTATAAGTGATGATCTCCCCCAGTCTTTGCCTACCTAGCTATCTAATGGAACGTCTTGTGAAAATCCACGAAATAAGTGGAAGGAGGCTCCGTTATGCTAAGGTTCTTATTTTTTAAATACTTATTTTCCGTTTTACGAGACATATCATTCTCTTAGAATATATAATCTTTAATTCAAAAAATAAATCACGAGCGTCTGTTTGAAAAGACACAACTCTTGCTAAGGTAGTCAGTCGTTTTGACAATTATAGTACTCGTAACTGCTTGTCTCAAAAAATCACCCATTAGTTAAATTCTACTTTCGGTCATCTAAAAGATGATTGCCCGAGGCGGGGGCCATGTCTGATTAGTTTGTCCAATTAAATTATTGAGTCCGCGATTGATCTTCTGTCTGTGATGAGCCGTGTAATTAATGTGTACAATGCTTATAGACTTTATGCACATTCTGTCACGTTCATACCGTCGGCAAACATGTGTGGTCTTTATACTCCATGTGTCCTATCTTTGTTGTCCTTAATTTTTTGAAATTCGTATAACTTTCGAAAAAGAAAATAAGGCACTGCCGTGAGTGCATAGAGTTTTTTTTTTTTTTTGAATTTTTGGTACCAATTTAACAAAAATCACAATTATTTCTTTAATTTGTGGAAAAATTAAAAGTCAAAAAAAATGAACAAAACTCAACCAAAAGACAATTACTGAACTATCAAACAATGAGTCAATTAAGCCTCAACCATGCACATCCATACATTTTCTGGTATCAACCCTGAATTTACTTTTCACCTTTATGCCTAGAACATATTCTATTTCTTTTCCCTTATTTTTGTCTCAGTTAAAAACAAGTTAGAAAGCCAAACAGCAGCATATATGCCATTTATATATAGCTAGCTATTCCAAATTAAGATAGTATTTGGTATTTGAGTTTCCCCCAAATAAAAGCTGGATGTGGGCTGTATTTGCCTACTTGCGCAAGGAAAATATATAATCTGTCAAATGGCATCAGATACACGTACTAATGTAGTATATAATTCTTGATCCATATATAAAAGAATGGTTATGCATGTAAGAAGAAAACTCATGGGGGAATATTAGAACAAATTCTGTAACTGAGTCAAAAGGGCTTGCAAATAAAAACAGATAGATCAAATTTTGAGGAATATATTGACGGTTTTTAACTAGGGAAGGTTAACCTAGCTTGCGTTGGCGCAGAGGTAGTCACCCTGGCAACTAGCTAGGAGGCGCCTCAGAAGCTTGGTTTGTTGTTTTCTTTCCGATGGTGTGCAATTAGTTTTCGTGTGTCCACTCAATATGGAGTTTTCCCAGCTCAGGTTTAATTGGATCCTTTGATAATGAGCAGTGGGATTAATCTCCCAGATTAGTTGATCCATTATACTTGATACTGAAAATAATATTGGAAATCTAGCTAGGAAAGGTTGACATAACATATAATTCTTGATCCATATATAAAAGAATGGTTATGTAAGAGGAAAACTCATGGGGGGAATAATAGAACAAATTCTGTAACTGAGTCAAAAGCATGCAAATAAAAACAAATAGATCAAATTTTGAGGAATGTATTTGACAGGTTTTAACTAGGGAAGGTTAACCCAGGCGTTGGCGCAGCGATAGTTGCCTGGCAACTAGGAGCCTCATTTGCTTTTGGTTTGTCGTTTTCTTTCCAATGGTGTGCAATTAGTTTTCGTGTGACCACTCAATATGGAGTTTTCCCAGCTCAGGTTTATTTGGACCCTTTGATAATGAACAGTGGGATTAATCTCCCAGATTAGTTGATCCATTAGACCCGATACTAAAATAATGTTAGAAATCAAGCTAGGAAAGGTTGGTAACATATAATCTTAGATCATAATATAAAGTCTCTACATACATAGTATCATAGTAGGGGGTCCATTCTATCTCACATTTAAAAAATTCAATTCATATCGACAGGTCCAACAAAAAGACTATACTGCAAGATGATAGATCTAAAAAGATACTACACGTGACAAATTTTAAACGTGGCAGCACATGAGGGGATGTTAAAGAATACAATCCCCTAGCAGGTGGTAAACATAGGCAGGAGGATTATGAGATACTATTCCTAAGTTTGATGATTTCGTACAACTTGTTCATCTCCCTAACAGATAAAGCAATAATTGAGGCCAACAACCCTAATGATATTCCACATGAAGTAGCCCCATATATTCCTCAAACCCTTTTTTTTTTTTGGTCTCTTGTAGTAATTTTTCGAGAAAATCCAAGCCCGAGAACAATCATATAACACAAGTACTGTAAGTCTGTAACTGCAGCCTCCTCTTTTTTTCCCTTTCCTCCTTTTCATTTTCTTTGTTTCTCACAAACAACACGAACATATTGTACATAGAAAATATGTAGTTATGTGAGATAGTTGGCGCAATAATGTATAATATATTTTCCAGTTCTAATATATATATACACACACACTTTAGGTTATTGTTTGAATGGAAATACTGTACTAATGTGTATTTTTGCATGCATGGGAAAAGATGCATGGCAAATGCACAAGTACTTGTGGGAGCTGAAAATGCACCAGAATATAGGAAGAACAACTAGGTTTTGGTCGGCCTCTGACTTTTCGGGAGCCTAAACCGAGAATTAAAGATGGCCCCCCTTTTTGTTGGACTATTAAAAATGGTACAAAAAATGGGAGGCCGGGCACCCTAAATTCGTAAATTTTGGGGGCCTAAAGCGGCCCAACCTTGTGCTTTAGCTCAGGACCGGCTCTGGGTAGAGATGACATAGATGAGCATCAACCCTAAATTGCTCTTCAGCACAATTGTTGTTGTTATTATTATTATTATTATGTTGTTGTTGTTACCAGTATTATAGCCTAATTGGCACGAAATAATGTGGCGAGTGAAGCCGTGTGCATGCAGTGGCGCCATGCAATAATATCAGATTCTAATTCTTTGAACCATATTGCTGCATTATTGAAATTAAGCATCTACTTATCCAACTTACTTAGCTCCATTATCTCTTTCTTCATCTATTGTGGCATTATTCTGTTTCCTATATATGCTCTAGTCACACCATCAACTTATAGCGCCATTCCTCCTCCTCCCCCTCTCTAAATCACTTTCTCACTCCATCCCACTCTAGTTTCATCTCAAAAATCTCCAAACCCTAACTATTTCTCAATTCTCTTCTGGTCTTTTCCTTTCCTTTTTTCCGACAATACGGGGGTGGTAGAGGCCAAAGAAAGGCTGCGAAAAGATTTGGAAAAGCTTGTATTTGATCGATATCCGAGATTAATCATCATGAATGGGAAAAAGGGTAGTTTTGAGATCAACATTCCGGCGATTGCCAAGGGTAAGACGAGGCCGGAAACTGGGAAGAAATCCGGCGAGGAAACGGGTTTCCAGTATTTGAAAGATGGGATTTGGAGTGTTTGGGTGTTTTGCAAAGAAGACACAAATAGGGTAGTGTTTGCATTGAAAGTGGGGTTGGCTGTCCTGCTGGTGTCTTTGCTCATACTGTTCAGAGCACCGTATGAAGTGTTTGGTGAAAGCATCATATGGTCCATCCTCACTGTTGCCATCATGTTTGAATTCACTGTTGGTATGTACACGAGTGCCATTATACAAGTCCCCGTCCCGCTAAACTTCTTATTTTTAAGTGATTATTTCTCGTTTTACGAGACAAGATCATTTCTCTTGCAATACATCACCTTAATTTAATTTTTAAAAAAATACTTATTTCATGTAGTGGAACGGGACCTTAGAGATTCTTGTCCATGCATGGATAATTAGGAACATTCTACTGTCTACATGCATATGTAATAGATACATAAGTTTGGAAACCCTGCAAATATGGGATCAAAAGTTGGGAAACCATGCAATCACGCATGGGCCATAAAGTGGTTTTTTTTCCTAATGTTTCAGTGCCGGGTGGATACCACATGGTGCTTGCTCGGATTTGGAGAGAGAAAATGCTGAGATAAGAGGAGAGAGAGAGTTTCAATCTGAGCCGTCCAAAAGCGTATTGGACGGCCCAGATGTGCCGAGCAGGTACCATGTGGGTCATACCTGCCCGGCACCGAAAAATTTCTCCTGTTAAAGATGCTCTGAGTTGACGAATTTCGGCTAACCTATTTTTAATTTAGATGGAAAGAGAGGATGCATACTAAGCTGAAAAAAAAGAAGAGAAATGCTATATATTCTGCCAAAATTTTCATGCATAGATAGTGGAATCTTTTATGGATTATTCTGACCTCCGCCCAAAGGGTGTAGGATAATAGGTAAAATGTGCATTTATATCCGAGAAAGGTGTGTCGATATTTGTAAAAGTGTATTAATATCCATGAGATATGCATTGATATCCGAATTTGTTTGGAATTATTGGCATATTATCGTCCGCCTAGTGGGCGGAGGTTAGCAAAACTGATCTTTTATTGAAGTGATCATGTGACATTGAGATCTTATAAGCTATATGTTTTCAAAATTGTTTTGAATTAGGTGCAACATTTAATCGAGGATTCAATCGAGCACTGGGAAGCTTGTTGGCAGGAATATTAGCCATTGGTGTAGCTCAGCTAGCCTTACGCACGGGCAGAATCGCCGAGCCTGTTATCATCGGAATCAGTATCTTTATCATTGGTACGTGATCGATCGTCCTCGTTTTTTCGAAACAAGAAATGGTATGGTGATCACATTCGCACATTACTTTTGAGTATCGTTTGATGTGGCGCTACATATGGTACGACCATATCACCCGATCTTAGGTTTTAAATAGCACATGTCGTCATATATCACTTGATGGGCCCAGGCAAAATACATGTGAACGACGTAACCACATTCGCACATTACTTTTGAGTATCGTTTGATTTCGCTAACAATATTGCTTTGTTCTTATACATGGATTGAAGGGACTGTGACATCGTTCATGAAGCAATGGCCATCACTTGTGCAATACGAGTACGGATTTCGGGTCATACTTTTCACCTACTGTTTGATCATAGTTTCTGGGTATCGGATGGGGAAACCGATCGGGAACCCGATCCCAACTTCCATGTCCCGGCTGTACTCGATCGCGATCGGCGGGATCGTTGCAGTGTTGGTGAATGTGCTGATTTTGCCGATATGGGCTGGGGAGCAGTTGCACAAGGAGCTAGTTAGCAGCTTCAATGCAGTGGCTGACTCACTTGAAGGTAAACTACATATTTACCTAGGGGTGCAAACGAGCTGAACTTAGCTTTGAAGTCTTCGAGCTCGGCTAGCTCGGCTCGTTTACGAAATGAGCCTAGAACACGAGCTCGGCTTGTTTGTAAACAAGCTGAGCTTTTTTGAGCCTCCATAAACAAGTCAAGCCTATAAAAACGAGCTGAGCTTTTCCGAGCCATACTGAGCTTTAGAGTGTTGAGCTCATCTCGTTTTCTACACGAGCCTAAAAATTGAGCTCGAGCTGCTCGATTCGTTTGTAGCCCTACTTCTGCCCTATGACTGGGGGTGTTTCCACTAACAAAAAAGACTAAAAACTTAACGCATTTTACCATCTCGTTTCCCCTAACAACAAAGTTTCAGCATTTAACCATCTCATTTTCACTAAAAAATTGTCAACAAAAACTTTTTTTTTTTACAGTAACTATACTCACAAACCCATTAACAACTTATTAGGAAACAACTTAACATTTTTCAGCAACTTATTCATTACTGGAAACACCTAACTTCTCAACCACAAATAAAAATCTACAAATTTTTCACTACCAGAAACACCCCCTTCACTCAGATAATTCGAATTCTTCAATTATAAGCCTTCTTCATGTAGATTGTCTAAAGAAAAAACATAAACCCGAGTATGATTTAATCGTATTTGCTTTCGAAGTACTGATGATGATCTTAGAATGTTAAGGGTTAGTAGTTAGAAGACCGGCATGTAGGTACATAAAATTTGTAAATTCAATCATATATGTGTCTAATCCCATCAATAAATCATGCCATAAGCATTGTGTTTACTTTTCAAAGCTCTTTGTAAGAAAATATCATCTGGGTAATTGCAGAATGTGTGAGGAAGTATTTAGAAGACGACAGATCGGATAATCCGGAGTTCTCCAAGACTGTCATGGATGAGTTTCCAGATGAGCCTGCTTACCGGAAATGTCGATCCACTTTGAATTCCTCAGCGAAAATAGAATCCTTGGTACCGATACATATATTTTGATCGATCTTTCAATTCAGAACACTTTTACCCCCAACAGATTTAAGTATTTTGGGTAAGAAAATTAAGCAATGATGATGATCTTAGTATTTGTTTTTTGTTTTTTTTCTGGTTCAAATTGCAAAGGCTGTAGCAGCTAAATGGGAGCCACCCCATGGAAGGTTTAGACACTTCTTCTATCCATGGTCTGAATATGTCAAAGTTAGTGCAGTGCTACGTTATTGTGCTTACGAGGTTATGGCTCTTCATGGTGTTCTTCACTCTGAAATTCAGGTCTCTCTCTCTCTCTCTCTCTCTCTCTCTCTGATCGACCTGGTAACTTGTATTGCCTCCCCTTCCAGTTGCTCAAGAATACTAAATAATCTCGTTTAATATACGAATCAGTACCCGGTTCCAACTTCCAAGTCCCAACTTGAAATCGCGAATATACCGAGAATGAAAGATTGGGAAGGGTATTGGACACAAAAGGTGCAAGAATCTAGCAGTTGAGGAATTATGCCACACATTCCCTGGTTTATTGTTGTGGTCCAAAGAAGGAAACTTGCTGAAAGATATCCAACTTTTAGGTTATTCTATGAGCAAAAGGATCTTCCTCTTTCCTAAATATCGCAATTTGCTGCTGCTGCTGGTTTTTTTTTTTTTGGTCGGAGTTCAAGCCTCACCCCGATTGATTTTTTTGAGTTTTCTGCCGCAATGGAGTTTGTACCGCTTCACTCTTCAGGTCACCTGTACTCGTTCGCCATTGTACCTATTTCTATGAAATTTCAGTTCGGTGATCGTACAAAAAACTACTCCTACCGATCAGAGTCTTTTGTAAGAGAGGATCAGAGTCTTTTGTGAGAGATTCTGCTGCTGAAATTTCATAGGAGTAGAGGTACAAAGATATTTCTGTGCAGATGATTTGAACTAAGTTTGTACTTGGAATATGTTCATATTACGTAATTAGTAAAGTTTTGAGTCGTGAGGCGGCTATCGTAGCTATTCGGGTCTGTTCCAGAAAAACAGTTCCAGAAAAACAAAAACCGTTTCCGGATTTATGGCAACAGAGGATTCCTATGTTTCAAACAGATTCTGTTCCCTTAAACGGGTGTTGCTTGAATCCTATTCTCTACATATGTTATCATAATTGACGAACAAGCTTTTCCCTTGTGTGTTTTTTTTTTTTTTTCAGGCCCCATACAATCTAATAATCACATTTCAGACCGAGATCCAAGACGCGACAAGTCAAGCTGCAGAACTAGTTAGATCACTAGGCAAAGATGTAAGCAACATGGAACGAACCCTCAAAACCACTCTCCTAAAGAGGGTTCACAGCTCAACGGAGCGACTCCAACGCGCCATAGACATGCATTCCTATCTCCTCACGTCCAATTACGACCCACCCGACAACCCCTCAAAGCCGCTCCCCAAACTCTCTCTCACCCTCTCGTCCACCCTCTACGATCTCTCCACCGAATTGGTGGAGCTTGAGAAAACCACCACCCCTGATCAAAACCAGAACCCTGTTTCGGGCGCTCTGCCTCCACCGCCACAACCACAAGCAGAGTCTTACCATGAGATGATGAGGAAGCAATCAAGGAGGCAATATTCATGGCCGTCTAGAGAAGTGGATGCTTTTGAAGAGGAGGGAGGATTTGGAGCGGATTTTATACCGAGGATGAAGGCACTCGAGAGTACTGCGGCGCTGTCGCTTGCCACATTCACTTCCTTGCTCATCGAGTTTGTTGCGAGGCTGGATCATTTGGTTGAAGCAGTTGATGAGCTTTCTAAGATGGCTAAGTTCAAGCATGAGGTTCTATGAGAGGAGAGCTTCGGGGCTATTGGTTTGGTATATTGGTGTGTAATGTAAAAGAGTGTAAGAATAAGAAAAAAAAAAAAAAAAAACCAAAAAAGAAAGGGTTTAAGGAGGATTGATTATTCCGCGCTCACAGGACATCACGCAAGCCACTGGGGCATCACGTGGCGGTAACCCAGGAGCACTGAATAATTGTTCTTGTGGGAGTCAAAAGGCAGTTCTGGACATTGCTGTTACCACTAGAAATAAAGAATATATTCTTGGAGAAAGTGTAATGTTGTACTCTGAATGATGATTTGATAAGGTATCTGATGCTGCAAACAAACTAATAGTATCACTCTTAGTGGTGAGGGTTTCGAGAAAGATGAAATCAGGGGACAGGAAATGCCCATGCTAGTAGATAAGGAGTCAAGGGTACCAGTGAGACATGTGATTCTAATAGGTTTCACACATCAAAGAACCACACACTAATGGAACACAGCATCAATTATTTACATTCCGCAACAAACCGAGCCTTATGTCCTAATCAATTGGGATCGGCTCCGCAACAACTAAATTAAACCCAAAAATAGCTCTACATGAGAAAGAAATAAACTAGCAACGGAAAACTTCTATGCAGGAAAGCTAGTAATTAATCCTTGTGTTTGTCAAGATTTGACTCCTTAAACCTCCCAGTAGGGTTCTATAGTGGTGAGTCTGGTGACCAGTTGGATGATTTTAACAAATGTTGAAACTTAAAATTATACACCTCATAAACCACATGACGGTAAGGTTTTGAATATCGTACCAGCTTGGGTATTGGTTTTCCTATTGGTACCGGTACCGGTACCGGTCAGATTCCGGGTACCATTTTAGATTTAGCGCTACAACCATTATATATAGCTATAAATTTATACTTTTCCGGTTTTCCCCATACCAGAACATGCTAATCATAACATGAACTTCCATTAGAAATATGGGATTCAAACTAACAACCAAAACTTCCAAGTTCATAACATGATAACAAATACATACACACGACATGATAGCATATCCATCACAAAATCTAACCAATAAACAGAAAAGTTCTCCACGATAGACTTAAGAAGTACATAAAAAAGACAAATGTTGTCATTCAACATAAACATAAGGGTCATTTTCTCCTCCAATATCCCAAACATACTGGGTCTCGTTCTGGAAATTATTGGAGGCATCATTAAAGTTAGGCTCATGATCGTCCAACGTCAATGCCTCTAAAGATGGTGGTTCGACAATCTCCCATGCAACATCCTCTTCACCAAGCAGACTATGTTCTTCACACACACAATCACCCAACACATCGATGTTCTCAAGACTAATCGGGTCAAGTGCATCTCCCCTTTGCCTAATATTCCTACAAAAGTAATAACTACAATCCATAAGATTCATACCCATAATAACATATTAAATATCAATTTAGCAATATTGTTGGGTGATGGGTATATAAAATGTTGTGTCCAACTAAACCCTAAACCTTCCAATTCCAACAGTTAGTAGAATCTATCAATTTTCCCATCATAACCAAACAAGCCTAATTCACTCCTACCATCACCAAAATTCACCAAAATCTAAGATATATATCTATATACCCATTTCTCACAGTTAGTGGAACACACCTTGACTGATAATGGGAGAGAAACTTACTTCAATTTCGTGAGATGCTGTATTGCTGTGAGAGAGAGAGAGAGAGAGAGAGAGAGAGAGAGAGAGAGAGAGAGAGAGAGAAGCACTTCAGTCTTCACAGAGATGAGACCATCATGGATGAGAGTGAGAGGCGATGGAATCGGTCTGATGGGTAGTGAGAGGCGCAGAGACAATGTTTTACGGAGTAGCATTTTGGGTTAATGGGTTATACTGTCTCGGCTGGAATCAATGGTACTGGTATCTCTTCGGAGATTTTCGGAATGGCTGGTACTCTCAGGTAAGTTCCAGTATAGAGACCAGGATAGCGTTGGAGGTGTGTGGTACCACTTTCTCACAATTCCGGTACACACTGGCAGGTATAGCACGTGATTCAAAACCTTGCTTACAGGTGACTCTGCCTCTTCTCAAGCAGTACTACAAAGAAAATTACTTTCCAATACATGTACTGTAGCATCAAGAGAGCTTTGCCACAGTTGCTCGTAAATGTAAAAGATTTATTTTCCACCAATCACATCGTGAGTAGTACAAGTATGCTAAACATGAATTTCCACAACAAACTGATCGAAATAGATAACACAATTATTCAGTTCTTAACCAAGGTACATTGCAAAAGGAGATGTGCTCCGAACCAAAGGAGGAGCCTTATTATAAAGATAATGAGAATAACCACTGTCTGACGCTCCAAACTCACGTAGACATACCTATTTACAGGAGAGAAATACCAACAACCCACATTCAATAAGTCTTTAAGGGTAGAACCCTAATTGATTTTTACCTTATTGTATTACAATGGTGGCCAAAGAAAACACTTCAGAACCTCTAACTACTTAGACACAGAACGAGAACTACTCATTCAACAAACCACAAGACCAATGGACACATTCAGAACACAAGCAAGCTACAAAGGGCAAATGAAAACAAGGGAGTGAAAATCAGCTTACATAAAGTTAAGTGGTGCCACGTAGGATTTTCCCAGCTTGGATGGCCCTCCTATGAAGCTTTTACTGCCATTTGATCCAAGGCCCGGACTTCCTGTCAACATTGCCAGAAAACTTATTCCTCCATGCACTCTACCTCCTGGGACCCCTGGGGTGCTTGATAGACCTCCATCACCACCAACTGGAAGACGATCCGGTGAAAGCCTAAATTGTTTCCCATTGAAAATGCTAGGGCCCATCCGCAAAACATCGACATTCATACCCTCTTCCGCAATGACCACCTCTTTCATCTTCTCAGGTTTGCTAGGTTTAGGATCCTGGACCATGGGTCCAAGTGTGGCACCCCCATGAATCCGTTTGTCTTGAACCAGAGCGCCATGTGATGTACAAAGCCCGGTCTTTCCCCTAGCAAATAAATTACATGGTGATTCACCTAGACCAAACTCTGACTCACGTTGGCCCCATGAGCATCTCTTACCTCCACCATGTGCCTTGCAAAAATCAGTGGCTCCCTGTGCACTCTTTCCACATCCTTCGGATTGGCACCTCTTTCCCCCACCGTGACGGACACAAAAGTCGGTACGCCCACGTGCGCTCTTTGTGCACTCCGGAATAGCACACCTCTTACCACCCCCATGTGCAACACAGAATTGAGTCCCACCATGCACACTCTTCGGACAAACCCCACCACCTTCGAATGAACACCTTTTCCCTCCACCATGCCCCTTGCAGAAAGGTGTGCTCCCTTCTGCACCCTTGGTGCACCCTCCTTCAAACTTGCACCTTTTGCCACCACCGTGCGCCTTACAGAACATTGTGCTACCTTGAGCCCCTTTGGCGCATTCCGGATGCTGGCACCTCCGGCCACCTCCATGCGATATGCAAAGACCTGAGAGCCCTTCTGCGCTCTTTGTGCAGTTCTCTTTCTGGCACCTCTTACCGCCACCATGCCGAATGCACAACCCAGTTTTACCTCTAGCCGCACGACCGCATCCTTCATGACTGCACCGCCGGCCACCACCGTGGGCAATACACTTATCCGTGCGTCCTTCGGCACTTTTAGTACACCCCAATTCTTCGCATCGTCGACCACCACCATGGGCCTTGCAGTAAGCTGTTCCCCCCTCAGCTCCTTTTTGGCATTCCGGTTTCTGACATCTGGGGCCGCCGCCATGGGAAATGCAAAGGCCAGATGCACCCCTTGCTCCTTTGCCACATCCCATGAACTGACATGTCTTAGAACTACTACCAGTACTACGCTGAGGTTGATTTTTCTGCGGCTGCTGTGTCATCCCGGAAGCACAGAAGTATGAGCATTCTGATGTTGGTACTACGCTTGATGGGAGATCCTGAATTCTTTCAGCTGGGTTAGGGAAGATACTAGTCTTTGCTTCCTTTGGAGTATGCAATGGATGAAAATGGTATACAGTTTTCCAACGTACCGATGCTAGCCCTTCATACCCGTGGAATGGACCAGTAGGAGTCAGTGGCCTCCCCACCACGCTTTCAGAGGGACTGTAGCTCAAGTGGGCGCTAGTGATATCAGATTCAGTAGGCCCTAGAGTCAGCTCTAGATCATCCTTGGGCGGCTGCACATCAGGTACCGTCGGGTGAAAGCTTGCGGATTTCTTTGGGTTGGATATCTTGTCATTTCCAAGATTAAGCGAAAAGACCAAGACACGATCCATTGCAGACTCCTCATCATTTTCCTTGGCTGAAGAAACTGTAGTAGATGAACTCCCCTTACTGTCTGAGGAACTTGGTGGTGAATGACCTAACGATAAAAAAGGTACGGGAGACATTGATCTATCAATCGCCTTCCGTTTAGATCCCCTCTGGCCGGAAGAACCAGGGGAATCAAGTCGTAAATCTGTGCTACAATTATCTACAAATCCTCCTACCTGGATAGACTCGCCCGGATAGAATGTATTTGATGAACGGTTACGAGCAGAACGCAAATACTGAGACCCAGCGTCCATGAACCAAAAGCTAAGATGCAACACTCTTGTTTAGAACCAAACCAATTGTCAATCACAAAAGAACAGTCTGCCTGACTTCCGGGCAAAAACAAAATTCGTATACAAAATTAGGGTTAGATGTCTCTGAAAGGGTACATCCCACCCCCGCTCACAAAACCTGAAGTATCCCGCCGATCCATTTTCTATAATAATTTTGGTATAACTTCAGGTAATCAGCAACTGGTGTCCAAACAAAGACTCTATGAAAACTTCAATCCTTCAACACATAGTAATGACTGACATCCTGTTTAACAACAATCACATTATCAGAGGGAAGCAAAAGCCGACATAAAAGGTAACCAAAATGAGACTTAAAATACAGCACATGAAAATTTCTAAAATAAATGAATATGCGATCTTAAGCATAAAATAGTATTCGAGAAATAATCAAAATAACCAGAAACAAACAGTTCTACAGGGTGTCGAGTTTACAAAACCCTTTAGTTGTCATTCCCAACGGGCTGACTTCTTACCAAATGATCGTTAAGTTTCAAAATATGAAGCGCAAACTGGTGGACACAGCATAATGCAAACCAATTCATTCCAGTAAAGACTCATTAGCAGAACAAAATATTTTATTAAGACACTGAATTCTTCCTCAATTCAACTGTCAGTAGACTGCAAAGCCAAAGGCATTGGGACTTAATCGAGAAGTGAAAAAACAGAGGATGCATCAGCCATGAAATGCTTACTTTATGAGCACGAAGGATAAGTATTAAAGTGTAGCCTGGTTTGCTTTTCCTTCAACATAGACAATTACTGCATTCACAATTGGATAATCAAAGTCTAAGTGTGTGTAACGAATATATCGTGGTAACACATCTATGGAGATTCGGAGAAGTAGGAAAAAATTGGTAATACACATCACCTACATCCCTGTACCAATCAAATCAACTTTCTGACTCCGACTGTTACTAGTTACAACCAAAACGTATATGCATGTCAGCAACGAACAATTATGTATATGGTTTAACTACCTCCAAAAATGCCATCTACAAAATTTAATTTGTGAAACTTCACATGGTGGCATGATAACTGAGCTAAAGGAGGAACATCAGACAAGAAAGGAAGGATTCATCAGAAGACACAAAAATAAAACATTGTAGTTTGTAGCTGGGAATGCAAAAAAAGTTGGAAGTGCTTCTGAACAACTGAGAACTCCTGCTACAAGGTTCTCAGCCCTTCAGTTGCGCTCATATGATACAATCCACCATAAAGTGCATGACAAGCATTCAATGGATAAAGTGCATAATGTATTCAATACTAACTTTCTTTAGCTTTCAGATTTGGAATTAGATACGCATTGTCAAGCGTTTGCAAATGGAATATATGGAGAATGAGAAAAAATGAACTTTTATATTGGATACGCACAAGAAGAACAGTAAGGACTTACATAATGGCCTCTGGAAGAAGAAAAAGGAAATGGAAAGGAAAACAACCACTATTTGTAATCGAGAGTGCAAATAACCAGCAAGGACTTGATCCTGGTGACCGGCAACAGCTAAGGCCCTGGAGATTTGTGAACAGTTAGGGGAAGTGAAATAGACCAGACTAAACAAAAAACTGAATCCTTAATAATACTTAAGCCCAGTTAGCTGCAATTTAACGATTTTAAACACTACTTTTTCAAAGAACACATGACTTTTTGTAACACAATTACATCAACAGATGGGAAGAACAAGTTCAAGTAGATATTTCACCATTCTACAAGTACAGAAAGATAACTTTCGGAAAAGAAATTAAAAGGTTGAGAAAATATTTCCACATCCATGGAAATCACGATAGGATATGAAGGGGGTAAAACCAATTGAATTGCTACAAAGGCTCCGTTCAATTGTTGGGAATATTGTGTGGAATTATAGTGACGTAAAGGAACAGGTAATTCATTTTCCCGAACGTGTTCTCTTCACCAAGAATTTTTCAAAAAAATCTAAAATTCCATCTTTTTTGCAAGATCTATTTTTAAGGAAAGTGTTTTCAGTAAAAAAGTACGAGTTGCAGGTCCCACGACTCTCTTGTAAACTGAACATCAAAAAAGTTACAGAAAGTTGATTTTCTGATCCTTTCCCAAGCTGAACGGAGCCTAACTTCAAAGTAAAGCGGAAGGGAAACTATTCTAACATCAAAATATAAAGATCAGACCAGAAGCAGAGAATGGAAAACATTGATACAGACTTTGAGAAGGGTTTTCAAATGAGTGTAAGTCAAGGAATTAAAAAGAAGCATGTGTCCCAAAAGCTTAATCAAATCAGATGCAGAGACATATAAATCACACCAAAATGCAGAAAAGGGTAGTTAGTTCAAAGAACCTACAACCATAAAATTGATCTTTGTATGTAACAAAAGAAGAGCCCAACTCGAAAATGCCAAATAACGCCCGTACAAAAAGCCAAAGATAGACAAAAACTACATAATTGAGATGATTGACTTATGAATTCACAAAAATTGATTCATTCCATTCTCAAGAGATGTAACTGATCTATTAAAAATCATATTTTTCCAAAACAAGTGGCTAAGTTGAAGTTGTGGATCCTACCACTTTTTTTTGGGAAGTTGCACATTTTATACCAACCAACAGAAAACAAGGGGAGATCAATCCTACAACTTTCTTAGTGAATGAACATTAAAAAAGGTACAAAGAAGTTAATTTGCGACAACGGCCCCAGTACAAAGAAGTTAATTTGCGACAATGGCTCCATTCAGTTGTCGAAAATGTTGCGTGGGAAATGTAGTAACGTAAAGAAAAGTAAAGGAAAGGAAAAGGAAATTTATTTCCCACGTGTGTTCTCTTGACAAAGAATAATGCAGGAAAACTAAAATCCTTCTTTTTTATGGGATCTATTTTGCCGGAAAGTGTTTCCCGGTGGCAAAGTTGAAGTTGTGGGTTCCATAACTTTCTTAGCAACAGAACAATACAAAGGTTACAGGGAAGTTAATTTTCCCATCCTTTCCCTACAACTAAACCAGACCCGTAAAGCGGAAGCAAAACTGTTATCGAGGAAACAAAAAACAGATCAGAAGCAGAGAATGGAAAAAACTGATAAGACTTTGAAAAATCAGACCAAAAAAGCAGAAACTGGCAGTTAGTTCAAAGAACCTACAGCACAAAATGGATCTTTTTATGCAGCAAAAGAAGAGTTGAACCGAAAATGCCAAATAATCCACGAAAAGAAGAAGAAGAAGAATATAGACAAAAGATCACAGAGAACGAAGAATTGGACGATAATCGAAATCATTAATTTATAAATTAACAAAATTTGACAAAGAAAAGAAACCCTATATATGAATATTGTGCAAATTACAAAGAGAGAGCAAATTAGCTTACTTCACTATAAGCAATGAAACAAGACCTGTATTAGATTTGTCCCTCAGCTAGGAAAACAACAAAGTTTAGTTGTTTTTTCAAGACCGAGGAAAATCCTTTCGAGTAACATATTTCTGCTCCAAAGTTGCGGAAATAAATAAAATCCATTGATTCATTTCATTTCATTTCTCGGAAGATGTAACTGATCAATTGAACATCGTAGTTTCCCAATTCAAGAAAATACACTTGAAATTCTCATTCAGAACATAATAAATACAAAAAGAAACCCCGCGAAATCCAACCAGATTACAAAAAAGCCGAACATAAAAGAGAGAAAACGCGACGAATACGGCGGAAAATTGAATTCTGGATGGTCACAATATGAAGAAACAAAGTACTAAGATTTCGCAGTTTGAATCGAAAGAACGTAATTGAAGATTACCTTAGATTTGGTTATTTCATCGCATGAGACGGAGATGGAGATGTAGAGAGAGAGAGAGAGAGAGAGAGAGAGAGAGTTAGGGCTTTAAGAGCGCCGGCAAGGAACAATAGAGTGGCGGGCAGAGAGAGAAAATGGTGATTTGTTAGGTATATATATACTCTGTTACCTAGAGAGAGAGAGAGAGAAGAGAGAGAGAGTGGGAAATTTTACGGGTTGAAACACACGTACGATTTGGGGAGACAAAAAAAACGGGCAGGCGCACGGTAAGTGGACCGGCGCATGTTAAGCTGGGGTGTTGATCTACTGTCCTCACTAATGTCGAGGTTCTGAGAATATGCCAATTGGATTATGCCATGTCACTAGACTAGAGAGTAAACTTGATTAACCTATAAAGAAAGAAAAATGCTTAAGGTTTAAAAAGCGTATTGAAAAGCGTAAAAAGTACTCTAGAGTGTGTGCGCGCGCCTTTTTTTTTGTGTGTGTGGATTTTTTCTTAGTTTATTGACGGTGGACTGTCGATAGAAGGACCCAACTTATAAATACTTGTTTTTAATTATCATGGTACTTTTAAATACTAATAATATATATATATATATATATATATATATATATTTTCTTTTTGATTGAGTAAATATGTTTTGGTTATGAATATGTGAAAAAAATATATGGAAGGAAAGAAAAAAGGTTATATTTGGATTATGATTTTGTTAAAAAACAAGTACGAAAGGAAGGAAAAAAAAAAAACAGAGACTGCATGTAGACTATTTAGTCTATGTAATTAATTTCCTAAGATTTATCAAATTTCACCAAAAAAAAAAAAAGGTTCTGAAAGTACAAGGTACTTAAGATATAACATATATATATAATAGGTTTTGATTATGATTATTTAGTTTGAGATCTCAATAAATTGGCAAGAAAATGCAGCGACTGCTTGGGCCAAGTAATAAATTGTTTAAAACCTACTAAACAAGAAGGTACTGAAAGTACCTAGACCTTGTTCGGTTTGGTATTTGGGTTTTGGACTTTTTCTCAGCGTACGGTTTTCAATAGATTTTTTTCCTCAATTATTACTCTCATTATTCTCTCTATCTCTCTCCACTCAAAATCCAAAATCCAAATACCAAAACGAACAAGGTCTAGGACCATCAGTACCAAAGTGATTTAATTTGTTTTAAAAACATATGAAAGGAAAAAAAGAAGAAGAAGAAATAATGGAGAATGTGTGGATCTCGTAATTAATTGCCAAATGCCTATCAAATATCCAAAACTAGTACTAAAAGTACCAATCTTATAAGGTATGCACAATTAATAGGCTTAATGATGATCATTATTTGACATGAGAGCTCAACAAATTTGGGAGAAAAATGATAGAGGCCTATCAAGTAAGAGTATCTCAATAAGGTACGAAAAGTAGAAGCCTTCTAAGGTTCTCCTTCTGTCCATTTCGTTGGTCCCTTTTGTGAGTTCTAATATTTTAACGGGACAGACATTAAATGCATGTCTTCTAAAAAAGTTAGTTTTGATTTCCATTATTGTCCTTTAAATTTCTCAATTTTAAATTTATTTTTCTACCTTTATGAAGGTTAGTTTTGAAAATCTAGATACTTTGTTGTTTGACTTTTAAAAAATGATTAATACTTTGAGACATCCCAAAATGAAATAAAGAACTAACAAGATGGGACGGAGGGAGCATAACACGATAGGCTTAATTATGAACAATATTCAATTGAGATCTCAATAAGCTCTTTTGGATCACATAATTAATCGCCTAAGACCTATCAAATTTCAACAAAAAAAAAAGTATTGCGAGTAACAGCTAGTAATTATACAACACAATAGGCTTAATTGTGATATAAATTTTTGAGGGAACATAATAAATTTTTGTCTAGTCAAAAATATATTCACCCTCTCTTAAAGTCCTTTATGGATTTTGTTAATTGTTAATTATAGTATTATTTTGGTAAACAAGTTGTGGATAGAGTTGTTGTTACCAAAACAAAAAGTTGTGAATAGAGTTGCGGACTTGTGGAAAAGAATAGAAACTGCTTAATGAAAAACACCGTTTTTAGTGAAGTTTCGTTTTTAATTTTTAAGTACTTATTTTTTACTTTACGAGATAGGTCATTCTCTCATAATACATCAACTTTAATTTAAAAAATAAGTACTTATTATTTATGTTAGTGGAACACTAATTCATCAAAAGATAAAATGAGGACATATTGACTTATAATATATGTATATAAGATAGATATCGCATGTGTGAGATGTGCATATATAGCAAATTCCACTGTTTCATTTAAGTGTTAATTTTTAAACTAGAGTCGATTTACATGTATAAATTTTTATTTATTTATAAACAAGATCAACCCAGTTATATAAATACAAAGAAAATAACGAAACAAAATACTAAAACACCAATAACAAAAAAATAAACAAAAATGAAAGAAAAGTCACGTGAAATCAAACGCTGGAGCCGAACGTCATGTATATTATCAGATCTCTTAAAATACATATATAGTAACCAAAAATCTACCTTAATTCTCGCGTTTTCAAGTGCTTTATGTACTTTTTATTTAAAAATATAGGGAATTGATTTTCGCACTCCTTCCATCTATGAATCTGCACTCTTTTCATCTTTATTCTTGTGAAAATTCGGTTCTAGAAATGACAATGAAGGAGTGTAAAATATGAAAAGGACAGTTTGAACGTCATAATATATCACGTACTCTACCAATAAAAAAACCAAAAGAATCAATAAAAAAACCCCAAAAGAAATATGGTAAATCAGAAATAATGTGGACAGATTGCGAGAATACGATACCAGATATTGGTGATGCATGTTTTTCCAAATCTTGCAAACGAAATAGCATGGTCAACTATGCAAAATTAAATCTCTTAAATGGAAGTAAAATCTTTTACTACCATACGAAATCTCGGCTTACGACCTCTAGCACGTTGACATGTGTTTCGGAACGAAGAACCGTTAAAATCTTGAGCGTTTACTGAGCTGGTCCGAACACCTGAGTTATAAAGAAAAAAGAAATTGACCGTTTATTATTTTAAGAAAAAGCGCGATTCGATTATGATCACCTTATTCCAAATTAATGAACGTGAACCCTTTAGAAAGGAATATCCTAGGATCCTGCAAAATAAATTCTTTTTTTTTTCCCGAATACGTCTCGGAAATACAATAGAAAACTAACTAGGATGAGTCCTTAACCAAAATAGACTCAAGCTCAGGCGGAATACAACCCGTACTAGAAAAATAAATTCCTATCAAGACGTACACGTGATGCAAAATAAATTCTATAAATCCTACAAAATCAATAATATTGATCATCCAAACGAAATATGTGGCAGGTTTCACGGTGTCCAATTATTAAGTCCAACCCATCCCGATATCTGAAATATGAGTTAAAGTCAATTAGAGGGTAAAAATGAAATCCTTCTCCTCCTAAAGAAATATTTGCAAATACTTAAAATATACGAAAATGATTTTTAGCGCTCTTTCTTTTTCTTTTCTTTTTTTCTACATGCATTCTTTATTTTGTCTTTACTCACGTTCAATTGTAAAACTACTTTGATTTCTTTTTGGGACTATTTTGATAATTAAAATCATTTGTTTTTTGCAGCTCGTTGTGAACATTAGTCGCATAAAAAATCATGGTGATTGAATATCAATCGACACAATTCCAAAACAAATCTATTGTTAAATATATTACAACGTTGGATCGAAACTCAAAATTTGATTTGCATGATAATCTTGACGAACAAATGTTTTTAATTATCAAAAAATAAATCCGAAAAAAGCCCCCGAAGACAACCGTAAAAGGACACCAGGGCCTGCTTTGCCCCAAGGTACAATACACTATAGTGCCAGGTATACGGGTTTCATCCCGAGCTGAAAACATAATTCAAACCGTTCATTTTATAGAGCTCAACACATTTAACAACTCTGTGAAAAGTCAATCAAACACTTGCAACTTAGTGAGCAAATCACTTAAAGCTAGTGATGTATATGGACTTGATTTTTTGTAGAGCTATTTAACACACCAAGCTCTACGAACGATTCGGATCACGTTTTTAAGCTCTGAACAATTCCGCGCGGGTGGCACAACAAGGTTCTCTTGTTCTTTTTTGATGTTCATGAAAATTTTTAATCACTTATACTCCGTATCTTCCAACATAAACCTCCAAAAATATGTAATATAGATCTTATTTGATAGTTCTCAATTAGATCTGTAATACTACAAAAATTTTCAAAATTATGAAACACATTATCGATCGGGACATATATATAAGCATTCAAAAAACGTCACGAGTAACGAAAATGGACAGACAAAATGGGACGGGGCGGTAGCTCGAACAAATTTTGAGATGTTTGTTTCCCAGCCGCCCCTTGGACGGGTGGAAGGGTCAATTTTACGGGGAATCCAGACCAGACCGAGTTGGAAGCGGCAAGAAGCAGACAAGATTCGAGTCACGTCAGACGTGACGACGGCGGCGATTGTCTCTCTCAAAATTTTCTCTTTCTTTTATATTTTATATATTATTAGTAGTAATTTCTTTTTCGCTTTTCCTTTCGTCTTGTTTTTCCACATCCAAGAGTCGGCCGCGGCTCGCCACCGCTCGTGGTGCCCCGGGCCCACGCGCCTTTTGTCCTTTTATTACTATTCCTTTTGTTTTCTCTCTTAAACTTGATTGTCCTAATTAGTCCTCCCTCCAATCCTTTTTTAAGGGAAATGATTTTGCCACTTCATTTTTTGTTAATGCCACTCCCTTGCAAGTGTATTTTTACACTAAAAATACACTTGCAGGAGAGTGGTGTTAACAAAAAAAGGAGTGGCAAAATCAGCAGCCTTTTTTAAAGTCCAGTATTTCATTTTGGGTTGTCCCTTAATAAGTGTCTATTTTGTAAAGTTAGTGGGTAAAAGTTGGTACATTTTCCATTTTGCCCCTAAAAGTAGATTCCATTTTGAAAAGTTAGTGAGTAAAAGTATAATGATGATGTCTCTATAGAGGGTAAGTAGGGAAAATGATGTAAAAATTAGTGTGAAAGATGTAATGATGATATTTTTTTAATAAGTTGGAGTTACGAAGCAGGACACTTAAAAAGAGACGGAGGGAGTACTAACTATTACTACTCTCTATGTTCCAAATTGAGAGTCCATTATTCCATTTTGAGTTGTTCCAAAATGATGGTTCTTTTCCAAAAATGAAAGGAAAAATTTGGTGATTTTTTAAAAGTGTCCCTCACTGGTAAATATAAGTGTTATAAAGTAGGTAGAATAATGAAAATGATAGGAATTGTAGGTGTAATAATTGCATATCCCCTTAAATAGTTGGAATTCCCAAAAGGGACTCTCAATTTGGAAAGTAAATTGGAGTATTTGGTAGAGCTAATTTCACGACCACATAAAATTCTTGATATTATAAAGAATATAAACAATTTAAAAGTGATACGAACTCTCGAAAAAAACCCCTAACAGAGTGGGACGGAAGAAGTATCATCCAGCGGCAAATAGGTTGTTACAGGAGTAATTCATTATTCAACTGGATGATTAAAATAAACTCGAGAGTTTTTTTTTTTCTTTCCCTTTCTAGAAATTCGTTATAGGGCATATGTACTTAATTTTTAACTACTATTTTAGCTCAGCATTTAGCATGGAATATGCCAATCTTTTTGAGAATGATGAGTTCAGCATATATAGGTTTACGCGTAATTATTTCAGCTCAATATTTTACGTGGAATATGCCAATTTTTGAGGTATTTGCGATCGCGGTTGTCGAATCGTGAATCGAAATGGTCGTTTAACGAATCGTGAATCACCTTGATTCAACCGTTATTTCTAAAGTAAGTGTGCGAAAGTATATTTATAGATTTAGGTGAAAAAAATTATATTAGAAATAAAAAATTCAGACATAAATCAATAGAAATGTTATTTTAACTTGTGAATTTGTAATCATGTGGGGAAATAGGTAAGATATGGTCCTCTTTGTGAAAAAGAGTTAAATGTATAAAACCAACCCCTAGAAGGTCTCTAGGTTGTTTTTATACCATTTTTGACTTTGTTGTTTTCAATGCACTCTCAAAGTAAATCTCCCGGCCTGTCTTATTACATAGTACTAGCGAATTGCCCGTGCCTAAAGACACTTTCAACATAAATTTTATACTGTATTTCTTAGTAATTTCCGTGCATGAACACATTTGCCTCCAAATTCACTTTTTCATTTTCACAAAGTATCAGAACCAATTTAAGAGAGAGAGATTGAAATTTGGTAGAAAAATGTGAGAACAAGTATTCCTTTTTTATTTTTTCCTAATCGTACGATCATAAATTTTAAAGGAAGTGATCTAATGGTTGTAGAGGTTATTTTCGTTTATATGCCTAGATATTTTTAACAGAAACCACTCTGTTTTATAATATAGATAATACTTTTTTTTAGTAAATTTCACATTTCATATAACATTATTACATATAATACTTAATAAGAGAAAATTCTATTTTTTGAGAATAAAAAGGAAAAACATAAACAAAAGATGACATATAACCTTTGATTGATTGATTGAATCATTTTCCAGCAACAAATTAAAAAGGCAAAATAGAGTGTCAAATTTGAATTCAACAATTAAGAAGTACATTTTCCTTCTGCATATAATATATCTCGGCAAGTTAGAGTTTATTTTTGAGTAGAGCTGTTAATCCTGAAGTCGCCCCTGAGAGCTGAACCCTTGACCGTAGATGAACTTAGCCAAACACCTAACCAACTGGACTAGCTTACAAGTAATTTCCTTTCAGATTGTTTAATTTGATCCTTTGTTACTTTTAACTCTTTTTGTTAATGTCAAAATCAGATTAAATACTTTCTCCCAAGAAAATATAGAAAACCTTCGACTGAATAGTAGTGGCTATATCCAGGTATGGATGTTCAATAAAGTATGAACAGCATGAATATGAATAAGCCTAAAAAATAGACATCATTTCCACATAAGTAATTTAAAAACCATTCATCTGCTTTTCATTACAATCAAGAAAACTCTAATTATTTCCACTATCATTATCTCCTTATTAAGATTAAAATTCTCTCTCATAGTAAAAAATACACTTAAAAATGTAACCTCATTCAGAGCATCTCCAATCATCTCTATTTCATTATTAAACAAACAAACTTAAAACATAAACATCTAGGATCAACCGGTCTAACCTTCAAGCAACCCCCCTACAAATACGAGCCAATGAATGTGGACGGGATTACACGTGAAGTTCATTTTGTGTTTTCATAGAATCTATTCCTGTTGACATTATCATTATCATGGATCCTTTATGAGCGCACTTTAATAATCATACCAATTTTTTTGTAGAACTCATCAAGAATATCGATCATAGTAGATATGTGGTAATTGATTTCGCTCAACATGAATCAAGAATTTTCTTAAATTTTTTTTGAATTTCTCAAGATTTTTAAGGATATTCTGAATGCAGGTTGTAGGAATATACTTGATTTGACGTATGATTCCTTTCAATTAAATAGAATTTACATGAAATTAGAAATTTGAGATTAATATAGTACCATGTTGCTTCATATCTGAGGTAAATGTGATCATTTGAACTGCTATTTGAAAAAGCCTTAATAAGAGAAAATTCTGTTACTAAACCTTTATGAAGACTTCATATTCATATCCTACAAGGACTAGTTTGATAAAATTTAATTCTTGAGAAAAAATTAGTATCTCCATACGTTTAATACTTCAACCGTTGATAAATGCTTTTTTCATGACACAGTAACAAGGCATGACGATACGGATTAGACACGAGCTGAAAGTGAAACGGCTCGATAAACACGCAAAATAAATGGGTCGGATTAGGATTGGGAGAAGCCTGAAACTATAACCCGAGATAACACGACATGCCATGATGCCCAGAGATGGAGCAAGGATTTCTATGTAGGGTCATTAAGAATTTGATCGAGTTTGGCAATAACAAACGACAAAAAAATGATTTGAATAGAACTATTAATTGTATTTTTTTTGATATATTTGAGGTAAAATGTGTCAAAATCTATTTAAACTGATAGCTATATGTAGTTTTTTTTTTCAATTTCAATAGGGGTCCCATTTTGGTCTTCCTCTCTTCGCCCTTGCCGCTGCCCGCCCTAATTCGCAGGTCAGGAAAACTGATTCTGGTCAAATATAAGATAAACATATTCATTCAAGTTTAAAAAAAAATGAGGTATACAAAAACAATAGTACTCAACAAAGCCTACAACCCTATCTCTCTCTTCCTCTCTTTCAACCCTAGCCACCACAACTTCTCGATCTTCTCCCTTCCCCTCCCTCCCGTGGGATCCATACCTGTGTGCGGCGGCGGGAGGGGGAGGCCATGGTACTACCGACTCCCTTTCTTTTTTTGTTTTTTTTCCCCCCTTTCGTTTCTTCAGATCTACGACTTGTCGTCTGATCTGTGAGAGTTTTGTCTCTCGTTCTACGAGAGTTATTAGTTTTGTCTTTGGACGAATTTTGTCTACAAATCGGGTTCTCTCAATCGAGGTTGCTTCACAACGATATCTGTGTTTCAGCGTTCTATCCATACACGATGTCTTTGGCGAGACAACTCGTGGCGGCTTGACAGATCTGTAGTTCTTGGGAGTTCATTGGTGCGTTCATACTTGGGTGGAGTGCATTTGATTGTCTGGGTATTTGGTGTCTTTTGTCTTTAACTTTGCACTTTTTCTCGTTTGAGACTCCTAATTAGATGTTAGGCAGTTTAAAAGTGTCGCTATTGCGTCAGACCATGTCTGGGTTAGGATGAAAGACATTGATTGCCTTGTGATTTACTTGTTTTGTATTTGTTTGACGATTAGTTTGGCTTTGTTCAAGTTCTTTGTAATGATCTCCGTTTTGTAAGGGCCGCTGGGCGTTTATCAATACAATCTTCTCACTTTTTGACAAAAAAAAAAAAAAACAAAGCCTACACTTTATGAGATAAATGTTTGGCAAATGTTTCATTCTCTTAAATTGTCTTCTCAATTCACTCTCTCTCATTTGTTATTTTTCTAGCTACCTAATGAGTTTAGGTTGTAGTTAATATGAAACAAACTTTACATACCTGATATGGTTACGGTAGATGATAGCATTAAAGGAAGAGGTAGACCGAAATTGACTTTAAAGCAATAGTGCACAGGGATTTAGGCTTACTGGACGTTACGAAACACGATGCCATCGACAAATCGAGCTAAAAATACGGATTTATGTAGCCGATTTTAATTAATTGGGACTTAAAGGCTCAATTTGGTACATGATGGAGATACCAATGGAATCTCAAATTCTTTAATCAAAAGACACATGACCCATGAATTATTTTAGGAAAAAGGGGTATTGATAAATCAACCCCAACCCAAAAAGACCAATAATCTTTTGCCCAAACAGAGAAGAAAAAGGCGGATCAAAAAAAAAAAAAAACAGAGAAGAAAAAGCCAAAAAAAAAGTAAAGCCCAACAAAAAACCAATGGTGCTAACAAGGGCACAAGAAAGATTTTCTTTTTTCTCTCTTTTTAATAAGCTGTCAAAGGTCAAAGATCTTATTATGATATAAAAAAAAGTCAAGGAACTGATTCTATTAATAATCGTACCTTTGTTTCGTCTCTCGACCATCCAATGTTGACAACTAAGCAAGCAAGAGAATAACTGTAGACCATATGGTCACCGCCCAATTGAAAAGGTGGTTTGAAAGATATTGTTAAGAGATCATTCACACCCTTTTTTGACCAAACAAATATAATTGGAAAAAAAAAAAAAATTTAAAGAAGAAGATTTGGGTCTTGCCCTATTCTTTATTCATGGTTGCTAAAGGATTGTGATTTTGGCACTCCAAAAAATGATGAAGGGGCTCCAAAACTGTACTGTATTGATACACAAAACGACGTCGTTTTGGAGCCCCTCCATCAATTTTTGGAGTGCTAAAATCAATTTCCGTTGCTAAATGGCATATCCTTTTTTTGGGTTTTTTCCATAAGGACCCATGATGCTTGTGGTTCCCTCCCTCCCTCCCTCTCTCGCCATCCGTTGCGGATCTTGAAAATTAAACGTAGCCGGTAGTATTGGAAATAAGCTAAGGTTGCGTGATAACACTGAATTAGGCTTTCGTGACTAGTTAAAAAGTTTATAAAGCATAATTTTATAGAAGTCTCCACAAGTAAGCCGAGAAAATTAAATTGACATCGATAAAGACTTGGAAGTATTTATTTTTTAGAACAGATCTTGAAATATCTTTTAGAATCAAATAGTTCTATCAGTGATTTTTTTTGTAGCAGTATTTCTTTGTGAGTAACGTAATATAAAAAAATAAAGCAAACATGTTAATAATTTATGAACCAATAATTGTAATTCCACCAATATTATGGAGAGAGAGTTAACGGACGAAATAGGAGAGAGATAGTATTCGTAAAGCAGAAACATAGAATCACTCCTATGAATGTGGAAAACATATCGGATTAGTCGATTTGAATTAGAATTTTTCAAGTAATCTGTAACTCTTCTCGTTTCTTATTCTCGAATCGTATACACTAAATGTATGCTGCAATTTAGTGAGACGCTTATACGATTGTGGAAATACATTACAAAGGTTCTACTAGACAAGTTGACACAATATTTGAATTGCCAAAATCCAAATTAAAGCTGCTACAACTACAAGAGGCCACCACAAAACAATGTGAAATAGGCAACTATTGATTGCACTTGCATTATTCTACAGGATTTCATGCTAGGTACGTATGATAATGGATAGGTAAGTGGCCATTCTTCAAGATATTAGTGTCGGCCGTCGGGTGAGTGCTTTAATTTTCATACGTGCTCAGTATCGGTCACCATATCATCTGACATCACCTCTAAAGGTCCTAACACTATCAAAAGTGTCATGTACATCATCTTCAGTAAATCATTGGTTGTTTATATCGACACGGTCTTTGTTATGCGTTATCTGTTAATATTATAATCAATAATATTTCCAGCACTATCGCCGTACGTAAGTATATATTTGGCCTCTCTCATCATTCCAGATATGACAATATATATGTAAATAGTCAAAGTTTATTTATACATGTGTGGGTGTATATTTCGTAGTATATTCCAATTCGATCTGCAATATTCCATGGCATCCAAATCTTGATCACTTCTTACCAGAGATTTTCAATTTCTCAACGTAGAAAACTACAATTACACCTGGGATGACCAATCCCACCATTACTTCTATTGATAGTACTTATCATTGCTGACCTATGAAATGACGTCGAAGGTTTTTTTTTTTTTTTATCAACAAAAGTCGAATATTGTTATAATAGTTAGATTAGCACATTAAAAGAGGAGTTTGAACTCCTAATCTCCTTTTTTTCTTGACACTAACTGCACTCGTGATCATGCCGTTGCATCAAAAGTCCCTTGGCTATTGATATTGTATGTTAGCGCTTATTGATTGATTTAATTAATAGTGAACTAGTACATAGTGTTTAGTAGCAATTGCAGATAATTAATCATTTATTGAGTTAATTTTTTCTACTCATTTGAGCTAAAAAAGTGAATTATCTTAAGTCTTAATTTGTAGCCTTTTTACTTATTTAAAGTTGACAAAGTAACAGATGAACAAAAAATTACTTAATTTCAAAATTCCTTTATAGAATTTCAAATGACAATTTGTATATTCATCATAAGATTAAAATTTAAAATTTAAATTTATAAGTGACAAAAATGAGACTTTATCCCTCCACAACTTAATAAAATCCTACCTTTATATGTTGGGCCATTTCTGACATTTCGGAGTCTGTGCAAACTCAAAGATATGGCCCTTAGAATTTAATAAACTGTACATTTGTTTTTGCTTTCGAATTGAAGAACATTAATGAAGGGACAAAAAGCTTTACGCGAATTTCCGATGTACCAAAAAAAAAAGCCTTTACGCAAAAATGACCCAACACTTCAGAATGCTTAATCTGGAAAAAAAAAGGAAATGATATTGCCACACCCTTTTTTGTTATTGCCACACCTTAAAATACACTTGCAGGGGTGTGACAATAACAAAAAAGGGTGTGGCAAAATCACTAGCAAAAAAGAAACTCAATTTTTCCATGAACTTAGTCATAATGAGCCTATGTTTGTATACTTAACATAGAGTGATATATAATATGTGGGGCCTCTAAATTAATTTAACAAATTCTTGGGTAAATTAATTTAACAAATTCTTGGGGATCGAAAGTCTAGAAGATCTTGTAGGCTTTGCCTTAGATACGTAACCAAATTACATGGCATGGGTTAGGATTCATTATGACAGCATCCACATAAAATAACTCCATTTACCCACTTCAATAAGAGTCTCATTCCAAATTTGTGCTGAATATATTCTTCTTAAAACTCAGATGTCTGCGCTAGTACCTCGATTAATTTGGGGGATCAATCTCACCGTTCACTAGCGGAGTCCGACCCCAAAAGAGTTGATAGCTCCTGAAAGACTTCGAACCTGAGACTTCAAGAGTGAGCAAAACCTCTATGTCCCGGATGGATTGGGAGATGCCCTTGGCGGGGGTACTTGGCAGCGGTGCCGAGCAGCTGATCCGGTCATTCAACTTGGAAATTGCGGCTTGCATCTTGACCGAGCAATAAATGATTCAGATCTATATGCAATCCGAACTGTCTGTACCAAAATGAATGACCGGATGCCGCTCGACACCCCGCTTGACAGGAGGTGCTTGGCAGCCTCCCACTGTCTCAGCTTGACCACTGGGCCACCCTTGGGGTTAATATTTTATGAGGTGCTTATTTTTTCCATTGGTGTTATTCAAACATGTAATGGTAAGAAGGAAGAAAGAGAATGGAACATAATTGGACACTTGGACAGAGAATCATCGTACGAATTCAAAAAGATTAGATAAAAGAATACAGGAAGAGATTGTGGGGGTTGCTATGGCCAATGGAGGAACGGGGAAATGCAGATCAGAGAGAGAAAGATCTCTGCAAAAAGGTGGTGAGGTATGGGCTGTGCTGTGCCACGTCTGTAGAAATTTACCACATGTAAGAAAAAGGAGAATTTTTTCTTTTAATTTTATAAAAGGTGTCCGAGCGGCTCATGCGCACATCGACTAATACTGGAGAGCCAATTCCACTGTCCACTAGCGGGAGCCCCATTTAAAGAACATAGCTCTTTATGGACCGACCCCAAAAGAGAAAGCAAACCTTAACTCTTAAACCTTGATTACCAGGCCATTCCTTTGGACTAAAATTCATAGAGGCTATGTTTTTTTTTTTTTCCTTTTTCCTCTTATCTTCTCTTTTTCAAGATTGTATATACCAGTTGGGGGTTAGCGGGAAATAAGTAAGTTAACTACTGAAAGGGGTTCGATGTCTCTCCATAGACTCGAACTCCAGGCCTCCCCCTTGAAAGTCAAGGAGTACAACCCGATGTGGTATGAGCCACAGCTTCGTGGAGAGATTGGTTTTCAGAAATCAAACACAGTACCTAATAGTTCAATATATACCTGTACAATTCCATCTGAATGTTGAAACTTGAAATAGATTCATTCTTATCCAGAAAACATGTATATCATATGAGATTTTTACATTCCATTTGGTCCAAGGAAATAAAATTACCAGTTCAACTGAACCTACAATTGCCTGAAAGGTTCAAAGATCAACAAGAACAATTGTGGATGCCCTTAAACTTAAGTTACTGTCTCGACCAATGTTACCGCGGCGAAGACTGAGAAAAAGAGTTCCCCCAATGTAGGCAACTAACTACCTGTGCAAGCAACAATAGAACAATTTTTTTTAGTGAAGAAGGGCAAAAGAGATGACGAAGATAAGATCGAATCGCGATACTGCCTTTCGGGTGATTTTGAGCAGTTCAACTTTGTGGGATTTTGTGGAAGCAGCTAGAGGATAAAGGGATAATTCGTGGAGGCTAACAGCTCAGGAAAGAGATTCTGTACGCGCAACCATGGATTTTGCGTATGTTTTCATTGGCTTTACTTTTGAACATGATGGATTTAAAATCGCAAAAGAAATCGATAACCTTGACCGGATTCTCTGTAGCAGGTAGTTGAACTTTATTTCCTATTCATAAACTAATTCAGGCAGGTGATTTTCAAACATATTCAATACCATGTTGCGTAGTCTTGAGTTGAAGAAATTCCTAAATGAAGTTATGAGGGCGAAAAAGATAACAAGATTTGACAAGAATCCGCGATAGCCAACCATAAGTAAGACGAAAAGTCATAACCAATGTGGGAAGCACGGATGATATTTGACCTCCCAATAATGACCTCAGATTGAGGTCTAAGTTTCTGGCCATTTGAAGCGATCAAGCACGCATATTACGTTAATAACTAAGTGAGATAATAACACGTCTAATTTTTTAGGTTGGAACGTAATATTCGTACCAAAACAGAAGCCGGTTTGTTTCACGTGCTACCTAATTTGCATATTGCTTGGAACGCGTAACAAGACTATGGATCAGATAAGAGTTTAACAAGTCCGGGCAAATCTCTCGCCTTCTCAGATAAGAATGTCCCTAGTAAAGAAGCCCCCAACACAGCCAGCTGCATGAAGCAATCGTTAATGCATCAGCAGATCAACTCAACCAATCTAACATCAGCATGCTAGAACAAAAAAACAAACAAGAAAATAAAGTAATCTTTATCAATAGGACACAATGACTCAGTTATACTGCCCATTCCAATTCGTAAGGCCAATAAAAACCTTGATATTACAATGCAAAGTATGCTCCAAAATTGAGTAATTCTGCAAGTTTCTGTATGACTTGTTGGCTGGTAAAAAAAATCTGCTTGCTTTCGATTTATGGAAGGAACTTGCTGTTGTAGTAATTTGTAGTTAGTGAGACAACGCAAATTCTTCTTGAAGTTAAAGAAATTACCCAAGTTGCAACTCCATGACCGGCTAATGCTCCTCCAACGACTCCAGGAGATGAAGACGCGACAACAAGTGCTGAAGAAACGTAACCAGAACACTGCAGCAGGGAGACACAGACTTTCATATTAGGAAACAGAGGTTAAAGCACAAGATCGAAAAGAAAGATACAAATTTACAATCGTAAATCGTTCTTTACTTAGGTGTACGAACCTTCTAAGCAACCCAACTGCAATCTGATCACGACAAAAAATTTTCTTTTCGGGTTGATAAATACGAGTGAATTTCTCTTATAAACATGAAACAATCCAGATCATTTTTGAGAAAGTTTGGATGTTGCATTGCGAGGCAGCCGGAATTCATCTGGGACAGACCAACAAATTTAGTAGTCAGATCAAATTCATCTGTCCATTACTTGTCTGTTCACCATAAAAGGTGGTCCATCATAGCAGTATAGGACCATTTATTTGTTGGGATTAATTCTATCCCATAATGGAAGCGTAACGAAAAAAATAAACACGCACAAAGAAGGACACGCAGTATTTGCGTGGTTCGGCCTCAATGCCGAGTACTCCACGGGAGAGAGAACAAATTTCATTGATATTGAATGAGTATGGTGAGATAAGAAATACCCCGACCCAATCTCTCAAGCACTTTTGTATTTCTATCTCTCTCACATCACACAATATTCTCACACAATTTTCTCTCCACCAAAAACACCCCACTCACTGACTTCACTGTCAAAACCCCTTAAATTCTTGACATGGGCAGTACTCCTCCACAAGCACAAAAAATCTTGAAATGCCTAGAAGGCTCTAGAGCCAAGCACCACAAAATGCTCTTTGGGACTTTGGAACATGCACAGCCGGCATTAACTCAACCAACTCAAGAGTATTCCCCATGAGGAAATTTTCTTGAGCCATATAGTAATAAACAACAAACCAACATTTTTCCCAGCTCAATTTCCTGAAAATTCTGAAACAACCAGCTCTGCCTGTTCAATGACATATCATTGTGAAAAAGATTGGACAGGCCACCCAGGCTAATATACTAGTTTTTGGAGTTTACCATTAGCCAATGTGAAACAAGCCCTGACACTCCCCTGCACGTGCGGCCCCTAACTCGTACGTGGTGAGATAGTTAACGGATCCATCACACAGGGATTACAAAAAACAGCGAAAAGGTGCATATAAAGCACAAACAACGGGGTAATCAATCAAGCGAGTCTTGTCCAAAATCCTATAGCTCCGATTTCGTGTTAAAGCACCCAACTCAAAACCAACTGGTAATGGGTGGAGAGACCGCCCAGACTCATATTTTAGTTTCGGAGGTATAATTACACCAATGCATGACAAGCTCTAACAAAAATATTACACTAATAAGGCCCAAAATACTTTGTTGGACACGGATGAAAGGGCCACCTACTAACAAGGACAGAGTAACACTCGATCTACTATTACAACTGGATTAATATTTTAGCGATTGAGTTATTAGTAATCGTTTTGAAGAGATGTTAGACACAGGTTGACATCAACAAGTGTCATTTCACCCGGCTTGCCATGCCTTGGCTAGACCGGTTGAAAGAGCATGCCGTTTTCGGTCTATTTTTCAAGCATTATCCACGGGACGTGAAAGCACGATCAATTGAAGCCAAATGGGGGAGGGAATCTAGTTTTTGCCCGATAGAGTCATGCCATGCCTTGCCTTGCCCGGTCATAAAAAGTTCCTTCACGGTCTGAGTTGTCTCTATCATATAAAACTGTACATCAATTCAATCCATTCTATCCATATTATTGCTTTGAAAGTGCAAAAATGTCAAGATTAAGACGACAGGTTATCCATAGGAATCTGAATTTTTTTTTTATACACAATTCACTTCCTTCTGTTCTTCTTCTGCCTTACCATCACCAAAGCTGGTTTCAGCCAAGGTCGAAAATCGAAACCCCAAAATACGCCTGCAATTACACAATTTATGATGCTGAAAACAGTAAAGTACATTGGTTTTCAGTCACTATATGTCAGATACTGTTTGCACTTTGCATGTTTGTGTATGTTGCACTTTGTTTCATCAAGCCAAAATTCGGAAGGCAGCAGTTACCAGAAGGACAACCGCAGCAACGTCGTTAACAAGTAGACCAGTGTCACCAAATCTGCCAGTTAAAAAAACATATTAGCATAATTCTCTATTAACTGACTTAATTATTTTCTAGCTTGTTAGATTAGAGAGCAAGAATGGCCCACCATATGTTCTCGATAAAATATCCGGTGGTTGTTACAGACCTCCGGATGGCCTACTGATGCAATGCCTGCAATTGCGCAGGGTGATGGGACAATCATCTGAGCATCTTATTAAGAAGCTGCCTCTCAGAAACCGAAAAGTGTGCAAAAACCATGCTATCAATTCCTATACTTTCCACAAAGTCACTCAACTTATTTTTGCTGGTCCGGAAACTTGAACCTTAGGCAAACATTCATAAAGAATCTATCAAGTGGCTGAATGGAAGGATATCATCGACGTGATGAAATGACCGCCCAAGAACAACACATATGATTGTCATTGCCCTGCCCATTATACATAGACATAGTTTGGTCAATAACACAGTTACATTTCTATTTTGACAGTGGTTCGGGATTCACCAAAATGAAAAATCATTAATTAGTCCAGTTATCAATGGTATAAAACAGCTCTTGAAATAGTTTATTTAACAATTTCAACGTAAATATTCCATGATGAATTACCAGATGAACGGCCATATTCTCTTAACAGAAGCAAGGCGTTTCGCTCTACAGTTTGCAAAACTAGGACTGCTATGCATTACAAACTTTTAGAAAAGCATACTTAACCCATTTTGCCCAGCATTGCAAATAATTTGCCAAACAGGACACATAGAGTTAATGGAAGCTCCAAACGAACCACAGATTCACAGCGCTCACTTCTTACGTAATATTTATAATCTAGCCTCAGTTTCGATGTCATATCATATTAGCGACAAGTATCCACTATGGATAGATCGACCTATTACGCTAAGCAATGTTAAAATGCAAGCTTAGCTTCCTTAAAGGAAAAATATTAGTACTAGGTTTCCAGATCCGATGTATCATACTTGTGAGTATCCCATGGGTGTAGGCATTGAACTAAAGCCACCATGCTATTTCAATTTTAAGAATAAAGAGAATGAAGAAAAAAACCCAACCATGAGGCTATGATCTTGATTCAGAGCAACTAGAAGAGAACAAAATTCACTTCTACTTACACGATCAGCAAACACGACTTCAACCCATATCCAGGAATGCACCCCTAGAAGCCACTTTGAGTTCGAAGCCCCTTTGAGTTCCAGCTTATCCCAGGTCTTGCTCTCTTATTTCCGTAATCGTATTGTCTTTTGAGAGTGTAACAATCATGGATGTTGAAGGGAGATTTTCCTAACTGAATCAAAACCTGTGCTAATTAATATCGCCTAGGTCCCCTAGAAATGACACTAGCCAGCAACTGCTTGTTGAGCCCCTTCAAGTGTGAGGAATCCGAAGAGCAGGACAAACTTTAGGTAACCAGGGAGAGATGTATTAGAAACTGGGACAAGAGATGTATTAGAAACTGGGACATCTCTGGGTATGAAATCCCTCCTTCCAATTTTCTTCTTTTAAGGTAATTCGTCCAAAACACCATCGAATCGCATCCACATTGTTTGTCCATTTGAATGGCTTGTGCTTCGAATATTTCTTGCTTGGCAAGGCAGAAGATGCAGATAGAAAAATCCAGTAGAGTACAAGAACACCATTGGATTTTCAATTAAAATTTCTTGGGCCCATTCGAATAACATGCATGCATCGACATTCGTGGTGCTAACAAAGGAGCATCACGCTTTCTCAGATATTGTATTTCACAAACTCACAATTTTGTAGGATTACACTCAAACAAACTGAGAAACTGGGTTTCTTTACACACTTTGATCATCACTCTATATTTGCATACTTTGCATAATCACACTACAAGCCTATTTATAAGCTGAACAAGAGGAGAAATCAAACATGAATAAACTCACATCTATTGAGCAAATCACAAAACATATTGCAGAAGGCCAAAGCCTTCAAGCCTAACCTTAAATAGTTCAGCATGTGTTTTTCAAGGGCTGCTGATTTTATTGTTCTTCATTCATACCCTCCACCGCTATGAGCACCTCTTCCATCTTCCCGGGTTTGCTAGGTTCAGGATCCAGGAACATGGGTCTAAGTGTGGCACCCCTACGAACCAGTTTGTCTTGAACCAGAGCACCAATTGATCGAGCGCCATGTAATGTGCATAGCCCGGTCATTTCCCAAGCAAATGAATTACATGGTTCTTCACCCTGACCAAACTCTGACTCCCGTTGGCCCCAAGAGCATCTCTTAACTCCAGCATGTGCGTTGCAAAAACCAGTGCTTCCCTGTGCACTCTTTCCACACCCTTCGGATTGGCACCTCTTGCAAAAACCGTGTGATAAACATAGCCCGGTCCCAGTCTTTCCCCTAGCAAATAAATTACATGGTGATTCACCTTGACCAAACTCTGACTCACGCTGGCCCCATGAGCATCTCTTACCTCCACCATGTGCCTTGCAAAAATCAGTGGCTCCCTGTGCACTTTTTCCACATCCTTCGGATTGGCACCTCTTTCCCCCACCGTGACGGACACAAAAGTCGGTACGCCCACGTGCACTCTTTGTGCACTCCGGAATAGCACACCTCTTACCACCCCCATGTGCAACACAGAATTGAGTCCCACCATGCACACTCTTCGGACAAACCCCACCACCTTCGAATGAACACCTTTTCCCTCCACCACCATGCCCCTTGCAGAAAGGTGTGCTCCCTTCTGCACCCTTGGTGCACCCTCCTTCAAACTTGCACCTTTTGTCACCACCGTGGGCCTCGCAGTAAGCTGTTCTCCCCTCAGCTCCTTTTTGGCAGTCCGGTTTCTGACATCTGGGGCCGCCGCCATGGGAGATGCAAAGGCCAGAAGCACCTCTAGCGACATCCCCACATCTTTCTTGACTGCACCGCCACCCGCCGCCCACATCCTTCTGGACTGCACCGCCGCCCACCATTTGTCCTTCGGTACTCTCACTACAACGGCCAAAAAATTCGAAATATTCGCATCGTCGATCACCACCGTCTAACACCCAATTGGGTCCCATCATGGTCACAATCCGATCGAGTCCGGACAAACCCCACCACCTTGTGAACAACTTCTCCTTAGAAGTTGGAAAAAGGCTCTCAACAGTTGGCTGTGGACTCTAAAACATGAGAGAAGGGCTAACATAGGACAAGCATTCTTTGGATAAAAGTGCATAACGTATTCAATCCTAATTTAACTTTCTTTGCTTTTCAGATTTGCAATTAGATGCGTATTTTCAAATCGTTTAGAAATGGAATATTTGGAAAATGAGAAGACAAATTGAACTTCTAAATTTGATATGCACAAGAAGCAGGGATGCTGCCAACTGCCAAGCACCCCCTATCAAGCGGGTGTCGAGCGGCCAATCCGGGTGTTTATCTTGATAATCAACAGCTTGGATCTGGACCGAGTATTGGACGGCTTCAGTAACTGTTGAAATAATTGCTGTAAACAAGAACGGATTACCTCAAGAATCTGTAATCGAAAACTGATTACCAATCGAATAACTACTGCTGGGTTGAGTCGCGGACTAGGTCACTCCCTTTAAACGTTACTAGAGAAAAACACAATGTTTTACAAATGCACACCAAAGTTTCAATAGTAACCACTTACATAATGGCATTTGGAAGAAGAAAAAGGAAATGGAAAGGAAAACAACTACTATTTGTAACTGAGAGTCCAGATAACCAGCAAGGACTTGATCCTGATGAGTAAAAAAAAAGGGGACTCGATCCTGATGAAAAGCTGAAGCCTTAATAGAACTTAGCCCAGCTATATAGCTGCAAATGTAACAATTTTAAACACTACTCCCCCATTTTGATTTGTTTGTCCACTTTTTGACTTTTAAGTATCCCAAAATGTTTATCCATTTGACTTCTAATTGAATCAATTTTTCCTTTTTGCCTTTTCTTTAGTAGAATAAAGTATATTTTTTTGAAAAAGTTGAGGGTAAATGTGAAAAGTTTTATCCCTTTTAAGTGTAATCATTATGTTCCCTAAGAAAGTTAGATTTTAGAGGTGGGACGAACAAATTGGGATGGAGGGAGTACTTTTTAACACATGAATTTTTGTAACACAATTACATCCACACAGATGGAAAGAACAAGTTCAAGCAGAGATTTCACCATTCTACAAGTACAGAAAGATCATCAATTTTTCTGTGTTTTACTTGTGAAAAGAAATTCAAGAAAATCTCTTCTTTTCGCAGAATCTATTTTTTTTAAGAAAGTGTTTTTCAGTGGCAAAGTTGAAGTGATGGGTTCCACTAAAAAACACTTTCCTAAAAGAAAAAAAAAAGATTATGCAAAAAGAAGAGATTTTCTTGAATTTCTGTGTAGTTTTAATTTTGGAAATATCTGTTGGCAAATATCCCTTCTTTTTCCCAAGAGATAATTAACACGAAGGGTGCGTTTGGTTGAATGGAATGTAACGTGAATAGGAATGGAATTAAGAATGATAGAATTGGAGGAATTGAGAATGGAATAATCATTCTCATTCTCATGTTTGGTTGTGGTTAGGAATAGTCATTCTCATCTCCAATAGAATAGTGTGGCAATAGTAATTTTTGGAGTGGCAATAGTAATTTTTGGTGTGGCAATAGTGAATGTTGGAGTGGCACTAGTAATTTTGGTGTGACAAAGAAATGGAATAACAATTCCTTAGTTTTTTTGGATGGAATGACAATTCATTTACTAAGGTGAATAGTGATTCCATTTGGAATCATCATTCCATTATTCAATGGTGAACCAAATATTGGAATAAGTAAGTCATTGGAATGACTATTCCATTCCAACTTTGATTCCATCCAACCAAACATACCCGAAAGTGTTTCTCCATGGTGAAGTTGAAGGGTGGGTTTCACAACTGTCTTAGTTTACTGAACAATACAAAAGTTACTCTGGAGTTAATTTCCCCATCCTTTTCAGACAACTAACGTCACCGTTTGGTTCTTTACAAACCCAAGGAAAAACCTTTCAAATTAAGACTCCGTTTGTTTGGATGTAAAATATTTTTTGGTAAAATATTTTACCTATTTTTCGGTATTTGGTTGTGTACAAAATGAGAAAAATATTTTACAAATAAAACATTTTCTATCAATTGGATGAAAATGACTTACCCTTAAATCTTCCGTAAATTATTTTCCGAAATGAACCCGCCGCCTTCTCCTGCATTACTCAATGTTTAGTTTCCTCGATCGTCAGTCTTGACTCATGTTCAATTCCAATAATCTCATATCTCTCCATCATTTAAGCCCCATCCCCTCTCTCTACACTATTTTGTTGATTTCTGAAATTATTTTTAAGTGCCAACAAAACACCAAAAAATTAACGTTTGAATTTTATTTTCTAAAAAAATATTTTACATGGAAAATATTTTACATTGTAAAACATTTTACATCGAAACAAACGGAACCTTAAGTTGCAAAAGAGTAGAATATATCTATTCATTTCATTTCCACGGGATGTAGCTGATCGATCAGAAGATCATATTTTTCTAATTTCAGAAAACACTCAAAATTCTTATTCAGAGCTTAACCAATACTATTACGGAAAAACCCCGCAAAATCCAACCAAATTACAAGAAGGCTGAACAGAGAAGAGGAAAAACAGCAAATACATATGGTTGAAAATTGAATTCTGAAAAGGTGTAGAAGGAACAGAGTGCACCAAGCATAGGATCATTGACATAAAGCAAATCTCCATAATATGAAGAAAAACACGATTTTCAGAGTTCTGAATCGATATTTGAAGATTACCTTGGATTTGGTTGGTAAGAGAGAGAGATAGTGAGAGCTTTTAGAGCGCCGGCGCAAACAATGAAGTGGTGGACAGAGAGAGAGAGGATAAACGATATGCATGCGTACATCTACATGGATACTAGCTACTTCATATAGATAGTATTCCATCCGTTCCTTTTCAAGTGTTCTGCTTCGTAATTCTAACTTATTAAAAAGATATCATCATTACATCTTTCACATCAACTTTTACCTCCACTTTCTCTCCTTACCCTCTATGAAAATATTATCATTACATTTTGAAAAGAGAAGAGAACAAGGCATAACTTTTCAAAATGGAATCTACTTTTAGGGAGCAAAATGAAAATTGTACCAACTTTTACCCACTAACTTTACAAAATTGACACTTATTAAGGGACAGCTCAAAATGGAATACTAGATGATGACATCACAAACCGGCGGAATACATAGTTATGCCTTTGACATCACAAACCGATAAGGAAAAATGAGAGATGGAGATAAAACTTTTTTTTGGGTCGAAATACAATCCATTTTCTAAGGAATATCTGATCAGGTCAAAGGCATAATAAAGCCCAAGAAAAACATAAAAAGGATTATCAAAGTTCTCCCTTCTGTTTTCTCTTTCCCTATAATAGGAGCTTAAAACATGATGACATCACAAACCGGCGGAATACATAGTTAAACTTCACTGGTCTTGCAAGTTGATTGGTAATCCAATCGCCAAACCCACTTGGTTATTTCCACTCTTACAACTCACAACCTCTTAATTTTTCCATGAACTTAGTCATAATGAGCCTATGTTTGCATACTTAACATAGAGTGATATATAATATGTGGGGCCTCTAAATTAATTTAACAAATTCTTGAGGATCGAAAGTCTAGAAGATCTTGTAGGCTTTGCCTTAGATACGTAACCTAATTACATGACATGGGTTAGGATTCATTATGACAGCATCCACATAAAATAACTCCATTTACCCACTTCAATAAGAGTCTCATTCCAAATTTGTGTTGAATATATTCTTCTTAAAACTCAGATGTCCGCGCTAGTACCTCGATTAATTCGGGGGATCAATCTCACTGTTCACTAGCGGAGTCCGACCCCAAAAGAGTTGATAGCTCCTGAAAGACTTCGAACCTGAGACTTCAAGAGTGAGCAAAACCTCTATGTCCCGGATGGATTGGGAGATGCCCTTGGCGGGGGCACTTGGCAGCGCCGAGCAGCTGATCCGGTCGTTCAACTTGGAAATTGCGGCTTGCATCTTGACCGAGCAATAAACGATTCAGATCTATATGCAATCCGAACTGTCTGTACCAAAATGAATGGCCGGATGCCGCTCGACACCCCGCTTGACAGGAGGTGCTTGGCTGCCTCCCACTGTCTCAGCTTGACCACTGGGCCACCCTTGGGGTTATATATTTTATGAGGTGATTATTTTTTCCATTGGTGTTATTCAAACATGTAATGGTAAGAAGGAAGAAAGAGAATGGAACATAATTGGACACTTGGACAGAGAATCATCGTACAGATTCAAAAAGATTAGATAAAAGAATACAGGAAGAGATTGTGGGGGTTGCTATGGCCAATGGAGGAACGGGGAAATGCAGATCAGAGAGAGAAAGATCTCTGCAAAAAGGTGGTGAGGTATGGGCTGTGCTGTGCCACGTCTGTAGAAATTTACCACATGTAAGAAAAAGGAGAATTTTTTCTTTTAATTTTATAAAAGGTGTCCGAGCGGCTCACGCGCACATCGACTAATACTGGAGAGCCAATTCCACTGTTCACTAGCGGGAGCCCCATTTAAAGAACAGAGCTTTTTATGGACCGACCCCAAAAGAGAAAGCAAACCTTAACTCTTAAACCTTGATTACCAGGCCATTCCTTTGGACTAAATTTATAGAGGCTATGTTTTTTTTTTTTTTTTTCTTTTTCCTCTTATCTTCTCTTTTTCAAGATTGTATATACCAGTTGGGGGGTTAGCGGGAAATAAGTGAGTTAACTACTGAAAGGGGTTCGATGTCTCTCCATAGACTCGAACTCCAGGCCTCCCCCTTGAAAGTCAAGGAGTACAACCCGATGTGGTATGAACCACAGCTTTGTGGAGAGATTGGTTTTCAGAAATCAAACACAGTACCTAATAGTTCAATATATACCTGTACAATTCCATCTGAATGTTGAAACTTGAAATAGATTCATTCTTATCCAGAAAACATGTATATCATATGAGATTTTTACATTCCATTTGGTCCAAGGAAATAAAATTACCAGTTCAACTGAACCTACAAATGCCTGAAAGGTTCAAAGATCAACAAGAACAATTGTGGATGCCCTTAAACTTAAGTTACTGTCTCGACCAATGTTACCGCGGCGAAGACTGAGAAAAAGAGTTCCCCCAATGTAGGCAACTACCTTTTTTTTTGGGTAACTTAGCTTGAAATAGAAAAAAGGCTAACCGAATATACAGCCTACAAGGGGTAGGCAACTACCTGTGCAAGCAACAATAGAACAATTTTTTTTTAGTGAAGAAGGGCAAAAGAGATGACGAAGAGAAGATCGAATCGCGATACTGCCTTTCGGGTGATTTTGAGCAGTTCAACTTTATGGCATTTTGTGGCAGCAGCTAGAGGATAAAGGGATAATTCGTGGAGGCTAACAGCTCAGGAAAGAGATTCTGTACGCGCAACCATGGATTTTGCGTATGTTTTCATTGGTTTTACTTTTGAACATGATGGATATAAAATCGCAAAAGAAATCGATAACCTTGACCGGATTCTCTGTAGCAGGTAGTTGAACTTTATTTCCTATTCATAAACTAATTCAGGCAGGTGATTTTCAAACATATTCAATACCATGTTGCGTAGTCTTGAGTTGAAGAAATTCCTAAATGAAGTTATGAGGGCGAAACAGATAACAAGATTTGACAAGAATCCGCGATAACCAACCATAAGTAAGACGAAAAGTCATAACCAATGTGGGAAGCACGGATTGATATTTGACCTCCCAATAATGACCTCAGATTGAGGTCTAAGTTTCTGGCCATTTGAAGCGATCGAGCACGCATATTACGTTAATAACTAAGTGAGATAATAACACGTCTAATTTTTTAGGTTGGAATGTAATATTCGTACCAAAACAGAAGCCGGTTTGTTTCACGTGCTACCTAATTCACATATTGCTTGGAACGCGTAACAAGACTATGGATCAGATAAGAGTTTAACAAGTCCGGGCAAATCTCTCGCCTTCTCAGATAAGAATGTCCCTAGTAAAGAAGCCCCCAACACAGCCAGCTGCATGAAGCAATCGTTAATGCATCAGCAGATCAGCTCAATCAATCTAACATCAGCATGCTTGAAGAAACGTAATTACCAGAACACTACAGGCAGGGAGAGACGCAGACTTTCATATTAGGAAATAGAGGTTAAAGCACAAGATCGAAAAGTGTTAGAAAGTAAACTAAGGTTGAATATGGCTCAATTTCATTGTCTTCTCACGGTGCAAATACAAGTGAATATATAGAAGAGAATTACAATCATAGGAGAGAATAATCTGCCTATAATCATGGGAAAGGAGCTAAGATTGATCCTCCTATAATTATGGGATTATCTTCAATACAATAGAGATCCTATAATTATGGGAAGATTGGTTGCCAAAACTTATTTCCTTGACTTGATCATTTCCGTGAATAGCTTGGATTCTAATACTCCCCCTCAAGATGGAGCATGGAGAGACGCAATGCCCATCTTGGACGTTAAAGTGCGAAATTGTGCGACGCCTAAAGCCTTAGTGAAAATGTCGGCTAACTGGTCAACAGAGGAGATATGACGAAGCTGGAGAAAGCCTTGTTGAACTCGTTCGCGAATGAGATGACAGTCAATTTCAATATGTTTGGAACGCTCATGGAAAACGGGATTACGGGCAATGTGCAAAGCAGCTTGGTTGTCACAATAGAGTGTGACAGCCGTGGATATAGGGACGGCCAAATCGTTGAGAAGCGCGCGAAGCCACAATAATTCGCAGGTGGTTGAAGCCATGGCCCGATATTCGGCTTCGGCAGAGGAGCGAGAGACAACACTTTGCTTTTTAGTACGCCAGGAGACTGGACTGCCACCCAGAGTGATAAAATAACCAGTAGTAGAGCGACGAGTCATTGGACAACTAGCCCAATCCGAGTCGGTGTAAGCGGTAACCGTGAGATCAGAATGGGAAGAAAATAGTAAACCATGTGAGAGAGAGCCCTTGAGATAGCGAAGGAGATGAGTGGCAGCATCAAGATGAGGAACCCGAGGAGTGTTCATGAACTGACTGAGCAAATTGACTGCAAAAGTGATGTCGGGGCGGGAAATAGTGAGGTAAATGAGGCGACCAATGAGTCTGCGGTATGAACTTGGATCAGAGAGAGGATCACCAGAATCAGCAGAGAGTTTGAGATGTTGCTCCATTGGAGAAGAGGCGGGCCGACAACCTGATTGCCCGGCATCCGTAAGAATGTCAAGAATATACTTGCGTTGATTAATAAAAATGCCAGCAGGAGAACGAGCCACTTCAATGCCCAAAAAATATTTGAGCTTCCCAAGATCCTTTAACTGAAAATTGCGGGATAAGAATTCTTGTAATTGGCGGATCGAAGCTAGATCATTGCCTGTAACAAGTAAGTCATCAACATAAACAAGAACAACCAAGATAGTGGAACCGGATTGGCGCGTAAATAGAGAGTGATCAGCTTGGGATTGTTTAAAACCGGCAGAGAGAAGCACAGTAGATAATTTGGAATACCAATTGCGAGATGCCTGTTTGAGCCCATATAGAGATTTTTGCAGATGGCAAACACATATCTCCCCCTGTGTGCCATATCCCGGAGGAAGCGACATATAAACATCTTCCTCGAGGTCACCATGTAAAAACGCATTGTTAACATCAAGTTGGTGTAAATGCCATTGACGGGTGGCTGCAATAGCAAGAACACAGCGGACAGTGACCAACTTGGCTACAGGTGCAAAAGTATCATGGTAGTCCAAACCCTCTATTTGTGTGTAACCTTTTGCCACCAAGCGAGCCTTGTAGCGTTCTACGGATCCATCTGCCTTTAATTTTGTTTTAAAAACCCATTTACAGCCGATCGATGTTTTGCCGGGGGGAAGAGGAGTAAGAATCCAGGTGTTATTTTGTTCAAGTGCATTGAGTTCCTTGGAAATGGCATCACGCCAGTGAGCATGTTTTATGGCTTGGCTATATGAAGTGGGATCATGGGAGGTGGAGAGGGCAGATATAAATGCAAAATGAGATGGGGAAAAGTGAGAGTAAGAAACAAAATTATGAAGGGGATGGGCCGTACCTGAAGATTGTGAAGAAGCGGGGGTAGAAGCAGTGGTGGCCGTGGGAAGGGTGGGACAGAGATAGTCCTGAAGATAGCCCGGGGGGCGATGGGTTCGGGTTGGCCGAGAGGTGAGTGGGGAAGTCGGATCTGACGGATTAGGAAGTCGAGGGGAGTTGTTGTTCGGGGGAGGTTGGGGTGACGGGGTGGGAGTAGTAACAGCGGGATAGGGAGGTGGGTGTGGGGTGGGGTGGGGTGATCAGGAGACGAGGAGGAGGGTTGATTGGTGGGAGTTGGAAGATTGGTTGGAGCGGAAGTAATGGGAACAGGTTGAGTTGTAGTGGGTGGAGTAGGAGTATTGTTGGTAGGGAGGACGGGAAGGTGTAATGGTTCGGTGGGATATAAATTGGGGAGACTAGGGGCCGGATCGGAGGGAGGGATAATATGGTGAGGGCTGTGAGAATCAAAAGGAAAAATATTCTCAAAAAAAGTAATATCCCGAGAAATAAAAAACGTGTTCGTGTCAAGATTAAAAAGACGGTAGCCACTGTGGTGGGGAGGATATCCCAAAAACACACAAGGAACACCGCGAGGTTGAAACTTGTCACGATCGACACGGGATGTTTGTGCATAACACAAACAGCCGAAAACACGTAAAAATTTGTAGTTGGGAGCCCGGCGATAAAGGCATTCATAAGGGGATAGATTTTTTAAATTTTTGGAAGGGGTGCGGTTAATGAGATAAACGGCAGTTAAAACACATTCGCCCCAAAATTTGATAGGGAGGTGTGCTTGAAAACGTAGACATCGAGCCACATTTAATATGTGACTATGTTTGCGTTCGGCAACACCATTTTGCTGAGGAGAATCAACGTTGGTTAATTCTTGTAAAATCCCATTATCATGAAACAATTTTTGAATCGGGGCTGATAAAAATTCTTTGCCATTATCAGATCGGAATGATTGAACACGAGTATTAAAATGAGTTTGAACCATGTTAATAAAAAATTGGATTTTGGAAAGAGCATCAGATTTGTATCGTAACAGATAGACCCAAGTAGTACGTGTGCAATCATCCACAATTGTAAGAAAATATCGAGCACCGCAAGTTGAAAAAGTATGATATCCACCCCAAATGTCAACAAAAATACGAGCAAAAGGAATAGTACTTTTAGTGAGAATTGGAAAAAAAGGAAGGCGCGTGTGCTTGCCACGCAAACATGCATCACAAGGAAATTTATTTGTAGTACGACTAACAAAAGAAGGTGGTAAACTGGTAGGGGCTGGGTGTCCTAATCTGCGGTGCCAGAGGGTAGGATCATCAGATGGAGTGGCAAGGGATGTGGATGAACTGGTGCGGAGGTAATACAGGCCATTGCGTGCGTCACCCGCTCCAATCACAGTCTTCGATTTGAGGTCCTGAAAAAGACAGAAGGTGGGAAAGAAAAAAACAATGCACTTAAGATCTTGACATAATTTTTGCACAGAGATTAAATTGAATTGAAAAGTAGGAACATGAGAAACATTAAAGAGAGTAATGGAGGAGGTAACAGTTATATCTCCTTTATGAGGGACAGCATGGGTAGAACCAGAAGCGGATCGAACCGGCAAAATTGTATCGGTGGCTGTATATGAGTTAAAAAACGATAGATGAGGCGTCATGTGAGATGATGCCCCACTATCAATAATCCATTCAGGAGAAGGAAATTCTTTGTTACCAGTAAAAAAGGCAGACGGATTATCATAGAAACCATTGGCTTGCGGATCCTCGGATTGGGCAGCATAATTGGAACGGCCTTCATTGGGGTTGGCAAGACGGTTGTAAAACCAATCGGGGTACCCGATGAGCTTAAAACAACCGGATTTGTAATGCCCTTTGCGGTTGCAATGAGTACAGAAGGCATTCGGGTCTTTTTCGGTGCGGCTTGAGGAAGGTTGGTTGGAAAAAATTTGTGTGGTGTGAGGAGGCCGGGGCTGATTTGCGGGGGCAAAGGATTGTGGCCGAGAGGGTGGTCTGTGGTGGAGTGGGTGAGCTTGGACGGAAGATTGGTTGGTGGAGGGACTGCGGGACACGTGGTGGTGGCGCTGTTGCCCGCCAGTTGGATTGGAAGGGTGGTGATTGACTGCCCTTGGGTTTGCATGGGGTTTGTAACTTATCATGGCTGAATCTTCTTGTGTGGGTTGAGTGGTTGTGACTGGTGGTGAAAGCTTGGTCTGTTCCTCCGAGATTAATAATCCATAAACCTTCCCAATGTCAGGAAGAGGATCCATGGCGAGAATTTGAGTACGGAGAACAAAAAAGGGTTCATTGAGGCCCATCAAGAGTTGATAGACCCGTTCATCCGAGACCCTTTTTTGCCATGTAGCGGCCGTATTACACGTGCAGTTGTTGCATGTGCAGGCGGGAAGAGGGGTGATTGCATCAAGTCGGCTCCAAAGAGTTTTGAAGGTGTTGAAATAGTTGGTGATGTCGAGGTTGTTCTGTTCAAGATTGGAGATCTCCTTCTGAATTTTAAAAATGGTGGCGTTGTTCCCTTGAGTAAAACGAGACTCAAGATCACGCCATAACTCATACGGTGTGCGGCAGCTCGCCAGACTCGGAGAAATGGTGCTGCTGATGCTACTTAATAACCATGAGAGGACCATTGTAGAAACGCGTTTCCACAGTGGTTGAAGATCGGGATCGGTGGGACAAGGCAGGGTATTATCAATAAATCCCAACTTGTTTTTTGCACAAAGTGCCATCTCGATTGAACGTCTCCAGGACCCATAATTGGTGTGGGTAAGAACAACGTCAACAACAGGAGTGCGGGGATGATCGGCTGAGTGGAGAAAATAAGGTGAAGAGAGATCAGAAAGAAGTTTCTGAATTTTTTCTTGAGCTTCTACCATGTCGGTAAAAATAATTTTGAGGTTAAAACTATCTTGTTCTTCGGGTTTCATTTGGTGTGGGAAGAGGACATGGACCGTGCTCTGATACCATGTTAGAAAGTAAACTAAGGTTGAATATGGCTCAATTTCATTGTCTTCTCACGGTGCAAATACAAGTGAATATATAGAAGAGAATTACAATCATAGGAGAGAATAATCTGCCTATAATCATGGGAAAGGAGCTAAGATTGATCCTCCTATAATTATGGGATTATCTTCAATACAATAGAGATCCTATAATTATGGGAAGATTGGTTGCCAAAACTTATTTCCTTGACTTGATCATTTCCGTGAATAGCTTGGATTCTAATAAAAAGAAAGAAACAAATTTACAATAGTAAATCGTTCTTTACTTTGGTGTACGAACCTTCTAAGCAACCCAACTGCAATCTGATCACGACAAAAAATTATACTTTCGGGTTGATAAATACGAGTGAATTTCTCTTATAAACATGAAACAATCCAGATCATTTTTGAGAAAGTTTGGATGTTGCATTGCGAGGCAGCCAGAATTCATCTGGGACAGACCAACAAATTTAGTAGTCAGAGCAAATTCATCTGTCCATTACTTGTCTGTTCACCATAAAAGGTGGTCCATCATAGCAGTATAGGACCATTTATTTGTTGGGATTAATTCTATCCCATAATGGAAGCGTAACGAAAAATAAACACGCACAAAGAAGGACACGCAGTATTTGCGTGGTTCGGCCTCAATGCTGAGTACTCCACGGGAGAGAGAACAAATTTCGCTGATATTGAATGAGTATGGTGAGATAAGAAATACCCCAACCCAATCTCTCGAGCACTTTTGTATTTCTATCTCTCTCTCACATCCCACAATATTCTCTCACAATTTTCTCTCCACCAAAAATACCCCACTCACTGACTTCACTGTCAAAACCCCTTAAATTCTTGACATGGGCAGATTGTTAGAGATTTTCTAAATAAAAGAGTTGTCGTTTTGGTTTTGAAAATTTCCTTGTTTCATCAGAATGCTTGTTTTCCTCTTTGTGAGCTTTGTCCCACATTGGATAGTTGAGAGGTGTTGGAGTGGTTTATATTAGGAAACATTCCTAATGTGAATAACTAATCATCCAGTGTGGTGCAGCCCTATGGTGCTCCGCACCATACTGGCGGAGCCGGTGCTTCGCACCAGGACACACCCACACGCGCACGCGCACGCGCGCGCGGCGTGGGCAGTGTGGCGTGGGCTGTGGTGCATTGTGGCGCTTTAGCGGCGCACTTAGCACGTCAGCGCTAGGCGCATTGTAGGCGCCCTTTCTTATTGCGAGTTGGCAGTAAGGTGGCGCTGACGTGGATGCCGCGTGTCACACGCGTGGCAGGTGAGTCACACGGAGCGGTTCCGATCGGGTGCAACTCGTGCCAACGGGTGCACTGGTTCGTGGGTTACGATCCCAGCCGTCGGCCGCGAATGGTCACGATCCAACGGATTGGATTAAATCCGATTGGGTGTGAATGAAACAGCACACCAGTTCGGTGTGACTGGGTGTGACTGATCGATCTAGACCGTAGGATCGAATCCAACGGTCAGAATAGATCGGGTGCGTACCCATTCACAATGGGTGCGTAGTGGCCTATAAATAGACCACTACTTGACAAAATCTGGACAGTGACATACACACACATGTGTGGGCCGAATTTCTCCACATCTCTTTCTATATTTTCTAGCATTCATTCTGCGTTCTGTTTTGCTGCAGAAAATAGAATTCAGTGATTCTCGGTTCTTAGATTCACACAGCAGGTATTCTGTCAGTTTCGTTAGTGCAAACGAAAACGGAAAGAACTTCGAGTTCGGGCTTCGTTTTATCTTGAAGGCAGGTTCGCTGTAACCCTTTGCATACCAACTGGTGGGGGCAAATACTGTCTTTAAGAAAGCGACATAGTCGTGACTCGAAGTGTTTTCAGCATTTGTGGAGGTTTCGCCATCAGTTCAGAATTTGCAGCAACAACCGGGTAAAATTTCCAACAATCTAAAGACAGTATTTCGCAATGGCGATGTCTCTACAGAAGATGACGCAAGACTTTCTGAAGTTGGAGCGGTTCGAAGGTGGGAATTTCAGGCGTTGGCAGAAGAAGATGCACTTCTTGTTAACCACTTTGAAAGTGGTTTATGTTCTGACTACTCCGAGTCCGGTGATTCCGGAGGAGCCAGATGATGAAACTATGGAGCAGGCCCGTGAAAGGGGCAAATGGGAGAATGATGACTACATCTGTAGAGGACACATTCTCAATGCACTGTCAGATTCACTATTCGATGTCTATCAGAATTCAATGACGGCAAAGGAACTTTGGGATTCACTCAACGATAAGTATCTTTCTGACGACGCCACAAGTAAGAAGTTTCTTGTTAGTCAGTTTATGAATTATCGCATGGTTGATAGTAAGCCGGTCATTGATCAGTTGCATGAGATTCAGTATATTCTCAGTCAGTTTAAGGTAAAGAATATGAATATGGATGAATCTATTGTTGTCTCCTCTATTATTGACAAACTGCCTACATCTTGGAAGGATTACAAAAAGGAACTCAAACATAAGACCAAGGAATTTACCCTTGATCAGTTGGCCCAACATCTTCGGGTGGAAGAAGAGACAAGGCGCCAGGAGGGTAAGGATAGTACTACTTCCAAAGTTCATGTGGTGGAAGAAAGTTCCAACAAGAAACGCAAGAACAAAGGTAATGATAAGGCTTCTGGTAAATGGAAGAAGCAGAAACTGGATCCTACCGACACTGGTTGCTGGCATTGTGGCAAACCTGGGCATCTTAAGAAAGATTGCCGAATCCTCCTGCAAAGGAAGAACTCTGGTGGAAAACCAGGAGCATCTGGGGCAAAGAATTCTAAATTCATTGCTGTTATTTCCGAGGCGAATATCCTCGAAGATGCTGGAGATTGGTGGATTGATTTTGGTGCAACAAAGCATGTCTGCAATGACAAGAGGTTTTTCACTGAGTATAAACCAGTTGCAGATGGCACCGTTTTGTTCATGGGAAATGCGTCAACTGCACCAGTTAAGGGTAAAGGCAAAGTGGATTTGGAGTTCACTTCTGGCAAGACGCTGACTCTTACTGATGTGTATCATGTACCGGAAGTTAGGAAGAATCTCGTGTCTGCAAGTCTACTTAATAAGTATGGCTTTAAGGTTGTATTTGAGTCGGGCAAAATTGTTGTGTCCAAGAGTGGTGTGTTTGTTGGCAAAGGCTATGTAACCGAGGGGATGTTTAAGCTTAACATTAATAACACAGTTGTTTCTGCTTATATGCTTGACTCTATTTCTTTATGGCATACTCGTTTAGGACATATCAGTACAAGGAAAATGGATTGCATGGTTAAATCAGGATTAATTCCTAAGTCTGAAAATGATATGATTGATAAATGCAAGATTTGTTTGGAATCAAAGATAACCAGATTGCCATTTCCTAATATAGAGCGGACTTCATCGTTACTTGAATTAATTCATAGTGATGTGTGTGATTTTCATAGCACTCCAACTAGAGGCGGTAAACGTTATATGGCAACATTCATAGATGACTATTCGAAATTTTGCTATGTGTATTTGCTTCATTCCAAAGATGAAGTACTTGATAAATTTGTTGCATATAAGACTGAAGTTGAAAATCAATGTGGTTTGCAAATAAAACGTCTTAGGTCTGACAGGGGTGGTGAATATCACTTCCCTGATTACTGTGAATCAGTAGGGATAATACATGAAGTAACTGCACCTTATACACCACAACAGAATGGAGTGGCCGAAAGGAAGAATAGAACTTTATCTGAGATGGTGGTTGTTATGCTAAGCAATGCAGGATTAAGTAAAGGTTTGTGGGGCGAAGCCATACTTACCGCTGCTTATATCCTGAATAGAGTACCTCTCAAAAAGTCTAACATTACTCCATATGAGCTCTGGTCAAAAAGGAAACCGAACCTAAGTTATTTTAAGACTTGGGGGTGTAGGGCAATTGTGAGGTTGCCTGGACCTAAAAGGAAGAAATTAGGCCCAAAAGGAATCGAGTGTGTATTCCTTGGATATGCTTTGCACAGTAAAGCATATAGGTTTCTAGTGGCTGAGCATAATGATGTTGTGTCCATCAACACCATCATTGAATCTCGAGATGCAGTGTTTTATGAAAACAGATTTGACAAAATTCCAAGGTTAAAATCTAGTAAGGATTTGGAATCTAATAAAGATTCGGAAGAGTTTCCTTTGATGTCCGAAGAGGACAATGAACCTTTAGAGGTTCCAGTTGAAGGAAATGAACCTGAGGAACAAGTCGAATTGAGAAGGAGCAAACGAGTTCGAAGAGAGAGAACTTTTGGTCCTGAGTTCATAGTTTATCTAGTTGAAGGTACTAGAGAGACTTCATGTGCTGAAAATGTGTTTTCACTTCACATGGAAAATGATCCTTTGACGTTTGAGGAAGCAATGAAATCGCAAGACGTGGCTTTCTGGAAAGAGGCTATCCAAGATGAGATGGACTCTATTATGGGTAATAATACATGGGTTTTGGCTGATTTACCACCTGGTTCTAAACCAATTGCTTGTAAATGGATTTTCAAGAAGAAAATGAAAATTGATGGAACTATTGATAAGTTCAAGGCCAGACTTGTAGCCAAAGGTTTTACCCAGAAAGAAGGTATCGATTACTTTGATACCTATGCTCCGGTTGCTAGAATCTCAACAATTAGAGTTTTAATTGCTCTGGCTTCTATATACAAGTTTGAGATACACCAAATGGATGTCAAGACTGCATTCCTTAATGGTGAGTTAGATGAGAAAATCTATATGAAGCAACCAGAGGGATTTGTTGTGCAAGGTTATGAGAACAAGGTTTGCAAGCTTGTAAAGTCTCTTTACGGACTTAAGCAAGCGCCTAAGCAATGGCATGAGAAGTTTGACAAGGTGATTGTGTCAAATGGTTTTACAATACACCAATCTGATAAGTGTGTGTATAGTAAGTTCAATGGCAAACGAGGAGTCATTATCTGTTTGTACGTAGATGATATGCTCATTTTTGGTACAGACCAAGAGAGCATTCAGAGTGCAAAAGATTTTCTTTCTGCTAACTTTAGTATGAAAGATATGGGTGTTGCTGATGTAATATTGGGTATAAGAATTAAAAGAAATGGTGGTAATTTAATTCTATCCCAGGAACATTACATTGAAAAGATCTTAAAGAAGTTTAATCACTTTGAAAGCAAACCGGTGTCTACTCCATATGACTCTCAATCGCCATTAGATCATAATGAGGGGAGAGCGGTCTCACAGCTAGAGTATTCTAGAGTGATTGGCAGTTTGATGTACGCCATGACAAGTACGAGACCGGACATTGCATATGCGGTGGGGAGGCTTAGTAGGTATACTAATAGTCCTGGGCATTTGCATTGGCATGCAGTATATAGAGTGCTGCGATACCTCAAAGGTACTATAGATTATGGAATAGTCTATAGTGGGTATCCTTCGGTTCTAGAAGGATACACTGACGCTAGTTGGATTACTGAGCGGAATGATCACTCTTCAACGAGTGGTTGGGTGTTTACACTTGGTGAAGGGTCAATCTCCTGGGGATCTAAGAAGCAAATGCTGATAACAGATTCGACCATGGCAGCCGAGTTTGTAGCACTAGCTTCTGGTAGTAAGGAGGCAGAATGGCTGAGAAATTTGTTGCTGGAAATTCCAGTGTGGCCTAAGCCTATGCCACCTGTATCACTGCATTGTGATAGTCAAGCTACGTTGTTGCGAGCGTATAGCCAAGTGTATAATGGAAAGTCCAGGCATATAGGACTTAGACATAGCTATGTGAGACAATTGATTGATGATGGGGTGATAACCATTGATTTTGTTAAGTCAAGTCAAAACTTGGCGGATCCTTTTACGAAAGGCCTTGCAAGGGATTTGGTGTTGAAAACATCAAAGGGAATGGGACTTTTGCCCAATTAGTTTGATCACTCCTGGTGGAAACTCAACTCAACCGGTTGATGCTCTCAATCTCTTGAGTTCAATGAGAAATTACACCATATGTCGTGATTGGAAACACTTTAAAGTTTTTTACACATTCCAAGGTAAAGTGTTTTGAACCTATAATGTGAATACAAAGGAGGTTGAACTACTTAGTTCTTAATAGATTGTTTTGTGCTAATGTTATAGGAGCACGGATAGCAATCTACCTATGTGAGTGTGGAGGTGGTGCCGCTTCCTATAGGTCACAGGGGCTAGACTTTAGAGCGCTTATGAAATCAAGATAAAGACCCAAGGCCAGTTCACGGGTCAACCGATTGGGATATCTGCATTATTTGAGGGTTATGTGTGAGACACGTCCGGTTGGTCAACAGAGGACAACTAGTTCAAAGACTTGTCTACTATGCTGCCCTGACTAGCTTTGATATGTTTTCACTAAGTCAATAGTTGAAGTCGCAAGACACTATTTATATATGCGTAAACCTTGTAATAAGAACCGAGAATATTTCATCTGTATTTCGAAAATGGTGGGGGATTGTTAGAGATTTTCTAAATAAAAGAGTTGTCGTTTTGGTTTTGAAAATTTCCTTGTTTCATCAGAATGCTTGTTTTCCTCTTTGTGAGCTTTGTCCTACATTGGATAGTTGAGAGGTGTTGGAGTGGTTTATATTAGGAAACATTCCTAATGTGAATAACTAATCATCCAGTGTGGTGCAGCCCTATGGTGCTCCGCACCATACTGGCGGAGCCGGTGCTTCGCACCAGGACACACCCACACGCGCACGCGCACGCGCACGCGGCGTGGGCAGTGTGGCGTGGGCTGTGGTGCATTGTGGCGCTTTAGCGGCGCACTTTGCACTTAGCACGTCAGCGCTAGGCGCATTGTAGGCGCCCTTTCTTATTGCGAGTTGGCAGTAAGGTGGCGCTGACGTGGATGCCGCGTGTCACACGCGTGGCAGGTGAGTCACACGGAGCGGTTCCGATCGGGTGCAACTCGTGCCAACGGGTGCACTGGTTCGTGGGTTACGATCCCAGCCGTCGGCCGCGAATGGTCACGATCCAACGGATTGGATTAAATCCGATTGGGTGTGAATGAAACAGCACACCAGTTCGGTGTGACTGGGTGTGACTGATCGATCTAGACCGTAGGATCGAATCCAACGGTTAGAATAGATCGGGTGCGTACCCATTCACAATGGGTGCGTAGTGGCCTATAAATAGACCAGTACTTGACAAAATCTGGACAGTGACATACACACACATGTGTGGGCCGAATTTCTCCACATCTCTCTCTATATTTTCTAGCATTCATTCTGCGTTCTGTTTTGCTGCAGAAAACAGAATTCAGTGATTCTCGGTTCTTAGATTCACACAGCAGGTATTCTGTCCGTTTCGTTAGTGCAAACGAAAACGGAAAGAACTTCGAGTTCGGGCTTCGTTTTATCTTGAAGGCAGGTTCGCTGTAACCCTTTGCATACCAACTGGTGGGGGCAAATACTGTCTTTAGGAAAGCGACATAGTCGTGACTCGAAGTGTTTTCAGCATTTGTGGAGGTTTCGCCATCAGTTCAGAATTTGCAGCAACAACCGGGTAAAATTTCCAACACAGTACTCCTCCACAAGCACAAAAAATCTTGAAATGCCTAGAAGGCTCTAGAGCCAAGCACCACAAAATGCTCTTTGGGACTTTGGAACATGCACAGCCGGCATTAACTCAACCAACTCAAGAGTATTCCCCATGAGGAAATTTTCTTGAGCCATATAGTAATAAACAACAAACCAACATTTTTCCCAGCTCAATTTCCTGAAAATTCTGAAACAACCAGCCCTGCCTGTTCAATGACATATCATTGTGAAAAAGAGTGGACAGGCCACCCAAGCTAATATACTAGTTTTTGGGTTTACCATTAGCCAATGTGAAACAAGCCCTGACACTCCCTGCACGTGCGGCCCCTAACTCGTACGTGGTGAGATAGTTAACGGATCCATCACACAGGGATCGATTACAAAAAACAGCGAAAAGGTGCATATAAAGCACAAACAACGGGGTAATCAATCAAGCGAGTCTTTTCCAAAATCCTATAGCTCCGAAAAACCAACTGGTAATGGGTGGAGAGATCGCCCAGACTCATATTTCAGTTTCGGAGGTATAATTACACCAATGCACGACAAGCTCTAACAAAAATATTACACTAATAAGGCCCGAAATACTTTGTTGGACACGGATGAAAGGGCCACCTACTAACAAGGACAGAGTAACACTCGATCTACTATTACAACTGGATTAATATTTTAGCGATTGAGTTATTAGTAATCGTTTTGAAGAGATGTTAGACACAGGTTGACATCAACAAGTGTCATTTCACCCGGCTTGCCATGCCTTGGCTAGACCGGTTGAAAGAGCATGCCGTTTTCGGTCTATTTTTCAAGCATTATCCACGGGACGTGAAAGCACGATCAATTGAAGCCAAATGGGGGAGGGAATCTAGTTTTTGCCCGATAGAGTCATGCCATGCCTTGCCTTGCCCGGTCATAAAAAGTTCCTTCACGGTCTGAGTTGTCTCTATCATATAAAACTGTACATCAATTCAATCCATTCTATCCATATTATTGCTTTGAAAGTGCAAAAATGTCAAGATTAAGACGACAGGTTATCCATAGAAATCTGAATTTTTTTTTAATACACAATTCACTTCCTTCTGTTCTTCTTCTACCTTACCATCACCAAAGCTGGTTTCAGCCAAGGTCGAAAATCGAAACCCCAAAATACGCCTGCAATTACACAATTTATGATGCTGAAAACAGTAAAGTACATTGGTTTTCAGTCACTATATGTCAGATACTGTTTGCACTTTGCATGTTTGTGTGTGTTGCACTTTGTTTCATCAAGCCGAAATTCGGAAGGCAGCAGTTACCAGAAGGACAACCGCAGCAACGTCGTTAACAAGTAGATCAGTGTCACCAAGTCTGCCAGTTGGAAAAACATACTGTATTAGCATAATTCTCTATTAACTGACCTAATTATTTTCTAGTTAGTTAGATTTGAGAGCAAGAATGGTCTGCCATATGTTTTCGACAAAATATCCAGGTGTTGTTGTTACAGACTTCCGGATGGCCTACTGATGCAATGCCTGTAATTGAGCAGGGTGATGAGACAATCATTTGAGCATCTTATTAAGAAGCTGCCTCTCAGAAACCGAAAAGTGTGCAAAAACCATGCTATCAATTCCTATACTTTCCAAAAAGTCACTCAACTTATTTTCGCTGGTCCGGAAACTTGAACCTTAGTCAAACATTCATAAAGAATCTATCAAGTGGCTGAATGGAAGGATATCATCGACGTGATGAAATGACCACCCAAGAACAACACATATGATTGTCATTGCCCTGCCCATTATACATAGACATAGTTTGGTCAATAACACAGTTACACAGTTACATTTCTATTTTGACAGTGGTTCGGTATTCACCAAAATGAAAAATCATTAATTAGTCCAGTTATCAATGGTATAAAACAGCTCTTGAAATAGTTTATTTAACAATTTCAACATAAATATTCCATGATGAATTACCAGATGAACGGCCATATCCTCTTAACAGAAGCAAGGCGTTTCGCTCTACAGTTTGCAAAACTAGGACTGCTATGCATTACAAACTTTTAGAAAAGCATACTTAACCCATTTTGCCCAAAAAAAAAAACCCATTTTGCCCAGCATTGCAAATAATTTGCCAAACAGGACACATAGAGTTAATGGAAGCTCCAAACGAACCACAGATTCACAGCTCTCACTTCTTACGTAATATTTATAATCTAGCCTCAATTTCGATGTCATGTCATATTAGCGACAAGTATCCACTATGGATAGATCGACCTTGATGACAAAGTACTAAAGTTTCTAAGCTTCAATTCGTATCATTGAAGGAACCAATTTCTAGATACTATTTTCGGTGTTACACTTCATTGTATACTTGTATTACGCTAAGCAATGTTAAAATGCAAGCTTAGCTTCCATAAAAGTAAGGAAAAAGATTACTAGGTTTCCTGATCCGATGTATCATATTTGTGAGTATCCCATGGGTGTAGGCATTGAACTAAAGCCACCATGCTATTTCAATTTTAAGAATAAAGAGAATGAAGAAAAAACCCAACCATGAGGCTACAATCTTGATTCAGATCAACTAGAAGAGAACGAAATTCACTTCTACTTACACGACCAGCAAACACAACCTCAACCCATATCCAGAAATGCACTCCTAGAAGCCCCTTTGAGTTCGAAGCCCCTTTGAGTTCCAGCTTATCCCGGCCCAGGTCTTTGCTCTCTTTTTTCCGTAAGCTTATTGTCTTTTGAGAGTGTAACAATCATGGATGTTAAAGGGAGATTTTCCTAACTGAAGCAAAACCTGTGCTAATTAATATCGCCTAGGTCCCCTAGAAATGACATTGATTGCAATTCGCTAGCCAGCAAACGCTTGTTGAGCACCTTCAAGTGTGAGGAATCCAAAGAGCAGGACAAACTTTAGGTAACCAGGGAGAGATGTATTAGAAACTGGGACAAGAGATGTATTAGATGTATTAGAAACTGGGACATCTCTGGGTATAAAATCCCTCCTTCCAATTTTCTTCTTTTAAGGTAATTCGTCCAAAACACCATCGATTGCATCCACATTGTTTGTCCATTTGAATGGCTTGTGCTTCGAATATTTCTTGCTTGGCAAGGCAGAAGATGCAGATAGAAAAATCCAGTAGAGTCCAAGAACACCAATGGATTTTCAATTAAAATTTCTTGGGCCCATTCGAATAACATGCATGCATCGACATTCATGGTGCAAACAAAGGAGCATCACGCTTTCTCAGATATTGTATTTCACAAACTCACAATTTTGTAGGATTACACTCAAACAAACTGAGAAACTGGGTTTCTTTTACACACTTTGATCACTCTATATTTGCATACTTTGCATAATCACATTACAAGCCTATGTATAAGCAGAACAAGAGGAGAAATCAAACATGAATAAACTCACATCTATTGAGCAAATCACAAAATATATTGCAGACGGTCAAAGCCTTCAAGCCTAACCTTAAATAGTTCAGCATGTGTTTCTCAAGGGCTGCTGATTTTATTGTTCTTCATTCATACCCTCAACCGCTATGACCACCTCTTCCATCTTCCCGGGTTTGCTAGGTTCAGGATCCAGGAACATGGGTCCAAGTGTGGCACCCCTACGAACCAGTTTGTCTTGAACCAGAGCACCGATTGATCGAGCGCCATGTAATGTGCATAGCCCGGTCATTTCCCAAGCAAATGAATTACATGGTTCTTCACCCTGACCAAACTCTGACTCCCGTTGGCCCCAAGAGCATCTCTTAACTCCAGCATGTGCGTTGCAAAAACCAGTGCTTCCCTGTGCACTCTTTCCACACCCTTCGGATTGGCACCTCTTTCCCCCACCGTGCCGGACACAAAAGTCGGTCCGCCCACGGGCACTCTTCATGCACTCCGGAGTAGCACACCTCTTGCCACCCCCGTGCACAACGCTGATTCCGGTCCCTCCATGCACACTCTTCGGACAAACCCCACCGCTGTGCGCCTTGCAGAACATTGTGTAACCTTGAGCCCCTCTCGTGCAACCTAGACCTGAGAGCCCTTCTGCGCTCTTTGTGCAGTTCTCTTTCTGGCACCTCTTGCCACCACCATGCCGAATGCACAACCCAGTTTTACCTCTAACCCCACGACCGCATCCTTCATGACTGCACCGCCGCCCACCACCGTGGGCAATACACTTATCCGTGCGTCCTTCGGCACTTTTAGTACACCCCAATTCTTCGCATCGTCGACCACCACCATGGGCCTTGCAGTAAGCTGTTCCCCCCTCAGCTCCTTTTTGGCAGTCCGGTTTCTGACATCTGGGGCCGCCGCCATGGGAGATGCAAAGGCCAGAAGCACCTCTAGCGACATCCCCACATCTTTCTTGACTGCACCGCCACCTGCCGCCCACATCCTTCTGGACTGCACCGCCGCCCACCATTTGTCCTTCGGTACTCTCACTACAACGGCCAAAAAATTCGAAATATTCGAATCGTCGATCACCACCGTCCAACACCGAATTGGGTCCCATCATGGTCACACTCCGATCGAGTCCGGACAAACCCCACCACCTTGTGAACAACTTCTCCTTAGAAGTGAAAAAAGGCTCCCAACAGTTGGCTGTGGACTGTAACACATGAGACAAGCATTCTTTGGATAAAAGTGCATAACGTATTCAATCCTAGTTAACTTTCTTTTGCTTTTCAGATTTGCAATTAGATGCGTATTTTCAAATCGTTTAGAAATGGAATATTTGGAAAATGAGAAGACAAATTGAACTTCTAAATTTGATATGCACAAGAAGCAGGGATGCTGCCAACTGCCAAGCACCCCCTACCAAGCAGGTGTCGAGCGGCCAATCCGGGTGTTTATCTTGATAATCAACGACTTCGATCTTGACCGAGTATTGGACGGGTTCAGTAACCACTTACATAATGGCATTTGGAAGAAGAAAAAGGAAATGGAAAGGAAAACAACTACTATTTGTAACTGAGAGTCCAGATAACCAGCAAGGACTTGATCCTGATGCTGATGAGCAATTAAAAAAAAGGGGGACTCGATCCTGATGAAAAACTGAAGCCTTAATAGAACTTAGCCCAGCTATATAGCTGCAAATGTAACATTTTTAAACACTACTCCCCCATCCCGATTTGTTTGTCCATTTTTTGACTTTTAAGTGTCCCAAAATATTTGTCCATTTGACTTCTAATTGAATCAATTTTTCCTTTTTGCCTTTTCTTTAGTGGAATAAAGTATATATTTTTAAAAAAGTTGAGGGTAAATGTGAAAAGTTTTATCCCTTTTAAGTGTAATCATTGTGTCCCCTAATAAAGTTCGATTTTCGAGGTTGGACAAACAAATTGAGACGAATGAGGTACTTTTTAACACATGAATTTTTGTAACACAATTACATCCACACATATGGAAAGAACAAGTTCAAGCAGAGATTTCACCATTCTACAAGTACAGAAAGATCATCAGTTTTTCTGTGTTTTACTTGTGAAAAGAAATTCAAGAAAATCTCTTCTTTTTGCAGAATCTATTTTTTTTAAGAAAGTGTTTTTCAGTGGCAAAGTTGAAGTGATGGGTTCCACTAAAAAACACTTTCCTGAAGGAAAAAAAAAAAGATTCTGCGAAAAGAAGAGATTTTCTTGAATTTATGTGTAGTTTTAATTTTGGAAATATCTGTTGGCAAATATCCCTTCTTTTTCCCAAGAGATAATTAACGCGAAAGTGTTTCTCCATGGCGAAGTTGAAGGGTTCACAACTGTCTTAGTTACTGAACAATACAAAAGTTACTCTGGAGTTAATTTCCCCATCCTTTCCGAACAACTAACGTCACCGTTTGGTTGTTTACAAACCCAAGGAAAAACCTTTCAAATAAAGTTTTTCTGGTCTTAAGTTGCAAAAGAATAGAAAAAAAAATATATCTATTCATTTCATTTCCACAGGATGTAGCTGATCGATTAGAAGATCATATTTTTCTAATTTCAGAAAAAACTCGAAATTCTTATTCATAGCTTAACCAATACTATTACGGAAAAACCCTGCAAAATCCAACCAAATTACAAGAAGGCCGAACAGAGAAGAGGAAAAACAGCAAATACATATGGTTGAAAGTTGAATTCCGAAAAGATGTAGAAGGAACAGAGTGCACCAAGCATAGGATCAATGACATAAAGCAAATCTCCATAATATGAAGAAAAACACGATTTTCAGAGTTCTGAATGGATATTTGAAGATTACCTTGGATTTGGTTGGTAAGAGAGAGAGAGATAGTGAGAGCTTTTAGAGCGCCGGCGCAAACAATAAAGTGGCGGACAGAGAGCGGAGAAACGATATGCATGCGTACATCTACATGGATACTACTTCATATAGATAATATATATAATTTGCATTAATAAAAAAGTTCAAGAGAGTGTGATAATTGCCGATAAAGAAAAATGAGAGATGGTGAAATAAATACTTTACACTGCTAGTGTAAAGATTTGTTTCCTCCAAATCAATTACATTGTGCTACGATTGCAAAACAGTGGTCGATCTCAATCAATAAAACATTACGACGTGGCGCAATATAATTGATTTAGAGGAAACGAATGTTTACACCGGCTGCGTAAAGAATTTAATCTCTCTCTCTTTTTTTTTTTTGGTCGAAATACAATCCATTTTCTAAGGAATATCTGATTAGGTCAAAGGCATAATAAAGCCCAAGAAAAACATAAAAGGATTATCAAAGTTCTCCCTTCCATTTTCTCTCTCCCTCTAATAGGAGCTTAAAACATGATGACATCACAAACCCGCGGAATACATAGTTCAACTTATTGTGTTAGACTTTGAATATAGCTTTTTACTTCCAGTAACTTATTGAGGGATTAGGCTGTTAAAGGTGTAAGTCGAGCTTGTGATTTTAGGTAAGGTATGTCTTCTTCCAATGTTCTGTTGGAAGGCGTTGTAAGGTGTATTTTCTTATTTTTTGTCCTCTGCTTGATCACGTAAGCTTTGTGTATTTACAGTGGTTGAGCCCCCTCGATGTATCCCTTCAAGTATGATACTCCCTCTGTCCCTTTTTAAGTGTCTTGCTTCGTAACTCCAACTTATTAAAAAGACATCATCATTATACCTTTTACATCAACTTTTTCCTCCACTTTCTCTACTTACCCATCATCATTACACTTTTACTCACTAACTTTTCAAAATGAAATCTACTTTTAGGGACAAAATAGACAATTCACCAACTTTTACCCACTAACTTTACAAAATGGACACTTATTAAGGGACAGCCCAAAATGGAATACTGGACTGTAATAAAGGGACGGAGGGAGTATAAAAGTTTCGTTTGCCGAGAAAAAAAAAAAAAAAACTTATTGAGGGAACGTAATTTCACTGGTCTTGCAAGTTGATTGGTAATCCGATGGTAGACACGAGGGCGCAAAACACACATATATATACATCTCGTACAATATATAATGTGTCTGAGATATGCATTGCGAAATCCTTTGTTTTCCATTATAGTGTCAATTTATAAACTAGAGTTCATTTATATGGACAATATTAGATCTCTTTCCTCCTTAATTTTGACAAATAGTAGTATATCAACAACTTCTTCTTCTTTTTATTTATTTATTTATTTATTTCTCAGAAAGCTGCTCTTAATGGTGTGTTTGGAACTTGTGAAAAAGAAGAGTGAGGAAGGAAAAATTGAAAAAAAAGCATATCTAACAACGGCGTCTAATTACAGAACAAACAATAAAGTGGCGGACAGAGAGAGGAGAAACAAGATGTATGGGTACTAGTACTACTATCTATATGGATACTACTGGAATGCATAATTTTCATAAACAAAGGACTTCAAAAGAGGGTGATAATTGCCGATAAAAAGAAAGAAAGAAAGAGACAAGAGAAAGTAAAAAAGATGTTTTAACAAATTGCTTGTTCCCTTAAATTTGATGTCTTTGTTCTTTTCATTTGCTTTTGTTACGTATATTTTTTTGACATCCCCCTCTCATTTTTTTTTCTAGCTATGCACGCGAGGAAAATCGGGCGAGATGCGAACGGAGAAGAAAATGAGCATAAATGAGTTTTCCACCACTGAATCCCAGCTAAAAAAGCCAACAAGCCCAAAACACTTGCATCGCCAAACCCACTTGGTTATTTCCACTCGTAGAACTCACAACCTCTTGATTTTGATTTTTCTCTTTTCTAGCCTACCGGCATTCATAAAATTCCTTATCAACACGAAGCCTGAAATACACGCTATCTTCAAATGCATCGGTCATTATGGTTACGATTCCCTCGTGCACGAAGAAATCTCTTGTCCGTCAAACCAGCGAAATATCTCTACTATGTTGTGTCAACGGATTCACCCCGATGAAGTTTACAGTGTCCCTCGATAATACGTGCTATTAAGAACAATGGAAAGCCCTAGCCATGCAAAAAAGGTCCGGTTAAACCTTTTCCGTTATAGATGCTCTCCCAACCGGAGGCGAGCTAGCTAGGATGGTCTGGTTAAATCCCTTCCTAGCTAGGGGGCTTGTGCTTTGAATATTTCATGCTTGGCGAGGCAAAAGATGCAGATAGAAAAATCAAGCAGAGAACAAGAACGTCAATAGATTTCCAACAAAACTGCATACGTTACAATCACAATATATACAAGCCTTTTTATAGGAAGAACAAGAGGAGAAATCAAACATGAGATAAACTCACATTTATTTATTGAGCAAATCACAAAACATATTTAGGTCCGAACCCGCCCCGACATGTATTTGTATATAAAACTATACTTCTATCCTAACATAACTATCATTATACTTAAACAGTCCGGTTCCTTTCCACACCCTTCTCGTCAGCGCGAGAAATCAGCAAAAAAAAAAAAACACCGGGAAGGGCTTGATTTGAGTAGTTTTTTATTGAACCGTTCAATAAAAAACTGTTTGGATGAAGTCCTTTCCGATCATTTTTTTTGCTAATTTCTCGCTGGTACCCTTAAAATCACGTTTTGATCACATTGAGCAGTTCGGATCATCGAAATTCGATCGGAAAAAGTGAGGTACGGACGGGTGAGGACCGTAAGGTATGGACTTGATCCGGACTGTATACTTCAAATTTTACATTTTTACCCTAATATTATACTAAAAAAAATTTATATTCTTAGCTTTATATTTTCACCATTATTCTAAAATACCACTTTATTTATAACTATTTTCTTACAATTTTTTTTTAAAATTTCTTGCGGGGTAGGGCGGGAACGGGGTACCCAAAAAATACCCGGTCAAGGTCGGGAGGGGCGGGGCGGGGCGGGGCGGCGTCGGGTAATAATTTTCGAGTCGGGGTCGGGGACGTGTGATAATTTTCAAGTTGGGATCAGGGTACGCAAAAACCCGCGTCGCCCCGCCCCGTCGCCAAACCTACATGCATGTGTCCAAGTGTGCCACTCCCATGAACCTGTTCGTATTGAACCTGAGCGACGTCATGTAATGTACATAGCCCGGTCTTTCCCCTAGCAAATAAATAACATGGTCCTTCACCTTCACCAAACTCCGACTCCGGTTGGCCCCACGAGCATCCCTTTCCTCCACCGTGCGCCATGCAGAAATCACTGCTTCCCTTTGCACTCTTTCGACACCCTTCGGATCGGCACCTCTTTCCCCCTCTGTGACGGACGCAAAAGTCGGTCCGCCCGCTGGCAATCTTTGTGCACTCCGGAATAGCACACCTCTTACCACCCAGTGAAGCCATGGTAGCAATTAGCCCAGCGAGCTGCAAATTTAACGATTTCAAACACTACTTTTTCAAGTAGAGATTTCACCATTCTAGAAGTACAGAAATATAATTAATTAACAAAGAAATAAAAAATCATTGATTCATTCCGAACTCAGAAGTGATCATATTTATCCAATTCAAGAAAATCTCTTTCTTTTTGCAGAATCTATTTTTCAGGAAAGTGCTCTTCAGTGGCAAAGTTGAAGTGATGGGTTCTTCAAACATTAACAAAGTTACGTGGAAGTTGATTTGCAACAACGGCTCTATTCAGTTTTTAGAAATATCTATTGAGAAAAATATCCATTCTTTTTATTTACAAGATTTATTTTACACAAAAGTGCTTTCCAACGGCAAAATTGAAGTTGTGGGTTTCACAACTTTCTTAGTAATTGAACAACAACAAAAAATTAACTCGAGTGTTAATTTTCCCATCCTTTCCAAACAACAAACGTCACCGTTTGGTTGTTTACAAATCCAAGGAAAAAAATCTTTCATTAAGTTCTTCTGGTCTTCGGTTGCAAAAGCAAATAAAAATCCATCTGTATTATTCGTTTCATTTTTCAGAGGATGTAGCTGATCCATTAGAAGATCATCATATTTTTCTAATTTCAAAAAATACTCGAAATTCTTATTCAGAGCTTTATCAATATTATAGAAAACTCCCCGCGAAATCCAACCAAATTACAAGAAGGCTGAACAGAGAAGAGGAAACACAACAAATACATGTGGTTGAAAATTGAATATTTCTGAAAAGGCGTACAAGGAACAGAGTGCATCAAGCAAAGGATCATTGACATAAAGCAAATCTATAATACTATGAAGAACAACACAATTTTCAGAGTTTTGAATCGATATTTGAAGATTACGTACCTTAGATTTGGTTGGAAGGAGAGAGAGAGAGAGAGAGCTTTTAGAGTGCTGCCACAAAGCCCAAGAAAACGTAAAAGGGTTATCAAAGTTCTCTGTTTTATTTTCTCTCTCCTCCCTCTAATAGGAGCTTTAAAACATGATGAGCTCACAAACCGGCCGGATACATAATTAAGCTTATTGTGTTAAGACTTTGAATAGCTTGTAGTAGCTTGATTGGTAATCTAGTGGTAGACTCGAGCGCGCAAACACATATATACATCTCGTACAATAAATTTGTCGCAGCGGAATTCACAAGAGAATAGTTAGCGTACTATTAAATAAAATGTTTGAGATATTGACGCAGTGGAATTCACGAGAGAATAGTTAGCTTACTATTCCAAACGAGATAGGTACTCGTAGTCATAAAAACAATTCTTGAATCCACAAGAAAAATTAATAGAGTAAACTCTGAATATTATTGATGAAAAGTTACATAAAACATAGGTTATAACCCTTTTTATAAGGCGTAACTGAGTTTTGTTCACCTTCCACTTAAGAGGGTGAACATTACCTTTCTTTCTATTGGTTGAAATGATGTGGGTTTCACCACAAAGTGATGTCATGCTTACCAAAAAGTGTATTGTATGGTAAGCATGACATCACTTTGTGGTGGGATCCACACCACTTCAATTAATAAGAGGGAGGGTAATGTTCACCATCTTTTAAGGAGGGTGAACAAAATTGCACTCGGTGTAACCCCGAAATCCTAAAAAGAAGTAAAAACCAATAGTACTGTCCAAGTTATGTACTTTGAATGAAGAAAAAGAGAGAGATTATTTTTACATAATTGAATTGTAGTATGAGTTTAATCTCATTTATATTAAGACAAGGGAAATAATTTTGCCACTTTTTTTTTTTGTTAACGTTACTCTCCTGTAAGTGTATTTTTGCACGAAAAATACACTTACAGGGGAATGACGTTAACAAAGAAGGAAGTGGCAAAATCAGCAGCCTAAGAGAAAGCCAGTATATCCGTACTAGTGGCATGCCCGTGCTATGCTAGTGTTGAGCATGTTATCGTGCCTTGTATGTGCTTTATTAATTGTGCTCATGTTGTGTGCCTTGAAACGATCGATGGCTCAACCCAGTTCACTATGTTTTCGTTTCATGCCGTTCCAACTAATATCTTGTATTTGTCGAGCCATGGTGACCTTTAAACGTTTTTTTGTCGGTGTTGATCCAGCACAGTTGACACCTCTAAACCTATCTAACAACGGCGCGTCTACTTACAGAAATTAATAAATTGCTTGTTCCCTTAAATTTGATGTCTCTGTTCTTTACATTCTCAGAAGCGATCATATTTATCCGGTTCAAGAAAATCTCTTCTTTTTGAAGGATCTATTTTTCGAAAAAGTGTTTTTTAGTAAAAAAGTTGAAGTGACCAATGTATCTACACCGGTGTTTGCGCGCATAACCGTACTAGTGAAGAGAAGGTGCCTTTTTCGTCGTATATTTGTCAAGGCAAAAGATGCAGATAGAAAAATCAAGCAAAGAACATGAACGCCACTAGATTTCCAATTAAAACTGCTAGGGCCATCTTCCTAGCATCGACATTCATAAAGCATACAGAGGAGGATTGACAGTTTACTCAGATTTAATTTGTATTTCACAAACTCACAATTTTGTGTCACACTCAGATAGATATTGTATTTCCCAAGCAAACAGAGGAGGATTGACAATATATATGAAGAACAAGAGGAGAAATCAAACATGAGATGAACTCCCATTTATTGAGCAAATCACAAAACATGTTACGGAAGCTCGAAGTCTTCAAGCCCAATCTTAAACAGTTCACCAGGTGTTTTTCAAGGGCTAGCCGCGGACTCAAGTTTACTTTTCTTCAATTGATACCTTCCGTCGCAGTGACCACCTCTTCCATCTTTCTCATGGACCATGCATGGGTCCAAGTGTGGCACCCCCACGAACCCCTGTGTCCTGAACGAGAGCGCCATGTGAAGTACATAGCCCGGTCCTTCCCCTAGCACTCTTTACACACCCTAACAATTGGCACCTCTTTCCCCCACCGTGCCGGACACAAAAGTCGGTCTGGCCACGGGCACTCTTTGTGCACCCTTGCAATTGGCACCTCTTTCCCCCACCGTGCCGGACACAAAAGTCGGTCTGGCTACGGGCACTCTTTGTGCACTCCGGAAAAGTACACCTCTTACCACCCCCATGTGCAACACAGAATTGAGTCCCACCATGCACACTCTTCGGGCAAACCCCACCACCTTGGAATGAACACCTTTTCCCCCCACCATGCCCCTTGCAGAAAGGTGTGCTCCCTTTTGCACCCTTGGTGCACCCTCCTTCAAACTTGCACCTTTTGCCACCACCGTGCGCCTTGCAGAACTTTGAGGAATAACCTTGAGCCCCTTTCGTGCAACCCAGATGCTGGCACCTCCGGCCGCCTCCATGCGATATGCAAAGACCAGAGATCCCTTCTGCGCTCTTTGTGCAGTTCTCTTTCTGGCATCTCTTGCCGCCACCGTGCCGAATGCACAACTCGGATTGACCTCTGGTGGCACGATCGCATCCTTCATGACTGCACCTCCGCCCGCCACCGTGGGCGATACAGAAATCCGTGCGTCCTTCGGCACTCTCCGTTTGTCCCATCATATATGGTCAGTGACCTGCAAATTTAACAATTTTAAACACTACTTTTTCAAAGAAAACATCACTTTTTGTAACAATTACATCCAATCAGCAGGCAGGTTCAAGTTAGCCCTTGGCCAGTCATGTTATCGGTCCCATGACTAGTTGCGCCAAGTTGTACCAATATTGCTTGTGTCTCAGAAAGGGAGGATTCTAGAAGCGTACAGAAGGATAATTAGCTTGTTCTTCAATTGCGAAAAGAAATTAAAATCACCGATTCATATCATCCTCAGAAGTGATCATATTTATCCAATTCAAGAAATATATATATATATATATATAAATTTTTCTGAATCTATTCTTTAGGAAAGCGTTTTTTAGTGGCAAAGCTGAAATGATGGGTTCTTCAACTTTCTTAATAAATGAAGATTTTCAAAGTTATACTGGGAATTTGATTTGCAACAACGGCTCTTTTCAGAGTTTTGAATCGATATTTGAAGATTACCTTGGATTTGGTTGGAGAAAGAGAGAGAGAGCTTTTAGAGCGCCGGCACAAACAATAAAGTGGTAGACAGAGAGAGGAGAAACAAGATGTATGCGTACTATATATAGGGGTCGGTTTCCCTTACATAAGTTGACACAAAATTAATCGGAGTTCGACGCAAATGATCGGAGCCGTTCAATTTTGTTTAAAATATGTAAGAGTTCTTGTAAAAAAATAATCATCTCATTCCGATATCAGTAAAGAGGCTTGATCAGTTTATTGAGTTTTATCCTGTAAAAATCAACTCATTCTGATATTGATAAGTCCCGCAAGCCTCCGGACTTGGACAACCCCCACCATCGGAGCCGTTCAATTTGTTTAAATATGTAAGAGTTCTTGTAAAAAAAAAAATCATCTCATTCCGATCGATATCGGTAAAAACTTGATTGGTTCATTGAGTTTTATCCTGTAAAATTCAACTCATTCCGATATCGGTAAGTCCCGCAAGCCTCCGAACTTGGGCAACCCCCACCATGGGACAACCAAAACGAAAAAATATCTTTTGTAAACCCAACAGAAAAATTAGTGGTATGTATAGTTTACACACAAAATTTATTTATTGAAAATACTCTAGTTAGCGATATTTCTAAACACCCAAATTAAAATACATAACACATATAGTATAATAATTTTGAAATGGAAAAAGTGCCATTTTTGATAATTTGCTCAAAATTTTCCAACAACATTTTCCTCCCCCTCCCGGCTCTCCCCCCTCCTCCTTTCCCTCCTCTCCCTTTCCTCCCCTCTCCCCTCCTCAGAATTCAATTTCCAACCATTTTTGATAATTTGCTCAAAATTTTCCAAATTTGTGCTTATGTTTTCTGCGGGTTTGAGCTCGGCTCCGCTAGGATTCTCTACTACCCATACCTAGATTGGTTCTTAAGCGTTTTGTCGGTCCTGCTTGCAGGGGGTGCCTGTGTCGAAGTCTTGGTAGTTTTGATTCTTTCCTGTACCATTTGATGAAATCTGTATTGCCTTCGGGCTTTGAAATGAAATTGACAGTTTTAAAAAAAAAAAAAAAACCATTCACCACTAGATATAAACGCCAGTTTATTATGCCAACTAATTCAATTCCTATCAGAGTGATTGAGTGCTTTCCATAATCAAATTGGACATTCATATAGTGTGGGTTAAAAATTGAAAATCAAATTTCATATCGATTTCTCAAATCCCATTTGGTCCAAGGAAATAAAATCGATCAGTTCAACTGAATCTACAAATGCCTGCAATTTGTGAAGATCAACAAGAACAATTGTGGATGCCCCTTAAACTTAAGTTACTATCTCGATCAATGTTACTGCCGCAAAGACGAGAAAAACAGTTCCCCCAATATAGGCAACTACCTGTACAAGCAACAATAGAACAATTTTTAAGTGAAAAAGGGCAAAAGAAATGACGAAGAAAAGATCGAATCGCAAGACTAACAGCTCAGAAATGAGATTCTGTACGCACGACGTGACAATGACGGATTTCTAACATGATAAAATATAAAAGCGCAAATCAATACCATTGACTTCCTGCAGGCAGGTGATTTTAAACATATCAAATATCTCCTGTTGTAATCTTGAGTTGAAATTCCTAAATGAAGTTAAGATTTGACAAGAATCTGGGGATAACCAAGCATAAGCAAGAGGAAAAGCCATAACCAATGTGGTAAACACAGATGATGTTTGACCCCCCCAATAACGACATCAGATTGGAGCCTACGTTTGTCTATTTGAAGCAATCAATCACGTACATTACACTAATAACTAAGTAGGTACATTACGTCGCTTGCAGTAGGGACGCGTGTCATTAATTTAGTGGGTGTCCGTTCAACACTGGATGAACGGAGGGGCCATGTAGAATATAATCTCTTTCGTTCGTGCCAACTCATATCGTGTATTGTCGCGCATGGTGACCTTTGAGCGTTTCTTGCCCGTGTTGATCCAGCTCAGTTGACACCTCTAAAGCTATCTAACAACGGCGTCTACTTACAGAACTTTAACAAATTACTTGTTCCCTTAAATTTGATGTCTTTGTTCTTTTCAACGGCGAATCGGCTAGGATGGTCCGGTTAAACCCCTTCCGAGCGGCTACAATGTTTGCAATGGCGTTGGCAACATTTTGGCCATTGCAGAGAATGTCATGGAAATAGAAAGACTAAATGCTTTGACAAGGCAAAAGTTGCACATAGAAAATACAAGCAAAGAACAAGAATGCATGCCGATAGATTTCCAATTAAAACTGCCAGGGTCATCTGTATAGCATCTGTTGGATCCGGAGTGCCCCCATGGATTTGGTTACACAATACCACTCCATGCGACAGCTCTAAAAACAGACTTGCGTGTGCGATGTCGAATGCCATAAAAGACTTAATTGAAACCGTTCATACCACCAATTGGTTTTAGGAGAGATGGTGGAAAAGCGATCCGACAGCATCGACATTCATAAAGCAAACAAAGGATGATCACACTTTACTCATATTGTATTTCACAAACTCATAATTTTGTATTACACTCAAGCAAACTGAGAAACTGGGTTTCTCTACACACATTTTTCACACTCTCTGATCACTTTATATTTGTAAACTTTACAAACACAACACAAGTCAATTTATAGGAAGAACAAGAGGAGAAATTAATCAAACATGAGATAAACTCACATTTATTGAGCAAAACACAAAACATATTACGGAAGCTCGAATTCTTCGCGCCTAATCTTAAACAGTTCACCATGAATTTTTCAACAGCTGCTGACTCAAGTTTACTGGTCTTCAAAATCCATACCCTGCACCTCAATGATCACCTCCTCTTCCATGTTCTCATGGACCACGGGTCCAAGTGTGGCACCCCCATGGACCCTTATGTCCTCAAGTAGAGCGCCATGTGATGTACATAGCCCACCACCGTGAGCCCCTCTGGTGCAACCCAGATGCTGGCACCTCCGGCCGCCTCCATGCGATATGCAATGACCAGAGAGCCCTCGTGCACTCTTTGTGCAGTTCTCTTTCTGGCATCTCTTGCCGCCACCATGCCGAACGCACAACCCAGTTGGACCTCTAGCGACACGCCCACATCCTTCTTGACTGCACCACTGCCCGCCACCGTGGGCGATACAGAAATCCGTGCATCCTGCATTCCTGCGGCACTTTTAGTGCACCCCAATCGTTCGCATCGTGGACCACCACCGTGGGCCTTGCAGTAAGCTGTTCCCCCTTCGACGGCTCCTTTGTGGCAGTCCGGTTTCAGACATCTGCGGCCGCCACCATGGGAAATGCAAAGGCCGGAAGCACCTCTAGCGGCACGCCCGCATCCGAAATATTGGCATCGTCGATCACCACCGTGCAACACAAAATTGGGTCCGATCATGGCCGCTCTCCGAGCTCGGGACAAACCCCACCACCTCGTAGACAAGTTTTCCATAGAAGTGAAAAAGGGTCTCAACAGTTGGCTGTGGACTGCAACACATGAGAGAAGGGCTAACATATGACAAGAATTCATTGGATAAAAGTGAATGATACAATATTCAATCGGAAATTGATTTAGTCGAGTGCCGATGGCTAAAACTGGAGTCCCAAAATCGCATTCCTATTCAATTCTATTTTCACAGAATCTATTTTTCAGGGAAGTAGTATTTTTTACAACTGGCAAAGTTGAAGTGATAGGTTGCTCAACTTTATTCATAAATGAACGGATTATTTTCAAGAACACCCTTTCAACTATCACGTTTTATTAACATGACCTCCTCACGTTTAAAACTCATCAATCACACCTCCTCAACTTTCATTTTTCATCAACTCCACCCCCTCTGCTACTTCCGTTAAAATTTTGGACGGAAATGAATGAAAAGACTAAATTACCCTTGTTATGTTAAAATTAGTTTTTGGATTTGAAAAAAAAAATTCATATTCTCACAAAAGAATAGACAATCCAATTCGAAACCCCTCCGTCTACTGTGAATCTATATGGATAACCCATCTCAATTTTTACCCAACACCAATCCATTCACACAGAGAATAGACAATAAAGGGGATAATTCATTTCTTGTTTGAAAAAGAACACAGAAGGTCGGCGGCGACTGTAGATCGCACAAGCCCACACCAAAATGGATCCACAAGCCCACATCATCAGGCACAACAGTGCGCACAAGAGAAGGTCGGCGGCGACTGTAGATTGCACAAGGTCAGCACCGAACAGGAGCCACACGGATTCGGGGTGGGGGAGCACGTGGTGGAGAGCCGGCCGCATGCACCCGCCGCCGCCGGACGGCAGGATCGCGAGCCATATTGACACAGCTGGATTTGGCTCCGCTGCGGCTGAGGAGGCAAGCGGTGGAGTGGTGGCTGGTGGTGATGAAGACCTCCGTTGACCCAGCCGGTTAGCCTCGTTGGGGTGGTCACTGAGAGCCGGTTGCAGTGAGCTGCCCCCACCGAGGAGGTGTGGGCCAGTGACGACGACGAAGAGTACACATCAGAGCTGAAATGTATTTTGTTTAGATTTTGCAGGTGAAGTTGGAGGACCCGGGGGCTCTACTGCGCCTCTTGGGCAGCAGCCCCTGCCCAGTCCCAAAAACGGCACAGTTTTGAGGGAAAAAAAAATCTTTGCCTCCCATTTGCAATCCTATGGATCAGAAACGTGATTATGAGAGCTTTAGAGATAAAATTTGATTATGTCTCTTTAGAATAATATGATCAGAACAATAAGATCTTCACAACCATTCAAACGGATTAAAAATTGGAGCAATTAATTTTTTAACCGTATTTTTTAATATATAAACAATCTCAAAAAATTAATTGCTAAAATTTTCACTCCGTTTAAATCAGTGTAAAGATCTTGTTATTCTGATCATATTATCTAAAGGGTCGTAATTTATTTTTGTTTATATGGCTCTAATAATCACATTTCTGCTCCCCAATGTCCTAAAAAAAAGCATATACTTAATATGAGAACCCTAGAGATAAAAACAAATTACGACCCTTTAGAATAATATGATCAGAATAACAAGATCTTTGCACTGATTTAAACGGAGTGAAAATTTGAGCAATTAATTTTTTGAGACTGTTTATATATTAAAAAATACGGTTAAAAAATTAAGTGCTCCAATTTTTAATCCGTTTGAATGGGTGTGAAGATCTTATTGTTCTGATCATATTATTCTAAAGAGACATAATCAAATTTTATCTCTAAAGCTCTCATAATCACGTTTCTGCTCCATAGGATTACAAATGGAAGGCAAAGATTTTTTTTTCCCTCAAAACTGTGCCGTTTTTGGGACTGGGCAGGGGCTGCTGCCCAAGAGGCGCAGTAGAGCCCCCGGGTCCAAGTTGGAGGGCTTATTTGTACGGATGGTCCCCAAAGTATTTTCGAAATGTCAATTTCGTCCCCATTGTACAAAACGCGTCTATTGAGTCCCCAATGTTAACAATCCACGTTTACAAGGTCCTTGGGCCAAACTCTGTTATATATTGCCGTAAAAAACGAGGGCATTATAGTCAAACCCCCACAATTCCCCACTTTCCCCTTAATTCATTTCCCCCACCGTCCCCGTCATCAACCTGTAAGCCCCCAAACCCACCCTCACCGACCAAAGCAAACGCGCCGCCTCCACCATCGGAATCTTCCAGGTCACCAACCATGGCGCCCCCCTCCAAACCATCCGACGCACACTCGCCACCGTCATGTTCTTCAACAAGCGCTGTTTAAAAAAAATGTTCTTCAACAAGCAAACCCAAAACATTAATGGATCCAGAAATTGAGAAAAGAACAGGAACTCAACAAATCCCATGCCCAATTCATCCCCGCAATTCCTCTGATTTTTTCTTCCACTCTCCAACGAAAAATCACAGGAATCGGCCTATTACACCCGCTCTGTGTTTGGATTCCAAGGAAAAAAGCAGAGAGGAAACTTTGTTGAAGAAAAAAAAATGTTGTGCAGAATGTTACTACCCGAGGAAGACAAAGATGGGAAATGTTTCGGTGTACCTGAACGTATACAATCTCACTACCATTAATGGCTACGCTTATTGGCTGCCTTAGTGTATATCATTCTGGTGTACAAGGTAAGAAAAACAATATTGGTTATCTTGGTTGGATCTGGTGTTTTTTTTTTACCGGAATTCTTTATGCTTTGTGGATTGCTGAGAAATTGGAGGAATTCGAAAAGGATCTGGGGTTGGTGACAGTGCTAGTGCAGAATGAGGTTGGGGGCGTTGCAGGTGAAGTTTGGGGAGAAGTAGGTGGATGTGGAGCCGGTGGAGGGTGCGGTTGTTATCAACATTGAGGATATTCTTCAGGTATGATCTTCTTCTTCTTAGGGTTGATTTTTGGGACCACAGTGGAGGTGGAGAGAAGGGGAGAAGTCTTAAATCGCCATTGATAGCAGAGAGAAAGGGAAAGTGAGTATTGGAGGGGGTTTGACTATAATGCCCTCATTTTTTACAGCAACAGGTAACAGAGTTTGGCTCAGGGACCTTTTAAATGCGGATTGTTAACATTGGGGACTTAATAGACGCGTTTTGTACAATGGGGACGAAATTGACATTTCAAAAATACTTTGGGGACCATCCGTACAAATAAGCCGAAGTTGGAGGGTTTGGGTTGCGCGAATTCGATCGGAAGGCAGTGATTGTTGTTGGGGTTCGGTTGAGGTTGTGTTGCCCATTGTGGAGTTTTGGTTTGGAGTAATTGAAGGGAATTTGTTGTCTGTTGATGGGTTTTCTTTTGGGTTTTTTGATTGGTATTTTGTTTGTAGAATGGGAAGTGGCCGGAAGCATTTAGGGTTAAAAATTCTGTTGAAGAGTACGCAGTTGGGGAGGAGAGGAGATGGAAGATGACCAAGGGCATTTTAGGGTTAAAATTTCTTTTTCCATCCAAGTTACCTATTTTTCGTCCAAAATTTTAACATTTCTTAACAGATTTGGACGGAGGGGGTGGAATGGAAAATGAAAGTTGAGGGGATGAGGTTGATGAGTTTTTTAGTTGAAGGGGTGGTGTTGAAAAAACGTGATAGTTAAGGGGTTGTCCTTGAAATTAACCCTAAATGAACATTAACAAAGTTACGGGAAGTTGATTTGCAACAACAGCTCTATTTAGTTTTCAGAAAAATCCATTCTTTTTATTTACAAGATCTATTTTACACGAAAGTGTTTTTTAATGGCAAAGTTGAAGTTGTGGGTTTCACAACTTTTTTAGTAACTGATCAACACAAAAGTTACTCTAGAGTTAATTTTTCCATCTTTCCAAACAATAATGTCACCGTTTGAAAATTGAATTATGAAAAGGTGTAGAAGGAATCTATAAATATGAAGAAAAACACGATTTTCAGAGTTTTGAATCGATATTTTGAAGATTACCTTGGATTTGGTTAGAGAGAGAGAGAGAGAGCGTGCGCTTTTAGAGGACCAGCACAAACAAGAAAGTGGTGGAACTGAGATGTATGCATACTACTATTTTCTATATGGATACTACTATATATATATAGGGGCGCACACGTCTAATTCTGGATTAACACTCATAGAGCCGGCCCAGAGTAAGCCCCGCAAACCTCTGGACTTGGGCAACCCCCACCACGGGGCAACCGACCAAACCAAAAAAAACCAGGGGTATGTATAGGGGCTGTTTGATAAAACTGAAAGCTGAATGCTGAATTTTTTAAGCTAAAGAGCTATTTGATAAACATATTAAGCACAAAATTAAAATTAGTGAATTAATTTTAGTTCGAATTTTCTTTAATTTTGGTGATTGTGGTGGTGGTGGTGATGGAATGGTAGTGGTGAGGGTGGTGGTGGGATGGTGGCGGTGGAGAGATGGTGGTGTGATAGTGACGGTGGAATGATGGTGGTGCAATGGTGGCGTTGTGGTGGTGGTGGCAATGGCAGTGTGGTAGTAATGGTAGGGGGTGGAGTGGACTAGTGGTGGGTGGTAATAGTGGTTGTGGTGGTGGTAGCGTGGTGGTGAAGTGATGGTGGTGGGGGTGGAGTGGAGTGGAGTAGTGGTGGTGGTAATGGTTGTGGTAGCGGTAGCGTTGTGGTAGCGGTAACGGAGTGGTGGTGGTGGTGGAGTGGTGGTGGTGTTGGTGGAGTGATGGTGGTTGTGGTGGCGGTAGTGTGGTAGTGATGGTAGTAGAATAGTGATGGTTGTGGTGGTGGTAGTGGTAGTGTGGTAGTGGTGGTAGTAGAATAGTGTTGGTTGTGGTGGTGGTAGTGGAGTAGTGATGGTACATGGTGGTGGTGGAGTGGTGTCGATTGTGGTGGTGGTGGTGGTGCAGTGGTGGTTGAGTGACGCCAGTGGTGGTGGATTGGTTGAATGCAAACATATAAGAATTCAGCCAGAATTAAGTAGCTCAAAGCTACTTAATTTTTATCAACTTTTTACACTATATTTTAAGTGGCACTTAATTTGTTAAGTAATATAAAAGGTGGTTATCAAACCTACTTAATCACTTATTACTTAATTGTTTCAGTTTTAAGTACTGAATATAGGATATCAAACAACCCCATAGTTTACACCAAAATTTTATTTTTATTAAAAGTACTCTGTTTAACATTTCTAAATACCCAAATTAAATCATATAACTACATAAATTATGTTTCATTGACACTACAATAGTCGAATTGTATGATTGATTAGTACAGTAATTTTGGTAGGAAGCTGTCGGACCGCTTTTCCACCATCTCTCCTAAAACCAATTGGTGGTAGGAAGGGTTTCAATCAAGTCTTTTATGGCATTTGACATCGCACCCATAAGTCTATTTTTAGAGCGATCGCGGAAAGTGGCATTGTGTAACCAAATCCATGGGAGCACTTCGGGCCCAACAGAAGCAACATGTTTCCCATAGTCCCGAAACCAGGCTTTCAATATTTCTCCGTTTTATATGCTGAAAGTGGTTTATAAATTATTCCTAGCAAGGTATGCACTACCCATTTGTTGACCTCTTCACGTGTGAGTCAGGGGTCGCACGTGCGGGGGAGTATTGAGATTTGTCCCACATAGGTTAAATATCTCCTCCAAAACTAGTATATGAGCTTGGGCGGCCTCTCCACTCTTTGCCAATTGGTTTGGAGTTGGATGCTTTAACATGGTATCAGAGCTAGGGTTTCGAAGGCTTTTCCCCTTTGTCCGTGCCATAGTTGCACTTTATTTCATTGTGATCCGTGTGTTCCGGATCCTTTGTTTATCTCTCCACGTGCGAGTCGGGGGATCGCACGTGCAGGAGAGTATTGGGATTTGTCCCACATCGGTTAATTATCTCCTCCAAAACTAGTATATGAGCTTGGGCGGCCTCTCCACTTCTCGCCAATTGGTTTGGAGTTGGATGCTTTAACATTGAAGTTTGGTCCTGTATTCACAATTGTTTCTTTTTCTGTTCATACCATTCCGCTGCGAAGTTTTTTTTTAGTGTCTTTACCACTATGACTGATACAAGTGGTGATTTTCTAAAAAAGAACGAATCTACTACTATATCGGCTGGGTTTCATATACAAGAAACTTCTTCTCGAATCACTCCAGAACCACTTGACGGTACCAATTATGTTGAGTGGTCTTTGAACGCTCAAAATAAGATCCGTGGGAGAAAACGTTGGGGGTTTTATTTCAGGTACTAAGGCTGCTCCAAAGGACGTTCAGTCGGAGGAATATGAAGCATGGGAGGATGAAAACTGCTTGGTCAAATCTTGGCTTTTTGATGCAATGACAAAGGACATCCGATCTATCTTTCTTCGATTGGCTACAGCAAAGGAAATATGGGAGGCAGTTAAACAGACATATTCGGTCAGCCAAGATGCATCAAAAGCCTATCAGTTACACTGTGAGGTAATCTCTGTTCGTCAAAATGGAGGTTCTGTTATTTCTTTTTTTGGAAAACTATAAAAATTATGGCAGGAGTTTGATGCTATTGAGCCTTGTACCATGGAATGTACCCGAGATATTGAGCGATTTACTACAATGGTTACCTCCCAATGGTTATATGTTTTTCTGGCTGGTCTCGATTCTCATTTGGATGGGGTTCGTGGTCGGATTCTTGCTACTGCACCTCTACCAAATCTGCAGGCTGCTTATGCCATTGTTTGCGCTGAGGCAAATCGCCAAGATGCTATGCTCAATATAACACCAAGTGATGGTGGGGTTGTTATGTCTGTTCGAAAATCTGTCTCACATGACTCAAAAAAGGGCGTTCGTAAGTGTACTCACTGTAATGGTGATAATCATTTTATAGAGACCTGCTTCAAGTTACATGGTTACCCTGAATGGCATCCGAAGGGTTAGACATCATCTCCAGTGGCTCCTAACCCCAAGGTTGAAAGTTCGACTTCCAGGAGCAACTTAGCCACTACTTCCGGATTCGTTGCCAAGTCAGGTATATCTAATTCTACTCAGAGTCTTCCTTTATTTACTGGAAATAGTGCTTGGATAATTGACTCAGGTGCTACTGATAATATGATTTGCGATCGCTACGTATTCAATAATTTATCCTCTAGCTGTTCAAAATCAGTCATCACTAATGCCAATGGTATCTCTTCTCCAGTTGTCGGCATTGGTACTGTGTCTTTGTCACCTTCTTTATCTTTAACTGATACTTTATTTGTCCCATCACTAAATTGTAACCTTATGTCTATTAGTCAGTTAACCAAGTCTCATAATTGTGTCGCCACTTTTTTTCCTACTCACTGTATTTTTCAGAACATCCATACCAAGGAGAGGATTAGCAGTGGTAAAGAGAGAGGAGGTTTGTACTATCTGGATGACGGATTACAACGATCAAATGGCGGCGCACTAGTTCATGCTATGGGCGACACCATGTTGAAAAATAAGAGAAAGATTTGGATGTGGCATAGACGACTAGGTCATCCCTCATTTGGTTATCTAAGGAGATTGTTTCCATCTTTGTTTAATGGTTGTCATCTTTCAGAGTTTGCTTGTGAAACTTGTGTAATGGCGAAAAGCCATCGTACTGTTTTTTATTCACATGATAATAAAGCTGAAGCTCCTTTTGCCTTAGTTCATTCGGATGTTTGGGATCCAGCTCCTCTTTCTACACATAATGGGATGAAGTGGTTCATTACATTTATCGATGATTGTACCAGAATGACATGGATTTATTTAATGAGACGAAAGAGTGATGTATGTGTTGTGTTTCGCTCCTTCCATCAGATGATACTTACCCAATTTGGTGTGTCTATTAAAGTTCTTCGTTCCGACAATGGGGGTGAATATGTTAAAAGGGAATTGACTGAATTTATGACTTCAGTTGGTAACCTTCATCAGACATCTTGTACTAATACTCTCCAACAGAATGGAGTTGCAGAACGTAAAAATCGCCACCTTTTGGAAGTCGCTCGATCTCTGTTACTTGGCGGTCATGTTCCCTCCCACTTGCGGGGTGAAGCCTTGAGTTCTGCTGTCTACTTAATTAATAGAACACCTTCTAGTGTTCTACATTTTCGGAGGCCTTTGGATGTGTTATCCGATCAGTGCACGCTTCATTCCGTTGTTCAGTTGGAGCCTCGTATTTTTGGTTGTGTGGTGTATGTACATTTACACACCTATCAACGAACCAAGCTTGATCCACGGGCAATAAAATGTGTCTTTGTTGGCTATGGATCTTCTCAGAAGGGCTACAAGTGTTACCATCCCCCTACCAAGAAGTTTTATGTTTCCATGGATGTCACATTCCATGAACAAACACTGTACTACTCAAACGGGATCACCGATTCTTTACTTCAGGGGGAGACTAGGGAAGAAGTACAGAATCGTGATGATATGGGGTTCTTTGAAATGTTTCAAATCCCTGATACATCTTCCACTGACTGTGAAAGCCTGTCACCCTCCAATGAAAACACAGCTGACTCAGTTGATTATGAAGATTCGATCCATGATAGTACATTATCTCCTACTTCTACAACAGAACCACTAACCCAATCTTCTCTAAATGACTCTTTAGAGGTATCACCTGACCATATTCTTGTTGATTATAATATCCATGATTTAGTTGATACAACTGATCTTAATTCTGAACCATCTCGATATCATCTTCCACCCCGGTCTAATCGTGGTCAACCACCATCTAGATATGTCCCAGATACCAAAGCTAAAATTAAGTATTCCATAAACAATCATGTATCCTCCCATAGGTCGCCCAAGCTCATATACTAGTTTTGGAGGAGATAATTAACCGATGTGGGACAAATTCCAACAGTTTTGGTCGCCAAATTATTCCTTTTCTTTTATTCTCTCAGATTATCAGAGAATTTACCATTACCGGGTTAGGTTTTACGCTCTAGACAATAAAAAAAATAATTTAATAGTATCTCTGGCTGGCCGTGAGTTACGAATCAAGAGACACAATTGTGTAAAGAATATGACTCAAATCATTCATAGTGGGTCAAAAATTGAAAATCAAATTTCATATGAATTTCTCAAATCCCATTTGGTCCAAGGAAATAAAATCAGTTCAACTGAATCTACAAATGCCTGCAACTTGTGAAGATCAACAAGAACAATTGTGCGGATCAAAAAAAAACAAGAACAATTGTGGATGCCCTTAAACTTAAGTTACTATCTCGATCAATGTTACTGCCGCAAAGACGAGAAAAAGAGTTCCCCCGATATAGGCAACTACCTGTACAAGCAACAATAGAACAATTTTTAAGTGAAAAAAGGAAACGACGAAGAAAAGATCGAATCGCAAGACTGCCCTTAGGAGATTTTGAGCAGTTCAACCGTATGGGATTTGTGGCAGCAGAGGAGAATGCATAGAGATTAGAGACTAACAGCTCAGAAATGAGATTCTGTATGCACAACGTGACAATGACAGATTTCTTAATATTTTCATTGCTTTTACTTTTTAACATGATAAATATAAAATATGTAGCAGGTAGTTGAACTTTATTTCCTACTAACCAATGTGGTAAACACAGATGACGTTTGACCCCCCAATAACGTCATCAGATTGGAGCCTACGTTTGTCCATTTGCAGCAATCAATCACGTACATTACACTAATAATTAAGTACGTACATTACGTCTAATTTGTTATGTTGGAATGTAATATTTGAACCAAACGGAAGCCAGTTTGTTTCACGTGCTACCTGATTTGCCGATTGCTAAGAACAAGTAACAATAGAAGACTATAGAATTGGTAACAGTTTAACAAGTCCGGGCAAACCTCTCACCTTCTCAGATAAGAATGTACCCAGTAAAGAACCCCCCAACACTGCCAGCTGCATGAAGCAATTGTTAATGCATCAGCACAATCAATCTAACATCAGCATGCTAGAACAAAAAAACAAAGAAAAAATAAACTAATGTTTCATCAATTGCGACACCACGACTCATTCATACAGTTATACTGTCCATTCAATTAATAGGCCAATAAAAACCCTGCCAAAAAGCAAAATCCTCTCATTTACTTGCGATTTCACTGAAGTTGAACATATCGTTTGTATATCTTTCAATATTATAATAGCTTTCAAAATGCAATGTACTGCTCCAAAATTGAGTAATTCTGCAAGTTTCCGTATGACTTTGTCGGCTGAAAAAAAATCTGCCTGCTTTCTATTTATGGAAGGAGCTTACTGTTGTTACTGATGTAGTAATTTGTCGTTAGGTAGACAACCCCAATTTTTCTTGAAGTTAAGAAATTACCAAAGTTGCAACTCCATGACCAGCTAATGCTCCTCCAATGACTCCAAGAGGTGAAGAGGCAGCAGCAAGTGCTGGATAAGAAGAATATTCATGTTAGCATAGAACATAACCAGAACACTCCAGCAAGGAGATAGAACACTCCATCAGGGAGATATAGATGTTCATATCAGAAAACAGAGGTTAAAGCACGAGAACAAAAAGGAATAAACAAATTGACAATGGTAAATCATTCTTTACTTAGGTGGATAGCAAACGAACCCTCTAACCAATCCCACTGCAATCTAATCATGGCAAAAATTAATATTTCGGCTTTGATAAATATGAGTGAATTTCTCTTCCAAACATAAAACAACCCAGATCCAATTTTGAGAAAGTTTGAATGTTGCATTCGAGGCAGCAAAAATCCATCTGGGACAGACCGACAAATTTAGCAGGTATTCAAAGCAGCTATCCAACAGGGACAAAAGCATTGATCTATCCATTACTTGTCATTTCACCGTAAAAAGTGGTCCTCCATAACATTATAGGACCTTTTATTCCTGATAATCAGACTAAGTATTTGTCTATTTCAATATCATCTTCATAACCAGTGTTTTCTCAAGCCAAGGATTTCTTTCCCGTATTGCCACAGGAGATAGGTTCTGCCTTCAATAGGCATTTGGCAACAAACTGAATGGACATCAAACACAATGAACTTCAATATTCAGGTATGCAACGAGGGCTACATCCATTAATTGTGGACAATCTCATATGGAGTTTCTTAGCAGCCACAAGTACAATCACTATCAAATAAAACATTCACTCACCTATTGTAGAGAAAAATGATTTATCACCCCATTCTGCAACAAAAACAAGCAGGAAAGTGCTAACGACTGTGTTAGCAGTGGCCAAAATCCCAGCTCCATTTCCTGAAAATTCTGAAACAGCCAGCTCTGCCTGTTCAAAGAGATATCATAGCGGAAAAGGGAAAACAGGTGGATAGTTAATAGAATAACTTTCAGAAGCGACCTTGAAATGTATTGACTTAATATAGTGAGTTTAAGAGTTATCTGCTACGTTATATATATATTTAATATCTGCTACGTTATATATATATTTAAGAAAAAGGAAAATCATGGGCTCCATTTACTCAACTGTCGAAGTAACTTGATACCCTAAATGCATATCGCAAGTTAGTATATTAGGTATTTTGATGATTTATATAGCACAAAAATGTGCATACTTCGAACTATAGTTTCCTTAACTGCAACAATTCGTACTTATTATGAACCAACCAAAAAATTATACTACCAAGCCCCGAAAAACTTTGTTTGACACGGTTGAAAGGGCCACCTACTAACAAGGACAGAGTAACACTCAATCTACTAGAATAATTTACATTTAAGTGATTGAGTTAGTCTCACGATAGGGAAAAACATGGCGTCAAAATAAAGAAGAAAGTGTATTGGTCAATATAGAAAGTTCCTATAAAGTCATCTAGCATATAAAACTGTATTACAGTTGCAGAGCCTTCTATCTATGTCATTGTTTTGAAAGTGCTAAAATGTCAAGATGACAGGTTATGCAAATTATCAGAAACAATTCACCTCCTTCTGTTCTTCTTCTGCCTTAAGACCGTCACCAGAGCTGGCCTCAACCAAGGTTGAAACCCCAAAATACACCTGCAATTACAAAATCTATGATGCTAATAACAATAAGTATATTGGTTTTCAATCAATTTATGCCAGATAATGCTTGCACTTTGCATGTGTGTGTATGTTGCACTTTGTTCATGAAGGCAGCAGTTACCAGAAGGACAACTGCAGCAATATCATCAACAGGTAGATCAGTGTCACCAAATCTGCCAGTCAGAAAAACATATTAGCACAATTTTCTATTAATCGACTTGGTTAATTTCTAGTTACATTAGAGAGCAAGAATGGCCTGCCTATCTTCTCAATAAAATATCCAGGGGACGCTACACACCTAAGGATGGCTTACTGATGCAATGCCTGTAATTACCGTAGACATGCAGGGTAATGCGACAATCATCTAAGTATCTTATTAGGAAGCTGCCTCCCAGAAAACCAAAAAGTGAACAAAACCAAGCTATCATTTCCTATTCTTTCCATAAAATCACTGTACTTATTTTCCAGGTACAGAAAATTCGATAGATGGCAATCACTATTGCTTCATTTTTTTGCGCAAAAGATGTATGATGGGCAGGACAAATTAGATGTTGCCAAGTAATCCTTCCATAAGAATGGACAGATATAATGACAGGTTTAGGAACCTTAGGCGAACATTCACAAAGAATCTATCAAGCACCTGAATGGAAGGATATCATCGATGTAATGAAATGTCCGCCCGAGAACAACAGATATGATTGTCATTGTCCTGCCAATTATACATAGACACGGTTAGATCAATAACTTAGTTAGATAGTTACATCTCTAATTTATCAGTGGTTCTGTAATATTATTCACCATTTATGCACAATCATTAGTCCAGTTATTGATGGTATAAAACAGCTCTTGAAATGTTTTATCGAACAATTTCAATGTAAATATCCCATGATGAATTATCAGATGAACAACCATATCCTCTCAACAGAAGCAATGCATGTAAACTACAGTTCACAACACTGGGACTGCTATACATTACTAAATTTTAGAAAAGCATACTCAGCCAACAGTATGGGAGACCATGTTGTTGCTGACATCACTGGTTAAAATAACTGCCTCATATGCTATTCCCTGGGAGATTAATCTCCAAATGTTTCTAAATTGACAGTTAGATGTCTCCTTATCATTAAGTAGTTTATAATAATAATAATAATAATAATGACTGAAAGCATCTGAATTACATGATATAAATTTTCAGTACGAGCAGGTTCAAATGCACATGCCACCCAAATCACCGAGCATAAAAACAGAAAAACATACGCAAGTGCGCCAAAAGTCCCCACGAAAACAACGGCACCAGGATTCCTAGCTGCTAGAAGTGCCTGCCCAAGACATTAAACATCCAAAATTCAATCTAGTTGATAACAACATGCAGACAAATGATGAATTAGAAGAATGTACGAGACATAAAACTGCTACTAACAACCATAATAGGTACATGCACAATAATATGCTTTAATTGAGAAAGAATAATTTTGAAACATTTATGAATAGATACGTCCATGAAACAGTTGATAAGTTCCTGCTTACCGCAATAAAAAAGGTCTTGTCCCCTAGTTCAGAGAAAAATATAAGCAAGAATGCCTGCAACATAAAGAGTGACTTCTTAAAGTTAGTGAGTGGAAGTTTACAAGCAGTCATATAGTTAAGCTGAATAGGGGTGTCTTTCCTAGACAGGGTATCAGATAAATAACGAACGCTGTAAAATAAATGCTACCAAAATGGAATTCCTTCAGGTGAAGGAGAAAGAATGCTGCACACCAAATTGCCCAGCAAAACTTATAAATACTCTGCGAAAGAGGTCACATAGAATTGATGGAAGCTCCAAATTGAATTTTTTGTTTGTTTATCTACTTAAGAACCGCAGATTCACATTGCGCACTTTGTAGTTTTTACAATCTAGCCTCCATTTTGATGTCACGCCATATTGGCAACAAGTATCCACTATGGATATACCTTGACAAAGAAGTATGGTTTCTAAGCTTCAATTAGTATTTTTGGAGGAACCAATTTGTAGATGCTCTTGTTGCTGTTGCACTTCATTGTATACTCGTATTACGCTTAGCAATGTTCAAATGCAACCTTAGCTTCCATAAAAGAAAGGAACAAGAAAAACATGTGTGAAGAGAAACATACTCTGATTGCTAGGTTTCCTCAGATATCATATTTGTAATTATTCCATGGGTATAGGCATTAAAGTAAAGCCAATATACTACTTAAATTAACGGGATTGAAAAGCCCCACTGTGAGCCTAGAATCTCGATTTAGCTGAGGTACAGGACTAGCAGACGAAACCTCTATTGATACCAAGAAATGCACCCCAAGAAGCCCCTTTGATTTCCAGCTTATGCCAGGGTGAGACATGTATTAAAAAGAAAGTTTTATTGCTCTTTAAGAGTGTAACAATCTTGAATGTTAAAGGGAGATTTTCCTAACTGAAGCAAAACCTGTGCTAATATCGCCTAGGTCCCCAAGAAAAGGCATTGATTGCAATCCACTTGTGAAATCTGAACCAGCAACCGCTTGTTGAGTGCCTTCAAGGGTGAATAATCCAAAGAGCAGAACAAACTTTAGGTAGCCATAGAGTGCTGAAACTGGGACATCTCCAGGTACAAAATTCCTCCCTCTGGTTTTCCTTTTTGAATGCAATTCGTCCAAGACACCATCGACAACGTCTACATTGTTCGTCAATTCAATTACTTTGCATGCATTGCCATGTAGGAACATGAACTCCTGCATTAGAATCATCAGACTTTAACAAACAAAAACAAGGGTTTGACTAATCACCAGTTCAGCATTACAGAAAGGTTTATTGGTATTGCTGATAACTGATCAGCTCTTGAAATTGAGATGCAAATTTAACAAACTTCAATTAGCTATGTCAAAGTATTTTATGAAACGGGCGTATGTCCCACCTCATTGTGAGAGGAAAGCGATAAACACCTGTTTCATGTAATATCCCCTCATTATCTAGAAGGCAGAAGCTCCAATATGGATTTCAGGGCACATAAACTTCCATTATAGAGTTGCTATGAAATTACTGTCCGAACTTTGGAAAATAAGTGAAGGCCATACATCAATTTTTTTTTTCTTTTTCAGAACTAAGTCTAAATTGATGAAATCAATAATCAACCATTGTAAGTCTAAATTGATTTTTCGATAATATTGTCAGCCCTAGATTATTCATATTTGTCAACCCTGAGCCAAAATCCTGCAGCCGCCCTAAAAAAATCATTACAGTGCAGTTGGTTAGTAGTTAGTACTGTATCATATATTCACACCTCAACAATAACAGAGAAAAATTATCAACTTCTCCAAATTCTGTTGGGCCCGGAGTGGCTCTATGGATTTCTTACACAATGTCACTAATGCCATAAAAGACTTAATTGAAGCCCTCCTTAACACCAATTGGTTTTAGGAGAAATGGTAGGAAAAAGGTCTGACAACGTCAACACAACACAACAAATCAAGAATTCGGAAATGGTTTCCGTTAAAGTTTTTTTTCCCGGGCAAAAGTCAGCATTTTTACTGAAGTTACAGTTAGTGATATTTGAACCCTGTCAAATGCATGAGAGTACATGGCGCTTACTGCCTTGTACCACTTATCTACCACTCCACTTGCAATTTCCGTTAAAGTTACAGCGTAACAGCGGCACGCTAATTAATGAAAAATGTACACCGCGAAAAAGAGATTGAAACTCACATTGTATAGGTTTACGCATTGCTGCCTCGCATAACTGAAATTGAACGGGAAAACAAACTGTTTACATCTTGCCGGAACAATTATGGTATTAATCAACAATTAAGGGAGTCTTCTACTTATATTTTAAAGTACCAACATACAAATCAATCAGAGGAAGGGGAAATTAGGGAAGTTTAGAATTTGAAGAAACCTTGAGAGAAAGAGGCTCGGATTGCGACGAGAGAGCTTCGGAAATCGATAAAAATGCTGCGATTTGAGAGGTTTGGGACGTGAAGAAGAAGAAGATGAAGGAGGAGGCAGTGAATGAGTCCTCAGCAACACGCTCTGCGAAGAGAGCGATAGGCTTCGCATCCTCTCTCTCTCTCTAACTCTCTGTCCACTTTCTCTCTCTTGTATCCACCACTTCTCTCTCTTTTAGTGATAAGAGAGCGCGGGAGCACTATGGCCGTTAATCTCTCATCTTTTTATCCGCTTGTACTGCCGGTTTACTACGGGTTTGTTTGGAGAGAAAAATTTATTCCCGTACGTGAATAAGTTTTACGGCGCTCAATCTTACCGTGAATAGATTGTTTTTAATTTAGATCATTCAAAACACTTTTAAACGATTGAGATTGCGCGAAGCCGTAATAAAATTTTCTCGTGTTTGGAACTCTAATATACACCCATGTGAGTGTGGGTGTGGTTTTGATGTGATTTTAGAACAATTAATTACTCCGGTAAAATTGGGAGCTTTAGGCGATTGTGTCCTTCGATTAAGGCCTCGTTTGATTCTAGGACTGAGAAGTATGGAAAAGCGAAATTATATTTACGGCCAAAGAAAACTTTTCAAATATAATTATTCCCCAAATTGATTTTCTTCCACTTCAAGTCCTAAGCCAACAAGAAAACCTCCAAAACTAATCTTAACTTGACCGATGAAAATTACCAACACCAACCGTGAGAACCGTCTGGATGCCCCGTCCCGAATTGAGCAAAAAACCCAGACCTTTTATCGGTTCCAAAAAATAAATTGTTAAACTTTATATTACGTTATTTATCTAAGTCACTCAAGTTTGGTTAATATAATCTAGAGGCTACTCCACCTATTGCTAATTGATCTTAGGTTGAAACTTGGAATCCTCCAAAAAAATCTAACATAAATAAAAATTTATGATTTTTTTTTTCTTTTATTTTAGGGGGGGCGCAAAATAGCAGATTATAATAAACACCTTAAAACAAAACTACAGTTTCAACTTTCGAATACCATCCAGATCGAAAGCCCTTGAAATCCTCCACCCTCCACTGCATGTGTTGATTTTGATGTCAAACTCCCCCCCTTAATACACATTTCTTTTTTACATTGATTCATGAGGAAAATATTGCAGCATTATGGCTCCGTTTGTTTGGACGTAAAATATTTTTCGGTAAAATGTTTTACCTATTTTCCGGTGTTTGGTTGTGTAAAAAATGAGGAAAACATTTTACATGTAAAACATTTTCCATCAATTGGATGAAAATGACTTACCCTTAAATCTTCTGTAAGTTATTTTTCAAAATGAACCCGCTGCCTTCTACTGCAATTCTCATTGCTCAGTTTCCTCGATCGTCAGTCCTGTCCCACGTTCAATTCCAATAATCTCATATCTCTCCACCGTTTAAGCTCCCCATCTCTCTCTCTACACTATTTTGTTGATTTCTGAAAATATTTTCAAGTGTCAACCAAACACCGGAAAATAAAAAGTTTGAAGTTTGTTTTCTGAAAAAACATTTTACATGAAAAATATTTTACATTGTAAAACATTTTACATCGAAACAAACGGAGCCTATGAGTCGATAAACCCGTACCACTCAAAGCATATACATCAAAACAAAGTAAAAAAAAAAAAAAGACCCACCAGGTCACCACTCAGAACGAAATACATATAACAATAACAACAACAGAACTCATCGATCTAGTCTCCCATCATTAAGGGTATGGGCCAGGAGATCGACATACATAATCTTTGACAATATATATAGAAGTGGCTGGAACAGTGGCCCCACTTATTAGTCTCCAAGGACCAGAACGAAATACATGAAGGAAAAAAAAAAAAAAAAAACCCCATCTGAAGATCTACATGAAGAGAAAAAAGAAAATTCCCACCACCAGAACACATGCAACACCGACACCAAACCAGGCCACCAAGCAGTTTTAGAACTCCCGAATTTCTTCTTCTGATCTTTCTTCCAAGCTTACTAGCTAGCATTCAAAGAAATTTATATCAACCCGAAGCCTGAAATACACCGTACCTTCGATTGCATCTGTCATTATGGTTGCGATTCCCCGGTGCATGAAGAAATCTCCAGTACCCCCCACCACAGAAACATCTCTAGTATTGTACATCATCAAATCGGCCCCGATGAAGTTCAGTGTGCCCTGGTAGTCTGTGTTGTTAAAAACGAACGAGAACCCTAGCCACGCTGCGAAGGCGTTCTTCCCGTCGTAAAGGTAAAGCCCTTGCGCCCGGCCAACCGGGGTCGAACGAAGGTTGCCGTCGAGAGTGATGGGGTCATCGAAGACCGCGATGTTGCCGAAACGGAACTGATCGGCCAGGACGGTTCTGTTAAAACCCTCCCGCGCTGCTACGATGGTCGACGTGGCGTTGGCAGCATTTTTTCCATTGTAGATGATGTCGTGGAAGTAGAAGACCAATTGTTTGCATGGCTTGTGCTTCGATTTCTTGCTTGGCAAGGCAAAAGATGCAGATAGTAAAATAAGGCAGAGAACAAGAAAAATGGGTTTCATTTCTTTGATATTGTTGAACAAGAACAAGAATTAATATAAAAGGAGCTATAGAACAAGATTATGGGAAACCCAAACGAATGTATAATGACCTTTGCAGAAAGATTTGGTGATCTTGGTTCATCCTTGGGATCAGTTATATAGGGATCTCAATCATATTTTATGTGGAAAGGTTTCAAGAGGGAAACTGATTTTCGCGTTTCATTTTTATACGTAAATGCTCCACTTTGCACATGAAGTTATTAAAAATAGAGCGTCTGCATAAAAAAGTGAAGCGCTAGCTAAAATCAGCATCCTTACAAAAAAAATTTACACTGTTGATGTAAACATTTGTTTTCTCCAAATTAATTACATCGTGCCACGTTGCAAAACAGTGGTCTCAATCAGTAAAACATGACGACGTGACCCAATATAATTGATTTGGAAGAAATAAATGTTTACACCGGCGGTGTAAAGAATTTAATCTCTTACAAAAATGATACTCTAAAAGATTCCCCAGTGATATACATGGCCAAAAGTACGGGTGTCCTTATTCCCCAAATAGTATCTCACTTTTCAACACCTAATTAACAAATTAGTACTAGTATAAACCATTGAACATAAACCAAGGACCTTAAACTCCAAGAAATTAAAGATCAAAACCAGAATAAATGCGAAACTTCTTCCTTCTTAATTAATTTGTATGCTAAAAATGGATATGCTAACATGCTACTCCACATATTCGACAGACAGTAGCGGCTCCACCCTTTGCAAATGGTGGTCATTTGAACACCTTTATCAGAATTTCTGGAGCTGCCACCGCCGTCAGAGAGCATATATTGTCATAGCCTCAACACCATATAGTCATCTATAGGGGACACGGGAGATCTATGTTGGAGCCAAAACTTAGATCAAATTACATATACTACGAGCGTTACATAGTGTATTCAGCCCCACTAAGCAGTTATGGAGATTAGAACCTAAATATTGAGCGAATACTCATTCTTCGATGAAGAAAAGCTCGAATAGTTTAAAACTTAACCGTTTTAAGTCCCTCTATCTTGATCCAACTAGTATGCACCCATTAATTTAGCAGTATTATGTTGGAGGATTTCATTTTCACAAATGCATAATCGTGTATTCTACTCATGTCAAGCGCTTATCATCACAAATTAAAACCCGCAGAAGTAAGTGAAGACACAACTTTATTTTCTTACTCTCGTGTCACTCCCAAGCTAGCGCCAACGGATCAAACTGAGACTTGGCCCACCTAGCCTCTGCCCAACAATCTCCCCTCTAGCACCTGCCTGCAAGCAGCATGCTACCCACGAAAGTTGAACTCTTGATCTTGGGTCTGACACCACTTGTTACGCTACCACCGGATCGTAAACCAAAAACACACACTCACGCAAACCAATCAATCACAGAGAGAAAGAGAGAACACACGAGGATTTTATATGGCTACCTAAAATCAGTTACATTCACAGGGGTAAGAGATTTCTATACATATGTGAAGAAGATTGCACACTCAACTCAACCTCAATTGGTCGCACTCTGGGTTTTCGTTTTTGATTACCTCTATTCGTAGATGTTGGCTACTATTTTATTTTTTTATCGGCAATGTTGGCTAGCTACTATTGCTTTTACTTTTTCAAACGATATGGTGTCCAAGCGTAGCTCGACTAATTTTGAGATTTGAAGTTAATGAACATGCAAACCTCTAGTGGCCCCAATGATTTCTTTTGCTTCCGGTAGAAGTTGCGCCTATGAACTTGAAAGAAGCCTGTTACTTGCTGTGAAATGAGAATTTTAAGTTCTGCAATACCCACGAGCATGAAAAGTAAATTTTGTTTTCCGAATTGGAAACCATATGCCAAATATAATTGGAGATCATAAAAAGAGATAGGGAACTATGTAGAAAATCCATATGCACAACTCATGAAAATCAAACCTTAGTTTTATTCTAATTGACCGCCAGATTATTTTTCTTTTCTCTTCTCTTATTCATAGTGAAAACCGGTGTTAGCCGTGGATGTACACGTACAATTAGAGAACCTCATAAGAATATGTGTCGTTTCTCGTAATTTACGTTCTCTTGTACTAATTGATTGTTCTTCGCATGCTGTGTGTGTTGTGATTTGGCAAAACTCGCTTAGAAACAATTGCTTGGGGATAGCATCGGTCATTACCTTTTCTTATTAGTTTTAGAACACATCCAAGAATTAGCACGATCTCTGCTTTTCTAATCTAAATAAAAAGTAATCTTGATTAATAGTGGTCCCTTCATTAATTTCCAAATTATCAGGTAATTGATAATGACAACAGGTGTCGGAATTGGAAAAAGATACAAAGGAATGACATGCAATTCCAATAACCTTTTCTAGAAATAAATCCAAATTGGACACCTTCTTGATCATGACCCTTTGAAGAAAATCACTTTTAAATCCATGTTATTGGAAAAATTACGTAAGAGCTAGCATTAGATATACTTACCTTTCAAGCTATTCTTTTTGGCCTGCTGCTAAACGAACTAAGCTACTCGAATTTGAGCTCGTGTTTATTCGTTAAAAGCTTGTTTAAGATCGGCTTGTTACATAATCAAACCAAGATTGAACATGTTTTTGAAGCTCGTTAAGATTTCAAGCCAAGCTTGAACAACCTACTACTCGGCTCGTTCGGCTTGTTATGTATAAAAAATTCAAGTTACTTGAGATCAGCTCGTATTTGGCTTGAATAAAACTCGTTTGAGATCGGCTCTTCTCATAAACAAACTAAGCTTGAACATATTTTTGAAGCTCGTTAAGTTATCAAACCAAGTTTGATCAGCTACCCATTTGGCTAGTTTATCACCCCTATCTCTCAAGCTGTTATGTATTGAAACTATTTGAGAGATTTTGGGAAAGAGAATCGCGCGGATGGGTAAGTATTGTCGAAATTTTGCAGTACAATGCTTTGACCTGTTCATACGCGCACAAGGCATAATCATGTATTGAGCCGTCCTTGGAAATAGTAATTGCGAAGTCTACACACATCACTCGAGTCCCAATATAAGTGGGAAGAATGTGATTTGTTTAAGCCTGCAACTGATGAGTCATTCAACATTATATTAAGACCCACCTAACTTTAATATCATCGTCATGTACGCATTGTTATCTTTCATCGCTCTAGCATGACTGTATGCGCAAATGAGAGAGATCTATAATGATCGATGCTGACTGTGAAATTGTTCGTCTGATCATTACACAGCGTTTGTGAGGATCAATTTTGGTGATTTTCCGGCGGATTTTCTGGAGTGCGACATCTCGTGGGGTTCGCAGCGTGGTGGGTCGATCGCCGTTTTCCGTCGCCTTGTGGTGGTTGGTGCATGGCCAGGTCGGAGGCCTTGGGAGTGGCAGATTGTTGCTTGCGGTGGTGGTGCGGCGGCGTTTGTTCTCCGGTGGTGGCAGTGTGTTTGGTGTAATATTGTTAGAGCATCCACGATGTAATAATCAAAATCAAAAGGTTGCTAAAGTTAGCAATGTGTGATAAAAAAAAGTGCTCACATTGTAATAATCAAACTTAGCAAACTCTTAGCAACTCATCAAATTTGGGCATTTGGATAATTAAAACTAGCAACCTTTTACCAATAACCAAGTTTATTGGATCTGTTAGAATTGTGGCTCATATGTTTAATATGAAGAGATACGAAGAAATTCTAGAAAGAAGGCCGGATGCCGGATCGGAGCGTACGGTATCGTACAAGGGTATTTTTGGGATTCAGACCAAATACCAGGTTATGGTTAGAATAGAGTCGCTATAAATACTCTATGTTGTAAACCCTAATTTATAACTGTGATAATAAAGAACAGTAGCCGCTCTCGCTCCCGTGGACGTACCCGATTTTGGAGAACCACGTATATTGCTGTGTTGATTTCTTTACTGTTCTTATACTCGTAAATCGTGTGCGTGTGTGTGTCGATCCTAACAGGATCCCACATATTCTCAATTGAAACTCACTCTCCGTAAAGCAAATTTTTCATTGGTAGGTGAAACTCACTCTCCACTTTGACAAGTGATTGTGCATTTAACAATATTGATCACTTTATGGATTTTAATAAATATTCTCAACTTTCACTTATTTTACTAGAATGTCATTCAATGTAGACAATTAGCTAGATTAATAAGAAAAAAATTGACCGTTAGATTTGAATTTTTGCCAACTCATTTTGATTATGGGCAAAAAGTAAATAATGTGAAACTTGACATTGCTAACTTTAACAACATCTAAATGGATAATCAAAATCTAATGTGACAAGTTTTGATTATTCACTTTTGATGCTCTTAGGGTTTAGTTTTGGTTCCTGTGTTGGCTTGGTCCTATTGGGCTTGGCCATGTTTAGGTGTGTGCCCGCCTTTCGGCCTTTGCCCTTTGGATGCTCTGGGCTATGTCCCTTGTGGTGTTTTTTTTTTTTTCATCTAACCTTTGATTGAATTCTATTCTCCCACCCCTAATATGATGTATCATTTGTTAAGTTTTTTTAATAAAACTGTTTTTGCCTATCCAAAAAAAAAACCTACTACAATAAAAGCGGGAGTTAGGTTTTTCCGTCATCCGGATGAATCCATAACGGAGTCCAATATAGTTTGTGCCTCACAGAACGGAAACCGAAAACCAGGTTAAATACACTCTCTTAGAGGCGTAGACAAACAGGCAAATCTTATCGACTTGGGTTTTTCCGTAGTCCGGACTCCAATATAGTTTACAATAATGCTACTCACACAACGATCTAAACACAACAACTTACACAACCTCTCGCATACACGTGGGCTCCACACACACTACTGTGTGTGGAGCCCACGTGTATGTGAGAGGTTATGTGTGTGGAGCCCACGTGTATGTAAGAGGTTGTGTTTGATATTGTGTTTGGATTGTTGTGTGAGTATCATTTTTGTATAGTTTATGCCGGACACAACGGAACCGAAAATCAGATTAAATACCGTCTCTTAGAGGCGTAGACAAACAAACAAATCTTGTTGACTCGATCAACTGCTCCACTAGTTTTAGAGAGGATGAGCTTCGCATAGGGTTGCTAACAAATTAGGTTCAAAAGAAAAACTACAGGAAAGAAAGAAGCCCTTACGCAATTGCCTCAACCTCTAGCTATCGGTTGAGTCACGTTGCTAAGCTAGCCTTAGAGAACCCTAAAGGAAATAAAGCCACTTCCAAGAGATCTACCTACGACCAACCTTTTAGTGAATAATTACTTTATTTCTTAATTCAAAAGATAGGAAGATGTATATATATATTTTTTTTAAATAACTAAGATTGTGGGATAAAGGAGAACATCGATTGGGCCTTCTTCTTCTTTTTATAAACCGGATGTCCGGGTCAACTTGCGCGCACTTCAACTAATTCTGGGATCCTGAAGGTAACGACAGGACATAACCACATGGCCTTTCCTTGGGGCTTTAGCCATCTAAATAGAATTTTTTATCGGCAAAAAGTCGGTAGTATTAGAATGGTTAGATTAACACATTCGAAGAGGAGTTGAAGGCCCCTTTCCGCTAAGAGAAATAAGTACTTATTTGAATTTTTTTGAATTAAAGATAATATATTGTGAGATAATGACTTGTCTCGTAAAAAAATTACTTTAAAAAATTAGAACATTAGCGGAATGGTGCCGCACCCTACTGTGGTTGGGTCAAAAACCAAATGGCAAACTAAGATACTACTAATAAACTCGACTTTCATTTTCAGTTGGGTTCTTTACAGCCTGGGAAATTGACTTTTAACTGCGCTCGATGACCCAAAACTAGAACTGGGTTTTAGACAGAGAGGGCCCAATATCGAATCCCAAATGGTTTTGGTCTAAGGCTGGGCCACTCCTGACGATGACTTGCAGCCCATATTTGTTGGTAGCCCAAACGTGGCCCAACATTAAGCCCAATACAAACACATAGAGAAGCTTTAGCATTAATCTGTTTAGAACCCCTACAAATCCTAGCCGTCCATTGTTCGGATGAAAATCCGAGCCGTCCATTGCCGAGATGGACGGCCGGATTGGCCCGCACTATACGCATAACTACATGAAACAAATTCTTGACCAACAAAATTGATAGGCGCGCAATATCATAGATATAAGCGCCTAAGTAGGGCGTTTTAGCGCGTTAGATGCGCGGTTTATTCCATTTTCCGCTTGATGTCGCGTTTTGTCTTGTTTTTGTATTTTTGTTAGTTTCGCAGGAAATAAGGCGGTTTTTGCGCCGAGTTTGGATTGAGAGGTATTCGGAAAGGCCGTGATGGAGCTTGAGAGCGAGAAGGGCTGTGGAGACTAAGTGTTGAAGTGGAATTGACGAGGAAGTCATCGTAGTTATTCGTGAGCGCTACAAGAAAGTGGTATAGCGCTCAGAAGTGGATAGCAAGGCCCTCGAAACATACAGAGAGCTCGCGAGCGCTACACCATTTTGGGTGTAGCGCTACCTAAAGCTTAAGGAAGTCAACGGTCAACGTCAGCGGTCAACGGAAGTCAACATGCCCTTAAGGGGTTAGGTAGCGCTACACCCGAGAGCTTATCATGCCATCAAACGATGCCGTTTTGGGTCGTTTAGGGTCCGATTCCGATTTATTTTAGGATTTTAATTGTAAATTAAAAGGGGAAAGTATAAAACCCCGTTTTAGCTTAGAATTAGGGTAGCTTTTTCATAACACGTTATAGTTTTTACGTTTCGTTTAACTTTTGGCTGCTGTTCTTCTAAGTTCTTATTTTGCAGATTCAAGTTTTAATTGAAGTTCTTTCAAGTTTTTCAGCTTTAATTCCTGTTCTTCTTCGGTAATCGTATCCGTTACTCTTTCGTAAGTTTGTGAATCGTGTTTTTATTTCTATTTCAATTATTCGAAGCATGTTTAGATCTAGGGTTTTAATTATTTCTGCGTTTAATAAAGTTATGAGTGAGTAGTCGCATAGGGTGCGGCCGCGGGACGGAGGTGTCACATGGCTAGTTTAATTGATGTTTTTACCTCGGGATCGAATTAATTTAATCTTTAAGCAGTTTTAGGAGACGAAAACTCTTCTAACAAACAAAACCCAGGCATCGCCGGAATTCGAATGCGCACGGATACTGGTGACAGGTGGTGCGCATTTGTTAGGGATCCTTTTTCTTATTCTAAAATCAACAAAGTGAATAATTGTGGCCCGAGTGAACATCGATTAGATTAGTTGCGGACGCTGAGTTCCCACGGCTGTACTCTCCTTTTTAAATTCTTATTTCATTATTTTAGTTTGGTAATTTAGTCAGTAAATCAACCTCATTGAGCAAGGGGTGGCTACCTAAGAGCCAGGTTAAACTAGAATTCACACTTTTGAGTCAGCACCGTCCGTCCGTCTCTGTGGTTCGACTCCGGTACTTCCGGATTTATTGTGCTACACTGGTCGAGAGTCCTACGCTTGGGACGCGTCTAAATTTATAAACACCCGACAGGTCAAGCAAAAATCCCATGAGTATGCTATTTGTTTTTGGTAAGTATCATGAGTATTAAACAAGGGGGCGGCGGCTTCAGAATTTTCGCTTAGCAGTGACAAAAATGTGACAAATTTTTTTGTATATACTATTTGAAAATTTGTTGGGTTGTTGAGCTATACTATCCATATATTTATAAATTTAAGTGAATTTTCATTTACTTTCACTACTACATGCATGTGAGTAATTTAGTACCGACAATATATATTGAAGAAGACTCATATTATATGTAAAAGTAAAATTTTTAGTGCATTTTTTGAATCCAGAGGAGTTCGCTTGAGCCCCTTCAAACACTAGCGCCGCCCCCGGTAGTAAACTTACCACATCGATTTCTTTTTTCGGTCCTCAAGATAAGAAAGCTCGAAGACTATTAAACCGAGCTATATGTTATGATCAGCTGTCTCTTTAAACTTAAACTTACCACATCGATTTCATTTTTCTCAAGGAAATTTAAAAATAGCTTGGAAAAACTTTTTACTCACAACTACAAGTTTCTTGTTCCATTAATTAATGGAGTTAGACTTTTGTTGAAGAATTGTTTAGACGTTCATCTTAGTATTAAATATCGTTGACCTTGCTAGTTGTTGGTTGCGTGCAAACATTCTTCCCAAGTTTGGTAAATTAACCTAGCATTGTGCCATTGTCAATGGTTGGTTATGAAGTCATCGAGTACTAAGATCATTGCAATTTTTGAAAATGATAAGTTAACAGGCGTTGATTCTGCTAACTAGAATCCTTATCCACAGATCGAAGTCATATATACCGAAGACTTGTATAAAATACTATCTATTAGCTAGGGTCGTTTGCCGACAGGATAAGTTTTGGGTGTACATATATAGTATGGGGAGAGAAATGATATATAAAAGGGCGAAAGATATAGAGGGATATGTCGTAGATGATTTGTTTGAGTAATTTATAGAAGAGGTGACATATATATTATAAGTATGTACTTGGTTTGTTGTGGGGTGAATATAATTAGGTAGATATTGAATTAAAAAATGAAATGTAGTATTTTTGTAATAAAAAAGCTGGATATGAAGGCAGATATAACAAGGATAGGAGGGAGATGGTGCTATGATATCTTGCTCCAGGCATATATAGAAACCGAGAGATATTATATTCACCGTCCATATATATCCAGATGACAAACACTGGATATATATATATATAAAAGTAGTTCGGATATACTATCCGGATTGAAACGAGCCATTAGTATGGTGGAGTATTTAACAAACTTGCGTTTTGTCTTCATCCTCACATGCAACCATCAGCAGAAGAAAAAAGGGTAAAATAAGGTATCTTCAACATAAATTTTACTTTGCCAATTTGATAACCATCTCATGACCAATGACCTTTTCAAAACATTTTACTTCACCAAATCAAGAAAACAAGGAAAACGTTTTCAATGTACATCTTCATCTGAAAACTTGTCAATCTCCTCAAGAGTCATTGTTTCCAAGATCATATGCCCGTTTAACATTCAATAGAATAACACTAATGACGGAGGTTGCTGGTCAAAGGCCTGAGAGTTAGCCCGCGTTAATTTGTTCATCTTAAGGTTCGAAATCTCTGATGTGCTATCAACTTTTGTTAGACAAATCCATAAAGAGTTTTCACTCCAAGCTTTAAATGTCTGCCTCCTAGTTTGTGGACGTCGAAATCGTTCTCTCAGAATTGGTCGAAATGTGCATGAGCTGACCCAGACACCCTGACATATATATATCAAAAAAAAAAAAGTAATATGTATTCATGAATTTTCACGAAACTCTTGTGGGGTCCATCCGTGTGAGTTGTGCTCCAGCTTTAAATGCTGATCACCTCCTAGTTTGCAGTTAGCGGAACTGGCCTCTCAAGGATTAGTCGAAGTGTTCGTAAACTGACCCGGCCAGACACTCTTAGATATCAAAAAGTAATACGTACGTATATATGAATTTCCACGCTGCAGGTAGTTTGTTAGCTCGTAATTGGCATTAGTAAATGCACCTTAATTGACAGAAATAGATATGATAATCCAATAATTGATCCAATGGAGGTTATCTTAATTAATTCCCTATATGTATAGAGCAGATAAGGCTCTGATGAGATGGATATGAGTAGAATATTGTGTTGGTAATATTAGTGATTTTCTTTACGGTATAGTTGATGAATTTTCTTCTGGTTCTTCGTTGATGATGATGCAATTACAGTGACTGCCTCATTTAATTTCAATATTGCTCTTACGTACTTGTGCAAGGTTGTGTTACGCATCTTCTAGTATTTTTTTTCGTATTGAATACTTCTCGCGTATTCTAACACGTCTTATTTTTGCCAAAAGTTGAGAGGTAGTATTCATCGAAAGATCCCCATGGGGGAAGGTTGAGAGGCCACAGATCGGACACTCTAACAGAAAGAGTGTATAAGCGCATAAATGCGCCGCCCTACAAAATGAGAAGAAAACCCCCCAAATGAGGACAAAATCCCCCGAGAGAGGACAAAACCCCCGAAGGAGGACAGTATTATAACACGTCAACAAGTGTAAATCGGTTATGAAAATAACATGTTCTACTAGGAGAAGTATAATGTACGCAATATGGGTGTTTGGGTATTGTTAGATTGAATATCTACTTGGACATAAGATCCGCTTAGTTATACGTATCGGTTTTATCTCTATATGTACCAAATTGTACATAAAACGCGTATCGTAAGAGTTAGTTAAACACAAGATGTGTTCAGAGATATGTCTCGGTTTTGTATCTAAATGAATCGAATTGTGAGACATATACATCGCGTATCCTAAGATTTTGACCACGTTAATTAGACTTGTTTATATACTTTTTGTCATTCCATGATTTCCTTGAACCAAATCGTTTTATTATTCATTGTGGGTTATCACTGCAATCGTCATGATCAAAATGGGTGCGACTGACGCAGATACCTTCCCATGGCGATGTGTGTAACCATAGGGATTCTAAATCCACGACAGATCACGAAAGAGATCAGTCGCCCATTAATTTCTACCGCCCCACCCAGGCACGAGTAGGACAAAACCTCTCTCGCTCACGGACTCACTACCGCAAGTGGGTTGAACCTTGCGACCGCATGAGAAAAAATTAGGCATTTTACCCAGAGAGTAAGAAACTGAGAAATGAAACTTTGGTTAATTTCAACTTTGGGCTTCTCATTTGTATAGTATAAACAAAACCCAGGCTTACAATACAACGGAATTGAAACTGGACAACATTGTCACAACTATTTCTCTCTTTTCCTACGAAAGTGCTACACATTAATTGTAATCAAATCCAAACCCAGTTCAATTCGTATCCGAATCTCTCCCGGGTGTCTCTTCTTCTTCTTCTTCTCTCTCGGCCATCTCTCGTTCTTCGTCTCTCACCTTCAGCGAAGCCAATGAACTCGATGACAATTCGCTATGGTATTGTTGCACCACCAGCACTGATGCTGCTGTCTGGAAATCCGGCGAGGTCAATAACCCACCCACCGGTCCCAACTCGGGGCAATCGCTATTCCGGTTCATGTTTGCAACTAGCTGACCCACTGGCATTCGTCCAACCAGATACAGATTGCACCGGCTTTGTTCCCGTATGATCCCAACAGCTTCTGCAGCACTACTCACTACTCTCTCGTCGTACTTGATCGAACCATTCTTCGATATTTTCTCCTTGATTTCGCCAATAAATTCTTCGTCTTGGGAACCTAATTCATCTCTAGAGCCTCCGGCTTCGGTGATTTCAAGCGCTATGTTCTCCCGCACAGCGTTGGGGCTTACGAGGAACCGAATAACGACTAAACTTATGCCAGGGTGCTCAGCCATTCGAGCCCCATAGGCAAGCGCTTCGCGATCATCCGGTCCACCAAAGAACAAAGCCGTTATGACAGAATCAACATTGCTTGCGGATATGTGAGTAGTCCCACCGAGCCCACGGTCCACCAAAATCCCGACCGAACACGGAGCGTGTTCAAGAACCCGTTTATTAACACACCTGAAATCAGTCCTAGTAGTCTCCAGCTGCCCATCAAGCCTTTGGTGTTTGTGAAATGGTAGAATTATGATCGCCGCGGTTTTTCTCTCAGCGCTTCCACATATGTCCTCATGCATGCTGTTCATGGCCGAGATAGCCGTCATCGGTCTAATATACACGTTGCTCAGCTGCCGGAAAGCCTCGAAAGCAACGACGACTTGGTTGGAATTGGGACCGACTCCCCTGTTCCAAAAGGGCAGCCCGTTTCGTCTAGCCTTATGGACCATCAGTATAGCAGATGTCCTTTCAGTAAGCTCCATGAGGTGCATTGCGTATACGCATAGGCCCGTTCGCTTCTCAGTTCCGCGAGAGGCCTCGATGAGGTTAATCAGGGAGGGGACGTTCCCATTGCTGTGGAAACATGCCAGAATTCGGAGTTTTGTGTTCGGGTCTCTCCTTTGAATTGTCCGGTACTTGTATGCAGATCTACGCGTCCTTTTCGCCGGCTTGTAAACTGCTATTACTAGTGGTGTTGTTATGAAGGTTGTGAAAAGAGCCATCAGAACCATTATGGCAAATGTTTGGTCATTCAACACCTGCAAAATTGATTAACATGCATGCAATTATCAAAACCAAGAACACTTGCCATTGCCCATTGTGATTATGAAAACTGAAGAACAATTGCCATTACAATTCCGAAAATTGGAAACTGGAAAATTTTCCAAGCGGTGAGCGTTTTCCTTCTGTTTACAACGCGTGAAAACTCCTTTTTCGTGTTCTCATGAAATTTCGGCTGATATTGTTTCGAAGAATTTGTGCATTTTCAATGGCAAACGAAACATGTTTTCTGGCATGTTTCCAAGCTACGTTACACGGACACGGGTACGTGAATTGGGTGCGGGTACATATCTAAGGGTCGGACACCTCAAAACTGAAAATTGAGGATTCAGGGATATGTATCCGAATTTGGACACGGGTGCGGGGATCCGCTGAATAGTTATACATAAATAAAAATATTTATATTATTTATATAAATATACGTAAAATTATGTCATAAAAATATTCTTTTCTTTGCACAAAACTAATTAAAATTATGAATGTTTTTATGGTTGTTTATGGAGTATAATTGTTCTGTTAATGATTTGAGGGGGTTAACTGTAATGTTAATAAACAAAAAGGGTCTTAGTGTAGTTTATACTTTATACTATAATATAATACGATACTCCTCAAAACCACGTCGATCAAAACCAGTTTCTCAAAATTCAAAACCACATCTCTCTCTCTCTCTCTCTCTCTCTCTCTCTCTCTCTACGCAGCAGGAGGTTCGATGACGACGACGACAACAACGATCCGCTGCTCCTCCGAAGACAACCTCCGACGACAACGATCTGCTGCTCCTCCGACGGCGGCGGCTTTCACACATCGATCTTCAACGACGACCTTCTTCGACGACGAAACAAGGTTCACCTCTTACCTCATCTTCTCCTCCCTCGTCGTCCTCTTCTTCTTCTTCTTCATCACTAAGTCTGCTCTGCAACGTGTCCGATTTTTCCCGACGAATCCAGTACGGGATCCCACACCCGCACCCGTGTCGTGTCGTGTCGACACGGGTACTTCGCCCAAAAACAGGGATCCGTGTAACACAGTTTCCAAGATATTCGAAGAAAGAAAATTAAGAAACTGATGACAAAAACCTTTCCAAACAGAGCCTGAGAATTCAGATACTAACAATAACTTAGGCCAACAAACTTACCCCTCTGTCTTTGCCAATGTTGAGGACAATGAGCTCCACCAAGCCTTTAGTGTTCATCAAGAACCCCAGAGCCAAAGCCTCCTGAAAAGGCACTTTGCACAGAAGTGAGACAACAACAGTGCCTATAATCTTCCCAAAACAAGCAGTGCATATGACCAAAACAAGAAGCCCCCATGACTGACCCCCATGAATGGTGGCCACATTGGTCTTCAATCCGCTCGACACGAAGTACAAAGGAAGGAACAATCCAGACACGAGATCCTCGATTTTCTCCACGAGAGAACCAGCAAACGGCCCATCTTTTGGAATCGAAACTCCGATGATGAAACCCCCGAACAAGGCATGGATTCCAATAGCATCGGTGGTGAATCCTGCAGCCAAAACGGTGCATAAAGTCGCGCACACGAAGAGCTCATCCACCGGTTCTCCCTCTGGGGACTGCTTTGCCATCCATCTAAATACAGGAGGGACAAGGAATGCGCAAAGGAGGACGAACCCGGCGCCACTCAAAAGGACCCATAAGGAAATGATGGGGGAATGGCTGCCAGACAGGGCAACGGCAAGAGCAAGCAGGATCCAAGCTGCCACGTCATTGACCGCAGCAGCTGACATTGCCATACGGCCCACGTCAGTGGTTAAAAGCTTGAGTTCAGCCAAGATACGGGCCAAGACGGGGAAAGCAGTGATGGAAAGGGCTACACCCATGAACACTAGAAACGGGGCTTCGCTTACGCCTTTGGAAATGGTTCCTCTGAGCACGAAAGAAGAACCGATTCCTAGGGCGAAAGGGAGGCTGATTCCAGCCAGGGCAATGCTTAAAGCTTTTTTTCCAGTGCGTCGAAGAGACCTCGGGTCGAGTTCTAGGCCTACGAGGAACATGAAGAAGAGGAGGCCCATGTTGGCTAGGGTGTCCAGAACTGGGTAACTCTTTGGTGGAAAGATCTTGTTCAGATAAGTTTGGTTTCGACCAAAGGCAGATGGACCGAGTAAAACTCCTCCCTGCGAAAAAGGAACACCTATTAGAATTCGAATTCGAATTCCCATATGAAGTACCAATGCGTTAAAACGAACAAAACGAAAGAAATAGATCCAAATCATGTAGTACTAAGTTTCAAGAGCATCTATAGTTGAGTCTCCTTAGCTTTAGTAATGCAATAGTATGAAATAAGAGATGGAAAATGCGATTCGATTAAAGAGAAGGAAGGGGGACCGAGAGGAACTTACAACAATCTCAGCAATAACGCGAGGCTGTCTTAATGGCCTCAACAGAAAAGCGAGGAGACGACTGAGAACAACAACCATGCATATTTGCAGAATCGCGAGGGGGAGAGCAAAATCGAGAGGATCGTCCCCCTGGAACACCCCATTCGACGTAGCAGCCATGGGGGCTGGGGCTGGACATGTTACAGTAGCATTTGAGGCCATTTTTTTTGCACTGGAGCTACCGACTGCGAATACAAGCTCCAAATCCTCTATTCAATACCTGTTGTATTACAAATATCTATCAGATTATGCATTCAAAACTCAATACATCAAATACTGGGAAACAAACTTTAGCTATAGTACTTTTACAATTACGCTTATTTGTCAATTAATTTTGAGTTGGATGCTCTAACACACAAGTCTCGAGTCCCAAGCTACTTGTTCAAGGAAGTTAAAGGCAGCGAATATATTATTTTCTTATTTTTAACAATTTTACTCTAGAATTATGCGAAAAGTGTCACAATCATGATTTCATACGATCTCATATATGACCTAAGGTATCCAAAAAGCAACATAAATTGGTACGTTGAATACTCCAGAGATACACATCCACAGTGATTGATTGGAAGAATATCTATTTTAGATATGTATAACACACGAGGATTGGATAAATTTTGGTAATTGATACGGATACGCTACGGATACGCATCCTTGGTGTGTCGTCTAATAACACAAAATGATGACATTTTGTTGTAGACTTTCTGCTTTTGTTTCCAATTCTAAATTTCCATGTACAATACTCCTAAGCGAAGATGATATCACCTGTCCATTTTTAATGAACAGCTAATGTCATGATATCAGCTGCCCTAAAAGAACGAAACAAGGAAAGACAAATAATAGAAATCCTAACAAACCCTTCAAATTTCGATACCCAAAACAGTTGATAAGTAGGAAATTGGGTTTTAACTTTTAGATATTTGTAATGTGTTAGGTGCCACTAGTACCTCCCTATGTACAACTTGAATTTTCTGGTCCACCTCTGTTAACCCTGGGACAAACCAAACCGCGGGTTTGGTCTCGTGGTCAAGGTTCGGGACTAAGACATTTCCACTCTTCTAAGTTCTTAAGTTCGAAACCTTGCAAGTGTTATCCTTCTTTGGCCTCTCGGAATTAATCGAGATGCGTGTAAACGGACCCAGATTTGATATAAAAAAGAAAAGAAAGAAGTGTAGGAAACACCACAGTACTATTAGTTATTAATTACTACTCCAAGAGTAAAGTATTACACCATTCGTATAAGCAGTTTTTTTTTTTCTATAAGGGAAACCATCAGATGAACTGATGTTACGTGATAAAGAAAGTTTGTTGAGAATATAAATAATAAAGTTGTCCCTCTCTCTAACAGTTTAAGCTTTTAGATGAGTTGGTGGTTAACAGCCTAATATAGTATCAGAGCAGATAATAAATCCTGGGTTCGAAACTCACTGTCTACCCAATGATTAAAATTTACACGTGTTTAGCCCACTTATGGAGAAACCTCTAGCTTCACGTGAGGGGACGTGTTGAAAATATAAATAATAAAAGGGAAAGACTACAATACACACCCCTTATTTGGGTGTGTATCATATGCACTCCCAAAATGTTATGAATTATAGAGAAAATGTTACGAATCGTATTGTTAAAAAGTTACGAATCGTATAAAGGTTAAGAGATACATCAAAATGTTATGAATCATAATGAAAATGTTACGAATCGTACTGCTGAAAAGTTATGAATTCTAGAACAAAAGTTACGAAACACGCTAAAATGTTATGAATGAACCATAAAATAGGTGCATATGATACACCCTTTTAAGGGGTGTGTATTGTAGACTTTCCCATAATAAAATTGTCCTTTAGAGAACTATTTTCTATGGAGAGAGAGAGAGAGAGAGAGAGAGAGAGAGAGACGCCTCTGTTGAACGTGGGGGAGATACGTGGTTTTATTTGACTTCCGAACACCACAATATAAAGTTAATTTCCAGCAGTGGAGCCCATGACTTGCAACCTCAAAACATAGAAAGACTAGCAGAGGGGAAAACTATTCATGATCAGTGCTCTTTCGGGCACCTTCTCCGCCACCACACGATCACGTGGAGTTCAAAGACCAAGTGAACGGACCCGTACATGAGTGTGTAGTGAAGAAGGGGCCTGGGGCCCACAGGGGCACGGAACAATCTCTAGAGAGAGTGTTTAGGCAGTTTTAAGCAAACTTCGGTTGATTCCTCCCACCAATCTCATCGTCCACTACCGATTGAGAACCTATTTAAAGTCGGGATGATAATTTTCATATGGAGTGACACCATAAGAACTGACCGCATCTAAATGATTTCAAACTTGAAATTATAAAAAGGAACTGTCCATTACGAGTCGGCAAACGTGAATATAGTATGAGAGGAGAAATGATAAAATGACGGATACACATATATAGAGAGATACATAGGGGAGTGATTCTGTCACTCCCCTTTTCTCTAACGCCGCTCCCCTTTGTGTCTATATTAGATGATTTGTTTTGTGAGAAAAGATGAGTGGCGTTAGAAAAAGAGAGAGTGACAAAATCAATTCCCTATATATATGGGGAATCTGTAAGTAATTTATATGAGAGGGAATTTGAATATACTCCTACTTGACTTGTTTTTGGATGAATATGAGTATGTGGATATAAAATTATAAGAAAATGTGACACTTGGCGTAATTAAATTTTTTATATGAATGATGATAAAATACGAGTAGTTGTGTATGAAAGGAGACATAATAAGAATAGTTGTATATGGAGGCGGTTGTAATAAGGATAGGAGAAAGTGGTATTATTATATCTCACGCCAAGCGGATATACAATCCGGGAATATGTTATAGCCGCCTTATTTTATATCCGAGTGACAAACACTAGTACAAGTAGTTTGGGCAAAATATCCAGGATTCGTTGATAAACGGGCTCTCAACACTTGTCCACGCGAGATTATTCAGTGCCCTTGGGGCACCACACATGACGGTGCCAGGTTTGTAAGCATAGAAATGGCATATACTGCTAGAAAACAAACAATCACGGTAAGCTCGATCAAAAGTCGCTGGCAATAAAGAATTCAAAGCCTGCCATCAGTTGGCTTTTCAACTTCACACGAATCCCACCTCCCCGCAACGAAAGCTAAGATCAAGGAACTGTTCATATACGTTGAACAAAAGCTAAGATCGAGGAACTGTTCATATATATATATATATATATACGTTGTCAGATTGAAATAAGAAATGCCAATCTTCGATGATTTCGTCGCCATCCAATTGTTCCGGAATGGGTCCATTCAATGTTTGGGAATAGATTGAGCTAAAGACATTTTTTTACTAATTTTAGACACGAATTCAAATACTAGAACAGAAGAAAAATGAATCTAATAATCCAGAACGAAGTTTGATTTCGATTTTCTCATTCTAATGATTCAAGTATTGACAATTGTGTTTTCAATGGTCCGAATTCGCGAAAAATCTATTCGCGCGAATAGATTGTCCATGCATCAGGCCCATTGAAAATACAACCCAACGGTCGAGATCGTGGTCCGGACCTAACACAAAATCCGGACGTCCTGAGTTGAACCCGGACTGTATATAATATATTTATATATACATGCGCGGACACTCATATACGTATGTATGCATACACGTGTATGTATATTTGTAGAGAGAGAGAGAGAGAGAGGAGTCACCTGAATCTTGGAAAACGATAAAGAAGTTCTCTGGTCGCTAGTCCATTTCCACCATTTTTTTTACGGATGTAAGATTTTATTGTGATTTTGAGTAGTGAAGACGGAAGAGAGATGGCGCTCTTGAAGTTCCAGATATTGAGGAGAGAGAGAGAGAGAGAGAGAGAGAGAGAGAGAAATCGGTCGAGGGGTTGAGGACATTGACTGCCTCTGTTTCCAAATTTATAGAGAAAGCGCGAAATTATTGATTATGCCAAGTGGTTATGTCATGCTTCACCTCATCACCTGACGGAAATAAAATAAAATAATTGTTCTGTTAAGCACGAAAATAATTCAGTGCTTCTAGGCAGTGCCGGCTCTAGGCTAAAATCCGAAGTGCAATGTTAAATTGGCTTATTATTAAAAAGAATATGTAAATTTTGAGACCACTTATTATAAGGATTAATTAATAATAATCTTATTTAGGGACACCACATAAGTTTACATCCCTTCAATTTTGAAAGTTATGTTTTCATTCTTTTGTATTGGGAAATATTATACTATCTACCCTTATTTAGGGTAATAATTAGTTACCTAATTAAGTGGGATGTATTTTAGCATTTTAATTAATTCTAGTTACCTAAAATTATAGGTTTTGAATATTTTCCCAAATCTTTCAACATAAAAGGAAGATATTAAATTCTACAAGTGTTGAATGCCTGAAAATATGTTATGCAAACTAGGCTAGTCTAGTTGAAAGACACTTAGTCTCTTATGTTTCATAAAGGGAACAGGAGTTTAAAAATCCTCACATATGTATGGGTGTTTTTCTCTTTGTAGTTGTTGGGGTTATTTCTTCCCATAACGTGGCTTGTAGTTGGGTTGGCATCATAATAATTATGAAATTATTTGAGATTGTTTCTCCCCTAATAGGACTTGTAGTTGGATTTAGACTTGTAATTATCATTGTGGAGTTATTGTTTGCTGCTAAGCTTATAGTAAGTGAGAGCACCGAATAATCTATTGTTAACCACCGTCCAAATATATGGACAAAGTAAAATATATATATATATATATATATATATATATGAAATTCAATTAAATACGGAGTATTTCAGTTTCACGGATACCGATAGACTTTTCAAACATTTCTGTACATGGTTTTAATACAGATATCACCTTTTTAAAATGGTTGTTGATTTTGGCACTCTTTTTTTTGTTAACGGCACTCCCCTGCAAGTATATTTTTGGTGCAAAAATACATTTGTAGGAGAGTGTTGTTAACAAAAAAGGGAGTGCCAAAATCATTTCCCTTCTAAAATTAGGCCTTGTTCTCTTTCAGTAAGTCTGTTAACAAACATTTTCTACACAAATCTGTGTGTGGAGTCCACTCCGAGTCCTATACAAACGATCCGAGCCGTTCATTAAATGTAAAATATTTTTTCAAAGGCTCCCGCAAAAAATAAGCACAATCCAATATAGGTGTTCAATTCAATCATCTAACTTTTCATTATCTTGAAATCTGAATGAAAAGTTAGATGATTAAATGGAGCATTTATAAGTATCGAATTGAGCTGATTTTTTTGAGGACGCCCTTGAAAAAATGTTTTACATTTAATGAACGGCTCGAATCGTTTGTGTGGGATCCAAAATGGGCCCCACAATAAATCTGTGCATTTTTGCTGTGTGTGTAGCATTACTGGTTCTCTTTAGCATTAGGGGGTTTTTTTTGGGGGCGTTTTATCCTTATTAAAAAAAATTGTGTTTGTTATTTTTGCGCCAAATTTCTGTAGATTAACAATTCGTCTTAGTGAAAGAAATCAAAAAAGTAAAAATTTATTAACTTTTACCCAAATGTATGTGAAAATATCTAAGAGCATCCGTAATGGATTTGTTAACTAATGTGTTAATTGTGTGTGCTAAGACTTAACAAATAAAAATGTATTTTTTGTGCCACAATGCTTGTGTGCTAAAGTGTGCTAAATCTAGTAGTGTGCTAAATCTAGTAGTGTGCTAGCATATGTGCCAAGTTTAGTAAAGATGTTAGCAAATAATAAGTGTTGGGGATTCAAGCGCGCAAACCCACGATCAACACACACACAATCGAAGAACAAACCAAGAACAGAAAACAATATAAAGCAATAGAAGAACAAGACACAGAGATTACGTGGTTCCGACTTAAGCTGATTGCTTAATCGTACGTCCACGGGGTGCTGGGGTGTTTCACTATGATGTAAAATATGACAGAGTTACAAAAGGAGGCAGCCCTAACTTTGCTTTTATATCATAAGCATACAATGGACCGAAACCCTAAAAAGGCTGACCAACACGCATCTCGGTTCGCGCTCAGCTTAAATAGATTTCATCCCAACAATTCTCCCACTTGAAAACTGTTTACAGCGACACCTCCAAATATACATCAACGATCATCTTTAGACACCACCAATCATAAACACCACCAGCACCCAGTCTCCCACTCAAGCTTGGAGACCCACGGAAGCTGAACAAGCCTTCAGCTTCCCCACAGTAACCACCTTCGTGAACATGTCTGCCGGATTTTCACTTGTGTGAATCTTCTCCAAAGTGAACTGCCCTTCTTCCAACAGAGAGTGAATAAAGTGATACTTTATGTCGATATGTTTGGTCCTCGAATGAAAGGCTGCATTCTTCGCCAGATGTATAGCACTCTGACTGTCGCTGAACAGTCTGCATTTATCTTGCTCTTTACCCAACTCTTTCATGAAGCTCCTCAACCATACCATCTCTTTGCACGCCTCCGTGGCTGCAACATACTCTGCCTCTGTCGTGGAAATAGTCACTATTCTCTGTAGCCGTGAGACCCAACTGACTGCTGCACTCCCCAAAGTAAACACATACCCAGTAGTGCTCTTCCTGCTGTCAATGTCCCCTGCCAAATCTGAATCCACAAAACCTTGCAGACAAATATCAGAACCCCCATAACACAAAGCCAAATCTGTAGTACCTTTCAGATAACGCAGAATCCACTTGACTGCTTCCCAATGCTCTTTGCCCGGATTTGCCATGAACCTGCTGACAACTCCCACTGCATGAGCAATGTCTGGCCTTGTATTAACCATGGCATACATCAAACTGCCTACTGCCGAGGCATATGGAACACTCGCCATGTAGCTCTGTTCTTCATCAGTTATTGTATTCCTTTCACTCGAAAGCTTGAAGTGACTTGCCAAAGGTGTGCTAACTGGCTTAGCATTCTCCATATTAAAACGTTTCAGCACCTTTTTAACATACTCTTCCTGTGACAACTTCAGCTTTCCCCTTGTTCTGTCCCTACTAATTCGCATCCCAAGGATTTTCTTCGCAGAACCCAAATCCTTCATTGCAAATTCTTTGGACAGTTGTGCCTTGAGATTCACAATCTCATCCATGCTTGAACCTGCAACAAGCATATCATCTACATACAACAAAAGTATGAGATACGACGTACCAAGCTTTTTAAAGTAACAACAGTGATCCCCATGACACCTACTGAAACCCGTATTAGTCATAAAAGTATCAAACTTTTTATACCACTGTCTCGGAGCCTGTTTCAACCCATACAGGCTCTTCTTAAGCTTGCACACTTGATTCTCCTTTCCTTCCACAACATAACCTTCTGGCTGATGCATATAGATGTCCTCCTCCAAGTCCCCATGAAGGAAAGCAGTTTTTACATCTAACTGCTCTAAGTGCAAGTTCTCAACAGCCACAATATTAAGAACACATCTGATAGTACAAATCTTCACAACAGGTGAAAAAATTTCAGTGAAGTCGATACCTGATTTCTGCTCAAAACCCTTCACTACCAACCTTGTCTTGAACCGTTTCCTACCATCAGATTCTTCCTTAATCCTGTAAACCCACTTGTTGTGCAAAACTCTCTTCCCCTTGGGCAACTGAACCAATTCCCAAGTCTGGTTTGATGAGAGAGAATCCATCTCATCATCCATGGCGTGCTCCCACTCCTTCCTGGTCTCAACCTGCAATGCTTCTTTAAAACATTCTGGTTCCCCACTATCTGTTAGCAACAAATAATGTAAAGATGGAGAATAACGTATTGGAGGTTTAGCAACACGTGTAGATCTCCTGGGAGGGGGAGTCTGTGGATTTTCCTGTGGAATGGATTCGGTATTAATATCCTGAGGCTGCAGGACTTTGCTGTCTGGGATCCCTTCAAACTCTACCAAGTCTGAATTTTCCTCAGCCTCCTCGGGTTGACTGTTCCTGTTTCTATACAGAGCAGATTCATTAAATACCACATCCACACTCCTGCGTGTTTTCTGATTTTCAAAATCATACAGCCTATAACCATAGCTATTAGTACCATAGCCTATGAACACGCACTTACGAGACTTAGCATCAAGTTTACCCCTTTCTGCCAGTTCTATATGCATATAAGCAATGCAACCAAAAACTCGTAAATGAGATAAATTTACCTCTTTACCTGTCCAAGCCTTTTCTGGTAATCCACAATTCAAAGGAACTGAAGGTCCCCTGTTGATCAAATACACGGCCGTATCTACTGCATGAGCCCAGAACTGCTTAGGCAACCTAGCATGTAACCTCATGCTCCTCGCACGCTCTAGGATCGTCCTATTCATGCGTTCAGCAACTCCATTCTGCCTTGGCTTTCTTGGGACCGTTTTTATCTTACGAATCCCTTCCGCAGCGCAATGAGCCTCAAACTCATCGCTACAATACTCGCCACCATTATCTGATTTCAGACACTTCAATTTCTTTCCAGTTTCATTCTCAACTAGTGCTCTCCAATTCTTAAAGACACTAAACACATCAGACTTATGTTTAAGAAAATAAACCCACAATTTTCTAGTAGCGTCATCAATGAAAGTAACAAAATAATTAGCACCACCACGAGAGGTTACCTTAGAAGGGCCCCACACATCGGTGTGCACAAGCTCCAGCTTCTCTGTTTTCAGGGTCCTAGCCACCTTCGTAAAGCTGACTTTCCTCTGTTTTCCGAGAACACAGTCCTCACAGAACTCCAAGTCCAGCGACTTACAACCTGATAACTTTCCCTTCGACAACATTACTTTCATCCCCTTTTCACTCATGTGACCCAGTCTACGATGCCACGTAGTGCAATCAATCCCTTTTGCTGCCACCATGATGCTACTATATGTACCTGTAGATACATAGAGGGTTCCGTCTTTCTTACCACGAGCAAGAGTCAAGGCCCCCTTGCTCATCTTCCATGCGTCTGAAGTAAATGATGTAACAACTCCACCCTCTGACAACTGACCCACTGAAATAAGATTCCGTGTTAGACTAGGCACATGTCTAACATTCTTCAATTTCAGAATTGTCCCGTCTGTCTGAGTAATCTGTACATCTCCTTTCCCAACTATGCTGCAAGCTTCATCATCGCCCAAATACACTTTGCCGAAATTTCCTTGCACATAATTTTGTAACACATCCATGCGTGGAGTAGCATGGAATGAGGCTCCAGAGTCTACAATCCAAGACTCACTGCGAGAATCCAGCGAACAAATCAAGCAATCATTATCAGACTCATCAGATACATAGGCAGTGTTCTTACCCCCTTGATTTTTTCCGTTCTGCTGCTTTGCCGGTGCCTTACAATCTCGCCTCCAATGCCCCCTCTGACCACAGTTGAAGCACTCCTCAGTCTTCGTATCTCCTCCTCGAGATTTATTACGGCCCCTGTTATTTGAAGCCGCTCTGCCCTTGTTTTTGTTCTTGTTGTTTCCCCTATTCGCAGACCTGCCCCTATCCTCTGTACTCAACGCTGAACCCGAAGCAGTATCCTCACCCGATACCCTCCTCCGAGCCTCTTCGCCTAATATCAAACCAGAAACATCCTCCTGTTTTATCTTTTCAGACCCAGAAGAATTGCTTACTGCCACGACAAGTCCGTTCCAACTTTCTGGCAAACTTAATAATAAAACAAGAGCTCTAATTTCATCATCGAAATTAATACCCACAGATTCTAGCTAATTCGTGACCGTATTAAATTCGTTGAGATGTTCAGCAACATTAGAATTTTCAGGCATCTTTAGGTTAAACAACTTTTTCATAAGATATACCTTATTCACCGCTGAAGGCTTTTCGTACATCTTTTCTAGGGTTTTGAACAAATCTGCTGTAGTCTTTTCTTTGGCAATATTTGACGCAACCGACGGCGCGAGGGTTAATCGCACAGTCCCCAAAGCTTTGCGATCCAAAATATCCCAATCTGCTTGTTTTATGCTTTCTGGCTTAACGCCGCTGATCGGATGATTTAGATCCTTCTGATACAGAATATCCTCCATCTGCATCTTCCAGAAAGCATAGTTCGTACCATTGAACTTCTCGATCTTGACTTTGTCTTCTGCCATTGCGTGAAACCCTAGATCTCCTAACCCGGAGCTTTGATACCAGTTGTTGGGGATTCAAGCGCGCAAACCCACGATCAACACACACACAATCGAAGAACAAACCAAGAACATAAAACAATATAAAGCAATAAAAGAACAAGACACAGAGATTACGTGGTTCCGACTTAAGCTGATTGCTTAATCGTACGTCCACGGGGTGCTGGGGTGTTTCACTATGATGTAAAATATGACAGAGTTACAAAAGGAGGCAGCCCTAACTTTGCTTTTATATCATAAGCATACAATGGACCGAAACCCTAAAAAGGCTGATCCACACGCATCTCGGTTCGCGCTCAGCTTAAATAGATTTCATCCCAACAATAAGTGGGTCTCACCTCTATAATTTAAACTTCAACCATAAAATATAAATATTCACTACTTCTAATACACATTTGTGGGACCCATTTTTATCCTAACAAACATTTTAACACACAAATTTACCAAACTCATTGTGGATGTTTTAACACACTTCTATGTTATCAATGTCTAACACACACTTGTGAGACCCATTTTTATCCTAATACACCTTTTAACAGAAATATATCAAACCCCATTGCGGATGCTCCAAGATAAAATTCCAGAAAGCTCAATGAATCAACTTTTGAGGCTTTAACAATTGGACATTTCTAGAAATATTTGGGTAAAAGTAAAAAAAATTAGGTTCTCGATCGAATTCCTCATCCACAAAAATTTGGCGCAAAACTAACAAACGCAAACTTTTTTGAATAAAGACAAAACGACCAAAAAAACTCCTAAAGTTAAAGTCTGCTCCGTTAAAGTTCTTATTTTTTAAGTACTTATGTTCCGTTTTATGAAATAGACCATTCTCTCACAATACATCAACTTCTTAGTAGAATGCGCGGGGGCCTTAATTAAGAGAACTAGGCCTCACTACCGTCCCTAAGGTGTCAGTAATTTCCATTAGCGAATTGTTTTTTATTGATATCTTAATTAATTAATGAAATGTCTTTTGAATAAGTTAATTAATGATTTAGCTTACATTCACGATACTGTTGGGGACAGGAATGGAGCTAGGGAGAAGTCAGTAGAGGCGGTCGCCCCTGCAAAGAAAAAAAATAACTCTACTATTATATAGTGAAAAAAAATTCCTATGAAAAATATATATATATTCTTAGCTTGCATACATGGTCACTTGAAATTTATGGCTCCGTCTCTGTTTGGGTATCATACCTATTTCATCTCGGTTGCATTTTGACGAGTTGATCGAGCAACTCATTTTTTTTATAAGTAGGTGTTTGGCCCTGTTTATACGCATCTCAACTAATTTTTTTGTCGCACGCTGTGTCATTGAAACCAAAAATGCGAGTCTTGGCGGATTTTTATTTTGTTATTGTTGTTTGTTTCTTGTTTCTTGTTTTTGTTCGGATTTTTTTGTTTTGTTTGGTGTTTCATCTATGAATACATGTTTCAATTTTCAAAAAATAATAATAATATGAGTCTTAAAATCGCAATGTTAGTGTTATGTCTTTCAAGAATGTATCTCTTACTCAAACGTTTCATTTCCGAATTTCGTGGACGAGATGGCATAAAAATATGGCTGTCTCTGCATGCGAGTCACTTGCTTCTTCTTTTTTTCAATGAAAATGCTAAAAACAGTCCAGTAGGCTGTCGATTAAAATTCAAAAAGTGTGTTGAAATGTGTATAAAGGTGTGTAATGGTATTCGAATGTGTAAAAAGTAGGGCTGTGCACGGGTCGGGCATCGGCCCCTACCCGAACCCGACAATGTCGGGTAAGGAAATTTCAGGCCCGCAACCGAACCGACTGATGGTATACACCCGTCCGCGAGCCCGATTTTTTACTTCGGGTCGGGTCCGACACCCCCCCGGGTACAAAACACACAAACCCGAAGTCTGAACCGAAACTCATTTTTTTAACAGAACCCAACCTGTACCCGACCGAACCACCTGTTCGGAGCCGCCCGAGACCCTTCGGGTCGGGTCGGGTTGGTCGGGTTTCGGTTTTTTTACACACCCCTAGTAAAAAGTGAATCAAAGTATATGTTTATCTGTCTTTTTTCTCCCTTATCGATAGCCCAGTGGACTATCAATAGAACGAGTACCCTTGAATACTCTACTTTGTATTCATATTTAAGTATGATAGAAACTGATAATATTCAAGAATATTGTTCACCAATAAGAATCTTGAGAAAGTCTTTCATTTCTCTATCATTATAGATAATCTCATTCATTTTAATTATCTATGGATTTTGAACCTGAACTAAATTTAAGTTTTATTGTTTGTATCTACTTCGCCCTTTTTTATTTTAGTCTATCCACTTCCACCTAGCGTATTCATTTTATTCCTTTTTTTCATATATATCTTTTGTATACTGTAGCAGGCCGAGTCAGATGGCTCGGGCCGCACCGAGCGTAATTCCGTGCCATAAGACTGATGGTCCAGTTTGCTCCAGGGGGATGCCGACAACGCCCCGGCTTACCGACGGTCCAACTTGATCCGAGGTGACATCCTTCCGCCTCGGCTTACCGACGGACGAACATCACCTCCTTGGTCTTCTTCATTGTCATAACTCTCTCAGCTTGCCGACTCTTCGATTGTCGGCTCGCATTCGGCTCTGAACGAATGTGGGGGCCAGAATCCTCCTTCACCCACGTGAGAATGCCACCGTGGCGATGATGACGACTATGATGTCAGCTGAACGGTTACTAGGGTGATGGGAACACGTGAAGGAGCCAGCTCACTCTCTAAACGGTTACAAAACCCTAAAGTGACGTAATGGTGGCGTAGGCCGACACGTGTCTTACAATGGAACCGCCTTGAAGGTCAAGTTAGGACTCTCTATAAATACACTGTTATACCCTCCTGAAAGAGGTACGTTTTACCGAACCCTAAATCCCTAGCTTTTGATCCTTCATTCTTCATAGCAAGTGTTCTGATTCTTGCACTGGAGGACCATCCCGGAGAACCTCCGGTGTGGTCTTTAGTCGTGCTTTCTTTTGCAGGACGCTGAAGGATTAGGAACCAGACTCGAACCCCAAAACGAAGGTGATTGAGCCATCCAGAAAGGAGCCCCACATATACTTATTCGCATATTTAGATAACTTTTGGTACCGTCCCGCTTAATTTACGGAATTTGGCATATAACTTATAAATCGATGCAAGTTACCAAAAAAAAAACTTATAAATCGATGCTGTGACGATAAATGAGACATGGTATTACAAAACAGATATTGATGCTTAATTAACGCATATTTAAATATGTTGCATCTCTATTCAATATGGTCAAACTTAATTAACTCTTTATAATAATTTATGTGGATATATATACTATCAAGTTACTACGATTAAAAGGATCTGAAGAAATCTTACGTATGAGGCCGGTAAAACTTTAAATGTTAACATCAATCTTAATCTAATACTCCACATGTTTTATTTTATTCGAAATGGTATTTCTTCCTTTCTAAATGTAGGAATTTGTTTAATAAACAAACTAAATTAAGGCTCTTTTTTTTACCAAAACAGGAGTAGTTTCGAAAAGTCAAAACTTGCAGTATACGTAATACTACATATGTATGTGTAAAAATTGTGTTGCCTCTCAAACTTGGAGGCCCCAGGATGGCCTAGTGCATGGGCCGTCCTTGAAAATGTTTGAGAAATAAAAAAATAGATTGAATAATATGGATCATATGATAAATCATTCTGTTAATTTGGTTAGGATGTGTTACATGATCGTGATAAGAATGGTTGAAAGAACAAACTATAATTGAAATTCAAACAATCAGGAAAAACTTCTTTTTTTTTTGAAGATTGATTGAATGGAATGGACCATTTAAATCTTCCGTAAGTTATTTTCTGAAATGAACCTGTTGCCTTCTACTGCAATTCTCACAGCTCAGTTTCATCGATCGTCAGTCCTGACTCACGTTCAATTCTAATATTCTCAGATCTCTCCACCGTTTAAGCCCCCCCTCTCTCTACACTATTTTGTTGATTTCTGAAAATATTTTCAAGTGCCAACCAAACACTGAAAAATAGAAGTTTAAAGTTTATTTTTTGAAAAAATATTTTACATTGAAACAAACAGAGCCTAAATGTGTTATGGGAATAAAACATCTGTGGTCCCACCTAATTAAAGAGCTAATTATAGTATATATTAGTTCTTTTAAATTTCATTGGCCTGTTTCGACTTTCTTTATTTAATACAATATTCACGCAACTCTAATAAGAGATTAATCTGATGGTCGAGCCTTGAAGGTTGAATCTAAGGGTTTGCTTCCTTTTAGATTTAAAATTTGAAACGTTCTAGGTGCTATCAAATTCTTATTGGTCAGTCTTGGGAGTTGGGACCACTGTTGGATTTGCTTGATTTTTAACTTTGGAGTTCTAGAATTAGACTGCGTTCTTGTAAACTTATAATCTGAAAACTTATTTCGGTATTTTTTAATTTTTGTAATTTTTTGTTTAGCTTTTCATTGTAATTTTTGAGACTAATTGTTCGTCTCGACGAGACGAATCGGAAAATTAACCGATGTTGAAAAAATTCAAATAAGACGGCATTTTAGACAAATAAGATAGCTGTTTGATACTTTTTCTTTGTTTTTAGTGAACTTTTTTTTGCTTTCGGTCGTAATTTTGTACTTTCTGGACTCCTCTCGTCGAGACGAACGATTAATCCCAAAACTTACGCCTAAAACAAAAAGTTATGAAAGATAAAAATTACCGAAATAAGTTTCATATTATAAATTTACAAGAACGCACCCTTATTCGATGTTCGTGCAAGCTGGTCCGGACATCCGGTTATTGAAAAAGAAAAAGAAAAAAGGCTCTAACTGGTGCAGTGAATTCTCTCAAGAAAAAGTTGTTCACATTATCTCTGTGAGATGTACTTTACCTCAAGATTATGGCATTACTAAAAATCCACCCTACACATGTTTCTCCTGGTTAAAGGGATCCTTTTTCCAACCCATGATAAATACTACTACCTCTACTACTTCCGTCCCAAAATGTATGGTTCGCAAAACGAAAATGATCAAATAATTTAAGTTTTGCAAGAAAAATTTAAAAAAATTTCAACAATTTACTAGATTTCAACGAGTTCTTTTAATTTATGATATGAAAAAAGTTTGAATTTTTTCTTTAATGAAATGTTTTATTTCTTAATTCTCGTTGTGCGGACCGGACAAACATTTTGGGACGGAACTACGGGAGCATAAAAGTCAAACACGCTTTTGAATTTCTTCTCTGTTTTAATTTCTGATTCGCCACCTTTTGGTATTTCATCACATGGTCAATGGATATTAGTAAAGCAAAAATTGAGATTTGCTTCCTCTCTAGTTCACGGCGTTGATTGGTCGTGTCGTGTTGTTGTGTGGCCTCAAGTTCTCTGTACTCGTTTTGCGGTGTACCGTTTGTTCCCCTTGCGTTTTCAACCGTCGGATCACGTTTAGAATTTTCTATCTCTTGAAATTCTAATATATATGAGCTAAAAAAGCACGGGAACTCTGATACACCAAAAACCACTTAAATAGGCTCACGCACACAACCTCACCTAATTAATCTCTCTCCCTACTATCTTTCACGACAATACCCCTATCTCAGGACCTCCATCTCCGGCAAGGGTCCTCATCGGCGAACCCAACTCCGCCGATCAACCCAATACTCTCTCTCTCTCTCTCTCCCATCACTCCTCCATCGGTCTCTCTCTTGCGCGCATTTAAGTGGTTTAATCTTAGCCCTTGATTTGTGTAACTGAGATGGAGTGTCAAAAATTGTGTGGGTGAAACCGACCCGGATAAATAAAGAGTCGATATAGGAAATAATAGATTATAGCCCAGATACTAAATATAAAGTCAACCAGAACTAGAAGATTACAAGATCCTTTTCTCTCTGCTAGAGATGATCGAAGAGCTTTATTTTGATAAATTGTGATGTTCCCAATAAGTGAATTAAATACGAGGCTTGTCTCTCTTAAATAAATGAACGACCCTACGTACCAACATGACAATAGAAAATAGACCACGAAAAATTAATTAATGTAATTATTCGTATACATGGTCATAGATTCCGGATCAAATTTATTTTCTCCATGAATGATTAGTACATCGAAATCTACGTAATGATCGAAATAAGACTCTTAACGGGGCCCCTAAACCCTAATAACGCCTCCACTCCAATTAAGAGAAGCCAGATCTCTGCAAGTTATTGTTGACAGCGTAATCAAGAGAAAAGTAAGAGTAAAAGTGCATTTTGGATCACATGCATGATCGATCCTTTAGTGGCGCACTAAGGATATTGGTCAGCACTAAGATTTTCTGTCTTGGGGTAAGGTATCTTTACTCAGCCACAGAACGTGGACGGAAGGTTCCTAGTACCACTGAATCAACTACAGTTTCTACACTCAGGCTCTGTGTCTGTTTTGATATAAAATGTTTTACAATATAAAATGTTTTTATGTAAAATGTTTTTTAGAAAATAAATTTTAAAATTTTATTTTTCGGTATTTGATTGGCACTTGAAAAATATTTTCAAAAATCGACAAAATAGTTGGGGCTTATTTTGCTTTGTTTTTTTTGGTCAACATTGTATACATCAGTAGGGGTTAGTGGGAGGTGTTAGAGTTAGCACAGGGGGTTCAGAGCCCCCAAAGCGTTGCTCCAATGGGACTCGAACCCTGGTCATCACTGGGGTGAGGGAGGTGAGCGACCAACTTCACTAGAAGTTGGGGGGGTTAAACGGTGGAGAGATCAGAGAATATTAGAATTGAATGTGGGTCAGGACTGACGATCCAAAAAATTGAGCAGTGAGAATTGTAGTAGAAGGCAGCAGGTTCATTTCGGAAAGTAACTTACGGATCGAAAGATTTAAAGATAAGTCATTTTTCATCCAATTAATAAAAAATATTTTACATGTAAAATGTTTTCCTCATTTTTTACACAACCAAACACCGAAAAATAGGTAAAATATTTTACCAGAAAACATTTTACGCCCAAACAAACGGAACCTAAAAAAACAAAAACAAGATTTTTTAAGTTTATAGACTTTTGGTAACTATCCCAGTTTTTAATAGGTTGACTAATGGGCGCAGATAATGCCACGACCAATTGAACTAAATTTACACTCTTGCCCTCTTAAAGCTGGAAAAAATTATCCATCTCCCTTGTTCTCTCTTCGCCTGTTTCTGAACACACACACACACACACTCTCTCTCTCTCTCTCTCTCTTCTCTTTGTCCCATTCAGACAAAGAACAGAGCTCCAATGGACTAGAGATTTTCCGATTTCCTATAGGTTGCAACTTGGACACTTAAGTTTGTATTCTTGTTTTGGTTAGGCGTGGAATTCCTCCGCGGCTCCGCACGAAATCGAAACAAAATCCCTACTTCTCTCTCTCTCTCTCTCAAGGCCAAGAACAGAGCTCCAATGGACTAGAGATTTTCCGATTTCCTGTGGACTACTATTTTTATTTTCTTCTGTCGAGAATTTTTGGATGAATTCGTCATACAAGACTAACTGTGTTTCCAAATTTCAATAGAAATCTAAACTACTTTGTAAACTTTGCTGCTCAAACTCCAAAGGCTCAATAGAAACCAAATCCAATTTCCGGTGACTCTACGACGCACTTTCGACATGATGCGAAACACCCAATCTCCTAATTTCGGGAAGGAGTGACTCGATCTAGAGATCCTGAATTTGTCAAAAGCAGAGTGGTAGAAGACGAGACGAGAACGACAAAGGGTTTTCAAACGGAGCCAACGAGATTGGGTGGGGAAGGCGAGGTTGGGCTGGGTCTTGATGGGGGAGGGGTTGAGAGAGAGAGAGAGAGAGCAAAGGGTTGTCAGATTGAATGAGGGCTAAGAGTGTCATTTGCAATCAAAGTTCGTGGCACTAACACAATCAGTCGTGGCATTAGCGTTGCCCTTGACTAATTAGCAGATAACCCTACCAAATTGCGTTATGGAATCTATCATCGACAAGCCAGAGACAGAAAGTCATATTAATTACAAAATTTGAAGGAATATCATATGATTGTTTTTTTAATGAATACTTGTTCAGACCATTTTACTAATTTCGGGACTATGAATTTAACGATCAGATAATTTTTTCAGTGACCCAAAAATTTTTTAGTTGATAGAAAGAGTCAAACCTGCGAGTTTGGGTTTTCCAGCCAGGCTAGATTTCAAATTGGTATGTTTTTGTGTCGCAATTATAGAATAAAAAATAACAGCAAACTTTCATTACTCTAGCTAATGTGAATGTGTAATAGGTTTTGCTTCACGTTAGCTTGGTTGGTTGCCTCTTCAAGATTGGACTTTGATAAAAATAAATTAATTAATTGGAATTGAATCGTCTCCCTTCCTTAATTTGGACGGAACGGGAATAGTCCAAACTCTCACTTATCCAATACTGCAATTAATGGTTCGGATTTGTTCTGATACTCTTACGGGTAAGATCAGTTTCAGAGCAAATGTAAGAGACCAAATTCTTACCGGTCTAGAGTTGAAACCCCGCTCAAACCGGTAAGAGTCTCAAAGCAAATCAGAAGCATTGGTCCAGCTTTGGACTGGCTCTTCGAGCCCAAGACTTGGATCGGAGAGAATATTCGAACCCCTTTTAATTTGATTAGATCATAAGAGACTTTTATTTGTTTCTTTAACCTCAATAATTGAGGGTTGTAAATTTCCCCGTCATTTCAGTGAAAGCCATTATTGCCCTTATTAATCCACAAATAGATTATACGTCGACTGTTTTAGCGGTAAAATAATGGATAAGTCAACTTCATTAAGAATGTTAGGGATATGGTCAATTAGTGAAATAAATATCAACTCTATAAGAACACGAAAACATATCCTTTTTTAATAAAAAGGGTGGACCACAACCTAAGCTAGTGATCGATCCAGGACCTCTCATTAATTTAAAAGTTGGCTAACAATTTATCAACTCAATAGGTTATCGTATTCTAAGTCCTAACACATTCTGACTCCACACTATAATCTAGTTGCAGAATTGCCCCAATTAAACAAAAGCCATCCACAAATAGATAATATACGACCTAACATATAAGATGGATAATGTTCTGTATATACATCTTGAATTAAATATGGAACTACATGATTCATAAATAATCAAAGTTTTCAGAGGTGAAAGCGCAAGGCAAAGACTGTAAACCTCTTATGGGGTAAGGCGTAAGCCTCAAGGCATTGGGAGAAGGTAACATGACAACGATAGGATTTGTAAATTATTCCTTATTAAATATTAATAAAGCGCAAGGCAAGGCTATAGACCTCTCATGGGGCGAGGTGTAAGCCTCAAGTCATTGAGGCATAAGCCTATGGAGTTTTTACTTTTCATTTGAAAAAAAATAAAATATTAAAAATACCATAAATTAGCGTCTTTGCATCAACAACTATAAATGAATCGACTATTTACTTACAAAAAGAAAAAGAACCGACTCTTCTGAGGTATTCACCTCCGTCACCTGAGCGAAACGGCGTGAAAAGTGTACACCTTCGTACGTATACGTCTGACTGATGGGCAAACGCTTTTGCGGTTCTCTACTAAAAAATCAACGCCCAGAGACATTTTTGTTGTGCCTAGCCTCAAGGCGGGCCTCGAAACTGCCTTTGAAAGCGTATTTCAAATGAATTCCCAAGTTTATGGATAATCTTTCCCTGTAAGTATTCATGGATAAACTTGAGATTAGTTAAGTGTGTAGATCTTTGGTTATATATAATTTATCATAATTTTTAAAATCAATTCAATTTTTCAGAACACTGCAAAATTGATCGTTTGATGATTTCTAAACATTTTTCTTTAATTTTTCAGAGAAATCCAATTTTCAGAAAATGAGGGGGAAAAAAGTCTTCCAATTAAATTCGTTTGAATTATGTTTATTAAAAAAATTAAACAAGACATAAGAATGATAAGATTTTGTCTCACTGTATACTCATGTCTTACACACTGCTAGTTGACCAAACTACTGGCATGGGATCCATATAATCTATTAATTAAATTGCACGTTGCAATTGAAGGGGTTTTTTAATCAGAAAGGCGTCAAAATTAAGTAACGGACATTGAAGTATTTCATCATTCGTTAAATCTAATCTACTCTATTTTATGGGACTTAGAGAGGGAGATGGGTTCTTACGGAAATCGAATCATGCCCATGTGAATGAAAGTATAAGGAAGACACCAACTGCACTTCACTTCACTTCACTTGCAACAGACATTGAAGTATATCGAGGTACAATAAGAAATCCCAAAAATAGATAGAAAGACCTCTATACACTGACTAAAAAAGGCTCCACCACATATGGAGGACCACAACCTCCGTGCGCAGGACGGATCACAAACCTCCACAGTGGTGATCATCGGGAAAACAGAACAAACTATAGAAATCCTCCACGGAAGGGAAGACGCCGACCGATCAAACAAAAGAAGAAAGAAGGGTTTCCTTCTCCACTTCTTCCGCTATCGTAGTTCTACTAATCGGCATCGATACATCTTGTAACTACCTATATGAAGAGAACTTCATAGTGGAAAAAGAATAATGGATTACTATTTCAGGTGATCATGATCGATCCACGACCTCTCATTTAAAAGTTCGCTAAAAGTTTATCAACTGAAAAAGGTGCATAAATCTTGTCCTATCGTTTGAAAAAAAAATAAAAAATTGACGTATGGGTCGAAGGAGGTGGTGAAAAGGCGGGTCAAGTGACCTGCAATAGAATAGGAATAACCACTTACAAAGGTTATCAATTGATGATTGGAGCCGTTCATTTCGTACAGCTTGTCAAAAATTACAACCATGCAAAATTTATGTAGATCGGATACCCATCACAGAACATGCTCACATCACATTTATATATATATTTTTAAATCCACCGTGTACACTGGATAAAATCCATTTGGCAAGATATAAGTGATTTGACCGGTTATTTATCAGTATCCAATCAATATATAACTTTCCATACACTTGCAGTACTCAACAGGTTCTACAAAATGAACGGCTTCGACAATCCATTTGGATCCGTGATGGGTCCAAAAATTGAGAAACTAGGCAGGTCCAGTACCTCCTCAGGACTGGAGAGGGTCGGGACACTATGCACCGTGGGTGCATGTTTGGTTGAGAATCATGATGCATGATTATATAGGGGATTTAAGTTGAACTTTACAAGTGTTCGAAGTGGGGAATTTTTTTCTAAAAAAAAAAAAAACCCACAAACATTAATGGATGGTAGTATAACATGTGGTTTTGGGTGCATGTCACCTTAACTTTACAACAAATAAAGCCTTTCAGCCTTATTATGTTCATGGGAATCTTGTCAAAAACTGCATCGATCACAATCTACACAGGCAATTTATTTAGGGAGTTTTGGGCCTTTAATTTGTTTTGAATAAGGTTAAGGAAGTTCTTTTTCAGTTAGGGGTGGTTTCCACTTTCCACTAAGCTGAATTTGCTAATGGACTAAAACCCAATTTTTCAAGGATTTTTAGACAGATTATTTTTCTCACATACATCAACAAAGTATCATTTAATGAAAACAACTTGACTATTTGCAGCAAAAAAAAATATAGCGGAAACTATCCCTTATTGACTTGATCACTACTTCTGGTGTCTCTTCAAATGACATGAAATATAAATAAAACAATGAACCAGTACGAATAATATATACTATATAAAATAGGTCGAGTAGGAGTATGGGGACTTACGTGCGGTCCCAATTTCACGAGTTCAACTCCCACCATCAGCGAAAAGTTGTTGGGCCCACTGGAGATTTTCTGAACGTTAGTTTTCAATGTCCTAAACTAAAATTATGAGATGCGTGTTAATTATTCCGGACATATATTTTTATTGAAGAAAGGAGTAGGGAACCAGAAATTCGGTTTAGAGGGAGGCTATATATGGTATGTGCATTAACAAAAAGTTTGAATGAATTAAATATCTTACGAGTTATGTTAGTTACGATCAAGTGGGAATCGGATAGGTGAATAAACATGCATGCAGATATGGATATATAATTAAAATAAACCTTTTTTCCATAATACAACACAACACCAACATGCATCCTTAAGAACAGGCCGAGAACAATTCAACACCCCCCATCATTAGGCCTTATTTTCACTCAAAAAGTGGGAAAAGGAAATAGTAGAAAATATTGAATCAGTTAATGTTCGGTTTGGGCTTTGAGGGAGATTTTTTAGAGTAATGAGTGGAGAGATATTTATAGATAGATAGATAGATAGATAAAATTTATTAGGGACCGTGCGCAAGAGTTTTGAGATCCAAAACGAACAAGTGACTTACAAGTGCAAAGTCTTTTTAGTTTGACTCTTAATAATGCTTTGTTTGGAACTTGAAGAAAATGGGAGAAATGAAGAGAAAGAAAAATGAAATGAAAAAAGTGATGTGCAGTGCACAATTCTAGATATTTCTATTTTCTCCAAAACCAAACAATGGAAGAGAATTATTATTTTTTCTAGATATTTCTATTTTCTCCACGTCCCGTGGGTGAAGCCACAGGACGTGTTTAAGTCAACCAATTGTGTGTGTAAGCCCAACTAAGTTGAATGAATAATTCTAGCACCACAAACTTTTACACAAACAAATACACAAATCCATTCACATGCACTATGGGACCCACACACGCTAGATGCGTGTACTGTGTTCAGGATCCATAGTGCATGTGAGTGTGTTTGTGCATGTATTTGTATTAGTGTTTGTGGCGGTAGAACTGTTGAAATTGAATATAGATATTTTGTATGTATAATCAAATTAATATAGCCATGCATCCTGGGCCACACTGTGAAATTGAATATACATATTTTGTATGTATAATCAAATTAATATTAGTGCTTGGATTGATTTTACTGAACCCTGCAAACCATTATTCAAATCACCTCGTTATCTCAAATTTCGGTACATGAATGGGAGCAAGTATAATACCCTGTCACCTCCACCAGAGAGTAGTAATGTCCCATCATACCACACTACTATCTGTTGGTGATAGGGCTACTACACAAACCAAGCTGAGTCTGAGCTCATGTTCGTTTGTTAAAAGCTTGTTCAAGATTGGTTTGTTACATAATCAAACCAAACTTGAACATTCTTTTGAAGCTCGTTAATTAATATTTCAAGTCAAGTTTGAACAAGCTACTACTCGGCTCGTTCAATTTAGTATTTATAAAAATTCAAGCTACTTGAGATTGGCTCATGTTTGGCTTGATTAAAGCTCGTTTGAGATCGACTCGTCATAGAAACCAGCTAAGCTCGAATATATTTTTATAGCTCGTTAAGTTATCAAATCAAGCTTGATCAGCTATCTGCTTGGTTCGTTTGGCTCGTTTATCACCCCTAATTGGTGATCCCACCACACTTACGTTGGAACCAAAGCTAAGGTACCACTACTTGTAGGTGTTGTCAGAAGTATGTGTTTAGCCTCAATAAAAAACTGTCGAACTTGAATTTGGGCATTGCAACCAAGTTCTAACTTTCCAACCACTAAAACAACCCTTCAGGCTTCATTGGTTCATTATCTCAATGTGCATTATTGGTAGCAATGTTTATCCTCTGTTCATTGGGGCCCATTCTTATCTGGGTTGGGCTTGGATTGATTTTACTGAACCCTGCTAATCATATTAAGTGTTCACTATTCTGGTTTATCAATGGAGAATTTCATTGATAGGACTTTAATACGCATGTGTATGAATTATGATTTTAACACTCCATTTTATTCTAATTTTAACTCTCCATTTTATTCTAATTTTAACACTCCACTTATAGAAGAGGTGATATATATATACGTACTTGGTTTGTTGTGGTCAGGGTGAATATATTTAGGTAGATATCGAATTAAAATGAAATGTAGTATTTTGGTAGATATGGGAGATGATGCTATAATATCTTGCTCCAGGCATATATAGAATTCGAGAGATATTATATTCACCGTCTATATATATCCGGCTGACAAACACTTGATATAAGTAGTTCGGATATACTATTCGGAGTGATAGCATATGCGCCCTTTATATCCTATCGGCAAACGAGCCATTAGTATGGTGGAGCATTTAACAAACTTGCGTTATGTCTCATCCTCACATGCAACCATCAGCAGAAGAAAAAAGGGTAAAATAAGGTATCTTCAACATAAATTTTACTATGCCAATTTGATAACCATCTCATGACCAATGACCTTTTCAAAACATTTTACTTCACCAAATCCAGAAAACGAGGAAAACGTTTTCAATTTACATCTTCATCTGAAACTTGTCAATCTCCTCAAGAGTCATTGTTTCCGAGATCATATGCCTGTTTAACATTCAATAGAATAATATGCTATCAAAGGCCTTAGAGTTAGGCGTTGATTTCCAAATCTCTAATGTGCTATCAACTTTTGTGAGACCAATCCATATAGAGTTTTGCTTCAAGCTTTAAATGCATACCTGCCTCCTAGTTTGTGGATGACGAAATTGGTTTCTCAAGATTAGTCGAAATGTGGACCCAAACACCCTAAGATATATATATATATATATTTTTATACTACATATTTTGATACTAAGAAAAAATGCTTTCTAGAAAGAAAACCATTTTCAGAAATTCATTTTACGAGTCTTTCATTACTCAAAATTTATTTCATAACCAGAATTAGATATTTTGGAGGACCCTAATTATTGTCTTTCACTGCAAAAGAAAGCGGGTCAGAATAGGGAAATGGGGTGATTCTGATTTTTTGCGTCTATCCAACCAAGCCAAGAGTTTCAATCTTTGAATTGAGGGTTCATCTTGTAATACTTATCTGACCTTCTTAATTGTAAGAATTTATGGAATCAATCATGAATTTTCTAGGATAGTATTAAAGATCTCATCGAAAACTCACGGCAGCTTGCCAAACAAAGGCTAAGAGAAAAAAAAGCAGAGGTATGACTGGCATAACATCTACAATTGGATTCAAAAAAGCATAGGCCTCGGGCAATTTGGAGAAGAAAAAACTAGTCGAATAAAGAGCAGAATTAATACAGATAAAGATCAAACTAAAGATATTAAGCATAACAGACATTTTTTTTCTTGGAGATAATTGCATTTTCATTGAGTTATTGATAATTGATATTAAGTAAAAACGAAGAAAGTAAGGTAGACAAAAATCCGTTATTTTGATTGAATTCACCCAAGCAAAAACTCTTCCTTTTGTTTGAATTCACCCAATCAAAAATCCTCCCATTCTCCAAGGAGAATCGAAGAAATTATACTTTCATAAAATATTTTAATTGAATTATATGGAATGATCAATAAATTAAATTTAATTCTATATCTATACGTGCCAAAACCCTAGCAAATATCGAATCGATTCTATAAATTCTATATTTGCACTAAAATTGACGACCTATCAATACCAACATTATTCTTTAGTAGTGTCAAATAGAAATTGAAATGGGGCGTGGCCAAGTGGTAAGGCAACGGGTTTTGGTCCTGTTATTCGGAGGTTCGAATCCTCCCGTCCCAAAGCATATTCGAATAAAGATGGTTTTTGAACAACTTTCTGTTTCAAGATCCAATATAATAATTGGATAGAATGTGATTCTTCTTTTTACTTTTTAATGATTCTTCTTTGATCTTTACTTGAACTGACTCGAGTTCAAATGACACGCAGATATAACTGAATCTATTTGTAATTCAGGTAAGATAGAACATAGATTACAAAGATTTTCATTCAAAAAATCAGCCGGGCTTTTCAGCATGTGTTTATTCTCTTCATATTAATTTATTGTCTTCATATTAATATTCAAGGGAAGTTAGGTACTGAGAAAAATCTTACGCCTCCTATTCAATTTTCAACGATGCATGTTGAATCGCCATGCGAAAGAACCTATATTTCCGATCTCTTATTCCCTATTTATTCTTTAAATGAAAGAGTCCAATTATTATATAAATTATTATATATATGTGATGTGATCTCGGAACTTCGAAACAAGAGGAAGTTCTTGGTACTAAAAAAATGGAATTCAATTAAATTAAGGGGTTAAGTCTTTTCTTACGACTGGGTTAGGGTAAAATAAAAAAAGGAGTAAAGGGCTTAATCTATATCTATACTTGTTTGGCTTTGTACCTCGATAAGATAGTCAGCATCCCAAAAAACAAAAAGGACTCCTTTTTATTTGATTTATGATTGCCATCGAATTTGGGGAATAGATAGAAGTTAATCAGCAACGAAAGGTATTAAAGTTTCAATATCTGCGGCTGTCCGAATCTTATTAATAAACAATTAAGTTACATATGTAATCAATGTATTTTATTTTAATTCCATTTTTAGGTATTCATGTTTGGCTCTAATAAAAAATTTAAAATCTATGTAAGAATTGAGACAGGGGTGATTCATCTATTTGATTCACTTTACTTTTTTTTTTGACAAGATTCTAGAAAGATTACTGAACTCAAGTCAAACAAAATACGTATATAAAATGAGGAAATGCATATCCTATGTATATACTGTTTTCGCTCAATTTGAGTGCCAATACTTTTTCTTTGTGAAAAAATTTGGATCTCTTAAAAAAATTTAAATATTTACCATAGAATTTATATCTATAAGAGTGACATTTGTTCAGTCTATCTGATAGATAGGAAAACCCCTATTTTTCATCGAATTCATAAAATCAGAATTGGAAGAGAATAATAAGGACTTAAATCTTCCCTTAGATCAGTCTTTTTTATCCATCTCATAAGAAAAAAAGCATTTTTTTTTTTTATCTATCCGCTTTAAATTATTGATGATTCTATTCCAAAAGAAATAGAAATTTCTATCTTTTATGATGATTAAATGCGGGTCTTGCTGTTAAATTTTATTCAAATAATGATGTCTAAAGTAGGAAACTGAATTAAGAATTCAATATTTCTTATGATTCTTTATAAGTTGAATATTTGATGCTTAAAAAAGTGTGAAATTTTAAAATCTATCCTATTGAATTACTTGAAGATGCAGATATTCAAAAAGAACTAATTTCTTCGTCTTTTTCTTTGTAATAAAACAATTAAAACGAGTAAAAGAGACCAGACCTTTCAATGACTAAATATAGAGAACATACCGCGGGATGTCTCTTAGTAATGGCGAATAGTTGCTCGCATAATTTATAATTTTTATTTGCAAAAAAAGAATAATATGTTCTATGTAAAAACATGACGCATCTCCATCTCCTTCTAAGCACTTCTAATTGAAATAGGAATAGACACTAGGTTGCACAAAAAGTCGTTTTTTATCAATTCAAAGACCAAAAAGGGATTTTAAAAGATTTAAAGGGTCCGTTGAGCGCCTCATGGCTATGTCATAATAGCTTCGAACACTTGCCCCGGATCGACTTCCAAATCCTAATTGCTCTAGTGAATACCTAAAGAAAAAAAATAAATGGGAAAGAGAAATAGAAGAAAAAGATACTAATTCTATAAAAATCTCTCAGAGGTTCACTAATTATTTAGTTGGCAGGTCTCTTTGTATGTGTTGTCCGGAAATAGGAGGACTCAATGATTATTCGTTCACCGGAACCAGAAGTCAAAATTTGGTAGATAGGGATCCAGTAAAAACTTCTTTCGAGGAATGGGCCAGACCGGGCCATTTCTCAAGAACAATATATATATATATATATATATATATATATATATCAAAAAATAATAATTATATGTACTCATGAATTTTCACGAAAGCACGCTATAAACTCTTGTGGGGCCAATCTGTGTGAGTTTTGCTCTAGCTTTAAATGGGGCAAATTTTATGTATTCATGAATTTCACGAAAGCACGTTATAAACTCTTGTGGGGCCAGTCCGTGTGAGTTTTGCTCCAGTTTTAAATGCTCACCTCCTAGCTAGTTTGCAGACAACGGAATTGGTCTTTCAAGGATTAGTCCAAGAGTCCGTAAACTGACCCAGACACCCTGAGATATCAAAAAGTAATATGTATATTTGAATTTCCACGCTGTTAGTTTGTTAGCTCACAATTGGCATTAGTAAATGCACCTAAAAGGGAACTTGTGAGGAAGAAAGTAACAGTGGAAGTGAGCTGCCCAATTTGTGGCGCTGATGTGGAACGATTATCCATTTATTTGTGTCCTGTCTGTTTGCACAGAAGGTTTGGTCCCATTCCCCTTTACTTCTGGATTTTCATTATGATCAATTTAACTCCTTTGTTGCCTTTTGGGATGTTTTGGGGTCTCGGTGGCAAAATTGAGTTAACAAAGATGAATGTTTTTGCTTTGGCTGCAATGATCATGTGATTTATGTGGAAAGGCCGAAACGGATCAGTTTTTCATGATAGAGTGATCCTCCCTGGTGTGGTGAGTGATCCTCCCTGGTGTGGTGAGTGATAGAGCTATGAGTTATCTGCGCGAATTTCTGGATGCGAATAGCAAGTTGGCAGCATTACCGGCCGTGAGTGGTGGGGAAGTTGGGGCTAGTTGGATAAGGCCGTTTGGTGGTTTTTTTTAAAATCAATGTAGATGGAGCTTGGAAAAGGGATTATGGGCATGGAGCTCTTGGGGTAATTATCAGGAATGATTTGGGACAGTTTTGGGCTGCGGCAAATGGCACTTTGGAATGGTGCACAGGGCCTTTGGTGGCTGAAGCACTAGCTTTTCGAAGGGGAGTCCAATTGGGCCAACATCTAGGTTTAAGGGAAGTGTTTGTGGGAGGAGATTCACAGGCGGTTGTGAATATGATCAATGGTGCAATTACGGTGAACCAAGAAGTGAAGATTATCGTTAATGATATCCAAACTCTTAGTAGATGTTTTGCTTCTTGTATCCCATGTGTAGGGATGGGGTTTCCTCTTGATGTATGGGTTTCGTCGTTATATATCATCAGTTATCATTTTGACAAAAAAAAAAAAGCACCTTAATTGACAGAATAGATAAGACAATCAATTGGTTATCTTAATTCCCTATTTGTATGGAGCAGATAAGGCTCTGATGAGATGGGTATGTAGATTGTGTTGGTAAATATTAGTGATTTTCTTTCGGGTAGACCTATGGTACACACCCCTCAATAAGTGTGAACCGTACGCACCCTCTATATATTCCTTTAGATTTGAGATAATCTAATCTTAACCGTTCAATTTTTTAGTGAAAAAAAAGGGCAACCTATCTAATCGGTCATCACTTACTTTATTGTTGAGTTTTCTCTCTTCTATCTTTAATGGGCTTTCAAATACGGTCCAATATCAATTTGGGTGGACTAGAAATTGGAGTTTTTAGGAATTTATTTTTTAATTTCTAAACTATTAAATTTAAAATTATGAAAACAATAAAATAATTTAAAACTAATTTAATAAACCAATAAAGTTAGACTGTTCGATATGATCAATTTTTTAGTCCAATTTGATCAACATGACATTATTAAATAATAATGTCTTCTGATACGTACTTGTCAATATCCGATAATCTTTGATTTTAGTAACAATGCTAAATATCGTAAGACTTGATATCCTAACGGTTTAGATCGATCATCCTAACAAAAAATTAAAAAACAAAACTTAAGTTAAAATTGGTCATACTTTTGATAGTCATATTCAACCCATTTCACCTGAAAGGTCGAACTCAAATCATTGTCTTGAGACAGTTGAATAATTAATTTTTTAGTGAACTCTCATTTATCCGCGAAAAATTGAAGGGATTTTGATTTTTTGGATTAAATTTTTTAGAGAGAGAATTTGATTTGGAGAAACATTTTGAGAGGAAATTGCAATTTTATTAAAAAATTTGGGTATGTACTTACTTTTTGGTGAATTTCTTGGATGAAAATTTTGTGAGAGAATTTCATTTTTAGTTTAAATTTTTGAGGTATTGTATATATAGGGAAAAATTAAGATAATATGGCAGAAATTTTAAAATTTAAAAAAATAATGTGGAGGAAATTAAAATTAATTTTAGTTTAAATTTCGTACAACACATTGTGCTAAGGTAACGACAATGTATGGTATTGTTACTAAATTTTTGATTTTTTAGACATGTATTTTGCTTAGGTATAATTATTATTGATTGTGGTACGACATATTTTGGTCTTATTACCGAAGATTTTAATCGATTTCCTTTGATGTGGTAAGAAAACGTCAATTTATGGTATTGTCATAACAATTGTGGTTTGTTATATAATTTGTGGTATTTACATATGTTTTCTTTTAATACGACACGTTGAGGTAAGAAAATGACAATTTTAGGTGTTTTCATAACAATTATGGTTATTTTATAAAATTTGTTGTATTTTACAAATATTTTTAGCTTGGGTATAACAATTGTTGATTCTAATACGACATATTTTGATTTTGTTACGGAATATCATACGAGTCAAAGAATTTTGGATACAACTCATTGTGATAAAATGATGCCAATTTATTGTGTTGTTATAACATTTGTATGTAGCATTATTTAATTTTTGATATTGTACGCATATATTTGGTTGGGGGTACAAGTATTATGGATTCTAGTACAAATAATTATGATTACATAATAAAAATATTCTTTAATTATGGATAACATACTATGACCTGTTCAACAGGTAAATTTTAAAATACAAGTCGTAACTAGCATTATAAATATGCATTAGAAAACCAAAAATTGGCATAATGAAAATCACAAATTGTCATAATATAGACATACGGCATACCCTGTGTATCATAGTTTTCTCCTTTTCTTTACGTTATAGTTGATGATTTTCTTCTGGTTCTTCTATTATTTTTTCCGTATTGAATACTTCTCGGGTTTATAACACGTCAACAAGTGTGAATCCGTTCAATGAAAATAACAAGTCCGACTAGGAGAAGTATAGTGTATGCAATATGGGTGCATGTTTGGGTATTGCTAGATTGAATATCTACTTGCACATAAGATCCGCTTAGTTATACGGTTTTATCTCTATATGTACCAAATTGTACATAAAACGTGTATCGTAAGGATTAGTTAAACACAGATGTTTAGAGATATGTCTCGGTTTTGTCTCTAAATGAATCGAATTGTGAGATATATACATCGCGTGTCCTAAGATTTTGACCACATTAATTAGACTTGTGTATACTTTTTGTCATTCCATGATTTCCTTGAACCAAATCGTTTTATTATTCATTTGAGTGTTATCACTACAATCGTCAATAAAGATGCATGATCAAAATGGGTGCGGCTGACGCAAATACCTTCCCATGGCGATGTGCGTAACCATAGGGATTCTAAATTCACGACAGATCTCGAAAGAGATCAATCACCCATTAATTTCTACCGCCCCACCCAGACACGAGTAGGACAAAACCTCTCTCACTCACGGACTCACTACCGCAAGTGGGTTGAACCTTGGAACCGCATGAGAAAAAACTAGGCATTTTAGTGGCAAATATAATTATATCATCAATCAAAGTGTGGGAAAAGTTATATCTGCCTCTGAATCAAATGAACTTAATTATCCAGAGAGTAAGAAACTGAGAAATGAAACAATTATTTCTCTCTTTTCTTACAAAAGTGCTACACATTGAAATCAAATCCAAACCCAGTTCAATTCGTATCCGAATCTCTCCCGTGCGCCTCTTCTTCTTCTTCGTCTCTCTCGGCCATCTCTCGTTCTTCGTCTCCCACTTTCAGCGAAGCAAATGAACTCGATGACAATTCGCTATGGTATTGTTGCACCACCAGCACTGATGCTGCTGTCTGGAAATCCGGCGAGGTCAATAACCCACCCACCGGTCCCAACTCGGGGCAATCGCTATTCCGGTTCATGTTTGCAACTAGCTGACCCACTGGCATTCGTCCAACCAGATACAGATTGCACCGGCTTTGTTCCCGTATGATCCCAACAGCTTCTGCAGCACTACTCACTACTCTCTCGTCGTACTTGATCGAACCATTCTTTGATATTTTCTCCTTGATTTCGCCAATAAATTCTTCGTCTCGGGCACTTAATTCATCGCTAGAGCCTCTGGCTTCGGTGATTTCAAGTGCTATGTTCTCCCGCACAGCGTTGGGGCTTACTAGAAACCGAATAACGACTAAACTTATGCCAGGGTGCTCAGCCATTCGTGCACCATAGGCAAGCGCTTCGCGATCATCAGGTCCACCAAAGAACAAAGCCGTTATGACAGAATCAACATTGCTTGCGGATACGTGAGTAGCCCCACCGAGCCCACGGTCCACCAAAATCCCGACCGAACATGGAGCGTGTTCAAGAACCCGTTTATTAACATACCTGAAATCAGTCCTAGTAGTCTCCAGCTGCCCATCAAGCCTTTGGTGTTTGTGAAATGGTAGAATTATGATCGCTGCGGTTTTTCTCTCAGCGCTTCCACATATGTCCTCATGCATGCTGTTCATGGCCGAGATAGCCGTCATCGGTCCAATATACACGTTGCTCAGCTGCCGGAAAGCCTCGAAAGCAACGACGACTTGGTTGGAATTGGGACTGACTCCCCTGTTCGAAAATGGCAGCCCGTTTCGTCTAGCCTTATGGACCATCAGTATAGCAGATGACCTTTCAGTAAGCTCCATGAGGTGCATTGCGTATACGCATAGGCCCGTTCGCTTCTCAGTTCCGCGAGAGGCCTCGATGAGGTTAATCAGAGAAGGGACGTTCCCAGTGCTGTGGAAACATGCCAGAATTCGGAGTTTCGTGTTCGGGTCTCTCCTTTGAATTGACCGGTACTTGTACGCGGATCTACGCACCCTTTTCGCCGGCTTGTAAACTGCTATTACTAGTGGTGTTGTTATGAAGGTTGTGAAAAGAGCCATCAGAACCATAATGGCAAATGTTTGGTCATTCAAAACCTGCAAAATTGAGTAACATGCAATTATCAAAACCAAGAACACTTGCCCTTGTGATTATGAAAACTAAAGAACAATTGCCATTGTCATTCTGAGGCAATGCCAATAACTTAATGACAATTGCGAAAATTGGAAACTGAAATTTTTTCCAAGCAGTGCGCTTTTTTCTTCTGTTTACAACGCGTGAAAACTCCTTTTTCCTGGTCTCATGAAACTTCGACTGATATTGTTTCAAAGCGTAAGTGCGTTTTCAAAATTAGTAATGGCAAACGAAACATGTTTTCTGGCATGTTTACAAGATATTCGAAGAACGAAAAGTAAGAAACTGATGACAAAAACCTTTCCAAACAGAGCCTGAGAATTCAGATACTACAAAGAATAACTTAAGGTCAACAAATTTACCCCTCTGTCTTTGCCAATGTTGAGGACAATGAGCTCCACCAAGCCTTTAGTGTTCATCAAGAACCCCAGAGCCAAAGCCTCCTGAAAAGGCACTTTGCACAGAAGTGAGACAACAACAGTGCCTACAATCTTCCCAAAACAAGCAGTGGATATGACCAAAACAAGAAGCCCCCATGACTGACCCCCATGAATGGTGGCCACATTGGTCTTCAATCCGCTCGACACGAAGTACAAAGGAAGGAACAATCCAGACACGAGATCCTCGATTTTCTCCACGAGAGAACCAGCAAACGGCCCATCTTTTGGAATCGAAACTCCGATGATGAAACCCCCGAACAAGGCATGGATTCCAATAGCATCGGTGGTGAATCCTGCAGCCAAAACGGTGCATAAAGTCGCGCACACGAAGAGCTCATCCACCGGTTCTCCCTCTGGGGACTGCTTTGCCATCCATCTAAATACAGGAGGGACAAGGAATGCGCAAAGGAGGACGAACCCGGCGCCACTCAAAAGGACCCATAAGGAAATGATGGGGGAATGGCTGCCAGACAGGGCAATGGCAAGAGCAAGCAGGATCCAAGCTGCCACGTCATTGACCGCAGCAGCTGACATTGCCATACGGCCCACGTCAGTGGTTAAAAGCTTGAGTTCAGCCAAGATACGGGCCAAGACGGGAAAGCAGTGATGGAAAGGGCTACACCCATGAACACTAGAAACGGGGCTTCGCTTACGCCTTTGGAAATGGTTCCTCTGAGCATGAAAGAAACACCGATTCCTAGGGCGAAAGGGAGGCTGATTCCGGCCAGGGCAATGCTTAAAGCTTTTTTTCCAGTGCGTCGAAGAGACCTCAGGTCGAGTTCTAGGCCTACGAGGAACATGAAGAAGAGGAGGCCCATGTTGGCTAGGGTCCAGAACTGGGTAACTCTTTGGTGGAAAGATCTTGTTCAGATAAGTTTGGTTTCGACCAAAGGCAGATGGACCGAGTAAAACTCCTCCCTGCGAAAAAGGAACACCTATTAGAATTCGAATTGTCCACGATACTCGAATGTGATGCAATCAGTTCCTAAAACTAAAACAATGAAGGAAAATTCGATTTCCTTGAGCAGTGATTATGAAGCAGTTGTTACTTGTTAGCATACAAACATACGCGTTGCAGGAGACATTTTAATCATCAATAGGAAAAATATTTGGTCTTCCCATATGAAGTACCAATGCGTTAAAACGAACAAAACGAAAGAAATAGATCCAAATCATTCAGTACTAAGTTTCAAGAGCAACTATAGTTGAGTCTCCTTAGCTTTAGTAATGCAATAGTATGAAATAAGAGACAGAAAATGCGAGTCGATTAAAGAGAAAGAAGGGAGACAGAGAGGAACTTACAACAATCTCAGCAATAACGCGAGGCTGTCTTAATGGCCTCAACAGAAAAGCGAGGAGACGACTGAGAACCACAACCATGCAAATTTGCAGAATCGCGAGGGGGAGAGCAAAATCGAGAGGATCGTTCCCCTGGAACACCCCATTCGACGTAGCAGTCATGGGGGCTGGACATTTTACAGTAGCATTTGAGACCATTTTTTTTGCACTGGAGCTACCAACTGCGAATACAAGCTCCAAATCCTCTATTCAATACCTGTTGTACTACATAATGTCAAATATCTATCAGATTATGCATTCAAAACTCAATACATCAAATACTGGGAAACAAACTTTAGCTATAGTACTACTTTTTAATTATGCTAAT